>CM059790.1:12689319-13408485 GCA_030435695.1 Brachymystax lenok tsinlingensis
CCCTCAGAACAGCCTCAATTTATTGGGGCATGGACTCTACAAGGTGTCGAAAGCATTCCACAAGGATGCTGGCCCATGTTGACTCCCAATGCTTCCCACAGTTGTGTCAAGTTGGCAGTATGTCCTTTGGGTGGTGGACTATTCTTGATACACACCGAAAACTGTTGAGCGTGAAAAACCCAGTAGCTTTGCAGTTCTTAAAACACTCAGGCACTTTAATATTTTATTTTGCCCATTCACCCTCCGAATTGCACACATACACAATCCATGTCTCAATTGTCTCAAGGCTTAAAAATCCTTCTTTATCATGTCTTCTCCCCTTCATCTACACTGACTGAAGTGAATTTAACAGGTGACATCAATAAGGGAGAATAGCTATCACCTGGTCAGTCTGTCATGGAAAGAGCAGGTGTTCCTAATGTTTTGTCCACTCAGTGTAGGCTAATGATATCAATTACTTCTCAGAGACAATGAAAAAGGATCTATGGCAAGAACATCAAGCATTCTTTAAGTAGTGGATATGAATACCGTATTCTTATTTAAACCCCAAAACCTCTCCTACCTCTTTGATTAGCAGCTTGAAAACTGAAGGCACTTTCACTGCAATTTCATTCACTCCGAAAAACAGTCTCCTGTGGGAAAGAATGAGAGAAAGTGTTTGAACTGTAAATGTTGAAATCTAACAGCTCATTCCACTTTATAACAAACCGTTGTAATAAAACCCTTGATAAGGTGCCGACACTGACAGTGCTGCATTAAGTAAGTCAGAGTCACACTCTCAACACAGACACACTAGACGCTGGGTATGTGACACACAGGGAGCACTAGGCCAGTTCTGAGCAGACTGACAGCAGGGCTATTATCAGGTGTTGTCAGGGCTTTGTTAAGTGACTGGGCTATTGGATGGCCGGTCGTCTAAGGCGACAGAGATGCTGCTGTGGCCGGCAGTTATGAAGTCTACCACTGGGGGATGGGGGAGGTGAATCTACCATAGGGAAGGGCAAACCCCAGGGTTATTCAATAAGCTGCAGTAGTAGCTGTAGTCCGGAGTCCAGTCGAGGGTGAAGTGCAATAGAATACCTGTACTCCTGCTGGTTGCTGGTGAGCCCCGTGCTGTGCTCTGAGTGGATGTTGGAACAGGTCACCTCCAGGTCCTCCAAACCCCTGTGGTGTGTGCGCAGGCATGCGTGAAAGAGGGGAAACCAGAAACCTCCATTGGAACACATTTGCTTGGATACACACACATAAAAATGGGAATATCACATTTACATAAGTATTCAGACCCTTTACTCAGTACTTTGTTGAAGCACCTTTGGCAGCGATTACAGCCTCGAGTCTTCTCGGGTATGACGCTACAAGCTTGACACACCTGGATTTGGGGAACTTCTCCCATTCTTCTCTGCGGATCCTCTCAAGCTCTGTCAGGTTGGATGGGGAGCGTCGCTGCACAGCTATTTTCAGGTCTCTCCAGAGATGTTTGATCAGGTTCAATTCTGGGCTCTGGCTGGGCCACTCAAGGACATTCAGAGACATTTCCCGAAGCCACTCCTGTGTTGTCTTGGATTTGTGCTTAGGGTCGTTGTCCTGTTGGAAGGTGAACCTTCGCCCCAGTCTGAGGTCCTGAGGGCTCTGGAGCAGGTTTTCATCAAATATCTCTCTGTACTCTCCATTCATCTTTCCCTCTCCCAGTGCCTCCCGCTGAAAAACATCCCCACAGCATGATGCTGCCACCACCATTTTTCACCGTAGGGATGGTGCCAGGTTTCCTCCAGACGTGACGCTTGGCATTCAGGCCAAAGAGTTCAATCTTGGTTTCATCAGACCAGAGAACCTACTGAAGAGTGGCCACTCTACCGTAAAGGCCTGATTGGTGGAGTGCTGCAGAGATGGTTGTCCTTCTGGAAGGTTCTCCCATCTCCACAGAGGAACTCTGGAGTTCTGTCAGAGTGACCATCGGGTTCTTGGTCACCTCCCTGACCAAGGTCCTTCTTCCCCGATTGTTCAGTTTGGCCAGGCAGCCAGCTCTAGGAATAGTCTTGGTGGTTCCAAACTTCTTCCATTTAAGAATAAGTGTTCTTGGGGGCCTTCAATG
Organism: Brachymystax lenok tsinlingensis; assembly: GCA_030435695.1. Lineage (NCBI taxonomy): Eukaryota > Metazoa > Chordata > Actinopteri > Salmoniformes > Salmonidae > Brachymystax > Brachymystax lenok. The sequence continues at coordinate 12,691,412 of CM059790.1, forward strand.
CTACAGACATTTTTTGGAACCCTTCCCCAGATCTGTGCCTCGACACAATCCTGTCTAGGAGCTCTACGGACAATTCCTTCAACTTCATGGATTGGTTTTTGCTCAGACATGCACTGTCAACTTTGGGACCTTATATAGACAGGTGTGCGCCTTTCCAGATCATATCCAATCAATTGAATTTGCCACAGGTGGACTGCAATCAAGTTGTAGAAACATCTCATGGATGATCAATGGAAACAGGATGCACCTGAGCTCGATTTCGAGTCTCATAGCAAAGGGTCTGAATACTTTATTTTTTATATACATACATGCATACACACATATAAAAAAAAAAAAAAAAAGGTATACATTTGCAAACATTTCTAAAAACCTGTTTTCGCTTTGTCATTATGGGATATTGTGTGTAGATTGATGAGATGTATGCATGTAATCCATTTTAGAATAAGGCTGTAACGTAAGATAATGTGGAAAAATTGAAGGCGTCTGAATACTTTATGAATGCACTGGAACTTCAGAAAAAGTTTCCAGGTCACTGAATATAATTATGGTCCGTTAAATTGCTCACGTTAACACTTCAAAATTCTGGACCTCGTCATTCCAGTAGTACTTTGTGCTATGGAGTGTAAAATAGCGAATCTGAAACGAGAAGAAAAAAAAAAAAAAGAATAAAACAATGTTATCAACAGAAGGCAGAATCTTTTTTGTGCACCCCCCCCCCCCCAATTGACCATGAAAGTTTATATTTTTTTGAAAGACAGGTAAAATAAGTAAAAAGACCATCCATGTGTGTTATTGTGTGTGCCATCGCGTGTTATTACCTGAGTGGGCTGGTACTCTGCGTACTTCCTGTTGAACTCCTGGGTGGGGCTGTTCGAGGAGTGGGGGGAGTGTCCGTTGGCCATGGGGGGAGTGGTCTGGGTCTCCAGGCTGTCAAAGGGGTTCCTCCCGGGGGCGAGCATCACACGCACCTTGGCTAGGAACCAGCGCTTAAACTCATCCTTGAGAAACACACACACACATAGCATCAGCGGTGACAGGTTGTCTTGTATTCCCGTTACTTCGTGAAGCAAAAATAAAATAAGCCTTTGTATGTGAACAGCTTCTGAATCATTGAGGTAGTATGCTCTTGTGGATTTTTATGCATTATCCTGGTTTTGTATTTTTCTATCCACTATGCTCATTGACGGGACATTCCAAATTCATCACAATAGAAATATAATCCACAGTACAATATCAACTGCACTGCTGCGCTTATAGTCTATGGCGGGCCCGTGCGTAAAATCTCATGATGACCCGCTGCCCTGTTTTCCCAAACTCTTAAACTAACCCTGAAATCCTTTCAAATAAAGAAAGGTATACGAGTCAAATAAGAACTAGGTTAAAGCATAGGCGCAAACGTAAGCTGGTAGACACACTAGAGAGGTGTAAATTACACCTCCACGCTTGGATGTGGTCACATCATTGGGAGCTACAAATTCTGCCTGGTCAAAACATTCTATTTCTGGGGGAGCTAAAACCATGATTTGGTCAAACATTAGCATCCTGATTCCTGCATTAAAATGCAAACGCACAAAAAAAAAAAAAAACTCTAGGTTGTTGTGGTTTTGGTTTTAAGTTGCCCAAAGTGAATTAGCCTGTGCTATTTATTCACAAAAAAGATAAGCAAATTAGTTAATCTCTATTGAACAAAATAAATCTGCAATTCCGGAGAATCTGCAATTCCGTTAGACAAAACTACTTATTTCTTGAATCATACCATCTCAATAGCACTGAAAATGACTACATAACATTATTCAAAAAAAATTATATAGCGTGACGCCATAACAAAATCATGGGCTGGTGCCACCAACTGAAAATGTTAGTGGCAGTGGCACCAGTGCCAAAAGGGGAAAAACTTAGTCTGGAGCCATACTGTTTTTTAAAATACAGTACAGGTGACTGCCCAAGAAAAGGAAACACCAACATAAAGTGTCTTGATAGGGCGTTGGGCCACCACGAGTCAGAACAGCTTCAATGCATTGGCATAGATTCTACAAGTGTCTGGAACTCTATTGGAGGGATATGACACCATTCTTCCACGATAAATTCCATAATTTGGTGTTTTGTTGGTGGTGGTTGGAAAAAATCTGTCTCAGGCGTCGCTCCAGATTCTCCCATAAGTTTTCAATTGGGTTGAGATCTGGTGATGGCCATGGCATATGGTTTACATCGTTTTCATGCTCATCAAACCATCCAGTAACCAAACCTGCTCTGTGGATGGGGACATTGTCATCCTATGGAGGCACAGCCAAGGTAGCCAAAATAATGGCCTGTCCAGAATTTTTATACATGTTCCTAAGCATGATGGGATATAATTGCTGAATGAACTCAGGAACCACACCTGTGTGGAAGCACCTGATTTCAATATACTGTACTATGTATCCCTAATTTACTCAAGTGTCTCCATTATGTTGGAAGTTGTCTATATATGGATAACATGGGTTCATTGTAGGCTAACATTGCATTTTAAAGAGAAAGCAAGTGCCATGAACCCACAGGAAATAGGCCTACGGGAGTTTTGTATTCTCCGGTGTTGAGCATATGGGTATTCTAGACTATCCAGAGACCAAAAAGCTGAACAGATGGGTCGTTCCACAAAATGAGTGCCTTTCGATATTTTAAGTACAAATTGTGCACCAATATTGCATTTAAAAGCCTGTTACATTCAATTAAGTGCCCTTTAATATAGACCACATGGACAATTCAATAAATCTGATTTTTATATGAATAAAGTCTTGCTAGTGCCAAAATTCAGCATTTTGACTTGTCCCTCGTTTTAAGGTCAACCCTGTTAACGTGAACTGAACTACCGTTTTAACATATTGAAACTATTGCATTTTATTTAAAAAAAAAATCGCTAAAAGAAACTTTGAACATTAATAGTCAAATCATAGCGTAAAAGCAGGTGAGCTGATTCTACAATTTTTTGCCATTTTCTGGTGTTTTGTAATGGAAAACTGAGTGGGTCAAGCATAACACGTCAACCTTGTTACACATAGATAGACAGGCTAGAAATGTTTGAACAACGACATTTTTTGTGAAGCTTACATTAATTGCCCCTCCCTGTTGCACACAAGTTGCCATGTCACAAGGGGATTGATGGTTGTTACGGTTAACCCTGTTACATGCATAATAAACCATCTATTAGACCTTGTTTAATAGAATTATTAACTTCCAATGATTTACCGCATGTAAGAGCAGGGTACTGCTAGTGACTTAATGTTTGAATAAGAAAACACTTAATTAACTACAAATTGGTGGCTGAAAATGAAATAAAGTGTTACTGAAATACCCAGAATGGTTGCTGCCATAGTAACGAGGACAATGACTTACGGTTGATTGGAGCAGCACTACTTCGGCCTCTCTGACGGTGGTCCGGCTACAGGTGGCCTTCACACACCATTCTGGCATCCAGTAGAGCAGCAGCAGGAGGAAGCCCCCCGTACAGAGCACCCAAAGACCCACCACCGCCACGCGCCACCGACACACACGGTACCCCTGGAGCTCCTAGAGGGGGCCATGGAGGGGAGAGAGGACGGTTAAAGCTGTAGTTCATATTAGTGTTGCACGGTATATCGAAACTGTACTTTTTCGGTACTTCTGTCAAATGTGTCTGTCATATACGGATTGAGAGGAGGATAGAGAGGATCGAGTCTGTTTAGTAATTTGTCTGAATATTCAAGGGGGCAGTAGCTAGCCAGGTTGCGCTTGCGCGAGAGTGTGCGAGAGCACGAGCGAGAGAGACAGAGAGAGAGAGAGAGCGAGCGACAGTGAGAGAGAGAGAGAGAGAGAGCGAGCGACAGCGAGAGAGAGAGAGAGACAGAGAGCGACAGCGAGAGAGACAGAGAGCGACAGCGAGAGAGACAGAGAGCGACAGCGAGAGAGACAGAGAGCGACAGCGAGAGAGACAGAGAGCGACAGCGAGAGAGACAGAGAGCGACAGCGAGAGAGACAGAGAGCGACAGCGAGAGAGCGACAGCGAGAGAGCGACAGCGAGAGAGCGACAGACAGAGAGCGAGAGACAGAGAGCGAGAGACAGAGAGCGAGAGACAGAGAGCGAGAGACAGAGAGCGAGAGACAGAGAGCGAGAGACAGAGAGCGAGAGACAGAGAGCGAGAGACAGAGAGCGACAGCGAGAGACAGAGAGCGCGAGCGAGAGACAGAGAGCGCGAGCGAGAGACAGAGAGCGTGAGCGAGAGACAGAGAGCGCGAGCGAGAGACAGAGAGCGCGAGCGAGAGACAGAGAGCGCGAGCGAGAGACAGAGAGCGCGAGAGAGAGAGGGCGAGCGAGAGAGACAGAGAGGGCGAGCGAGAGAGACAGAGAGGGCGAGCGAGAGAGACAGAGAGCGTGAGCGACAGCGATGGAGAGACAGCGAGAACGAGAGACAGAAATAGCAAGAGAAACTTCAGCTCCACTATACGAGTTACTTTGCCATCAGCGTCGCGTCAATGTGACACTACCTGCTACACAGAGCGCGCTGTTTTGACAGCAGAGGGGAAGTGTCTATTCTATTTTCCCCTAAGGTACCATATTCTTTGATTACGCGTAAGTACAATAGCTTTGGTCCAGTTTATCGCAAGTACTCATTAAAATATTGCTAGTGGTTGTACTAAATGATCCTCTAATTACACAAGTAGCTTTTGCTTTCTTTGTGAAAATAGTCAATGTAGCTAGCTAGAGTATCTGCTAGTAGCTTCTTGGAGGCCATATGCAACCAAAATCAACTATTTGTCATTACTTTAATTCAGTCATCGAGAATTGAACCTTGGCGATTCTTGAGTTGGACGCTGCCATTGGACGTGACGCAATGTGAGCGCAACACAGGCAGTAGAGTGTCTTTCAATGACTTCAAAGGAAGCATTCCCTCAATGGCTGATGGCAATGACAGGACGCCCAATGGCTGTAGTGTAGCAGGGCCGTGTGAGTGAGTGAAGGAAAGAGGGGGGGGTAAGGTAGAAAGAGGTAATAAAATGAGGGAACACACCATCTCATCCTCCTCATCCTTGTTCACGATCTTCAGGTCTTCTTTCTCCATTCTGCAGAATAGTCACCAAGCCCACTGAGCACCGCTTCATTGAAACAAGAGCACAATGACACCACTACATGAGAACGTGAGTCTACCCCAGTACGAGGGCATGAGCATATCTCAGAGTGGGTGTCCAACACAGTGCATACCAGAACATGACTCAACCACACAGGAACCTTCAAGTGAGACCAATGAGATCAACCACACCACCTGTGCAGTGACTGAAACCAGAGCCATATATGCACAGTTGGACAACTGAATGAATGATTAACTAAAATAGACTGGACATTACATTACAATACATTCACAAGTTTAACAACACACTGTGTGCATTCAGGCCTCTACTACCACATATCTACAGTACAAAATCCATGTGTTCTTGTGTGTTTAGTGCGTATGTTATCGTGTGTGTGTATGCATGTGTCTGTCATCTCTCACAAATACAAGTAGTGATGAAGTCAATCTCTACTCCACTTTGACGTGCATATTATTAATGTTAGCTCTGTGTACTTCCAAGGGCCAGCCGTGCTGCCCTGTTCTGAGCCAATTGCAATTTTCCTAAGTCCCTTTTTGTGGCACCTGACCACACGACTGAACAGTAGTCCAGGTGCAACAAAACTAGGGCCTGTAGGACATGCCTTGATGATAGTGCTGTGAAGAAGGTAGAGTAGCGCATTATTATGGAGAGACTTCTCCCCATCTTTTTGACCATGACAGTTTACAATCCAGGGTTACTCCAAGCAGTTTAGTCTCATCAACTTGCTCAATTTCCACATTATTTATTACAAGATTTAGTTGAGGTTTAGGGTTTAGTGAATGATTTGTCCCAAATATAATGCTTTTAGTTTTAGAAATATTTTGGACTAACATTCCTTGCCACCCACTCAAACTAACTGCAGCGCTTTGTTAAGTGTTGCAGTCATTTCAGTCGCTGTAGTAGCTGACGTGTAGTGTTGAGTCATCCGCATACATAGACACACTGACTTTACTCAAAGCCAGTTGCATGTCATTAGTAAAAGATTTTTAAAAAGTAAAGGGGCCTAGACAGCTGCCCTGGGGAATTCCTGATTCTACCTGGATTATGTTGGAGAGGATTCCATTAAAGAACACCCTCTGTGTTCTGTTAGACAGGTAACTCTTTATCTACAATATAGCAGGAGGTGTAAACCCAAAACACAAGTTTTCCAGCAGCAGACTACGATTGATGTCAAAAGCCACACTGAAGGCTAACAAAACAGCCCCCACAATCTTTTTATTGTCAATTTCTCTCAGCCAATCAGTCATTTGTGTTAGTGCTGTGCTTGTTGAATGTCCTTCCCTATAAGCGTGCTGAAAGTCTTGTCAATTTGTTTACTGTAAAACAGCATCTTCCATCCAATTTTCCATCCAAGTTGTCAGACCCCAATCGCTTGTCATTGTTGATAGACAACAACAAAAAAAGCCACCTGTTCCACACTAACTTTACAGAATAAAAAATTACAATGCTTGTCTTTCATAATTTGGGTTAGATATACTTTGATGTTTAGTGTCAGTGTTTGTTGCTGGCATGCCCAAATTTGCAAATTAAAAAAAATCGGTTTTGTGATGAATGAGCCATCCGATTCAAAGCTTTTTACTATCATTCTTTATATAATTGATCTTTGTTTCATAGTGTAGTTTCTTCAGTTTAGTCCCATGATTTCTCAATTTGTAATACGTTTGCCAATCGGTTGTACAGACAGAATTATTTGGCATTCCTTTTGCCTCATTCCTCTCAACCATACAATTTTCAAGTAACTGGAATAAGCAATTTCATAAATGTGTCAAGTGCAGCGTCTGTTTGCGCCTTATTACACACCACGGACCAACAAATATTCTTTACATTAACATAGGAATCACCTCTTATATTGGGCCCAGCCTTTGGAACTTTGGTTTTCCTAGATATGGCTACTATATTATGATAACTACACGCGATGGATATGGATACGGCTTTCAAGCAAATTTCTGCAGCATTAGTAAAGATGTGATCAATAAATGTTGATGATTTCATTCCTGTGCTGTTTGTAACTACCCTGGTAGGTTGACTGAAAACCTGAACAAGATTGGAAGCACTGGTTACATTTAGAAGTTTTTCTTGAGTGGGCAGCTTGATGAAAGCCAGTCAATATTAAAATATCACCCCCAAAAAATATATACCTCTGTTGATATCACATGCACTTCACACGTTATCCAGATACTGATTGTTACCACTTGGTGGTCTATAGCAGCTTCCCTCAAGAATGGGCTTTAGGTGAGGCAGACGAACCTGTAGGCATATTACTACTACAGTTTTTAACATGAGATCGTCAAAGATTTACAGGAATGTGGTTCTGAATATAAACAGCAACAGCTCCAATGGCATTTCTGTCTTTTATGTAAATGTTATAACATTTTACTGATACCGCTGTATAAAAAAGGTATTATTTGAGTTTCAGAGATAGCCAGAATATGAATGTCATCTGTTATTAGCAAATTATTGACTTCATGAACCTTGTTTCTTAAACTACATATGTTAACGTGGGCAATTTTGAGCATGCTTACTTGTTTTCACTGCTTTACTGGGAAGCTTAGCAGAAGTAGATATGCTCATGTTATTTATGTTAGTGCAGGGTGAGCTGCACAGTGGTCTTCCTACTAGGGTACACCGCCTCAGTGCTAACAGGATAAATCTGGCTCATAGGCACATGATTACTGCATACAATATCTGTAGGATCAACAGATGCATTCAAGGCAGTTAGAGGGACATACATTAAGTTACTTACATTGTGTCTACCAACGCCACTGGTATAATCTACATTTGCTGAAGCATTATGACAACTCAGCGTCACAATGGTAGGGATTAACTGAGCTGGGCCATTGATAAGTCACTGTCAACGCAGCGAAAGGATCCAGGAACTGAAATGATTCGGGTGGATCCCATCCTCCTTATAAAAGATGTGTTGTTTCCAAAAGGTCGCGGAATTGTCAACAAAAGTTACACCCATTGAGTAAGTTACATGCACTGAGTATGTAGCCCTACTGTATGACATTGGGTTTGCCATATGACTCTAGGTTTGCCTCTGCAGGTCCCTAAAGGCTCAGACAGCCGGTTGACCGGAGAGCACCTGAAACAAAGCATGAGTGGTGCAGCTGTGACAACCAGTATGGAACACTCCCACAGACAGTGACAAGCTCCTTTCCCAACAGCTGGCCAGGCCTGGAGGACAGCTGAGAGGGAGAGAGAAGAGCCATGGGGGGTATTGAGTAACACCCATCTGATGACTCAGGACTCAGTGGGAGTGTGTGTCTGTTCTGCAATGATCGGTGTGAGTGGAACCTGACCTCTCTGTACAAAAGAGGAAAGGGTTTGAAGGAGAATGTCAGGGTCAAAGGGCAGTTAGAATCAACCAGTACAGCCAAAGATGAAAGAGAATCAAAACTGCACCAAGAGACGCTTCAACATGCAGCTGGCTAAAAAAACAAGCACATATTCAATCAATAATGTGTAGCGTCTACAGCAACAGTCTTTCTCAAAACAATTAGCTAACCTCCTAAGGGCCAGATTACTCTCAATGTTATGGACATAAAGTGACAAAGACGACAATGTAATGGAACGCAATCACAACTTCCAACATCAGCACCATATCAGCCCCAAACTCAAATCAAAGTTTATTTGTCACGTGCGCCGAATACAACAGGTGTAGACCTTACAGTGAAGTGCTTACTTACAGGCTCTAACCAATAGTGCAAAAAAAGGCATTAGGTGAACAATAGGTAAGTAAAGAAATAAAACAGTAAAAAGACAGGCTATATACAGTAGCGAGGCTATAAAAGTAGCGAGGCTACATACAGACACTGGTTAGTCAGGCTGATTGAGGTAGTATATACATGTAGATATGGTTAAAGTGACTATGCATATATGATGAACAGAGAGTAGCAGTAGCGTAAAAGAGGGGTTGGCGGGTGGCGGGACACAATGCAGATAAGATAGCCCGGTTAGCCAATGTGCGGGAGCACTGGTTGGTCGGCCCAATTGAGGTAGTATGTACATGAATGTATAGTTAAAGTGACTATGCATATATGATAAACAGAGAGTAGCAGCAGAGTAAAAGAGGGGTTGGGGGGGGGCACACAACGCAAATAGCCCGGGTAGCCATTTGATTACCTGTTCAGGAGTCTTATGGCTTGGGGGTAAAAACTGTTGGGAAGTAAAAACTGTTGAAATCAAACCAAATAAACCATGGAATGTTATTTACTGTGTCATCGCTGCAATTCCCCAACGGGCTCGGGAGAGGTGAAGGTGGAGTCATGGGTCCCCCGAAACATGGCCTGCCTAACCGCGCTCCTTAACACCCACAAGCTTAACCAGGAAACCAGCCGCACCAATGTGTCGGAGGAAACACTGTTCTACTGGCGACCGGGGTCAACCCGCAGGCACCCGGCCTGCTAAAAGGAGTCGCTAGAGCGCGATGAGCCAAGTAAAGCCCCACCGGCCAAACCCTCCCCTAACCAGGACGACGCTGGGCCAACTGTGTGCCGTCCTATGGGGCTCTTGGCCACAGCCGGTTGAGGCACAGCCCGGGAAATGAACCCGGGTCTTTAGTAACGCCTTAGACCGCTGTGCCACACGGGAGGCCCTAACCCATGGAATGTTTTCTCATATCCTGACAACATGATAGGGACGGTCCCCAGAGTCACACTACGGAAGGCTTGGAATTCCAACCAGATTCCATGATGCCCACAAGAGCATGATGGCAGCAGGCTGAATGCCCCCACATTGAAAGGCCATTGTGCCAGGGGCACTGGGCAGCAATGAAAATATAACAAAATAACAAATACCTTTATTAAAACATTAAAGCAGGCCTGGTTGACCCAGAGGGACGTCCATCCTCTCTTTGTACATGTGCCGGTTGTGTGGTACTGGAAGGCCAGATTTAGCTGGGCTCACCGCTGAGGTCTGGGGCTATGGTAGGAAACGGGCTAGCCCGTGCATGTCTGCGATTAGCTGCAGCAGGGGGGATGACACACACGTTTAAAAACACACTCCCAACAAAAACAACAGGCTGGCTTTCGCCATCGCTGGGCTGGTGTCAGATATGCTGGAGAGAATCGCGATAAATTAATGTACAGTATATCTGTAGCGGGGGCTGTGCGCACAGACAGACAGCACTCTCAAGGACAAAAAGCTCAGTCGCTTTTACAGTATTAGACTTGTCATTGAAAACAGAGAAGCTTTTTTTGCCAGTGGTTATTATAATCATCAATGCCTCTCTTACCTTTTATTAGGTGCGTCCTCTTTACACACACCAAATATTTGACTGCAGGAACATATTTTCCCCCTCATGTAGGTCGAGCCACATTGAAGTGCACTACGAACAGCAGGTGCCTTCTGCTTCCACATATGGAGTGTGGCTATATCGCCATGGTACAGACTACAGAGGCCATTCCTACCCCAACAAGGCCTCTGAGCAGACACAGACACTGCCTGTGCTCTCAGGGGACTGGCTTTTCTCAAGGCCCAAAGGTGGGGAAAAAAGGATGCATGAGGGAGGCAGGCCGGCCAGCTTTTGGCAGGACATTGTTGTAACAACAATGGAGCGACAAGGGAAAAGAGATTGAGAGAGAGACGCAGAGAGAGAGAGAGCAGTGTGAAAGGGGAGAGAGGGAGAAAAGAAGGGGACTCAGCAGCAGGGCGAACCCTGGCTGGCTGTCAGGGCCGGCGCTGGGTTGGGCCCCCCGCTGCCGCACTCCCCTGCACTGTGCCACTGGCCCCCGGCCCTGATCTTATCTGCCCACAGCACTCAGCCCTTTCTTTCCCTGGCACACAGCAGGATATTTAGCTTGGGACCAAGCCCTTCCTACTATTTTACAGCAGGTCAGGAGTCTAGGGCGGGCGACGGGCCGCTGTGCAGGCCACCCTATGATTTGTGGAAATGACATGGGCAGTGTATTAAAGACAAACAGACAGTTCATAACAGTCCCAGACAGTGTATACAGAATACCAGTATGGGACTTTTGAGGCCATTCATTGTTAAACATTGCTGGATGGTTGGCACTGGAGTCAAGGCAAAAACTGAGGTAACTTAAGGCATCATCATCCATTGATTTTGTCACCATAAAAAATAAAATAAAAATATTACCAGCCATATAAAGTGGGGATTATTCATCTGGATACAGAACAGATACAGCCATTTAATTTGATCTATATTTCAGCACTAAAAAAACAGGCGTGACTACGGTCTAACCAACCCAACACATTTATGGGGCGGCAGGTAGCCTAGTGGTTAGAGCGTTGTGCCAGTAACCCAAAGGTTGCTAGATCGAATCCCCGAGCTGACAAGGTAAAAACCTGTCATTCTGCCCCTGAACAAGGCAGTTAACCCACTGCTCCTAGGCCGTCATTGTGAATAAGAATTTGTTCTTAACTGACTTGCCTAGTTAAATAAAGGTAAAATAAAATATCTGCTTGTGACTAAAACATCAATACCTCACCTTTTAAGTCCGGCTAAACAGGAATAGAGCAGTTCATGTTTCTTTGGCATGTTTGGTAAACATAGTGTAATGAATACATTCTGAATGCACTGACTTATTCCACATTTTGTTGTGTCACAGCCTGAATCAGGGCTCAGTCATTGAATAACCATGGATGAAGACCATCATGAAAATAAAATAGTCAAAACCATTTAAATAGGCCTACACATTAATGTACATTAACTCTCCCGCTATTACATGAAAATAAAGTTAACTAATGATTTTAAGCAATTGTTTTGAAACTTAATCTATTAAACTTTCTACATCTGGAGCAGCTAATGTACAAGATGCTTGGGGTGTAGAGCGCTATAAGCTATGGCACTTCAGTAAAAGAAATCTGATGGGTGGACTTTCTTTTATACAATGTACGTTTTCATTGCTTGCTAGTAAATAAATACAAATCTGTTCTTAAAAAAAAGGTTGGATGTGTCTAGACCACTCATTTATTATTCAACAGCAGTCGACAAGGTGGTTCCGGCTCTGAGGCCTATAATGCTCTAATGTTGTGTCAAATGGACAATGCACCAATCCTCTCCAACCTGGTATAGTAGAATTTGATATAGAATCTTTATATATTTTTTTTCCTTTACCGCCCTAGGAGAGACAAAAAATTGCCGCCCTCTTATCACTGCAAAGTAGAAGAGTAGCCTAGGCTATACAGTATTGAGATAATGGCATAATGCCAACCCAGAGATGGCACTAGTGGGTCACCTATCTAGGACAGATCGATAAACAGGTGCATTATGAGTGTCTGATTAGGATGTCCTGACCTGTAACATGTTATACCTGAGTAAAGGATAATGCTAGCATCTAACTCTCCGATGTAAGTTATTCACATTCACGTGTCAAACGCATTCCACGGTTCTAATAAGCTGACATATGGAATTGTTTTAAGATGGTCTTACATTGGATCATTTAGCTATTTGACTTTGAATTTAAGAATAAGATTTTGAATTCTGTAGTTATCATAAAAATATAGAATTTGGTCTTTACTACTATAGCCCATAGAAACGCATGTTTTTTTGGTTTTTTTGCACCAAAGAAAACCAGTGAGACAACAATACAGATAAAAAACAAATTAAAAGAAAACCGGTGAAAACTACATACAATACATAAGTACAAAAATAAAAAAGGTTTGTAAAAACAGATAACAAAACATACTAATTATACATGTAAAAATGAATTGATCAGTAATCCCGAAAAAAAAAAAAACTATATACATTTTTATTGTTTTGTTTAAATGTGTGTGTGTGTGTGCATGTGAGTGAGAGAGAGTTAGGCTATATGGAGGAAATGACTGAGTAGTTTGGCTCATCAGGCTGATCCCCAGTCTCCGCTGGCAATGTGAAGATAAGAATTCCAGAGTATGGTACCTCTATATCTGATAGAGAACTGACTATGTGAGGTGCGGCACTGGGGAGAGTAAAGGTTATCGCAGTGTCTTGCGTTATTAGGGCTATCCCCGACTAAAAGAAAACTTGGTATACTGAAAGTCAGTACCAGCACCCAAAATGAGTACCGGAACCTATTTCAGTCCATTATTTTAAGACGTTTCCACAGGATTTTAAAATTATTTCTATATCTGGAACCATACAGAAAATGTGACCATGCATGAGTTGGCTTCATTAAATTAGTGAATCAAAATTATTGTTTGATAAAATCAAATTGGTGTCATCAGCAAAGAGAGTGGGAAGTACGGTATAAGACACAGCAGGAAGGTCATTGATATAGATTAAGCATAACAAAGGTAACCCTGTGGTAGATGCACAGACGTTTGCATAAACACATTGTTCTCTACCATAAACATAACTATATAGCCAATTATATGTATAATCCTGAAAAATGTAATAATGCTATTTAGAAAGTAATATTTCATGATCAACCGTGTCAAACGCTTTGGATAAATCTAAAAAGTTGTCAAGGGCCTATTCATTGTTCAGGGCTCTAAAGATTTTATCAACACATTGCAAAAGAGCCACATCTGTAGTTTTTACGAAAACCATATTGATGCTCATATAGGATCCAGTGTTAATTTAACTGTTTCAACATTCTCTTATACACCAATTTTTCGAGGACTTTAGAAAAACGTGGTAGCACAGATATTGGCCGATAATTTCTAAAAGAACTGGGATCCCCAGATTTATAGAGGGGGATAAGTTTGGCAATTTTCTCATCTTTAGGAACAATACCAGTTTGCATTGATTTGGGGAAGATATATATGTTAGAGGCTCAGTAATCGTGAAAGACACAGATTTCACAGAAGAGGTACCAATCTCATCATGAGATGGCAACTTTAAGTTACCAATTACCTGCATTACATCAGGAGGATCAAACTGAAGCAGAGAAGAGAAATGTCCCTTAATGTAATCCAAGGGCTTTCCAATAGTTCTCTATTTTTTTTGGACAGAGAGGAACCCACATTCACAAAAAAAGTAGAAACACTTTAGGTCTTATTTCCAACAATACATTGAGATGGAATAGTTGTAGATGACTTTTTCTAATTCAACAGTTGATTGATGATTTTCCAAGTTGACTTTATATTATTTAAGGATTCCTGGAATTTGTTAGTAAAATATTTTGGGGGGGGATATTCGAAGTAGGCGAGTAAAATGTGTTATACTTTTTGTAATTTGCAGAATTCAGGGGAGAGGGATGTGACCAACTTTTTATACCATTTTTATTTCACTTTTTAACTGAGGATTTTTTTGAGACCGGTTATAAAACCAAGGTTTTCAGAAACCATCTCTTACGTGGTTTAACTAAGGGAAAGCAGTGGTGAGTTTAAAGATGTGAGAAAAGTCTGGTAAGCAGACTCCACATCTGCCTGATTATAAACATTTTCCCATGAAATTAACTACATTACCAAAATGCATGGTGATCTTCGGCTTGTGTGCGGCTGCTCGGTCATGGAAACCCATTTCACGAAGCTCCAGACGAACAGTTATTGTGCTGAAGTTGCTTCCAGAGGCAGTTTGGAACTCGGCAGTGAGTGTTGCAACCAAGGACAGACGATTTTTACGCGCTTCAGCGGTCCAGTTCTGTGAGCTTGTGTGGCCTACCACTTCGCAGCTAAGCCGTTATTGCTCCTAGACACTTCCACTTCACAAGAACAGCACTTGCAGTTGACCGGGGCAGCTCTAGCAAGGCAGAAATTTGACAAACTGACTTGTTGGAAAGGTGGCATCCTATGACGTTGCCATGTTGTAAGTCACTGAGCTCTTCAATAAGCCATTATACTGCAAACGTTTGTCTATGGAGATTGCATGGATGTGTGCTCAATATTATACACCTGTCAGCAAAGGGTGTGGCTGAAATAGCAGAATCCACTAATTTGAAGCAGTGTCAAGATACTTTGTACAGTTGAAGTTGGAAGTTTAAATGTATTTGGCTAAGGTGTATGTAAACTCAGTTTTTCACAAATCCTGACATTTAATCCTATTAAAAATTCCCTGTCTTAGGTCAGTTAGGATCACCACTTTATTTTAAGAATGTGAAATGTCAGAATAATAGTTGAGAATTATTTCTTTCATCTTTTATTTCTTTCATCACATTCCCAGTGGGTTAGAAGTTTACATACACTCAATTAGTATTTGGTAGCATTGCCTTTAAATTGTTTAACTTGGGTCAAACATGTTTGGTAGCCTTCCACAAGCTTCCCACAATAACTTGGGTGAATTTTGGCCCATTCCTCCTGACAGAGCTGGTGTAACGGAGTCAGGTTCGTAGGCCTTCTTGCTCGCACACACTTTTTCAGTTCTGCCCACACATTTTCTATAGGATTGAGGTCAGGGCTTTGTGATGGCCACTCCAATATCTTGACTTTGTTGTCCTTGAGCCATTTTGCCACAACTTTGGAAGTATGCTTGGGGTCATTGTCCATTTGGAAGACTCATTTGCGACCAAGCTTTAACTTCTTAGGGAGCAGCGCATGAGGTGACCGTTTGAGTAAAATGCCTCCCATTCAGGCCCAGAAAATAGGATATGCACATATTTGGTACCATTGGATTGGAAACACTCAGAATTTTCTAAAAGTGTTAACCATTTGTCTGTGAGTAAAACAGAACGGATATGGCGGGCGAAACCCCGAGGAATTTCTGTCCTGGAAAAAGTGGTTTTGACAGAGTGCCTCATTTGGAACCCCTCCCTTATGAAAATGCCCTTATAAGGGCATATGAATGCAGTACCGATCACTTCCTCTGGATGTCAACAGTCGAGACAGTGTTCAGTTTTGGATGCATTAGAGCAGAGAAGAAGAGGAAACCAGGAAGTGTCCACTTCAAAGTCAACAGGAGAGATCGCGTGCTGCCGAAAAGGCGCGCTGTGTTTTTTTCCATCTTAATCGCTCAGTTTATATTCCGGTTGAATTATTATAGTAAATATACGTAAAAGTGTTCCTAAGGATACATTTAAAACTATGTTTGATTGTTCTTGGACAAGTTTATAGGTATAAGATGAACGAGTTCTATTCACGTTTCAATGGAGTAGTGGAAGCTGTAGTTTCTGATTATAACGCGCGAACCAAATGGAGATTTATGGATAAAATACATTACTTTTTCTAACAAAAGAACCATGGATTGTCTTCGTTGGACACTTAGGAAGACCTCAGCAGATGTTCTTCAACAGGTAATTGATTTGTTTTCGCTGTGAAATGTGGTGTGAAGCGCGATGGTTTATGAATTCATGGCTATGGGAAAAATATGTGAGGTGCTACCCTCAAACAATCAAATGTGATATTGCCAAGAAACAGAGCTTTTGATGAGTATGAAACACTTGTATATTGGTGGATGTTTAATAATTCAACTTTTGGATTTTGAATTTGGCGCCTTGCATTTCACCTGGTAGTGTCGGGATTGGGGCGCTAGCGCACCACTGATCCCTAAGAAGTTAAACTTCCTGACTGATGTCTTGAGATGTTGCTTCAATATGTCAACATAATTGTCCCTCCTCATGATGCCATCTATTTTGTAAAGGGCACCAGCCCCTCCTGCAGCAAAGTACCCCCACAACATGATGCTGCCACCCCTGTGCTTCATGGTTGGGATGGTGTTCTTCAGCTTGCAAGTCTCCCCCTTTGTCTTCCAAACATAACAATGGTCATTATGGCCAAACAGTTCTATTTTTGTTTCATCAGACCAGAGGACATTTCTCCAAAAAGTACAATCTTTGTCCCCATGTGCATTTGAAAACCGTAGTCTGGCTTTTTTATGGCGGTTTTGGAGCAATGGTTTCTTCCTTGCTGAGCGGCCTTTCAGGTAATGTCGATATAGGACTCGTTTTACTGTGGATATAGATACTTTTGTATCGGTTTCCTCCAGCATCCTTTGCTGTTGTTCTGGGATTGATTTGCACTTTTCGCACCAAAGTGCGTTCATCTCTAGGAGACAGAACGCGTCACCTTCCTGAGCGGTATGACGGCTGTTGTCCCATGGTGTTTATACTTGCGTATTATTGTTTGTACAGATGAACGTGGTACCTTCAGGCGTTTGGAAATTGCTCCCAAGGATGAATCAGACTTGTGGAGGTCTATAATTTTTTTTCTGAAGTCTTTGATTTCTTTAGATTTTTCCATGATGTCAAGCAAAGAGGCACTGAGTTTGAAGGTAGGCCTTGAAATACATCCACCGCCAACTGACTCAAATTATGTAAATTAGCCTATCAGAAGCTTCTAAAGCCATGACATCATGTTCTGGAATTTCCCAAGCTGTTTAAAGGCACAGTCAACTTAGTGTATGTAAACTTCTGACCCACTGGAATTGTGATACAGTGAATTATAAGTGAAATAATCTGTCTGTAAACAATTGTTGGAAAAATGACTTGTGTCAAGCACAAAGTAGATGTCATAACCGACTTGCCAAAACTATAGTTTGTTAACTTCTTAGGGAGCGGCAGGTGAGGTGACGGTTTTGGAGAGTCTGGCGTGCCCAAAGCAAAATGCCTGCCAGTCAGGCTCAGAAAATAGGATATGCACATAATTAGTACTATTGGACAGGAAACACTAAGGTTTCTAAAAGTGTTAACATAATGACTGAGACTGCAGTACCTATGGCTACCACTAGATGTCAACAGTCTATATACAAAGACTCAGAGAGATAGGAGTAAACAGAACGAATAGGTACAGGAAATGGTCAAGGTAGCTCAGATGTCAACAAGTTCTTGGGCGCGAGTCTGGCTGCGCGCCCCACTTTATTTTACTTATATAAGGTATAGGTGACCATCCGAGTGAAATATTATCGCTAATATTCATAAAAGGATAGCTAAGGATGCATTTTAACTGGTATTTGATGTGTTTAGGAAAAGTTTATAGGTATATTTGAACGCGTTCTCTTCACGGTTCAATGGGCGATTCGACGTTGGATTTTCTGAACATAACGCGCCAACCAAACGGAGATTTATGGATATAATAAATGACTTTTTCTAACAAAAGAACCATTGGATGTCTTCGTTGGACACTTGGGAAGCCCTCAGCAGAAGTTATTCAAAAGGTAAGGGATTTGTTTTCGCTGTGAAATGTGTTTTGTTTGAACCATGATGGTTTATGAATTTATGCTATTGATGAATGTTTAATAATTCAACTTTTGGATTTTGAATTTGGCGCCTTGCATTTCACCGGGTAGAGTTGGGAGCGGCCCGCTAGCGCGCCGTTTATCCCTAAGAGGTTAACTTCTTAAGGACCAGTAAGGTGCGCTGGGGCGCTAGCGCCCCACTCCCGACACTACCAGGTGAAATGCAAGGCGCCAAATTCAAAATCCAAAAGTTGAATTATTAAACATGCATCAATATACAAGTGTTTCATAGTCATCAAAAGCTCTGCTTCCTGGCAATATCACAGCGTTGTCAGATTTCAAAAAAGGCTTTACGGCAAGAGCACCACATTTGATTGTTTGAGGGTAGCACCTAACATATTTTTACCATTACCATGAATTCATAAGCCTCCACGGTTCACAGAAAACACATTTCACAGCGAAAACAAATCAATTACCTGTTGAAGAACTTCTGCTGAGGTCTTCCTAAGTGTCCAATGAAGACAATCCATGGTTCTTTTGTTAGAAAAAGTAATGTATTATATCCATAAATCTCCGTTTGGTTTGCGCGTTATAATCAGAAACTACAGCGTCCATTGAAACGTGAAGAGAACTCGTTCATCTTATACCTATAAACTTGTCCAAGAACAATCAAACATCCTTTTTAATGTATCCTTAGGAACCGGAAAATAAACTGGGCTATAAGAAAGGAAAAAAACCAGAGCGCGCGTCCTCTTCTATTGAAATCTCTGGGGACACTTCCTGATTCCTCTTCTTCTCTGCTCTAATAGCATCTAAACAAAATCTGAACAGTGTCTCGAGACTGTTGACATCCAGAGGAAGCGATAGGTACTGCATTCATATGCCCTTATATGGGCATTTTCATAAGGGAGGGGTTCCAAATGAGCAATGTGTCAAAACCACTTTTTCCAGGACAGAAATTCCTCTGGGTTTCACCTGCCATATCCGTTGTGTTTTACTCACAGACAAATGGTTAACACTTTTAGAAAATTCAGGAGTGTTTCCTATCCAATGGTACTAAATATGTGCATATCCTATTTTCTGGGCCTGAATGGGAGGCATTTTACTTTGGGCATGCCAGGCTCTCCAAAACGGTCACCTCATGCGCTGCTCCCTAAGAAGTTAATGATACTAATCATTCCTCTGTTTTCCAGCTGCCAAAGAGAAGTGGAAAATTGGAAAGTGTCAGAAATGTCAGTATAAAGTATACCTGTATTAGCCACATTATTCAAAGAAATAATTTGTAAAAAATATCAATAACGGTGGCAGATGAACTGGTCACTCGTGGGCTTATATATAAGCAGATAGAGTATAAAGAGTATAAAGTATTCAAAAAGTCAGATGTCAGTAAGTGGTCCTCACTTTTAAATAAGTTTATTGTAATCACCCTATTGAAAACAAATGTTAACTTTATTATTAAATCAAATCCAAGGTTGATGCAAGGATATCAATGAAACTACCAATGTCAGAATTGTGCAGCTGATAGATGCATCCAATTACCACTTTTTTACCACCAAAAAATGAAAAGGAGGGAATTTCTATAGGAGATTCAACATCCAATGGTATCAGATGTAACTGCAAGGTCCTCTCTTACAAAGAATTGAAAATGTTTATGAACAAAAACGGACACTCCTCCCACTCAAGGTTCTACAGTGGTGAACAGCATTATAAAAATAGGTAAGTCATTAAGCATGGTTGTCTCTTCAGTCAACCATGTTTCTGAAAGGGCAACAATGGAAAACTCATGATGATTGAGAAAAGACAGACGAACAACATGGTCATTATTTTTTAGGAAGACTGCAAATGTTCAAATTAAAAAAGGTTGAAAATAACCTGGTCTTGGAATTAGATCAACTACTATACAGGTTGTTAAATTGCTTAACATTATTAGTAGTCACAAGTAGTCACAAGACTCATCTCTGGTAAATCTCAGGAAATTTGAATCTGGATAAAAACACTCATTACAGTTAACATTCCACCACTGAAAACTTCAGAGTGTTAATGACACTTAGAGCAATGTGTGTTTTTGGTCATGAGGTTAGGTGAAACATGAACAAAGTAGAGTGTGTGTGTGTGTCAAATCAGTTGACTATAGCAGAGTCACCTGCCTTAGCCCCATGGGGGGGGGGGCTAAGGCAAGTATTCAAAAATAATAAATACTTCAGGTATGCGAGGTTGCCTTTTTTTCATTCAGTTAGTCGTGGCAGCAGTTCCTTTCTTTTGAGGTGTACCTTTTATGAGAAGTCTTCATTGATTAGGATTTTAGTTCCCTTCAGGCACTTGGCTCTCCTGAGAATCTCCTCCTTGTCTTTGAACCGGAGCAGTTTCACCACTGTAGATCTGGCCGTCCATTGGGGAAGAAAGTGCTATACCTGTACGCCCTCGCCATCTCGATGAGTTTAGGGTCCAGTTTGAGTTGATCTGCCAGGAGTTTCTAGGCCTTGACTTCTGTGTCTTGCCAAGTTTCAGTCTTTACGTCCTCAATTCCATCAATTAAAATGTTTTTGTGCCTCGATTGGTTTTCGAGGTAGTCTCCTTTGGAAAAGTGCTTGTCAAGTGTTGTTTGGAAAACAGACATGGTTTTGAATGTGGTCTGGCTGGTGACATTCGCACCCTTTAGCTCCTCCACCCCCGACTAAGTAAATTGCAAATTTTCATAAATGGCAAAAAATATAAAAGGATCTGTCCTATTGCTAGGAAATATAAGAAAGCTCAGGAAATATTTTTGTTTTTTGGACACACATTTAACCCCTTTTTGTTGGTATAAATCTACCTCCATACATTTTTAAAACTGGTTCGGGTTACCTACAGACAAGTCCTGTGACACTTGTGGTTGTCGTAGAGCAAAACTGAGAACACCATTGTGTTGGTGAGAATCACCTCTTTACACAGTTCCGAAGCTAAAGACATAAGTTGGCACATCGGCGATACCGACAGACGAATCCCATCAGAGAACACCATCGTGTTAATGAGAGTCTCATTTTAGTTTTGTAGGCCAAACTCTTCAGACGCCACAGATGTTTGTGAGAAGACCGATTTTCAGGATGTCTCATGGTCTGACAGACACCGCTGTAGCTAGGCCACCTTCCACCGCAGATGCTTAAGTCTGACATAGGCGGATGCGGTGGATTGAGAAGCAGCCATCTCTAGCTTAAAGACACATTTTGATGGGTATTTTTTTATGATGTTACTTAGATTGGCGCACAGGTGCGTTGAGGGAGTGTGCACCCCTTTTTTTTTTAAACCAGGTTTGCTGTTCACTTGCGCTATATAAGATGGAAGGGAGTTCCATGCACTCATGGCTCTATAATACTGTACGTTTCCTTGAATTTGTTGGGGTAAGTGTGTGTGTCAGTGCCCACGTGTAAGTTGACTATGCAAACAATATGGAATCTCCGACAATGTTTATAATAAAAACAAGTGACGCATCGGTCTTTCCACAACTCTTAGGCAAGAGAGACTGGCATGCATAGTATTAATATTAGCCCTCTGACTACAATTAAGAGCATGACGTGCCGCTCTGCTCGGGGCCAGCTGCACCTTAACTAAGTCTTTGCAGCACTTGACCAGATGACTGGACAATAATCAAGATATGATAAAACTAGAGCCTGCATGACTTGCTTTGTGGAGTGTGGTGTCAAAAAAGCAGAGCATCTCTATTACGGACAGACCTCTCACCAACCATTGAATCTATATGTTTTGACCATGACTGTTTACAAGTAATTTAGTCTCCTTGTTCAACAGCCACACCATTCATTACCAGATTCCGCTGAAGTCTAGAACTTAGGGAATGATTTGTACCAAATTCAATGTTCTTTAGTTTTATAGATGTTCATAACCAGTTTATTACTGGCTACCCATTCCAAAGCAGACTGCAACTCTTTGTTAAGGGTTTCAGTGACTTCATAAGCTGTGGTTGCTGATGCATATATGGTTGAATTGTCAGCATACATGGACACACATGCTTTGTTTAATGCCAGTGGTAGGTCATTGGAAATAATTGAAAAGAGTAGAGGGCCTAGAGAGCTGCCCTGCGGTACAACACACTTTACATGTTTGACATTAAATGAGCTTCCATGAAAGAAAACCCTCAGTTCTATTGGATAGCTCTGAATCCACGATATGACAGATGTTGAAAAGCCATAATACATAAGTTAACATAACAGGTCATAGTCAATAATATCAAAGGCTGCACTGAAACAGTACAGCTCCCACAATCTTCGTATTATCAATTTCTTTCAAACAATTATCAGTCATGTGTCTCTATAAGCAGGCTGAAAGTCTGTTAATTTGTTTACAGAAAAGTAGCATTGTATTTGGTCAAACAATTTTTCCAACAGTTCGCTGAGAGCTGTAAGCAAGCTGATAGGTCTCCCGTTAGAAACAGTAAAGGCCGCTTTACCAATCGTGGGTAGCGGAATGACTTTGGCATCCCTCCAGGCCTGAGGACAAAGACTTTCCTCTAGGCTCAGATTAAAGATATAACATAAAGGAGTGGCTAGAGCTACCATCGTCAGTTGTCAATGCCAGGAGGTTTGTCATTATTGGTCAATAACAATTTTTCCACCTCTCCCACACTAACTTTACAACATTCAAACTTTCAATGCTTTTCTTTCATTATTATTACTATATTTTTTTATACACGAGTGCGATGGTTAACTGTTCGTTATTGGCATTTACTGCCTAAGTTCGCCCACTTTGCCAATTAAGAAATGTAAATAATTGGCAAAATCAAATGGTTGTGATGAATAAGCCATCTGAATCAACAAAGATGGAGTTGAATTGATCTTTCTGCCCATAATTTAATTTAAAGTACTCCCCAAACATAACACTTTTTATTCAGGACAAAAAGTTAATTCCTTTACCACATTTCTTGCAGTTTTACTTTAGTGCCTTATTGCTAACAGGATGCAGATTATGGAATATTTTTATTCTGTACAGTCTTCCTTTTCACTCTGTCATTTAGGTTTATATTCTGGAGTAACTACAATCTTGTTGATCCATCCTCAGTTTGCTCCTATCACAGCCATTTTACTGTTTTAAAGTAAACATTGGCCTCATGGTGAAATCCCTCAGCGGTTCCCTTCCACTCCAGCAACTGAGTTAGGAAGGACGCCTGTATCTTGGTTTTGACTGGGTGTATTGATACACCCATCAAAAGTGTAATTAATAACTTCACCATGCTCAAAGGAATATTCAATAACCATGTATCTATCCATCCTCAGTTTTTATAAGTAAAGTCATATTGTATTCAAAAATAAATAATAATCATGACAGCGGTGATGGAAACAGGAAGTTTCGGTGTTCGTTTGACATGGTGGGATCTTTTTGTGTCTGTAAAATGTATTATGTTGAAATGGCTGTGGAAATGCCTTTATGCGCAAATATTGATATAATAACCATATCAAAGTAAATTTGGAGTCACACAATTATATGGTGTGTGGTCCTCCCACTACAACTCGGTAAACTATGCAGTTTTAGGCTACAGATGAAAAAAGTGATGAACTTCAGAGGGTGGTGAAAGTGCACAGTGTTGAACTTGATGCTCCTTTCCAATAAATAGAGGGTCTTAAATCTGGTGACATGATCGATGCTGGACTGCCACTTGACCCCCCCCCAAAATATTCTCGCTCTTATCCATAATAATCTCATAGTGTAGATTAGACAAACCGCACAGCCCACCGCACTGTATCTGTTGGCTTGAGCGCAGGTGCCAAGACCAGAGTAGGCACATTTGCTACCGTTTTTTTGGACAAAACTATCAGTAGAGTTGAAAAGGCAAATGGACACACATTGAACTTAAGTTTGGTATTTAGTACACAAAAACGTAAGCGAAAAAGTACATTTTCTGTGCACTACGTCATCACGCAATGATTTTGTGGTGGAAAGTCCATTTGGTGGATTTTTTTTACCCACTCATCTACCAATAGGTGCCTTTCTTTGTGACGGGTTGGAAAACCTCCCTGGCCTTTGTGGTTGAATTGGTGTTTGAAATTCACAACTTGACTGAGACACCTTACAGATAATTGTATGTGCGAGGTCTGAAATGAGGTAGTCAGAAAAAAAATATGTTAAACACCATTATTGCACACAGAGTGAGTCTATGCAATTTGTGACTTGTTAAGCAAATGTTTACTCCTGAACCTATTTAGGCTTGCCATAATAAAGGGGTTGAATACTTGACTCAAGACATTTCAGATTTTCATTTTTTTTTTATTCGTACACATTTCTAAAAACATAATTCCACTTTGACATTATGGGGCATTGTGTGTTGGCCAGTGGCACAAAATCTCAATATGAATCCATTTTAATTCAGGCTTGTAAAATAACTTTGTGTGAAAAAAATCAAGGGGTATCAATACTTTCTGAAGGCACTGTATAACTTCAAAGTGGGTAGGTGAGAGTGTACAACTCCCCACAAACAGTGACTCCGTGACATAACTAAAGTCTCAATGGTCAGACAGATTTACATAAAGCCTTAACGGCCAGACAGACTGGCACACATACTCTAGAGAGCCATGACAGATGTCAGAAGAGATCCAGGTGTTACCTTGAGAGCCCGGGCAGCGACGCCCCCAGACGTTCCTCCTCCCCTCTGTAGCTCGCCCTCTCACGACACGAACCTGGAACCCTGGGAGAAAGACAGGAGAGAACCATCATTAGACACTTCGATCAAAGGCCCTGAACCCTGTCTCTAAAATCTTACCACCTAAACACACCCAGGGGGGACTATATGGCAACTGGCTGATAGCATGAGTAGTTGGGAACATTGAAAAGTTTGACCTGTTGAAGAAAATCAAGAAGTGATTCAAACAAGAGACTTTAGACTGAAAACAGAAGGAACAATGTTGAGCATTGACAGTCATTTTGTAAGTTTAGGTTTCAGATTCTTGTCAATAGTCAAAATAAAAATAACACTGGTCATTGCACTCTTGAAAATGCACAATCGGTATCTGAATGCTTAAAGCGTCGCAGCAGGCACCATCATGGTTGACAGAACCTGTATTTATTTGTGAGCTACGCTACTGTTCAGAACCCCCTGGTAGGCCTCAGTCAGATATGACCTCAGATATTACTAGACTTCTCCACAGCCGGGTAAACCCTGCATTGTTGGTCTTCATTTGATTACCTAGCATCGTCTCTGGTTCGTGGTCATGCTATGTAGAGAACGAGAACAAGGCCATCATTTGACCACAGTTGGCACTGCCACATGCGGTTTGGAGAGAAGAATAAGAATTTGCCAGTGCCAAACTTTTTCCTGTTAAAATGAGACTGGTAGGCAGGCAGGGTTAGGGTAAAGCCACTTCCGCACATCACGACAAACCTGCACCACTGTCAATGTTGTATAACAGGCCAATAATCACACAGTCCCACAGGCAGTTTGTAGCCGTACTTCAAGAAGCCCTTTCTACAAGGGGTTCAAAAGAAAGCTTGGTTTTCTAACAACAATGTTCTGAGTGAAATCAGGAATGGAATTGGCCTTATCTCTGGGGTTGAAACCAGCTATCAAAAGACATGTTCCAGGGTCCACTGGGGAAAAAC
Source organism: Brachymystax lenok tsinlingensis (assembly GCA_030435695.1). Lineage (NCBI taxonomy): Eukaryota > Metazoa > Chordata > Actinopteri > Salmoniformes > Salmonidae > Brachymystax > Brachymystax lenok. The sequence continues at coordinate 12,717,090 of CM059790.1, forward strand.
TAAGCATTAGTGAGTAGCAGGTTTGTTTCATCTTTAACACTTTTCTCTTAAATGTCAGAGCAAGTTTGCTCTCAGGATGAAAACAGTTGTGACAGTGAGGCTTTTATACACCGCTCTGAGGTTGAGCAATCTCTTTGAAATCAAGGAGGACTTCGGCAGCAGCAGCAATTCAGCCACCCACAGTTTACTGACTGCATACATTTCACAACAACCTGAATGAGAGACTCGACTTCAGGATAATCACGCCTTCAAAAACCTGTAACTCAGCAATTTGGATGAGACAGACGCCGGTCCCCCCCCCGCCTGTTCTTGGACACTGGGAGAGAAAAGCTAACAATAACCCATGACCTAATGACGGCTGTCATAATTCATGGAAGAATTCGGAGGAAAAGTGTTTGTTGCAGTCGTGCTCTCAGCTCAATATGCTTTCTTTATCACTTCCCCTCCTACTCACAGTGCATTGTTGCTGGGCTTTGTTCCCGGCCGTGCTGACATCCAGTCGTATATCACCCCCGCCAGTGGCCTTGGGCTTAGTCCATAGTAACCTTCCCCTCCTCTGCTCTCAGGTCAGGACCCTGGACCCCCTGCATCTGCTTTTGTTCTAGTGCGTGTGAACCCCCCTCCTGATAGAGCTTCTGCTGAGCCAAGTACCAGACAAGGCACTGTAAACCATGGTTGAGATTCATGTGTCCCTCTCGACTGTACATTTTGTGGTATTAGATTCCTTCAAATGAGCATTATTTGCATCCGTTTAACAAATTAAAGTTTAATTGATTATACACAAGTGAAAACAGACCCAAGTTTGCTAGAGGTGATGTAGAAAGAGGTTTGTACAACCAATTCAAATGTCAGGAATGTGTTAATAAAACCAAGCTTTTTACAAACGGCAAATAAAGAGCTTCTTGCCATTTATTTCATGAGCAGCGTTCGGTTCAATCCCAACCTGTCAAAACAACATGACTCACCCAGTCAAACTCACCGTAAGCTGCGGTAGGAGTCCCTAACTAGTGATAGTCCAAAGCAGTTGTCAGTCAAGTCTCACTCAATCTCAGAGACCGCTATTACCAAACACGCAGCGTCAAGATGAGGGACTCAAGTCATCCTAAGTGGAAACCGCACAAACGTTACATCTCATAACAGACAAGACCACGGAGCTGACGTTAGAGATGGCATTCATCCACCGAACAGAAGGGAGAGGGGGGAAGAAAAAAAACAAGATGAAATCAGAAAGGGAGGTTAAGGAGAGCCCTAGATAAATGCGTGTGCAGGCTAGCTCCGGAGGCCAAGAGAGAGAGGGGACTGATGGAGGAGAGAAAAACAAAATGTAGAGATCAAACGGCCGTGGAGCCCTAAGTCAGGCCACATGCTCCTGGATTAGCTGTGGCATGGCCCTACAGCCTGGGAAAACGACTGATAACACCCTTCGAGAGATTAAGCAATATTTTTTACATAAGAGACGCTTTTTGGCACTGAATAGACCTCGGCGCGGCAAGTATAGGCTACTACAGACGACCATTCTGATCGTTTGCACTAGCTCGAAACAAACCAAGGCCCTCTTTATGAATGTCGTAATACAAAGAAGAAGAGGGAGGTCATGACTTCCCTCTGATCCTGAACTAACTAGCAAGATCTCTAGCTAAGTGCCTTTCAAAGAGAAACATGCTGGATAAGGACTTGAAAGTGGAAGGAGGTCCACACATCAAGTCTATGTCCATATGCAACAGTTATAAAACCCACTGGCCTTAGTGAGTATGCATTAGTGATGGGGGTGGGACAATAGTTTAACTCAAAATTGTATTTGTCACATTTGCCGAATACAACAGGTGTAGACCTTACAGTGAAATGCTTACTTACAAGCCATTAACCAACAATGCTTTAAGTTAAGAAAAAACATGTAAAAGAAAATGGAAAACAAAAGTAACAAATAATTAAACCGCAGCAGTAAAATAAGCGAGGCTATATACACCGGGGGTACCGATACAAAATCGATTTGAGGGGGCACCGGTTAGTCTACCTACATGTAGGTAGAGTTAAAGTGACCATGTATAGATTATAAACAGAGAGTAGCAGCAGCGTAAAAGAGGGGTCTGGGTAGCACTTTGATTAGCTGTTCAGGAGTCTTATGGCTTGGGGGTAGAAGCTGTTAAGAAGCCTTTTGGACATAGACTTGGCGCTCCGATACCGCTTGCCGTGCGGTAGCAGAGAGAACAGTCTAGGGTGGCTGGAGACTGACAATTTTTAGGGCCTTCCTGACACCTGATATAGAGGTCCTGGATGGCAGGAAGCTTGGCCCCAGTGATGTATACCGGGATATTATTTGACAATAGTTGGCTGTACCTGCACAAAAACTCAAAAATTTGTTTTCATCACTTTTATTTCCACAAATGATCAAAACTCCTTCTCATGGCTCGTCTCTCTGCAGCAGAAATATTGAATTGCAATAAAATCACAGTATCAAATCGCAAAACATATAGACTTGCGACAATCGCAATAGATACTTATTTTCCACCATAATATGCAAATAAATTCATTAAAAATCCTACAATGTGATTTTCTGGGGGGGTTTTTCTCCTCATTTTGTCTGTCATAGTTGAAGTGTACCTATGATGAAAATTACAGGCCTCTCATCTTTTTAAGTGAGAGAACTTGCACAATTGGTGGCTGACTAAATACTTTTTTGCCCCACTGTAGTACAGAACATTAGTAGTCAAGGACAAAACACATACATGTAAAACATCACACAGCCTAAATATCAGTACATACACAATATGTCTAATACAAAGTACAAAAAGTAATAAAAAGTCTAATACATAGTACAGTGCAATACAAGATTAATAAGATGGCTGGGTCTTTTCACAGTCCCCTTTGCGCAGTAAGATATTCTTTTATCTGTTTTTTTAAACTGGTTTTATTGCTAGCTTGAGTTACCTGGGGTGGCAGAGAGTTCCATGTAGTCATGGATTTATTTAATACAGTGAGTTTCCCAGCCTCTGTTCCGGACCTGGGGACTGTGAGGAGAACTCTGGTTACCCGTCTTGTGTTGTACCAGATGAGTGTCCGAACTGTGTACCAATTGCTTGAACAGAGTTCGGTACCTTCAACAACAATACCTCGCACAAAGACCAATAGTGATGGTACAGCAGCACTTTATTATGGGGCGACTTCTCCCCATTTTAGCAACCATTGAGTCTATATGTTTTGACCATGACAGCTTGCTATCTAGGGTTGCACCCAGCAGTTTAGTCTCCTCAACTTGCTCAATAGCCACATTATTCAGTAATAGATCTATACTAGGTTTAGCGTTGAGCGAGTGATTTGTCCCAAAAAGTATGCTTTTAGTTTTGAGATTTGTATTTATTATGGATCCCCGGCAGCAGCTACTCTTGCTGGGATCCAGCAAAATTAACGCAGTTATACATTTTTCAAAACATTGCAATACATTCATAACAGATTTCACAACATATTAAGTGTGTGCCCTCAGGCCTCTACTACCACATACCTTTAACACAAAATCCATGTGTACATGTTATTGTGTGTTTGTATGCATTTGTCTATGCTTGTGTTGCTTCACAGTCCTTCACAGCTGTGTGACAATAGTTCAAAACAGACAGCTCGGTGCATTCAAGTAGTTATACAGGCAATCTCTCCTCCACTTTGAGCCAGGAGAGATTGACATGCATATTATTAATGTTAGCTCTCTGTGTACATCCAAGGGCCAGCCATGCTGTCCTGTTGTGAGCCAAATGCAATTTTCCTAAGTCCCTCTTTATGGCACCTGACCACACGACTGAACAGTAGTCAAGGTGCGACAAGACTAGGGACTTCTCCCCATCTTAGCTACTGTTGTATCAATATGTTTTGACCATGACAGTTTAAAATCCAGGGTTACTCCAAGCAGTTTAGTCTCCTTAACTTGCACAATTTCCAAATGATTTATTACAAGATTTAGTGAATGATTTCACTAGATATCATTTCAGCGTGCCATTTCACATCACTGATGTTCAGTCTTTGAGGGCACCAGTTCGGACTCCCCATTTTGGCAGAAAAACTTTTTTGGTTCACTCTGTTGCGCAAAATCTCACAGTTGTTTCTATTTTAATCTAAAGCACTTCATTACGCTTTCAGTGATGGGGGTTTCTGGTTTGTCTTGGCCTTGGAGGTAAACCGCAGGGCAGGGACTAGAAAGGCCTCCCTCTATGTGACGCGGCCCGTGGGCTTGGAGTGCAAACAGTGCCGGGCTACTGAAGGGACTTGCACCATGTCAGGATATTTCTCGCCCCAACTCCGGATCAACATGGGCAGACCTGTTACAGACCACGGTCTTTGAGCTCACCTGTGAAAAGTACCCAGGCATCGGCTCAAAGGCCTGGGGGAGATTGGCACCGCGCTTCTCAAGCCCTCCATAACCACCTTCAAATCTCCAGTTTGGCAAGGACACCCTGTACTAACTTGAGTATTCCAGAAAGCAGAGAGTTCGATGGTCAACAGGGCTAGGTCAGAAAGAGGGGCTGTAACTGTACTGTGATCCTGAACACTGCAGGCAGACGCAGAAAAAGTTACGAGATACTTATTTTCACATCTGACGAATGTTTAAAGGAGCATTAATTATCCTAATCAATTCATCCCAAAAATGGAATATACATTACCAATGGGATACACATCATAGCAAAACATGATGCTGAAGAGCGTCAATATTTCTACTGCAGTTGGCACATTCATGAGGAAACCAAGAGGAGACTGTCAAGTCTTAAAATAAAAGCTGACACCCAAACTAATCTATTAACAAAGACTTACCTCCAAGATGCTCCTGATCAATGAAAATAAAAAGAAATACGGGCTAGTAGATAGCATTTTATTCCTCAAAAAGGCAGTTTAGTTATTTACTCATCACAGTGACCGTACACTATCGGTCAACAGTTTTAGAATACCTACTCATTCAAGAGTTTCTTTTTACTATTTTCTACATTTTATAATAATAGTGAAGACATCAAAACTATGAAATAAGGTATGTTGATTTGTAATACATTTGATATTGTGTGTAGATTGATGAGGAAAATGTTTTATTTAATACATTTTAGGATAAGGCTGTAACGTAACAAAATGTGGAAAAAGTCAAGGGGTCTGAATACTTTCCGAATGCACTGTACGTACATATCCCAACTAGAAGCCATGGATTACAGGCAACATACGCACTGAGCAAAAAATTTGAGCTGCCGCTTTCAAGGAGTGGGACACTAATCTGGACGCTTAAAAGAAATTTCACTAAGACCTCCGACAAGTACATCATTCAGGCAAAGCGTGAATACAGGACTAAAATCGAATCCTACTACGCCGGCTCTGGTCGTGTAAACACTTAACACTTACATGCAACTTCTGCTATCAAAATACGAAGACCACATTGAAAAGACGGGACTAGACACACAATCGTTTTGTGGTCTGCTTGTGTTCAGATCTGGCTGACCACTTCAACAGGTGGTCAGGGATGCATTGTGTGCATATTTCTCCTCTGGACGCAATCAGGCTACCCAAAGCGCATACAATGAGCGATGCCATTAACACTGCTCCCACAAGTATCCAGAAAACATGTGCTTTGGGACTGAGAGGAACATTTTCATTATAGCGTTGGAGGAAATATGTTACTAGCATGAGGAATGTGTTTTCTGGCCTCAAATGTGAGCGGTTAGCTAATATATTTTGGGTTGGCTAGAGTTACGCTAACCGTTTTACAATCCCTTTAGTGTTGCTTGTTAGCTACAGTAGTTAGCTACTGCAATCAGTTGTGTTATTATATTTACCATAATCCACCGTTTGTAGAATGCATACTGGCATTTGAATATAGCACGGGATAAGGGAATCCAGACACACCTTGGACACTAGAAATTTAAATGTAGACGCATGACACGCTAGCGCCCCACTGCTCCCTAAGTAGTTAACTTCTTAAGGAGCAGCAAGGTGCACTGGGGCGCTAGCGCCCCACTCCCGACACTACCAGGTGAAATGAAAGGTGCCAAATTCAAAATCCAAAAGTTGAATTATTAAACATGCATCAATATACAAGTGTTTCATAGTCATCAAAAGCTCTGCTTCTTGGCAATATCACAGCGTTGTCAAAAAGGCTTTACGGCGAAAGCACCACATTTGATTGTTTGAGGATAGCACCCCACATATTTTTCCCCATTACCATAAATTCATAAACCATGCGGTTCACACAAAACACATTTCACAGCGAAAACAAATCAATTACCTTTTGAAGAACTTCTGCTGAGGGCTTCCCAAGTGTCCAACGAAGACAATCCATGGTTCTTTTGTTAGAAAAAGTAATGTATTATATCCATAAATCTCCGTTTGGTTGGCGCGTTATGAGAAAATAGAGCCTCCAATCGTCCGTTGAAACGTGAAGAGAACTCGTTCAACTTATACCTAGAAACTTGTTCTTCTACAATCTAAAAGCAGCTAAAAAGAATCAAAACTCTGTCTCGAGACTGTTGACATCCAGAGGAAGCAATAGGTACTGCATTCATATGCCCTTATATGGGCATTTTCATAAGGGAGGGGTTCCAAATGAGGCAATGTGTCAAAACCACGTTTTCCAGGACAGAAATTACTCAGGTTTTCGCCTGCCATATCCGTTCTGTTATACTCACAGACAAAATGTTAACACTTTTAGAAAATTCAGTGTTTCCTATCCAATGGTACTAAATATGTGCATATCCTATTTTCTGGGCCTGAATGGGAGGCATTTTACTTTGGGCACGCCAGGCTCTCCAAAACAGTCACCTCGTGCGCTGCTCCCTAAGAAGTTAACCAAAAATGCAGTTCAAGAAATAGAGTTAAAAAAATATTTACTAAATTGAACAAAAGTAATTTTCTTTTTACAAAATTACATAACAAGGCTATTTTTTGGGCCTTCCTCTGACACCGCCTAGCATATAGGTCCTGAATGTCAGGAAGATTGGCCCAGGTGATGTACTGGGCTGTACGCGCTACCCACTTTAGCACCTTACGGTCCGATGCCGGTCAGGATGCTCTCGATGGTGCAGCTCTAGAACTTTGAGGATCTGGGGACCAAGTCCAAATTTTTTCAGTCTCCTGAGGGCGATAGGTGTTGTCGTGCACCCTTCACAACGGTCTTGTGTGTTTGGACCATGACAGTTTGTTGGTGATGTGGACACCAAGGAACTTGAAACTCTCGACCCACGCCACTTCAGCCCCGTCAATGTTAAATGGGGGCCTGTTCGGCCTGCTTTTTCCTGTAGTCCACGATCAGCTCCTTTGTCTTGCTCACATTGAGGAAGAAGTTGTCCTGGCACCACACTGCCAGGTCTATGACCTCCTCTCTATAGGCTGCCTCATCGTTGTCAGTGATAAGGCCTACCACTGTTGTCTCGTTAGCAAACTTAGTGGCGTTGGAGTCGTGCTTGGCCACGCAGTTGTGGGTGAACAGAGTGTACAGGAGGGGACTAAGCACGCACCCGAGGGTCCCCTGTCTTCAGGATCAGTGTGGCAGATGAGCTGTTGCCTGCGCTTACCACCTGGGGACAGCCTGTCAGCAAGTCCAGGATCCAGTTGAAGAGGGAGGTGTTAAGTCCCAGGGTCCTGAGCTTATTGATGTGCTTTTTTAAAAGGTCTTGCTCACATCGGCTACGGAGAGCGTGATCACAGTCGTCCGGAACGGCTGATGCTCTCATGCATGCTTCAGTGTTTCCTGCCTCGAAGCAAGCATAAAAGGCATTTAGCTCATCTGGTAGGCTCACGTCACTGTGCAGTCCGTGGCTGAGTTTCCCTTTGTAGTCGAGTGTCAGAGCCGGTGTAGTAGGATTCAATCTTAGTCCTGTATTGACGATTTGCCTTTTTGATGGTTCGTCTGGGGCATAACGGGATTTCTTGTAAGCGTCCAGATTAATGTCCCAATCCTTGAAAGCGGCAGCTCTAACTTTTAGCTCAGTGCGGATGTTGCCTGTAATCCATGGCTTCTGGCTGGAAAATGTACGTATGGTCACTGAGGACAACGTCATCGATGCACTTATTGATGAAGCCGATGACTGAGGTGGTATACTCCACAATGCCATTGGATGAATACAGGAACATATCCAGTCCTGTAGAGTAGCATCCGCGTCATCTGACCACGTCAGTTTTGAGCGAGTCACTGGTACTTTCTGCTTTAGTTTTTGCTTGTAAGCAGGAATCAGGATGACAGAATTATGGTAAGATTTGCCAAATGGAGGGCGAGGGAGAGCTTTGTATGAGCCTCTGTATGTGGAGTAAAAGTGGTCGAGAGTTATTTTCCCTCTGGTTGCACGTGACATGCTGGTAGAAATTAGGTAAAACTGATTTAAGTTCGCCTTCATTAAAGTCCCCGGGCCACTAGCAGCACCGCTTCGGGATGAGCATTTTCTTGTTTGCTTATAGCCTTACATCGCTCGTTGAGTGCGGTCTTAGTGCCAGTATCGGTTTGTGATGGTAAATATATGGCTACAAATAATAGATGAGAACTCTCTGGGGAAATAGTGTGGTCTACAGCTTATCATGAGGTATTCTACCTCAGGCGAGCAATACCTCAAGACTACTTTAATATTATAGATCTCGCATCAACAATAACTGACAAAGACACACACTCCCAGCCCTCGTCTTAACAGATGTAGCTGCTCTGTCCTGCCAATGCACGGAGAAGCCAGCCAGCTCTTTATTATCCGTGTTGTCGTTCAGCCACATCTCAGTGAAACATAAGATATACAGTTTTTAATGTCCCGTTTGGTAGGATTGTGAATCGTCCAGTTTGTTTTCCAATGATTGCACATTGGCCAGTAATATGGAGGGAAGTGGTGGTTAACCTACTCGTCCTGTGTTCGAATACTCATACTAACCGCACAAATTGTGATGTAAATTTAGTATGTAGTATGCTTACTGGCCATAGTATGGACATAGTTAGTATATAAAAAGTTCCCGGACGTCATACTAAATTCACCAAAATACAAAGTATACAAGCAGTAGACACAATTCCGTGCTTTTAGGGCCCATAATACAATTATTCAGAAAATGGATGTGGCTTCACAACGTTTTCAGATTTGAAGTAAATGGTGGAAATATTATTACTTTGCTCAACATTTCCTTAACATTTGTCATAATTAGTTAAAGCAATTAATTTTTATCAGCTTTTGTCGGACTTCGGCAGCCGAGGTTGAGTGCGGTCTAATTACTAATTATGACAAATGTTAAGGAAATGTTGAGCAAAGTAATAAAGTAATGACTTTTCAAATAAAGTTACACATTATGTTGGCTGGCAATTTGTTAGCTACGCTATCCTTACGAACTGCATATCATTACCGTAGTATGTAGCGGTACGTTAACTAGCTACTTAACGTAACATTAGTTGGCTACTAATATAACGGACTTGCCAGTATATTAACTATGCCATCTAACTAACTACCCAACGTTTATTGACTTGATTATTCATAATTCTTAGCTAAGTGGTATAGACATTGTGTTTCTCAATGGACATTGTTAATTCGTTTGGTATCAACTCCGATTTCAGAGTACTCTCATCTGAGTGTGCCAGAGCGCAGAATAACTGATGAATTTGTGAACACTCAACACCCGTGGAATATAACCGGTATCAATAAACGTCGGCAAAAAAATCGTAATTAAATTGTTGCCAGCAGCACAGCACAGTTAGTCACCAACGCTCTGGATAACATGAAAACAGCCTAACCAGCTTTGCTAGGTTAGGCTGGTCAGAGTGAGATGTCCTCTCATTTGTGTTGTGTCTGGAAGTAGCTAGCCAACGTTAGTTTGGGTGCTCGACTGCTGTTGTGAGGTCAGAACGCTCAAATCAACCCTCGGCCAAAGCGTCCAGTGTGCGCTCTGAACGCTCCGAGAGCGAAATGCTCTGAATTTACGAACTGACAATCTGAGAACACTGACGTTACGAATGCCCAGAGCGCACTCTGGCATTCCAGATTGAATTTACGAACACACCCCAAGTCGTATGATGTCTAGCTAGTAATTTATGCAAAAAAGCTAGCAAAGGTTGCATAGCAACAGCATCAACTTCCGGTAGACAGGCAAAGCTCTAGTACGCTCAACTGAAAGGATACCATTAGTTTACAAATGAACTAATAGTATGTAGTATATACTCATTAAGTATGTAGTATACAGTATGTTAGTATGGGTATTTGAACACAGCTAGGGACTTCCAATAGGCCGATGGAACATCATGGAAACTGTAGCCTACTAGTCAGATGGGTTAAATGGAAACTGAAATCTTGACTGACTGTAGACCTATAACCTCATATAGCTTTAATATTAACTCCTGAAGAATTAATAATTTCTAGTTGTAAAGTTATACATTAAATGTAGGCAAAATGTTGACTTGAGAACAGGTGTGAAGAAATATTCTTTCTTTCAGCATCTTGAGAGAATGCAAATGTCATTTGTAAACTTCCTCAGTTTTCTTTTGTTATTACATTTTCTCCCCAGTCCCTGAACGCCTTTGCTCCACAAAAGAAGCAGGGATGACAGAAAACTTTCCCGATGCCAAATAGATTGAAACAATTTATGACATTCTGGTGAGCAAGGGTTTCTTTAAGTCTCCTAGGGCAACAAATAATGACAGAAGAGAAGCTGCATGCATCTAATTATAGAGATGATTAACAAAAAGCTTACCAATATGTCAGAAATTATAAGCAGAAACATATCTAAATCATACTAAAAGAAATCATGCACCCCCTGTCAAAAAATCTTTCCGCAGTCTGACTGTAGCTTCCAGCGCATTTTCTATATTAGCGAGTTATGGTCAGGTGAGAGCCTCAGATTTTCACATATAGTTGGGCGGTTGAGAATGGGTTATTAGCAATTGCGGGCGGGTGCTGGTGAACAAACAGCTGACCCGCGCACCACTAATATAAATACATATACACACATAGATACATACATACCTCTCTACCTCAATTACCTCGTACCCCTGCACATCGACTCAGTACTGGTACCTTGTGCATATAGTCAAGTTACCGTTACTCGTTGTGTATTTATTCCTTGTGTTATTATTTTTATATTTTCTCAGCATTGTTTGGAAGGGCCTGTAAGTAAGCATTTCACTGTTAGTCTACACCTGTTGTTTACGAAGCATGTGACAAATAAAATGTGATTTGATCAGTCTGATCACTTGTATCCTGAGGTTTACTTAATTTCTTTGATTTGGGCAAAGCCCTCATTTCCTGAAAGAGCAACTGCCACTAAAACTTCTCATTTAGGAAACAGCCTATGTGGCATCGATTTGAGTTAAACATTTGTTGGCAAAATGTACTACAACTGTAAATAGGATAATTTGGGTCACGATGTCAGTCATGTCTAAAACAGAGTTGTGAGACTTGTGGTTGTGACTGCATCACAATGTCAATGAAGGTTGGGCTTGTTTCACAACTGCCCACATGCTCACAGCTGGCAGCACCCAAGTGATCATCAATTCGGAGTCCAGCTGCACGCAACCCAAGCGTAATTTGGGTTGACTTTGGATATCCCTATGGGGCTAGCTAGGGTAAATTTGTAAACTACACAATGGGACAATATGTTAAAATTCCAATAGCTCCAAATTTCAATTACTTAAAAACCTCAAACATACTATACATTGTAGAAATGTATATACAAATATTGAAAGCATTTAATGAGAAAACTAAAAGGTGTGCAATATGAAAATATTACCTAATTAACATTGTGTTATTTATTGACAATCCCTAACTAGCCCCCTGAGATAGCTTTTCACTGGATAGCCTGAGTGATGGGCCTGGAGAAATGTAACCACTCAAATCCAGACAGAGCTATGGATTCAAGGACTGACTATCCAATTATAGTTTTAACCATGTTTTGAGGCTATACAGCGTTTGTTTACAAACATTGGAGTAAAACAAGCTTGCATTTTGGTTTCTGATGGGGTACAACAGTTGAAGCTCATGAGGCATTTAATAGTTATATTCAAGAATCAATGGGTATATCTTTAATTTAAACGTCCAAAAATGGATGTAGTAACTAAGGATTCCAGCTGTAAAACCTTAAAACTAATTCCTCTAACCTGCTACGTTAATACTTCTAACCTGCTGCGTAAATTATCCTAACCTTGTACGAAAAGTCACTTCTGCTAGTCAAAACCGGTAGACCTGCCCGCCTGAGACCAGTGCAGTAGCCACTAATTAGATACAGAGAGACAGACAGCGATGATACACTAGCTAGCTCCCTAACGTTAGCTAGTAGAAAAAGCAAATAGTCGTGTTTTGTCATCTTGGTTATTTTATCCAGCCAACTCTGTCATAAACTGCACACAATACCAGATAGCAAAGCGTAGCTAAATTAGCTTATGTTTTCTTCAGATAATATCATGACAGAGTAGCTCGATACCTCTACTCTCTCAGCAGTCAATGTGAAACTACTTACTTAGGTCAGGTCAGGAGAGACGGCAAACAACCGACAGGAGGAATCCCCATTTGATTATACACATGGGAACGCAATCCGACCAGGTCTAGCTACACTCATGTCTGAGGATGACTGGCACTGTGGCTTTCTTATAGACAGCTAGCTAGCCTATATAGCACGCTCCAACAGTACATGGGGTGATGTGGAGGGCTCAAATGAAATTAATAGACACTTACCAGAACCACCTGGACTCTCTGAAGATCACCTGAGAGTCATAGTAAGACGAGAACAGCTATTGTTAAATGGGAAAACGTTGTTGAAGAGTCATATAGTTCCTTAGCTAGCTGGCCATCTATATTTTAATATCTAACGTGTTTGACAGCTCGGTGGAAGATCGAGCGAATGAGTCGTCGAATGAACTGCCTGAAACTGGCTCACTTACCAAGTGGATGTTTGTCACCGGATATGACATCACGAGAGAACCTACGCAAGGTGAAATGGCACACATTCTTTCCTTATGATATATTCTATTCATTCACGTCGTTGGGTCACATTGGTTGTCTTTAAACATTACAATCTAACGTTACATTTCATACATGTTTGTACTCTGCATGCATAGCCACAGCATGAATAGGCTAGTGGCCAATCCTCAAAAAGGGCTTTAGTTTTTGAGATACCCCTACCCGAGGTAGAACAAAACACAACCACGTTTTTTCACATCTCTAATGTCGCCCATTTATGAAATTGGATGGTTGTTAAAAAATATTTTACTTCAAAAGTGGTTAAATTTATAGATACGACACACACCCTAAACTCAAAATGTGTGCGGCCTGTGGTCATCATAGAGGGGACAGAAGGCACTTCCATGTTCAAGAGACTAAGCTTTTAGGAATGGGTTCATAATAGCTTATAGCCAAAACGGTTAAAACGTTAGACACGTTCATATGCCACATTGGCTTTAGAAATTGCCAGAAGCTTATGTTTACCACAGAGAGTGTGTTATTCTATCTGTTCTCTACCATTCCTGGCTGGCATAGTACCAGGATGTCTCTGGTTTTGAATCTGAATTTAGAGAACCGAATTTGAAAACTGAATCTGAATGCATCCAAGAATTTGAGTGCCTTCAGAAAGTATTCATAGCCCTTGACTTATTCCACATGTTGTATTACAATCTGAATTCAAAACGGATTAAATTGATATTTTTTCTCAACCATCTACACACAATAGCCCATAATGACAAAAGTAAAACGTTTTTAGAAATTAAAGCAAATGTATTGAAAATTAAATACAGAAATATCTCATTTACCTAAGTATTCACACCCGAGTAAATAATTTGTAGAAGCACTTTTGGCAGCGATTACAACTATGATTCTTTATGGATAAGTCTCTAAGTGAAATGCCCTCAAAGCTGGTGTTTGGAGGATATATTGGAATGGGGGTTGTTAGGTCCGAGACTAAGTCGAGGGTCGGCAAACTGTGCCAATATATCCTCCAAACACCAGCTTCGAGGGCATTATCACTTTTATACAACAGGTTACCAACATGTTCAAATAATGATTGACATATTTTCATTAAAAACGTTATTTTGATGAATTTATTCATACTATTTAATCCTTCCACAAGAAATAGTCCCAACACAAATCTAGGGTTGCTACCCAAGCCCGGCTGGTCGTTCGTTCTATCGGTTTGGTTTCTCAGGGGCGCAACTTTGGTTTTAGAAGTGGGGGGACCTAAATATATATATATTTATTTTTTTATCCAGTCGTATAAACACTCCAAACAGTGTATCCGACCGATTGGAGGCGTCTGCATTGTCCTAAAGCACACCGTTACCTCATTTTGTTTCACATTCCAATTATAAAACTGGGGGGGGACAAAAATGCAATTTCAGAATGTGTCTCACAGTGCAAGTTGTTTTCTAGTGACATTTATTTGGATACATCCATAACAATGAGCTAATGAAGCGCGATTTCACCTGGCATAGAACATTTCTCACTCGTCAGGACACTGTTGTTCAGAGGAGCTAGCCAACAACACAGCTAACACAATCACTTCAAATTGAAGCTGGAAAGACTGCAAACTAGCTGCACTTCGTTTCATGTGTCCTTTTTTCAATGTACATTTCTTTGTATATATCTATAAAAATGATGCCAGCTGATTCATGATTTCGACTGACTGAGAAACGCTGCCTGCCTGTCTTGTCCCAACTCCCGACACGTTCATTACTATGGGACAGCTGGAGATCGAATTTGAATATTGAAACAATGTTGCAAATGTCGGAGACAGACGACAAGGTTTATACAAATCTCCGCTGTTGAAAACTAAATGTTAGTCTAAAAGAAATGTGAGATAATGTCTATATGCTTTTTATAGTGCAGATCAAGTTTATTAATTGCTTGGCTGGGCTGATGAAACAGTGGATTGCGCAGTCAGATGAAAGAGAGTAAATAGGCATTTTACGTCATAAATTTAGCCAGTGGTAACTTGTGGAATAGACACTGGCTGGAATGCACTTTTAACCAATCACCATTCAGGATTAGACCCACCCATTGTATAAAATAGCTTTCCACATGTGGATAGTGCAACAATTGCCCATTTATTAAGTTCTGTCCAATTGGTTGTTGATCATTGCTAGACAACCATTTTCAGGTCTTGCCATAGATTTTCAAGTAGATTTAAGTCGAAACTGTAACTCGGCCACTCAGGAACATTCACTGTCTTCTTGGATAGCAACTCCAGTGTAGATTTGGCCTTGTGTTTTAGGTTATTGTCCATCTGAAACAGTAATCTCCCAGTGTCTGGTGGACATCAGACTGAACCAGCTTTCCTCTAGGATTTTTCCTGTGCTTAGCTCCATTTCGCTTCTATTTTATCCTGAAAAACTCCAGGCCTTAACCATTACAAGCATACCCATAACATGATGCAGCCACCACTATGCTTGAAAATATGGAGAGTGGTACTCAGTAGTGTGTTGTATTGGATTTGCCCCAAACATAACACATTGTGTTCAGGACAAAAAGTTAATTGCTTTGCAATATTACTTTAGTGCTTTGTATTATTACACAGAGTACATTCAACGTATGTGACTTAAGTCCCCCCAAAAATCCTGAAATTATTTAGGCTTGCCATAACAAAGGGTTCAGGCTGTAACACAGCAAAATGTGGAAAAAGTCAAAGGGTAGAATGCTTTCTGAAGACACTGTAGCATATGCATAGTCTATGATGAGCAAAAGCTCTAATAGCTTAGACCGGCTTGAATACTTCCCATATCTATCTTCCCTCAAAGCGGGGGCTTCTATGACGTACTCACCAATCCTAAAGAAAAACAAGAAAGCCCATTCAGGACTGCTGCTTCAGATGTTTTAATCCTTGCTCCCAGGCAGTTGTGCAAACAGAATTCCACATATTTATATGGACAAGACAGTTTGTTGTCATTTGCCCCAGTCTTAGAAGGGAAAATAATAAATCTCATGCCCTGGCCCCCACGGCCCACAGGTTGGGGAACGCCAGCTCAGCACTCAGACGACATCAGAATACAAGGCACTGGCAGTGACTTGGTTTCAGGACCTGCATTTACAATATGCATGTGTGCTGTGCTGGTTTTTGCCTGGCTTGCACCATCTCTTAGTTTTCAGCATGTCAAAGGAGTTTGAGACAAATATGGTAATAAGCCTTTATAGATGTGCAATATAAAAGGAAATGCCAATGTCTTAAGGATAATTCATGTTGATACACTACATGACCAAAAAGTATGTGGACACCTACTCGAACATCTCACTCCAAAATCATGGCCATTAATACGGAGTTGGTCCCCCCTTTGCTGCTATAATATCCTCCACTCTTCTGGGAAGGCTTTCCACTAGATGTTGGAACATTGCTGAGGGGACTTGCTTCCATTCAGCCACAAGAGCATTAGTGAGGTTGGGCACTGATGTTGGGCGATTTGGCCGGGCTTGCAGTTGGTGTTTCAGCAAATCTGACCACGACTCCATTTTGCTCCTCCCTTCCTTTAGGCAGAAACTCAAACAGGAAGCACCCATGCTAAGGACTATTCAACGCTGGTCTGACCAATCGGAATCCACGCTTCAAGATTGTTTTGATAACGCGGACTGGGATATGTTCCGGGTAGCCACTGAGAATAATATGGACGTGTACAAACGGTCACTGAGTTTATCAAGAAGTGTATAGTAGATGTTGTACCCACTGTGACTATTAAAACCTACCCTAACTAGAAACCGTGGATAGATGGCAGCATTCACGCAAAACTGAAAGCATGAACCACCACATTTAACCATGGCAAGGTGACGGGGAATATGGCAGAATATAAACAGAGTAGTCGACATATTCAATCTCTCCCTATCCCAGTCTGCTGTCCCCAAATGCTTCAAGATAGCCACCATTGTTCCTGTACCCAAGAATGCAAAGGTAACTGAACTAAATGACTATCGCCCCGTAGCACTCACTTCTGTCATCATGAAGTGCTTTGAGAGACTAGTCAAGGATCATATCACCTCCATCTTACCTTTCATCCTAGACCCACTTCAATTTGCTTACCACCCCAATAGGTCCACAGGTGATGCAATCTCCATCACACTGCCCTATCCCATCTAGATGAGGAATACCTATGTAAGAATGCTGTTAATTGACTATTGCTCAGCATTCAACACCATTGTACCCTCCAAGTTCATCATTAAGCTTGAGGCCCTGGGTCTCAACCCCGCCCTGTGAAACTGGGTCCTGGACTTTCTGACGGGCCGCCCCCAGGTAGTGAAGGTAGGAAACAACATTCCACTTCGCTGATCCTCAACACTAGGGCCCCACAAGGGTGTGGGCTCAGCCCCCTCCTGTACTCCCTGTTCACCCATGACTGCGTGGCCATGCACGCCTCCAACTCAATCATGAAGTTTGCAGACGACACAACAGTAGTAAGCTTGATTACCAACAACGACGAGACAGCCTACCGGGAGGAGGTGAGGGCTCTCGGAGTGTGGTGTCAGGAAAATAACCTCTCACTCAATGTCAACAAAACAAAGGACATGATCATGGACTTCAGGAAACAGCAAAGGGAGCACCCTCCCTATCCACATCGACGGGACAGCATTGGAGAAGGTGGAAAGTTTTAAGTTCCTCGGCGTACATATCAGTGACAAACTGAAATGGTCCACTCACACAGACAGTGTGGTGAAGAAGGCGCAACAGAATCTCTTCAACCTCAGGAGGCTGAATAAATTTGTCTTGTTAACTAAAACCCTGACAAACTTTTACAGATGCACAATTGAGAGCATCCTGTCCGGCTGTATCACCGCCTGGTACGGCGACTGCACCGCCCACAACCGCAGGGCTCTCCAGAGGATGTTGCGGTCTGCACAACGCATCATCGGGGACAAACTACCTGCCATCCAGGACACCTACAGCACCCGATGTCACAGGAAGGCCACTGCCTGTTCAACCCACTATCGTCCAGAAGGCGAGGTCAGTACAGGTGCATCAAAGCTGGGACCGAGAGACTGAAAAACAGCTTCTATCTCAAGGCCATCAGACTGTTAAACAGCCATCACTGGCAGAGAGAGGATGCTGTCTATATAGAGACTTGAAATCATTGGCCACTTTAATAAATGGATCACTAGTCACTTTAATAATGCCACTTTAACAATGTTTACATATCTTGCATTACTCATCTCATATGTATATACTGTATTCCATACTATATATTGCATCTTAGCCTATGCCGCTCTGACATTGCTCATCTATATTCTTATTTAATTCCATTCCATTCCTTTACTTAGATGTGTATTAGCTTTACAACACTCCAGCCGACGCTTCGCATTGCGCATGGTGATCTTCGGCTTGTATGCGGCTGCTCGGCCATGGAAACCCATTTCATGAAGCTCCCGACGAACAGTTCTTGTGCTGACATTGCTTTCAGAGGCAGTTTGGAACTCGGTAGTGAGTGTTGCAACCGAGGACAGACGATTTTTATGCACTACATGCTTCAGTGGTCCCGTTCTGTGAGCTTGTGTGGCCTACCACTTTGTGGCTGAGCCGTTGTTGCTCCTCGACATTTCCACTTCACCATAACAGCACTTGCAGTTTACCGGGGCAGCTCTAGCAAGGCAGAAATTTGACGAACTGACTTGCTGGAAAGGTGGCATCCTATGATGGTGTCACGTTGAAAGTCACTGAGCTCTTCAGTAAGGCCATTCTACTGCCAATGTTTGTCTATGGAGATTGCATGGCTTTGTACTCTTTGTACCTGTCAGCAACGGGTGGCTGAAATAACCGAATCCATAACTGGTGTCCACATACTTTTGTAAATACAGTAACAGTCAAAAGTTTGGACACACCTACCTACTCATTCAATAGTTTTTCTTTATTTTTACTATTTTCTACATTGTAGAATAATAGTGAAGACAAACTATGAAATAACACATATGGAATCATAGAGTAACCAAGAAAGTGTTAAACAAATCAAAATATATTTTAGATTCTTCATAGTAGCCACCCTTTGCCTTGATGACAGCTTTGCACATTCTTGGCATTCTCTCAACCAGCTTCACCTGGAATGATTTTCCAACAGTCTTGGAGTTCCCACATATGCTGAGCACTTGTTGGCTGCTTTTCCTTCACTCTGCGGTCCAACTCATCCCAAACCATCTCAATTGGGTTGATGTCGGGTGATTGCGGAGGCCAGGTCATCTTATGCAGCACTCCATCATTCTCCTTCTTGGTCAAATAGCCCTTACACAGCCTGGAGGTGTGTTGGGTCATTGTCCTGTTGAAAAACAAATGTAGTCCCACTAAGCACAAACCAGATGGGATGGCGTATCGCTGCAGAATGCTGTGGTAGCCATGCTGGTTAAGTGTGCCTTGAATACTAAACAAATCAGTGTCACAAGCAAAGTACCCCCACACCATAACACCTCCTCGTCCATACTTCACGGTGGGAACCACACATGCAGAGATCATCCGTTCACTTACTCTGCGTCTCACAAAGACACGGTGGTTGGAACCAAAAATCTAAAATTTGGACTCTAATTTGGAAGCTAATTAAACAGCATGACCATTACATAGGTGTACCTTGTGCTGGGGACAATAAAAGGCCACTAAAATGTGCAGTTGTCACAATATAATGCCACAGATGTCTCAAGTTAAGGGAATGTGCAATTGGCATGCTGACTGCAGGAATGTCCACCAGAACTGTTGCCAGAAAATGTAATGTTGATTTCTCTACCATAGGCCGCTTCCATGTCATTTTAGAGAATTTGGCAGTATGTCCAAACGGCCTCACAACCGCAGACCACATGTAACCACGCCAGCCCAGGACCTCCACATCTTGCTTCTTTACCTGTGGGATCGTCTGAGACCTGCCACCCGGACAGCTGATGAAACTGAGTAGTATTCCTGGCTATAATAAAGCCCTTTTGTTGGGTAAAACTAATTCTGATTGGCTGGGCATGGCTCCCCAGTGTGTGGGTCTATGCCCTTCCAGGCCCACCAATGGCTGCACCCCTGCCCAGTTATGTGAAATCCATAGGGCGTAATGAATTTATTTCAATTGCCTGATTTCCTTATGAACTGTAACTCAGTAAAATTATAGAAATTGTTGCGTTTATATTTTTGTTTAGTATATATTATCAATTGCTTGGCTACCCGTCATTCTTGTCACAGACCAATGTCTTCAGCAGACATGTCAAAGGATACGGGCCAGATAGGCAGAGGATTGGGAGCTACTGGGAAGGACAGAGGAGCCCTTGTCCTCTAGTCTGGCCCTAATCAGGTCTGCTGGGCCTTTTCCAGTTTAGCCCTGATAACCTGTCCTGACTAGGAAAATCCAGGAAGTGAACCCTTGACCTTGCGAGGCGGACAGGGAGCGATATTGTTTTATTAAGGGTGGTCTACGGTGACACATCCCGAATGGGTCTCGTTATTTAGTGCAATCCATGCAAAAGCCAAGCTGATGAGTCTGGGTGTCATCCGCTTAATGAGTGGTGCAAACCAATTACAGGAAAGCTGTCTGAGGCCAGCTGAGCATCTGAGGAGCGATGACAGCATCTGTAGTTGACAAACTTACAAAGAAAATCATATGCACTGCCATACAGTGCATCCATTAGTAATTCAACCCATTAATGAAATCTTTCATGAAACTAAAACCAGCTGGCTCAATGTCCACATTGTTATGTCAACTCCACAGGTCACTTATGAAGACAAACCAATAACCTATACTCTCAATGGGTGTAATAAGACATGACAAAAACAAGGTTTGATGGCAGATACATTTTTGCACTTTTATTATCTTTCATATTCACAATCCAAACACAGATCTGACAATGTGATGTAATGAGGAAGTGTTACCAGGTCATTCAATTATCATGAAATTATCATGCCACTTCACCGTCACCCACTGTGCTTTATACGCTCTTCCCAGCTTGTCAAATGATGCCACCACAGCTGCAGATGGGTTTTGGGCTTGGGTTCTTTGGCCATTCTTGCAGGGGAAACCCATCCACTTTCTCTTGCTCTTTTGGCAGTTTGTTCCACTGTGCATTTGAGTCTTCAAAATCCCACTGGAAAAAATACTGTTGTTTTGTTACAGGGCAGAGATACCATTTACCCATTATGCATATTCATTATGGTTGACACATTGTTAATGTCTACCTCTTAAATTACATTGTGTTCTTGGTCTAAGGAAATATTCTACACTGCAATAAAAACACAAATGTTAATTTGTTCACTGCAACCTGATACTCAATGTGGTCACATGTTCAACCAATCAACTCCTCAGTCCTTGGAGAGCAGTGTCCAAAATGTTGAGCCAAGCCCCTGACCAGCAGGCAACACACAGGAGACTGTAAACAGCTCCCAAAATAGCAGAGCTGAGTGACGAATCCCCTATAGACTAGGCAACCATTTTGTGCATACTTCCGAGGCAGAATGGCCCTGCTATTCAACCCTTGATTTTTATAGGCAGAATAATGGGGCCACAATGCAAATCTTGAACAATTCAACCCCTCCACCTCACCTCAACCCAACTCGATCAAGCACTCAGCAGAAATGAGCGAGAAAAACAATACTAAAGGGAATTCCACGCAGCTTTCTTGTGGCCGGGGTTGTTTTCAGAGTAACAAGAAAACAGACCATTTATACAGAGCCCTGTGGCGAGTTTATGCAGCCGGCAAATTGCAAAAGGCCTTTATTATTTCCTCATGAGAATTCAATACAAAAGCAATTAGTGATATGCAATGACCTAAAGCCTTTGTCAACATCATGGTTTATGTTAATTATTTTAATATCACTCCGTAGTAAATTAAAATGCTTTAAATACTTAGCCCGTTTGTTCTCCAAATAAGATCAAACAGCTGTATGGCCCTAGACAGTATAGTATTATATAATAGAAATGAGGGGGCATTACATTCAAAGAATCCAGAACAGCCCTTCAGACCTAAAGGAACACGTGTACCAGGTGCCAGCCCATCCCCACTTATGGATGATTTGTCTGAGTGTTAGTGATTGAAGATTATGCATTATATGTCGACGGAACTAAAAGGACAAACTGAACCCCCATCATATATTACTAAGTAACTGGACGTCTGACCTTTATCAGACCATAGTTAAAGCTAACCAGAGGCAAATAACATTTGAGATGTTAAGTAAACGGATGAAAAACCTCATATACTGTACAAACTACAGCCCATAGCTGTAGAATGTCACTGCTGACAAAATGACAATGACTCAATTCAGCCATGTTAACTACAGAATGTTCTGAACCCTTGTTTGGGCCCTACTGCTCTTTAATGCACTTAGCCAGGGGGAGGTTCACATCATTTGCTTTTTCCTGTTTGGTGAATAGTATAAAGTTCCAATTGTTTTCCCCTCACACCATTTGCAATTGTTTCAGATTAAATGACATCCTCTGTGACTTGGCTTTCTGAGAAACCACAGAGAGCACCATTATTCTAAAGATGTGAGGGCCAAGAAGGGTGCCAATAGAAAATAAATTTTCCACAAAGCATTAGACGTCGCACACTCACCCTAACCATTCGAAACCTTTCCTAATTATGAGGATGACAGGTTGGTTATGAGTGGACTGTCACTGCACCAGAATAGCAAATTCACATGGGAAGGCCTGAGCATAATGAGGTAAAGTTAAATAAATTGTAAGTTGGCAAGCAAAGCACTTCAGAAGAGCTTGCAGGTAAACGGCTTGATTTTACCTTCATTACTTGGTAATAAGCCCGCAATGTGTTCTGACAGAAAATTATTGGCTTCCTTGACGTGTAGATAAATCCCAAGCAACTAGTGTGTGGAGGATGGTTGAACACTATCACCACCTTGTGGCAGACAGTGGTTTTACAGTTCACATCTCTTGACTACCACATACTACACTTCACTAACTCAGAAGACATGGACCATATCTCCCTGTAGAAGATGATTTTACACAATATTAAAGTTGTTGATAAACGATGTCTCTATCTGACCTCCAGATCCGAGTTGAGGGATGAGGAGTCTGAGAACGTTTCTGAGGTGCAGGGTTCGTCCACTCTCACTACCCTTACTGTCCTCCTGAGGGGATGGCTCTCTGAAACCCCCTCCTCCCTAGAGAGAGTCACCTCCTTCAGACACACCTGAAATCATACATTGATGTAAGTAAAGGAGGTACAAATCTGAGTTGTATGTCAAGTTAAAAACTTTGCCCATGGCAGACGTTCTGAAGAAGTCTTTACCCTCACCTTTCGCACAGGTTGAATATTGACATCCATGTAATGCCCCATATCAGCGAACTTTAGATTATTGTTACTGGAGAGAACCCGGAGAGGAGCTCCATCCAAGTCCAACTCACATGAGGAAATAAGAGTGGTGTTTATTTAAAAGAGGATTATCAAATACTGTGTGAAGCAAAGCCTGGACATGAATGAAAGAGTTCTCAAACTGCCATTTTGTCTTTCATTCTGTAGCTTAAAGATCTTTAGTTGGTCTTTCATTCCAATACAAGTATTAATCAGACATTCCGAGTCCATATCCTCAACCCAGGCTTATGAAGACAGGACTGTAGGCTTACTGGTTGTTTTGTCTTCCCATCGGGGTTGTGCTGAGTGGGGGGAGAGGAGCCGCCCAGGAGACTCTCTGTGTCTGGAAAAACCCCTCCAGGCTGCTGCTTAGTGGTACCCTTCCTACACCAGGACAGGACCACGATCTGACCACAAAGTCAAGACAAAACTGAAAGGGGGGGTTGGGGTTCAATTAAATTATAACCCAGGGAGTCCATTCAGGGAGATGATCCGATATTCTATTCACATAATGTAGAACTAATATTCACATATTCATAAGCTTGAGAAGGATACAGCAAGATCCAGGGCTGCACAGCACGTTGACGCCAGGAGCCACGGCATGGCTCTCAGTACAAACTCATACTGGGTGTCGTAGAGTAATATGGCCGAGGTGTAGAGGGCACCGGCCAAAGAGCACAGCAACCCCGAGGACATGTGTGCCCTTGAACTCTCCCCTCTGCGCTAAAAGATCAACGTAGAGGTTAAAGTGCGTCGGGCATTATGCAGAATTGCAGTGAGCATTATGTTATGTATAATGCAGTTTTTTACTACATAACAGTTGGCTTTGAGGGACTGTTGTGACAGTACATCAAAGTATGGGCAACTCAGACATGAATAGATGTGAACTATGATGGGGTGTCACTTACTGCTCTGCAGAGGTCAGGGAACTTGGAGGTCCAGGCAATCACAAAAGAGAGCAGACCAAGAATGTAACCCAGGACCTCTGTGCGGTCCTGCCCAAGAAGACAGCGTAGTAGTCAGTGAGCCATTGAAAGGGTCACTTGGGAGGTAATAGAAGAGTGATTTCATAGGAGAATTTGCATACTTACATGCAGGAGGTCAGTGAGAAGAAGTCTTCTCCCAGTGAGAGGTCTGTCTACAAGCCCGTGTCTGGTCCTAGAGGTTAGGTAGATCCCTCCACCCACCACCAACAGCAGAGACACGGCCATGAAATTCTGCCGCCTCCTCCTCTTCATCATCCTTAGCCTCTTCTCTGATGGGAAAAGGGGGCAAAGGTTAAGGATTGCAGTTCTGCTGACTGAACAATGCCCATTGAAACATAAAAAAATATATTTTTCACAAGGCCCTGTCTTTAGCCTCATTTGTTTGGAATCACTCAGCTTTATAGATAAAACATTTCTTTACTGTTTTGCATATGCACATTGTGCAAGTGTAGTGTGTTGATAAGGGCTTGTAGGACAGGATACAAAGCACAAGCTGTGCCAAAAGGGCTATTGTGAGCAGCTCGGAAAGAAAGGGAAAAAGTGATGCATGTGTAAAAGGGACCCACCCTCTCTCTTACCTGCTCTGGTGTTCCAACACAAAAATATCAGGAAGATGGAGATGAAATGAATAACTTCCACAGCTGCCATAAAACCACCCATTATGACCTAAAACGATCACAATAGAATAAACATGGAATATAGTGATGGACGTAGCAGGTAATCATAATCTTATACAGTATAGGCCCATACAGCGTGTGGAAATATGTCGTTTTGTCACCTGAAGAGCCAGCTGATTGGAGAGAAATGCCCCGACGGTGCTGCACAAATTGCCAAAGAAACAGTAGAGGACACAGGCTGCCTCCTTGCCGGAATTCCTGTCCCGCACTCTGCATCTCAGACATACCAGCCTTGAACAAGTATTGCCGACAAAAGTTAAGTAAAACAACTATAATAAGTAGCCTTTACTCCATGTTTAAATGCGTAATTACCTACATACTCACATTAAACATGATATTATCAAAAGAAGCACCGACAAACAGACGAGTCCGGTCGAGATGCAAACGTTATGTCTGTTTGAAAAACAGGTCGATATAATGTCGTGGCACCACCAAGACGTAAAGTCAAACGAAAGGCTTTCTGCTCTGCTTTGCCCATTTGTGATACTCTGTGCTTCCACTCCCATATCTTCTAACTATGCCGTTGACCTAAAACAAATCTATGGAATGGCAAATATAACCAGCTGCGTCAGTGGCGCGGGCGACAGGTGGTGCCCAGCATACAGGTATGTGAAAGATGTGCGCAAATGTGCCCTGATCACATTTACTTCACAAAAGCGCTGCCCAATAGAAACCACAGGTTCAATATACGAATTTAAACGCATGATCTTGCCAGGGCATGTTGATGCCTTTACTAAAGAAATTGAGGTAGATGTAATTAAGAAAGTCGGTCAATTGAATTTATATAAATATGATAGTCACATTTTAAAGAATTTATAAGGCACATTTCGCCTTTGACATAATGAGTTAGTTCACCAGTCCTGTGCAACAAAGCAAATCAATTGCAAACCAAGGAACACATTTCGAATGGTACAGTCAGACACATTTCTGCTGTACACTGAAAGATAAAGGGCAGTTCTCTTGAGAAAAAATGTAGGTGAGCTATAGCAAAGATTGTATATTATATTGATATTCGAGTGACAGCTCAAACAATGGAAATGCCTGTCCTCAAAGATGGAAGGCAGGCGAGAAGGGAGATCAGATGGGACCATTCTAGCCAATGAGAAGGCAGATACCCGTATGAACAGGCCATAGAGATAGAGGATTCATCTTTGTATCTGTGCTATTATAGTCTGTGGCAGCATGGGCAGCGTCATTGAGGCTATCTCCATTTTAAAGAAGTAAATTCTTGTTGTTCATTTGCTGAATGCTCCCAACTCATAGGAATGCCCACCTAGTTAAATACTTTAAAATGGTGGAAGCCCTGGATGACAATACCCATGACGAGTCCTCTATCTAGCTCTATGACAACAGGCACAACTCCGATATACTGTATTCGTTTACTGGGTAAGTTGCCGAAATGCCAGTGCATTTGTAACAACCTAACCATTATGAAACTTCTATTCGATCAAATAAACCTCACGTAGGAAATTAGCAATTAATGTTTTGTTGCCCAATTTCGACAGACTCATTGAACGCCATACAACAATTCCTCACATCGGGGGTTTATTTTCGTAGCCAGATTTTGGGCGGAGTAAAACCTCTCTTCGCCTCTTTCTCTCTGTCTCGTTGAGGCTTTTGTTGTGGCAGTTCGATGGTACATTGAGCACATAGTCAGGGAAAATATTGCAAACACTCATAAGAGAGCCAAAAACACCACAAATGAACGTTTGAAAACCATCATATATACTGATTTAATCAGGGATATTACACAATTGTTGTTGCTTCAAATAAATGTATAGCAAAGTAGCATTCGGGTTGTAGATCATAGGGAATCCAACTAGTTAATTATCTTTGTAAAGCAGGGGTCTTCAACCTTTTCTTGCCCAGGGCAAACCGGCGACCCAGGGTCCCCCATCATACCATAAAAATGACGTCTAATCTTATCAGGTGAATGATAATGGCAAGGAGAAGTCATCTTCATTTTTAAAATAAATAGATATGGCAGTGTTTCGTTTTTTTCACCACCCCGCTATATAATTACTAGAAAGGTAACTCAAAACATTTTCGCTAAGAGCAGCTCTTTAGCTGGTTAAACAAAGGTTAGCAAAAAATGTATGCCCAAATCAAGAAAGCTTAGAAGCAGCCACATTATAAACTGGACGTGGAAGTGTAAACTAACATAATCTATTACTATAAAGGTAACTCCAAACACGTTTTAGCTTAAATGTTAGCCATGTGTTGGAAAAAATGTATGTCCAAGTCAAGAAAGCAGCACTAGCTGCACTGGTAGACTATTCGCGGGTGCTTTTTCAGTTCGTATGTCAGTTACTCCAGTGAGTGTAATTTGTTCAATATTAGGAGTTGACAAATAAAGTTGACATCATCAGAAATAGGATCTCCTCTTTTCTACTGTAGGTATGTAAGTAGACAATTATATTCTGTTACAGGCGATATTCATAAAAACATTGAAATTTAAAAAAACATTTTATTTTTTATATACTTTTGCAGACCCCCTGCTGAATATCCCTGCTGTAAAGTACAATAGGCTGAACCTTGTAACAAACATTATTTAAAAAATAATCTTTACTGATTGATCTCCAATGAATCTCCTCTGGTTCAGAATAAGGCTCAATTTCAGTTGCAGAAATTCCTGGAATTGAGTTGATCCCAACTCTGCTCTGGTTATAGTGGAATGTACTGTCACTGCAATGCATGATGAGTTACACAGAATATCCTGAATTATGTTTGATATCAAAAGGCAACCTATCCCCGTTTCTCCATATTGCAAAGTGAAATGGAGGTTCTTGTTGTTGACCAGTATCTACATACCAATTCCTGTGTAATTGCATTGGAAAGTACTTTGGGGGTTAACAATCCATACTATCAGCGATTTCTAACAGTTTTTAGATGTTCTTCAGGCATCCAGGTGCTTGGTGAGTCGGCGTACTTTCTCTTTCTTGTTCCTGTTGCCATGCTTCTTCCAGGGTTTGCCCACAGGCTGTTCTAAGCCAGGCTTCCCTTGACTTACCAGTTCACGGTGGCCTACACTGCCTTCCTTGTAACCCATAAAAGACTGGACCCCCTTGGTGAGCGCCCGAACATTCTCCTGGAACAAAAAACACAACAACGGGTTTACTATCTGAATGATCCCATTTCACTACAACCAATGGTAATAAAGTAATCTGCCTAGACAAGGCTTGAGTTTGGTGTCAATTCGGCAAATTCAGCATTTTAATGTAATTTCTATGGGGTTGCTTTCTACTGTACCTGATGGAAGAAGTTCTTGTCGACCAGATTCTCGTGCCTCTTGACTTTGCTCGGTTTGTTGCCTATCTTGGAGTCTTCACCGTCTGCATCTCCGGTCTGGAACTTGCTGTGCTGGGGCTGGAAGTCTGCAGCACTGATGTGGGGAGGAGGGTGGCAGTACAGCAGTTTTCCCTGGAGATGGTCAGACAGAACCAGTTAGTGGTGCTGCTCTCCCAACAATATTTAGACTATTCTGCCTAATAAACCAGAGTTGTACAACAAGAGCATGTATTTGGTGGCGGGAGGAGAAGGATGAGGGTTAACTTACAATGACGTAATCCTTGAGGATGTAACGGGCTGATCTCGACTGGTCAGGTTGTCCGTGTGTTGTCATGAAGCCCCTCATGTCTGAAAGAGAACCGATTAGAACAGTGTCAATGGCTTGCTCAGACTCCATCACTATCACATGGCTTACGTTGTGCTATGTCAGTTGTTCTACACTGTGCTGTACTGAATAAGGAAAAGGTTTATAGTCTCACATCCATAGGCCATCAGTAGCTCCTCATAGTTGGGTATGCGGTCGGGGTCCTCGTCCTCTCGCGGGCGGATGATGTTGATGCCATAGGTGCCCTCCAGCACATCCCGAGGAATAGTCTGACACACGTGCGCAGACTGTTAAGGCCTTAACCACACTGAACACTCAATCAAACATCTGAAAACTCCTTTACCAGAGTGAAATGTGCAGCTCTATTTTAGTCCAACTTAAAACAGGTCTAGCCGTGACTCCAAATGTATTTTAGAAAGAGATTGCTCCAGTATTATCTATTGATTGGGACAATATCTTCTACACCCATAATTTAACAGAGGACGGTGTGGAGGGTTGGTAATTGAAGGATATGAGAGAGATGGCAGGCACATGGTCTCTTATCTGGTCAATGGGCAGGATCCCACAGCAGATCATCTCAGCTTTAGTGGACACAAAGGAGGGCATGACCAGGCCAGGGCAGTCACACAGACACAGACCTGGCTCCACGTACAGCGTCTGGAACACACACAAACACACTTGAATGCTTTGACCCCACAAGAAAAAAATGTATTGTCACCAAAGGAACACATTTTTAGAGGTCCAGCAGGCTACATCAGAGAGCCGGTCTTTACCTGAAAGTGCTTGGTGTGCCCAGGCGTGACTGAGACAGACACCTTCTTATTTCTCAGAATGGTGTTGATGGTTGAACTTTTGCCCACATTGGGATACCCCACCTGTTCAGAGAGTATATAGGAGAATTAATATCCCACAAACGTAACTCCAAACACAAGACCTGTTCTCCTACTGCAACATTTGAGCCTATTGATTTCCAGTGTGTGTATCTGTGTGTACTCACCAGCCCCACTGTGAGCTCGCCCTCTTTCAACGTTGGCCCATCGTGAGCAGCCTTAAATATGGCCAGCAGCTCATCTTTGGTCAGCAGACGACTGGAGTTGTGGAAGGAGGAGCCGTGGGTGGAGCCATCTATACTCTCTTCGTCGTCTGCCTCCTCGTCGTCTGCCTCCTCATCCTCTGACGCCTCTTCACCCTCTGATGCCGTCTGCCAGTCTCCCTCTGCTACGCAGTCTTCAAACTGCTCCCCTCTCTGCTGCTCCTCTTCCATGTCGCTTTCCTCATCTTCTTCCTCCTCGCTCTTTTCCTCATTCTTCTCCTTGTTATCCTCTACCTCCTGTCTTCGGCTCACATTGTCGTTGTCTGGCATTCCCTCGTCTTCATCCTCTGCTTCGCTCTTTTCATCCTCCTGTTCCTCCACTTCCAATCCCTGTGGAGAATGAACAAGGGCAGAAGAGGAGAACCCTAGTAACTTGTCTTTCAGCAGTCAAAAAAGTAACCAGGTTTAAACAGGCTAAGACCTTCCAATTAAAATGTGACTGCTTCCTCCTCACCTTCTCCTCTGCCTCCAGCCTCTCGTTCTCCACCAGTGCGGACCAGAACACAGCGCGGAGGCCCTCTCTCTGGAAGTATCTGGCCCAGATCCTCCGCTGGTGCCGGGTCAGCAGGTCAGCCTTGTTCACCAACAACAAGTTCACCTTGTACCGGGACACCTCTTTTACATAGCACTCCTACAGGAACCAGGAAGATCAATAGGTGAAATACCGCAATGTTTCCCCTACTATCAGTTTGGTGGGGTGGGTTCCCCCACCTGGCAATGTCATCCCACATTCAAGAAAAATTGGCCTCAATTGTTTGACGTGACAGCCTTAGGCCCTTTACTTACCAGGTCAGGGCAACGAAATAGCAATGGGTTTCTGGCATCAACAATCTGTACAACAACGTCACTGCGGAGGAAAATTCACAACATTTCCACCATCATACAAGGCATCGAACAGCTGACAGTGTCACAAGAAAGAGCAGCTCTGATTCCTACCTCCTCTCAATCACTCTCCAGAGCTGTCTCCAGAAATCCAAATTCCTCTCAAAAGGTGTGAGAATCATTTTCTGCTCCTCTTCAAGCCTATAAAACAAGATAGATAAACTTCCAGGCAGTGCTGACATAAGTGTTAGGAATTTAAGGTGAATTAAAGGGTTATTACTAACTCAAAAGAACTTCCAGTTCTTTTGAACTGGAAGTAACAGCGCTCTACCAGGTCGTTGAGAAGTCAAGAGGGTCATACTAGCAATGCCATATTAGAATTTGCATTGCATTTTTACTCATCTCAACAATAAAAAAAAATGACTTTAGGTCTGCTTCAATGGCTTTGATAAGTAGGGTGAGCATAGTTAAATAAATGAAATGAGGACAAATTATTGTCATTTTGTATGTCCAAACTGAATGTGTTTTCAGGTGGTTACATTTCAAATGATCCTGGTTCTTCCATGTTTCCCACATGTTCAGACTACTTTTTGAGATATGATGAAGTTTTTTATTACTATTATAGAGCTCACCAGTTTGTAGTCCTAAAAACCAGAAATGAGTTACCTCTGGTTCGTTCAGCCATTCCTATTTGGGAAATAATGGAGTTTTGGGATAAATACATGCTTTGGAGATCTTATACATTTTAGTCTGAGATCATAGAATAAACCTTTGTGCTTGTTTTGATTACATAAATGCTTCAAAATTCACAAAAAGTGACATTAGCTGATGAAGATTCTCATAGAACAAAACACAAGATCTCCTAAGCCTGTGTTTACCACACTTTATTTTCGGCATTTATCAAAAAACACTACAAAAATATTTATTTCCCCAAAGGCTTTGGCCAATGAGCCATGGCGGAGTTAGTGCCTACAAAAAGACTTCATTACTATTGCTCTCTATAGGCAGTATTTTATAGGCAACCTTAAGTCTGAATATTGATTAATTGGCCATGAAATGTGGTTTAACCAATTTATGTTGCCTAATAGTGTTATCAACAATTCAATAATATTTTCCACCAAAATAAGTATTTTTTATAAAAAAATAAATGTACCCTACTCTTAGTCCACCATACTTTTTACTGACCTATCAACCGCCTGGTTGAACACTTACATTCTAACTATTTAATTTACTCTTCATATTCTTACTCTTTAAGATCTATTAACAGGATGGTGCAATATTAATCCCTCACCAACTGAAATCATGCCTTTTATCCCATATCTGTGGTAACCATTTTTTTGTTCTTACAGCCCTCTGAGTGGGCAAACACTGAACTGCAGCAAAACAAAATTATACAAATTGGGTTAATAGATGCAGGAGGGCTGTTGGAGTTGATCAATCAAGTTCAAGTGAAGATTTTTTTCATATCAACTTTTAAATCCATTGCCAAAACATGCTCTACCAGACGATTAAGAATAGGGTTAACTTCTTAGGGAGTGGCTCCTGAGGTGACGGTTTTGGAGAGTCTGGCGTGCCCAAAGTAAAATGCCTCCCACTCAGGCCCAGAAAATAGGATATGCACAGAATTAGTACTATTGGATAGGAAACACTCTGAAGTTTCTAAAAGTGTTAACATAATGTCTGTGAG
The DNA here is from genome assembly GCA_030435695.1 of Brachymystax lenok tsinlingensis. Lineage (NCBI taxonomy): Eukaryota > Metazoa > Chordata > Actinopteri > Salmoniformes > Salmonidae > Brachymystax > Brachymystax lenok. The sequence goes on from CM059790.1 coordinate 12,749,154, forward strand.
TATAACAGAACGGATATACCAGGCGAAAACCCGAGGAACTTCTGTCCTGGAAAAAGTGTTTTTGACACATTGCCTCATTTTGAACCCCTCCCTATTGAAAACAGCCATTTCTGGGAGTAAGATTGCAGTACCTATTGCTTCCACTGGATGTCAACAGTCTCTAGACAGTGTTTGGTGATGTTATAGTTGCTCTGGATGGTAATAGAAGAAGAATTTCGAACTGGTCATCGGATGTAAACAGAAGAGGATGCGCGTTCACGGGCTTTTTTTTTCTTTCCTATCGTCCAGTTTATAATCCGGTTGAAATATTATAGTAAATATACATAAGTGTTCCTAAGGATACATTATCAATGATGTTTGATTGTTCTTGGACAAGTGTATAGGTTGAACGCGTTCTCTTCACGGTTCAATGGGCGAGTGGACGCTGTATTTTATGATAACGCGCCAACCAAACTGAGATTTATGGATATAATAAATGACTTTTTCTAACAAAAGAACCATTGGATGTCTTCGTTGGACACTTGGGAAGGCCTCAGCAGAAGTTCTTCAAAAGGTAAGGTTTTTGTTTTCGCTGTGAAATGTGTTTTGTGTGAACCGCGATGGTTTATGAATTTATGCTAATGGAAAAAATTGGAGGTGCTACCCTCAAACAATCAAATGTGGTGCTTTCGCCGTAAAGCCTTTTTGAAATCTGACAACACTGTGCTATTGCCAAGAATCAGCACTTTTGATGACTATGCAACACTTGTATATTGATGAATGTTTAATAATTCAACTTTGGGATTTTGAATTAGGCGCCCCACCACTCCGTAAGTAGTTAAAGGTTTAATGCAGGCACACGATCTATAACATCAAAACAATGACATCCTATTCAATTAAGGGGATTTCATACTCTGCCAGTTCTCGTCTCCACACCAGGAAGCTGTCTCTCTCTGTCTGCTGGAGGACCTCTGTACTGGTGCCCTCATCCCAGTGAGGCCTGAAATATGAAAATACAAAGAAGGCAGTAATGGAACATCAGAAGCAATGCAATATTACCACAATTCCTACTTTTAAGACAACCAGAAAGAAGACATAAAATACATGTTGACAGTGTAATGTCTTTGGAGTCTCTGGGCTTACTGCACCTTCGTGGAATTCTGAGGAGTTGTTTGTTCTCCTCATGCAGCTTCTTCAGCTTTGCCGTCTCCTCGGCTGTCAGTAATCCTGCCCGAGCTTCAGCTGCCACAAACTTGATGTTGAGCTTTTCTGGGGAAACATTTTATCCATCAGTTGCATCCTGGGAATCCAGTCTAAAGTACTTGTAGATTACCGTTTTCAAGGATCACTTGTCACGTCAATGCAATAGAGTATTTACCTGCAACAAACTCTGTCCCAGCCATTTCAGCAGTTGCAAGGAAGTCATCCATAGAGCTCTGTTCAGTCACTGACTGCAGGTTGAGACGACCCCAATCGTAGCCATCGTTCAGTTCACTGGTGTGGAGCTGGCAATGTGAGATCAAGTTTAGTCATCAGAAAGTTGTCTAGCTAGCTACAGCTAATAAAACAGACGGCCATTAAAACATGTACAGTGCCTTCGGAAAGTATTCAGACCCCTTGACTTTTTCCACATTGTTACACTACTTCCTTATTCTAAAATTGATTTAATTATTTTTTTCCCCCTCTACACACAGTAGATTGAGGGGAAAAAATAATGAAATCAATTTGACAAAGCAAAAACTGGTTTTTAGACAAGTCTTCTTGGGTATGACGCTACAAGCTTGGCACACCTGTATTTTGGGAGTTTCTCCCATTCTTCTCTACAGATCCTCAAGCTTTGTCAGGTTGGATGGGGAGCGTTGTTACACAGCTATTTTTAGGTCTCTCCAGAGATGTTCGATCGGGTTCAAATCCAGGCTCTGGCTGGGCCACTCAAGGACATTCAGAGACTTGTCCCGAAGCCACTCCTGCGTTGTCTTGGCTGTGTGCTTAGGGTTGTTGTCCTGTTGGAAGGTGAACCTTCACCACAGTCTGAGGTCCTGAAAGCTCTGGAGGAGGTTTATCAAGGATCTCTCTCTACTCTGCTCTGTTCATCCTTTCTTCGATCCTGACAAGTCTCCTAGTCCCTGCCGCTGAAAAATATATCCCCACAACATGATGCTGCCACCACCATGCTTCGCCGTAGGGATGGTGCCAGGTTTCCTCTAGACGTGATGCTTGGCAATCAGGCCAAAAGGTTCAATCTTGGTTTCATCAAACCAGAGAATCTTGTTTCTCATGGTCTGAGAGTCCTTTAGGTGCCTTTTGGCAAACTTCAAGCGGGCTGTCATGTGCCATTTACTGAGGAGTGGCTGGCCACTCTACCATAAAGGCTGCAGAGATGGTTGTGCTTCTGGAAGGTTCTCCCATCTCCACAGAGGAACTCTCGAGCTCAGTCAGAGTGACCATCAGGTTCTTGGTAACCTCCCTGACCAAGGCCCTTCTCTCCAGATTGCTCAGTTTGGCCGGGCTGCCAACTCTAGAAAGAGTCTTGGTGGATCCAAACTTCTTCGATTTTAAAATGATGGAGGCCACTGTATTTTTGGGGACCTTCAATGCTGCAGAAAGTTTTTGGTACCCTTCCCCAGATCTTTGCCTCGACACAATCCGTTCTCGGAGCTCTACGGACAATTCCTTCGACCTCATGGCTTGGTTTCTGCTCTGGCATGCACTGTCAACTGTGGGATCGTGTGTGTGTGTGTGATATATATATATATCACATACACACACGTGTGCCTTCCCTAATCATGTCCAATCAATTTAATTTACCACAGGTGGACTCCAATAAAGTTGTAGAAGGATGATCATAGGAAACAGGATGCAACTGAGTTTAATTTCGAGTCTTATAGCAAAGGGTCTGAATATTCATGTAAATAAGGTATTGAAGTTTTACCTAAAAACCTGTTTTCGATTTTTGGTTTTGTGTGTAGATTGCTGGGGATAATTTTTTATTTAATCCATTTTAGAATAAGGCTGTAACGTAACCAAATTTGGAAAAAGTCAAGGGGTCTGAATACTTTCCAAAGGCCCTGTAGTTACTTTATTTTCAACAGATCAGTATTCACCAAATTCTGCTTTTCTCCAATTAACGTTTCTCAGCTAAATAGTAAGGTAGAACCCTTGGAGGTAACTTAGGCATCTACTGTTATAGGTTTAGCTCGCTAACTAGCTAGCTAGCTGTTGCAACTTGTATCAACATATAGTAACAGTTAACGTTACCCAAGTATCGCCCCTCTTGTTGCCTCGGCCTGCGTTGAGTCTTTCCTTTATCAGTGATCTCCCGAGCCCCATGGCAGACTTCTTCTTACCCATTTTTCGTTTTGGGTTTGGCCTTGCTTGTTAACGTTACCACAAATCTGTTTTTGTAAAATGTAGCCCATGTGAGAATTGTTGTCCCATGAGGAAGTGAAACGGAACGTCCCAACTTCACTGCAGAATGACGAATAACTATCGAGATTAATCATGTTTTCTCTAATGTATAATTAGACTTATTTCTAGAGATTATTGAACCTGGAGGTTATTGAATCAGACTCGGTGTGTATTTGTGTAGCTTTTATTAGGATTTAATGTAATGATTTGTGCATTGACTTTGGATTTGTGGTACATTCCAAAAGATGTGTCCAACACTCAAATATGCATGGAAGGAAACATACTTTGCCAAATAATAGTTCCGCCAAGGACAAGGTCATGGGACAGGTGCTACCATCTAAATGTCGATACTAAATTGTGAACATTTCTAAATATATAACCTACTCAAAATATTTATAATTACATTTCTGCATTAGTTTCTTGTGTATATAGGCTGCAGAGATGGTTGTGCTTCTGGAAGGTTCTCCCATCTCCACAGAGGAACTCTCGAGCTCAGTCAGAGTGACCATCAGGTTCTTGGTAACCTCCCTGACCAAGGCCCTTCTCTCCAGATTGTGTATATAGGCTTGTGTATATACACAAGAAACTAATTCAGATAGATTTGTAAACTATATTTTTTCACAACTGTAGGCCTTTTTATTTATATATATATATATATATATATATATATATATATATATATATATATATATATGAGTTATTCTTTCCTTTTTGTGGGGATAATTTTCAGAAAATTCTACACTATTTTGTTTGAGGGTGTTTTATGAAGAGACTATTATACTCTAGCCTAATTATACATATAGCCTACTTATAACATTCCTATTCTTAAATGTTATTTTATTTTAAGCTTGTTACAAACTAATGAAAGAGTTATCAGTACAGGGGGGAACTCTGCATTGCCAACAGATGGCAGCATAAAACAAAGGATGAGGTCCAAAATAATTATTTTGGTGCATTGCCTATGCATTGAATAATTGACAGCAAACCAGCGTTAATTTGTATTATACGATTGATATAATGAAACTTTAGGTAGGCTATTTATAGGCTCTATTTGTATCCCTCTTGCATTTAGGTTTCTGTTTTTAAACGAGCTAGATACAGAAGTTATATCCGTTGTGTTCTGAGTGAATGTAGGTACAAAGGAATTATTGTTGCAATTTACAGGTCGGATGTATATAAGCTGTTATCAGTTGTATATTAGCCTATATTTCCCAAATTCGTATGATTTCAGTTCATAAATAAACCTTGGTTAGTGGGCCCTGAGTGCCAATTGCATCCTCAAGGGAGAGCTGTTTGACTTTGGTCTCTCCCTCTATGTTCCCTGCAGAGACACTGAAATGGTTCAACCCAGTATATATCCACTGAAGACCATCCCACTCACAGCAGAACCAACCTCACAGCAATCATTAACCGCAGAATGGGATAGCGCAGTTGTCTGGTTATGGGGAAGTCTTCAGAGGATGAGCAAATGAATTATAGGATAACTTGACCGTTTGTTGTATTGGAGTTGCTATTAAATGAAAAAGGTCAGTAAAAAGATAAGATTTAGTTGCAGTAAAACGTTAGCTGTAATTGTAGATTGTTTTTCTGTGGACGTGACACGACCATATAATGCTGCCTTGGAAGAAGAATAAGTTCGACCTGATAGATGAAGATAAACAGTCGAAGCAGAAGGGTTATGCCGTGAGTTTGAACTACTCTGCGCTGACCTCCTTTGCCAAGTCTTGTCCGGAGAGTGCTTTGAACAGGGTTGGAAGCATGTTCAAGTCAAAAAGGAAAAAGGTGAAAATTACCAGCGAAGACCCCACATACACGGTCCTCTACCTGGGTAATGCCACCACCATCCAGTCGAAAGGAGAAGGCTGTACGGACGTGGCTGTGAGCAAGATTTGGGGCAAGAGCGAAATGGGCAAAAATGGCACGAAGATGAAACTGACCATCAGCTCGCAGGGCATCCGGATGGTGCATGTGGACGACAAGGCGAGAAGACCGGGACACTTGTATTTATTGCACCGGATAACCTATTGCGTTGCCGACCCAAGGTTACACAAAATTTTCGCTTGGATATACAGACATGAGATGAAGCACAAGGCAGTGATGCTGCGGTGCCATGCGGTGCTGGTGTCCAAGCCGGAGAAGGCAAAGGCCATGGCATTGCTTTTGTACCAGACCTCGGCAACAGCGCTTGCTGAATTTAAAAGACTTAAAAGGAGGGACGATGCAAGGCACCAGCAACAGCAGCTGATAGGGGAACAAACCATACCCCTTGTGCCCCTCAGGAAGCTTCTAAACGGACAGTGTTATTACAAACCCCCGGTGGAGCGCAGCAGGAGCGCACCCAAATTGGGCTCTATCACAGAGGACTTGATCGGAGAGGAGGAGGAGGAGAAAGCGATGCTCTTTGAGTGTGAGGACATTCTAGACACGAATGACGATTGTGTGGGCAATGGTAAACAGGAGCTGGCCCAGATTATCAGTGACCTTGGAGAGATGTGCATTGGAAACGACGTACAAACACTAAAAGCGGACTTTAGGGTTACCCGACTCCTCTCCGGGGAGAGCACGGGCAGCGAATCGTCAATAGAAAGCAACCAGGAGCCAATTTCGGTCTCAAACGGATTCGAGGGGGGGAGATGCAGGAAATAACATGAATAATTCTGAATTGTCCTGGAGCCAAAATTGCCACCACAAAGAATCATTTCCTTTTCTGTTTATTTCACGCTGTCCATTAAATGAGAGTGTAGGCAATGCCTGTAGTATTGCGGCTCCCCGTGAAAGGATATAAGAGGGTTGTTACAATGATTGCGGACAAAATCCGCACAAAAAAACACATTATTGAATGATATTCTGGGAAACATGGATAGCCTACAGAAAAGGGGAGGACTGCATGCTGAGACGGAACCCCAAACTCGCAGTGCGCACCAGGACAGTGATTTCCACTCTTCAATACGAGGGTTTGTATTAGAGCTTGTTTACCCAACCTATTTCCCTCGTGGAAATGACATTCTTCTTGAACAACATTGTCCACGAATATGTAACTTTACATTTTAAAAGCACGTTTACTTTTTGTCTCGATGGGTTAAATTAGATGTCCCTCACTCTCCTTTCAGAACGCTTTTCTACAATTAAAAACTGTTGTTAAATTCAGTCGAGTATTACGTTTATTAGGCTATGTGTACAATATCGTTTTCTCGTAGGCCTATAATGGTCTCATAAACATAATGTCATATCTTTGCTGTGCAAAAGAAAATTACCCTAATGTATTAAGATGTACATCGTAAATGCATTATGTGTATACAGATATCCATTCTTTTTTAAAGGAGAAAACGTGGTTTGTTTATGTGAACCTAAAAAAAAGACCAATAAAAATACAAAAAAGAATATGCAGGCGTTTGTATAGCACTCATTTGGTACATTATTTCTAAGAATCCAGTATCATTTCCATAGAGTATGTACACCATGTGATTTGACATGTTACATGTAGTAGATCCATTACTTGTTGTGTCGACACCTGCAGTGCAAATCACACCACAAAAACAACACCTCTCCAACACCTCTATTTTCTCTCCAGCTCTGTTTTTGAAAGGTGGGCTCACTGTATTGCAGTCACCATTGTAATTAGGGGATTACTAGAAATGTTTTGTGATTGTTATTATGGTTGTAGTCATACAACCATAGGGACAGGCCCAGTTAAACCACAACACCACTAGGGAACTCAAGTCATTAAAGAGAGAGTATTGTGTTACATCAAAAAAATACTAAATAGACCAAGGAGTCTATTTATAGTAGTTACTAAGCTAATTGTTATTAATCTATTATTACATTTTTGTTACAGCAGAATTTGGTACAGATTAAAGTTCCGTACGTACTTTACAAATAACAATGTGGATCAATACGTCTGAGTCATGTCTGTATGTTAGCCCAATTGTCAGCGTGTTTGATATTTAAAGTCTTGCCTACAGCCTGGGTTGTTTTGCCTGAACAGAGTCCACTCTTATTAGGCTCCATACAGATCCTATTCAATTCACAATTCTATGTTAGGCTCACACACACGTGACCTACAGTATCATAAAGGATGCTATCTGTATTCACAGACTGCCGCCACACTGCTACTTTTACTGCTTTTCTATAAGTAGACGGACTGTCGCGGAAGCTTCCAGTCCACATGCTCTACCAAACATGCATAGCAACAGGCCCACATTAATACCACCAACTGTATTCAGTTCCTGCCTGTCACATTGAGTGGTATTAAAAACACAGTAGTGCCACCATGGTCACAGCACTGCTCTGTCGGGGCTGTCACACTACTAGGCATGGTGTTTTTAATATCATATTTTATGAGAAGGGAGCTGAGGGCAGTCACCACTCTCTGTGGCGATCTGTCTGCGAGGACTACTGGATTGATATGGACATTAGTATTCTAGTTGGGGATAGTTCAGTGCTGCTTCAGTCCAGCGTGAGCCTCAGGCTGCCTGCCAGTGCTTTACTCCAGAGCACTCTACAGCATGCAGAGATGCTACTTCAGAGGCAGCCACTTCTACCTATGCTGCGGCTCAGTAATAAGAACTGAATTAGAGATGAGGGGAGAAAGGTGAGCTTGTTCCCTGTTTAGAATCCAGGTGATGTGTGAAGGTGTCTTGTTATATGAACAGTGCCTATTGCACTAAACCAACATGGACCGTCCCCAGACCTTTCCAACACTTCGTGTATAGCCTGGATGGCCCACCACGGCTCTAGAAATGGGAAGTCAGTGCTTTGGGCCAATGATTGCCCATGGGTCCTATAAAAAGCAACACATCTCCTCATTTTGAATTGACGCAATGGTGGTCACTAGGACACAGTAAGACGAAGCTACACAACACCAAGGCTGTGTCACTCGCTGCACTTTCTTTCTTTCAGGGAGTGCATGGAAACTGTACTGGGGGAATCGAAATAGCAACAGTGTGTCAACCCACAGTTTCCCTTGTCAACGTGGTGCTGCTTCAATCGGCACTAGCTGCAGTCTCACTGAAGCCTCCCATACAATAATTAGACCACAGACAGTATGACATCATCAGCCCGTGTCTACCACATAATAAACCAGCAGGATGTGCTATAAGTGGACAACTGCAAACTAGTGCTATAACCTCTCATAAAGACAGGGAAACTGTACATTAGTCTTCTATTTTTAAAGTACCCCTTGCAATCACTAGACAGTTTCGCCCTAGTGCAGCCGTGACCTACTATATATTTTCCCTCAGTGCCAGCAAGCTACATTTGGATGCTTTGTTAAGCTTACCATATGCTTCCTAGTCAAAACAGTTAATGCATATATTATGACAACATTTTGTGACGTTTCTTTTAGTTTTGGTGTTCAGCTGTTCGAGCGCACATTTTTTCTTGAGGCAAGCCAAAGTTCGGTAGCCGAAGTCTACGCTGCCTTTTTTAAGGGAGTATGCGTGGCACAGATGTTAGCTTCGCCAAGCCGAGTTCTGCTAGGAGCAAACCGGACCAAGTATGCGGATGTCTTTACAAGGCTGCCAAACCTCACGTTGTTCCTGTCTCTTTTGTTTTTCAGGGTAACCTGAATATCCTCTCCGTGTTTATTGAGTGTGTGTGATTTAACAGTTTAATACGATGTGTTGACATTTAGTGCATGTAAACATATGTTCATTCAAACATCGTGGGGAGAGAGCAGATGTTATTGTCTCTCCCTTTTCATTGATAAAAGGAATAAAATAGACTTTTAAAATCCAAATGTCACCTACAACTTCCCCTTAAAGGTCCAATGCAGCAGTTTGTATTTCAATATCAATACATTCCTGGGTAACAAGTACCTTACTGTGATTGTTTTCAATTAAAATGGTAGAAAATAACCAAAATATGTATATTTGTCTATGTAATTTTTTTGGGGGGGAGTAGTGTAAGGATCGACGCTGGAGACGAGAAGCAGGTACAGGGAGTGAACATTTAATAACCACGGACAGGAACAGAATAAGGACAGCGTCTGGACAGGTGTAACGGAGCGACAATAATGCTGACACGGGGATGAATCAGAGGAAACAGACAGATATAGGGAAGGCAAACAAAACGTGAAGGAGTCCAAATGAGTTAAATGAGTGCTGATGCACGTAATGATGGTGACAGGTGTGCGTAATGAAAGGCAGCCTGGCGCCCTCGAGCGTCAGAGAGGGAGAGTGGGAGCAGGCGTGACAGGTATATCAGCTTTAATATTGCAGATAGATTGTAGCTTCCATCAATTTAATTGTCTGCATCATTTCCAATCCCCCATATATATGTTCTTGTAAATATATACAGTGCCTTCGGAAAGTATTCAGACCCCTTGACTTTTACACATTTTGTTACGTTACAGCCTTATTCTAAAATGTATTACATTGTTTTTTCCCTTCCCTCATCAATCTACACACAATACCCCATATTGCAAAGCAACATTTTTATTTATTTTTTGTAAATAATGTTGCTAATTTATTACAAATATAAACCTGAAATATTCCATTTACATAAGTATTCAGACCGTTTACTTAGTACTTTGTTGAAGCACCTTTGGCAGTGATTACAGCCTTGAGTCTTCTTGGGTATGACACTACAAGCTTGGCACACCTGTTTTTGGGGAGTTTCTCAAACTCTGTCAGGTTGGATGGGGAGCGTTGCTGCATAGCTATTTTCAGGTCTCTCCAGAGATGTTTGATCAGGTTCAAGTCTGGGCTCTAGCTGGGCCATTCAAGGACATTCAGAGACTTGTCCCGAACCCAGTCCTGTGTTGTCTTGGCTGTGTGCTTAGTGTCGTTGTTCTGTTGGAAGGTGAACCTTCGCCCCAGTCTGGGAACCTGCTCCAGAGCGCTCATGACTTTATCAAGGATCTCTCTGTACTTTGCTCCGTTCATCTTTGCCTCAATGCGTTTCCCAATCCCTGCAGCTGAAATACATCCCCACAGCATGATGCTGCCACCACCATGTTTCACCGTAGGGATTGTGCCAGGTTTCCTCCAGACGTAATACTTGGCATTCAGGCCAAAGAGTTCAACCTTGGTTTCATCAGACCAGAGAATCTTGTTTCTCATGGTCTGAGAGTCCTTTAGGTGCCTTTTGACAAACTCCAAATGGGCTGTGATGTGCCTTTTACTGAGGAGTGGCTTCCGTCTGGCCACTCCACCATAAAGGCCTGATTGGTGGAGTGCTGCAGAGATGGTTGTCCTTCTGGAAGGTTCTCCCATCCCCACAGAAGAACTCTGGAGATCTGTCAAAGTAACCATTGGGTTCTTGGTCACCTCCCTGACCAAGGCCCTTCTCCCCCGATTGCTCAGTTTGGCTGGGTGGCCAGCTCTAGAAAGAGTCTTGGTGGTTCCAAACTTCTTCCATTTAAGAATGATGGGGGCCATTGTGTTCTTTGGGACCTTCAATGCTGCAGAAATGTTTTGGTACCCTTTCCCAGATCTATGCCTCGAAACAATCCTGTCTCTGAGCTCTACGGACAATTCTGTCGACCTCAAGGCTTGGTTTTTGCTCTGACATGCACTGTGGGACCTTTATATAGACAGGTGTGTGCCTTTCCAAATCATATCCAATCAATTTAATTTGCCAATGGTGAACTACAATCAAGTTGTAGAAACATCTCAAGGATGATCAATGGAAACAGGATGCACCTGAGCTTAATTTCGAGTCTCATAGCAAAGGGTATGAATACTTATGTAAATAAGGTATGTATTTTTCTATTTGTATAAATTAGCACCAAAAAAATCTCGCTTTGTCATTATGTGGTATTGTGTGTGGATTGATGAGGATTTGTAAAAAGTAATAATAATAATTAGAATAAGGCTGTAACGTAATAAAATGTTGAAAAGGGGAAGGGGTCTGAATACTTTCCAAATGGACTGTATATAAAACATTGAAAAATAACGTTTCTGACTGCACTGGGCCTTTTAAACAAACAGTTTTTGTTTAACCTACTGTAAGGTAATGACTCAACAGGAGATAAATAGTACACCACTCATGTTTGAACAAGACAACATGCTAACCTGTCAAATTGTATATAGTATAGTCCTACTCCAGTCTCCTTTTAAGCTAATTTATCACCTGAATTACTTAACAAAAGGCACATCTCAATAGGTGGTCAGTGTATCCTCATGATAGGGGGGTGGGCATTTCCTCTGTTGTTCTTTATTGCTCCTCTATTGTTTCTCAAGCAAGGGGGTGGCCGATGACATTCCGAATCCCCATCAGACCAACTCCATGAATGCTCTACTTCTTGAAGTTGCCTGAAAAACCCTGTTTTGCAACAACAACAAAAAAACACCCTTTAGTGTGTACTTTACTGTATTTACAGTATTTTCAACAGTAAAAGTTCAAATACTGCAGATTGAACATTTGATAACACAGACCCATTTCCCCAAATAATTTAAGTGTACATTGTAATCATTTAGTCGGTGCCTTTAGTCATGCACAACGTGAGGACCATACAGAAATGGTTTGTCAAGATCAGTATGGAAGAACTTGACTGGCCTGCACAGAGCCCTGACCTCAAACCCATCGAACACCTTAGGGATGAATTGGAACGCCGACTACCAGCCAGGCCTAATCACCCAACATCTGTGCCCGACCTCACTAATGCTCTTGTGGCTAAATGGAAGCAAGTTCCCGCAGCAATGTTCCAACATCTAGTGGAAGGCCTTCCCAGAAGAGTGGAGGCTGTTATAGCAGAAAGGGGGGACCAACTCCATATTAATGTAATGCCCATAATTTTGGAATTGAGATGTTCGACGAGCAGGTGTCCACATACATTTGGTCATGTATTGTATATAAGTGAATTTGTCCGAATACTTTTGGTCCCCTAAAATGGGGGCACTCACTACAAAAAGTGCTCTAATTTCTAAACGGTTCTCCCGATTTATAGATGAAAATACCCTCATATAAAAGCTGACAGCACTTTAACCTCATAGTTGTTGTATCATTTCAAATCCAAAGTGCTGGAGTACAGAGCCAAAACATAAAAAAAATGTGTGACTGTCCCAGTACTTTTGGAGCTCACTGACTTACATGATTTTGCCTCAAGTGGTTTTGCCATGTTGTAATCATCACTGCCGTCAGCAATTCAGAAACATTTTTGTGCGGCTCCGTGGAAGATCTCAATAAATACTGCTTACTTGAATCTGCTTGCTGCTTGTGGAACATAACAATACAGGTTGAACGAGAACAACTAGAGCTGGGACTTGTTTCGAGCCATGCAAATCAATCTGTTGTTAAATAATGCATGTGATGTTCGGAACAGTGGCCTTTTAGGTCGAGCTCCTGTTACATCAACAGCAGAGAGACAACATTGGCCTGGATCATTAGGAAGAGAGCATTGACCCTTTCAATAATGCAAATACACAAAAACGCACATACATTGTCTGGATGGCAAAAACAAAGGTGTTTTGGCATGCGCCTTTACACAGACACACACAGATGGTGAAATGTGACAATAGAAGCCTAGACAGCAGGCACGAGCTTGCCTGGGGGCAGAGACAACTTTATTGTTGTATTGGAGTCTGATTTAGAGTCTGGAGATCTATAATCAAATAATAACAGTAATCAACTTTTGACTCTGTTTTTTTTAGATCCTCCCACAATTCATCCAAGGCTGCTATTATGGCACATTTTGAGGTATGGTATGTATAGGCTAGATTGAAGTCAAGGCGCACTTAGGCTGTATTGACTCAATGTAATCCAGCTGCTCATTGGCTGCCCTCCCTGGCAGTGGTACAATACATCTGGGCGTTCTGGTTTAGTGACATGGCAGGTGTCAAAGACAAGACAATCTAATCTGACACTCCCGATGACATTCATAGGCTCTGTGTGTGAGAGAGAGAGAGAGAGAGAGAGAGAGAGAGAGAGAGAGAGAGAGAGAGCATCTATGGCACTGAGTCTCTTTTATGTCAACACATTTGTAGATTTTTTTTCTGAGTTGTCTCTGGAAGTTCGGTGTCAAAGGAACAGGAATCAATGTTGTGGCAGACATGTTTAATGAACAAGTATTCACATTCATTGAATAAAGCTTATCTTATGAAACACACTGTAAGATAGGCCAAGCTGATTTCAGCATCAGCTAGAATATACTCTATAAGCAAAAGTCAATTGCCTCTCTTGAGAATGGACCAGGCTTACACAACTTCTACATTATAGATATATCACTGACAAAATCTGTCATCACTTTGCTCTCAGATGTAATTTGGGCCATGTGAACCATCCACTTTTCAGTATGAGACATAAGGAGCTTCTTTTGGAAAGGCACATCTCGCCCTATTCCCATAATGGCCACCTGGTAATGAGCCATGTCTGTGGTGGTGGCCCCTTTCCCTGGGCGACTGTGAAACACTAGAGCCCCCAAAGCCACATTTGGCTGCCAGTTGCTCTTGTTTTCCACTGCTTCTGACACAAATGTTTTCCCCCAGGAGAGTCATAGATTTCAGCATGGTTATTTCTGTCCTTCCGTTAGCAGGGAGGAAATTGAATAATAACAGGAGGAGAGCAGGGAAAATCACGGGACTGACTGACAGACTGCCTGTCTATATGGTATGGGAGATCCCATCAAAACAGAATCCGTCCACGACCTCTCATTTTCAGAACAGGATACGGTGGCCATGTTAATATCCCAAAATGCTACCTGTTCATTCATGTGGAAACAGTGGAGTCAGTGAAAATTGTACAATACGTACAGCATCTCCTTATCGTATTGCAGTACTTACCCCGAAACTCTAGATGATATCTCTTAGATTCTAAGAAAATGTCCCCCATGTACTCTCTAGATGAATTCCTTCAGTAGCTACATGGGCAGAAGACTGAAGCAGCGGCTACAGCACTACAGTGCCTCCACTCTGCTCTCCCAGAGGGACTGGGTGCGAGTTCATCATTTGAGATGAGGACTAGTGGCGACTGGTGTATCGAGCTGACACAGGAGAATAGTGTTAATGTGTAAAGAATACACACCACTGTGGGAGATAGCCTTGGAAGTCTGCTACTGAGCCAAACGTATGTATTTGTTTCTATTTGGAAGTCTCTGTTGGCTGGCTGCATGATGTAACAAAACATTTCCCATAACAGTACAGTGCCCTCTTATTTAACATTAGTGGAAGTTGTAAACTCATTATTTGTTGTGATGTTAATCTGGTTTGCCCCATCAATTACAGTGGGATGATGAAAACATTCCACCTTATATTTATGGACTGTACAGTCTGGGTATATCTGCCACTATGGTCAGGTTTCCTGGATCCAGATGAAGAGAATTTCCATTGAAAGTGCATTTTAGTCCAGGACTAAGCTTAATCAGGATCTGGGATACCGTCCCCAAGTGTTTTTAGCTATGGGATTATTTTATATAGCTATGGGATTGTAGGAACTCTCATGATTGATTAGATTATACATAACCAGAGCTGAATATTCCATTGGAAGTACCTTATAATAGGCAGGCCTCATTGTTGTATTAACACATGGTTATGTACTACCGTGCTGGTCGACGAGCCAAGAGTGTCTTTACTGTAGGGCACTGGGTCTGATGTCATCGATCTGTGCTATTTTACCAATGTATGTACGTGTCAACAGTTGGGGCCCATGTGGAACCATATTGACTTTGGTTCTGACGTGGTTCTCACAATGCCTCAATGGAAATTATTGGATACAAGCCTTGAACTGAGAGGATGTCGTTTTCCACCCGCTTACCCTTATCAGTCCTTCAGAATCTCATTGTCACGGTGGATTAAATCTGTGTTCAGAAAATTATCAGAAAACATCAAACAAATTACATTACAGTATTTAAATCCTTTTTTGCAAAGCAAAAATTGCTATGTAATTTCATGCAGTGCAGTTTATATTAAATTCCACAGAATAACTTTTCTATAATCATAACAGATGAGATATGAGAAATAACACACGGCTGCATGTTGAATAATAGTGTAAGAGATCACAAGAGACCGTAGCTAAGTACTGGACTATGTGCTGCTGGCACACCAAAGGCGCCATATCATGCGACGTCTGAGACGAGAATGTAAACAAAACAGGGCCTTTTGTCCACAGACATTCCAGCAATGTTGATCCTGCGGAATGCAGCGGACAATACTGAGAAGCAGACTGCTGCAAACCTGACCTTTTTCTAGGCCTTTTCTATATGTCTGTTGTGTTTACAATGACATGTATCAATCTCAAGGTTGGAGAAGTATAGGATATTAGAAACTGGGCGGTTCGAGCTCTGAATGCTGATTGGCTGATAGCCGTGGTATATAAGGCCGTATACCACGGGTATGACAAAACAGTTATTTTTACTGCTCTAATTACGTTGGTAACCAGTTTATAATAGCAATAAGGCACCTCTGGGGTTTGTGGTATATGGCCAATATACCATAGCTAAGGGCTGTTCTTAGGCACACACTCTTGGGCCTTATTGCTTAAGTACAACATTACAGTGGCTTGTGAAAGTATTCACCCCCCTTGGCATTTTCCCTACAACCTGGAATTAAAATGGATTTTTGGGGGGTTTGTATCATTTCATTTACACAACATTTCTACCACTTTGAAGATGCAAAATATTTTTTTATTGTGAAACAAACAAGAAATAAGACAAAAAAACTGAAAACTTGAGCGTGCATAATTATTCACCCCCCCAAAGTCAATACTTTGTGAGCCACCTTTTGCAGCAATTACAGCTGCAAGTCTCTTGGGGGTATGTCTCTATAAGCTTGGCACATCTAGCCATTGGGATTTTTCCCATTCTTCAAGGCAAAACTGCTTCCGCTCTTTCAAGCTGGATGGGTTCTGCTGGTTTACAGCAATCTTTAAGTCATACCACAGATTCTCAATTGGATGGAGGTCTGGGATTTGACTAGGCCATTCCAAGACATTTAAATGTTTCCCCTTAAACCACATGTTGCTTTAGCAGTATGCTTAGGGTCATTGTCCTGCTGGAAGGTGAACCTCTGTCCCAGTCTCAAATCTCTGGAGACTGAAACAGGTTTCCCTCAAGAATTTCCCTGTATTTAGCGCCGTCTTTCATTCCTTCAATTCTGACCAGTTTCAAAGTCCCTGCCGATGGAAAAACATCCCCACAGCATGATGCTGCCACCACCATTCTTCACTGTGGGGAAGGTGTTCTCCGGGTGATGAGAGGTGTTGGGTTTGCACCAGACAGCATTTTCCTTGATGGCCAAAAAGCAATTATTTTGTCTCATCTGACCAGAGTACCTTCTTCCATATATTTGGGGAGTCTCCCACATGCCTTATGGCGAACACCAAACGTTTTTGCTTATTTTTTTCTTTAAGCAATGACTTTCTTCTGGCCACTCTTCTGTAAAGCCCAGTTCTGTGGAGTGTACGGCTTAAAGTGGTCCTATGGACAGATACTCCAATCTCCGCTGTGGAGCTTTGCAGCTCCTTCAGGGTTATCTTTGGTATCTTTGTTGCCTCTCTGATTAATACCCTCCTTGCCTGGTCTGTGAGTTTTGGTGGGACGCCCGAAAAAGGAGAGGGACCAACTTCAGCTGAAGTCGTGACAGCCATATTCTTGAAAAAAATGTATAATGGGTTTAATGGTGCTCCGTGGGATGTTCAGAGTTTCTCATCTTTTTTATAACCCAACCCTGATCTGTACTTCTCCACAACTTTATCCATTACCTTTTTTGGAGAGCTCCTTGGTCTTCATGGTGCCGTTGGCTTGGTGGTACCCCTTGCTTTATGGTGTTGCAGACTCTGGGGCCTTTCAGAACAGGTGTATATATATACTGATATCATGTGACAGATCATATGACACTTAGATTGCACACAGGTGGACTTTATTTAACTAATTAGGTGACTTCTGAAGGTAATTGGTTGCACCAGATCTTATTTAGGGGCTTCATATCAAAGGGGGTCGAATACATATGCACGTACCACTTTTACGTAAAAAAATGTTGTGCATTTTTTGACACAAATTATTTTTTTTACTTCACCAATTTGGACTGTTTTGTGTATGTCCGTTACATGAAATCCAAATAAAAATCAATTTAAATGACAGGTTGTAATGCAACACAATAGGAAAAACGCCAAGGGGAATTAATACTTTTGCAAGGCACTGCATAAGCTAAAGCAGTGTATACAGCTTGAACCCTTAGAAACCCCAGTTACACAGAAGGCTACATGCAGACTAGTCAATGGTTAGGCTAACTGGCTCATATGATCCCCTACTCCCCTGGGGCATTATGGGAGATGATGACACATCAGTTGGTGGATGAATTAAATTGTGGCCATTCTAAGCAGCACCATCGCACGCTCCCTGAAACTTAGCTGGTGTGTAAATCCTGTGAATTAACACAAACAAAAATGTATAATGTGTTCACACTGAAGATGGCTGTAAAGCCAAAACGTCTGTGTATGGGAAAGGGGGATAGCTAGTCAGTTGTCCAACTGAATGTATTCAACTGAAGTGTGTCTTCCGCATTTAACCCAACCCCTCTGAATCAGAGAGGTGTGGGGTGCAGCCTTAATCAACATCCACGTCTTCGGCGCCCGGGGAACAGTGCTATCCCCGATGCAGTTAAAATTCTTTAAAACATTGAATTATGAAGTAAGCTTTATGCGTGCGAACCCATTACACCTTTCTGTTCGTTTGAAATTGTGACCACCCCATGTTTTCGTATTACTAACAAACCTAGGAGGGAGTGCTTATTGTCTATGATTTCCACAACAGATATACTCTAAGCAGTTACATACATAATCAGCAGCCATAATGACTAATAAGAGCCATCAGAGCAATCATGCAGCTTGCTTGATTTTGAATCAACAAATCGTGATGTATGTTTATTAGAATAGAACAGAATAAAGTAGTATGCAATAGATATTAGTTCAACATGAATTAGCCCTACAGCTCTACGGGGGCTAATCTCCCTAGTTACACTACTAGCCTAGATAACCAGAAGGACCCTGTCCAGAATGTGTGACTGGTGGAGACAGATGGTCGGTACCCGGTACCCACTCAAAGCCTCTTAAAGACTCAGGACTGAGGCCAATATCCTCTGGACACAACAAGACCATATTAGACTACCAATACTATCTAATGGTTTACTATTTACTGTAATCTCTTGCCCTTTCGTGCTGTCTGTACGGGTGTGAACGTTTAAACTTAACTGGGATTGTTAATGTTTATGAAAAAAAACTAACCGAAAACAAAATTTAAATCACAGAGCAGTTATCACAAAACTACCACTAATAGGTCCTGATCATCATAAAGAAAAATATATAATTTAACAAATACCTAATGCAACAATGGTGTAACGTTAGTCTTTCAAATTACATAAAGCTGTCCCAACAGCGGTGTCCCAACAGCAGTCCCAACACATTACCACTGCTACACCTGGCTATCAGCGGAGCCTTGTCTGGCAGCGAAACAATTCATTCAGCCTCATTTACTGCCTTAAAAAAAAACATAGCTGATATGGCTGACTTGCTTAAACAAATGTGGTTTCTACTGACAATTGAGATGTACAAACTATGGCATAAGGGGACGACAAGCGGATAAGAGACAATCCGTAATTTCGATTATGACAGACGTAGTCAATATAACAATTTGTTCAGCACTTTTGAAATGTACAGTGACAGAATTCAGAACATGGGCCGTTCTTACAGTAGTCTCCCTGTACACCAAGTCAGAACCGTATGATAAATAAAGGGAGCATATAAGGAGACAATGAAAGCTCTTACATTATTTAATGATTACATTTGTCTAAAACAGGTTATAGGGTACATGTGCACCACCAAGTCAGAACAGTAGGCTAAATTATGAGGAGGGAAAGGGACCAAATTATTAGGGTGAGGAACATGGGCTGCCTACACAACATATATTTAGTATTACTTTCTTGGCTACAGTATACATATTTCCCTGGCATATTACATAATTAATGTAGCAGCATACAATATATTTTTAGACTCACCTTGTTGTGCTGTGCTCGCTTGAACAGGAATGTGGCGCAACGGTCCTTCTTGTTCCCGGTCCTTCTTGTTCTTGTTCCCGACTTGGAATTCTGAGTTGGATGACAGTTAAAAAAATGTTTCTGTATTTTTCCAGTCTGAGTTGTCTTGAACTCACTGAAGTCTGAGTTTCCAGTTGCTTTGAACGTGGCAGAAGTCATGCTGGATTGACAATATGGCCAATTTCGATATCACGAAATTGGTGAGAAATAGGGGGTATAAAAATACAAAAGGATAAACATTCACATGCAACACCATGGGCCAGAAGTTACAATCTTGTCTAATCACTGCAACTCCCATACGGACTCGGGGAAGGTCGAGAGCCAAGCCACACTGCTTCTTGACACACTGCCCAGGAGCCAGCCACACCAATGTGTCAAAGGAACACTGTCAAACGAACGACCAAAGTCCGTTTGCAGGCACCTGGCCCGCCACAAGGAGTTGCTAGAGCACGATGAGACAAGGAAATCCCGGATGATTTCCAACTTGCTGTGTAATGGCCAATGGCCGATGAGCACCGATACGTTTTATCTATAATTTATCTTCATACGACTGACGATTGAAAAGGATTTGCCAGTAGATTGTCAACTTGATTCATGATGATGAATGCTTGTCTAGCTTTTTAGCTAAGATTTTGAAAGTATGATGTTGACATGATCAGTCCAATCAAAGCTACGGTAGATATAACGTGATTTGACGTCATTCTATCTGTGGCCAAAGTCTATGGCAGCACCCAACGGGCTTGAATTAGTCTGAAACACCTACATTTTGGAGCTGCCTTACTTAAAAAGAAAAGAAGAGACCATGTTCGTATGCGGCTTTATTATTAACTTAATGACATTTTGTTTTACATTGTTTGCAAACTGATATTTAACACATGCTAATGCAAAACAGGCACACTATTTACAATGTATTTATTTTCTGCTAGAGCCCCACTTTCCCTGAATGCCGCGTCGCTACTGTGTGGGGTACAGAGATGAGGTAGTCATTCAAAAATCTGGTTAACACTTTTATTCCAGTCCATGCAACTTATTATGTGTCACGTCCTGGCCATAGATAGGCCTTTTGGCTGTTCTATGGTGGTTTGGGTCAGGACGTGATCAGGGGTGTGTTTTGTTCTATGTTGATTTTTCTATGTTGGTTGGTTTGGGTTCCCAATTAGAGGCAGCTGTTAGTCGTTGTCTCTAATTGGGAATCCTATTTAGGTTGTTCAGTCCCCCACCTGTGTTGTGGGATATTTATGTTGTGTAGTTGCTGTGTTGCGCTACAGTGTGTTACGATCGTTGTTAATTTCTTATTTGGTGAGTTTCATTCTAATAAATGTTTCACTCAACCCTGCACGCTGCGCCTTGGTCCACTTCTGTCAGCGATCGTGACATTATGTGTCTTAAGAATTGTTTTACTCCTGAACTTATTTAGGCTTGCCATAACAAAGGGGTGAATAGTTATATCGAAAAACATAATTCCACTTTAACATTATGGGGTATTGTGTGTAGGCCAGTGACACAAAATCTCTATTTAATAAATTTTTAATTCAGGCTGTAACACAACAAAATGTGTAAAGTCAAGGGGTGAGAATACTTTCTGAAGGCACTGTACACACACAACAAAAACAGTCTTTGTTCTCAAGGAGAGTTATGGCATGAACTATGGCAGATATGTGCCTGAGGGAAAACCTGTTTTGCATTTGCAGAGGAATAAGCTATTGAATTGACACCACTTAAATCACATTTACATCGGAATCAAAGAGAAACAAAAACAGAGAGGAAACATGATAGGCCCAGATCTACCAATTATGATAAGAATTGTTTGTTTTCTCCTCTCTTTCGTGGAATGCATAAATGGATAGATGAATGCAAGTCATGGGAGAGCTGACCCCAAACATACGGGTCAACAGAACTGTTGTGACTTTTAACCTCTGTGGAATTCCGCTTTTGTTTTTGTTTTAGCCAGTGGTGGTGGCGTCTTCTCTGTGTTTTCCTGCCCCAGCAGCTACCATCCTGTGATATTTGGGTTCCTCTCTGCTCTCCCTTTCTCCCACACTGGTCCCTAAGGTACTCAGCATGAGGCTGAGGTCACTGTTTGCTTGTGTGACTACTTGGCTGTGTCCAATTTTTTGGACAGCTCTTAATGCAGTGACCAAAACAGAAAAACAAGAGAGGGAGGAAGGGAGAAAGAAGGAGACGGTGTGTATAAGTTTCCAGAAATAGTGATGACAAAGGGAGAGTGGCAGTTGTGGAGAGCAACCCGCATCACTTCCTTCCCGTTTCCTTTGTTTCAAATCACTGGTGAGCCTTGACCCCAAGCCATTACAATACACACATCTGATCTGATCTGTGCAAGCAAACACACACAGACGCATGCACACTATCAACACGCATGCACACATGCACGCACGCATGCATACACGCAGGCAGGCATGCATACATGCACGCATGCATACATGCACGCTCGCACGCATAGATGCACGCTCGCATACATGCACGCTCGCATGCACATACGCATGCATACATGCACCGCGCACACGCATGCATACATGCACGCACACACGTATACTGGGTAATGGAATGCATTTCACATCACATAGAATTAACACTAAGACACTGTAATTTACATTGTATTGACAGGTTTGCCTCACTGTAACCAACATGTTCGGTCTGCTGTGTTCATGTGTCTCTATAGTGAACATGCCCAGCCTGTAGTTGTTTCATGACCTGCATCTGTAATCTGAGCATGAATCCCTATCCATCAGGTGGAGAGACACACTGACACACATAAATGGGTCGAGAGAGAGAAAGAGAGAGAGAGAGAGAGAGAGAGAAAAAAGGGAAGTGGTATACTGTTGCTGACCACACCCTGTCTTGCCCTCTGGTCAGGTAAACATCTCTCGCTCTGGGCGGCTCAGCTCTCCCACGCTCTGCTATCAGCATAGCTCATCACTGGCAATGCTTCAGAGTACCTTCATGTGGATTTCTCGAATGCTAGGCTACAGTGAGATCACTTACCTGGATACTGTAGGTCCACTTGATAGTCAAACAGAAGTCTGTACACTGTTGTTCATTCAGATAGATGCATAGGATGAGTAAAACGGAGATATATCCACATGAAAAAATACTGCAGTTTACTATAGAATACTACAGTACTTCCTATAGAATTCTGTAGTAAACTATACTACACACTGTAGTATCCCTCGATCATGTGTAGTACTTACTATATAATTTTGTAGTATACTGTAGAGTACTATAGTAAATACTACAGTATACTACAGACCACAAAAACATCACATTAAATACTACAGTAATGACCGCAAAAACACTACATTACGCAAAAGCACTACAGTAATTACTATAGTATATTATACTACGGTATCTACCACTTAAAGGTTATGGAACATTTGCTCTTTGAGTATTTTGTCCAGTAGATTTCCTCAAGGAGAAAGCTACAGTATACTACAATCATGTCCGCAACAGTACAGGGAATACTACAGCAAAGCAGGGCTCTCCAGAGGGTGGTGCGGTTTACCCAACGCATCACTGGGGGCAAACTACCTGCCCTCTAGGACACCTACAGCACCCATCACAGGAAGGCCAAAAAGGTCATCAAGGACATCAACCACCCGAGCCATGGCCTGTTCACCCTGCTATCATCCAGAAAGCGAGGTCAGAACAGGTGCATCAAAGCTGGGACTGTAAGACTGAAAAACAGCTTCTATCTCAAGGCCATCAAATTGTTAAATAGCCTTCACTAGCCGGGTTCCAACCGGTTACGTAACCCTGCACCTTAGAGGCTGCTGCCCTATATACATAGACTTGGAATCACTGGGCACTTTAATAATGGATCACTAGTCACTTTAAATAATGTTTAAATACTATTTACATGCTGCTTTGCTCAACTTATATGTATATACTGTATTTTAGTCAATGCCACTCCGACATTGCTCAATCTAATATTTATGTATTTCTTAATAAAAACATTTTTTTTTTTGATTTGTGTGTATTGTTGTGAATTGTTTGATACTACTGCACTGTTGGAGCTAGGAATACAAGCATTTCACTGCACCCGCAATAACATCTACTAAATATGTGTATGTGACCCATAAAATTGGACTGGATTTGATATGATTTATAGGATTTATACCATAGTATACTATAGTATTTTTTCATGTGGGTAGATACAGGAAAGAGAGAGGAGAATATAGAATAGATGAGAGGCATTGGCTCATAACTATTGACAGCAAGTGATCTGAATGGTATGCTCTTAGTTTGAATACTAGTATGCACTGTATATGACACTATAGAGTTAATCTCATTATGGCTCAAATTTAGGACAATATCCTCTTTAAAACTGCTAGTGAGGTATTCAGAATAAGTGAAGCTTTGTAATAAAAATGGCATTGTATTCTATCTGAGCAGTTCTGGTGCTATAAACAAAACACAACATATCTTTATGACTGCTATCAAAAGGACTTTGACAGTACAGGTGTGCACAGTGCAGCACAACAATGTATCTGTGAACACACTACTAACACCAGCTATTTGGGTGGGCCCTACTTCATCATTCCAGATATAGAACACGTAGACAAACTCAAGCTGGGTCTGGCTAGGGCTTCCAGGCACTGACCTAAATCCACACAATTTCTCAGTATTTCAAAACCAGTATTTTTAAATACCTCAGAAGTACACTCCCAGGGCCTGTGTACTAAACTCCTCCTTTTCCCATCTCTCCCTTTCCTGTAGTTTTCTCTTCCCTATGGGGCCTTTGTGTGGAGTGCCTGCAGGAGAGAAAGAGAAAGAGAGAGCAAGAGAGAAAGAGAGAAAGAGGGGGGGAAGGGTTAAAAAAAAATGGGTCAGAGAAGCTGAGCAGGGATAAGTACTTATGCATTAACCTGATGAAAAACAACAATAATCTGGAATTAGATTCCGATCAGCAAGGAGCGCACTAAGGTTCACCAAGACTGTTGTTGTCTCACCAAGTGTTAACAAGGCTATCACAAGGTTAGGGTGGAGGTGCCGAGCAAGGGGGAGGCCATTACACTGTCTTTTGAGTCAAGAATGCCAAATAAAGATGTCCTGTCAATTGAAAAGGTTCCCAGAGACTGTCTTCAGCACTGACTGTGTCCTTCAATAAATGGTGTAGTGGTGCTTGGAGAAGTGGGTATACTCTAAGTCTGCCCGGCGAAGGAAAGTTGCCCTGTGTGATTTATTTTTTGAGAAACAGTGGCATGCACTCTGAATTACCTAAAATGATAAATCCCATATTGGTCTTTCACAGTCAGGCCAACCCAGGCTAATAGTAGGCCTACTATTAAAACAGATGAACAGAATCCGAAATTCACAGGTTTCAGATTTGCCCCAATTTCTTCAGGTTTAAGTTCTCAAAGTCACACTTTTTATTTATTTACAAAAACAACAAAATTGGATGCTCTAAGGCCATAACAATGCTTAAACCACACCAGGAGAACACAATTTTTGTTTATTCAAGTGTGCAGGCACTTAGCACTACTGTTAGACTAGCGGTGTTTCTGTAGCACATGAGATAGAGTTTGCAAACGAAATGGCCACTGGATTGATGCAAACAATCATCATGATATCATTCTGACAGGTAGTCATGGGCTGTTTTGTAGCTAGTTAACCGTTAATAGAGAAGGTTTTTGGGAAAGCCTTTCCATCCACCAGAAGACAATTAGGTCATTATCATCGCTATATTTTTCCTGTTCCTTGATTGTTTGAAACCTGGACGTTTTACTTCATATTATGAGTCATGTCTTACCTTGCTTCAAAGTCGCCTGTAGCCAAAATCCCACCATAGAAACGTGGAGACGGTTATTATTTTAAAGACTTCCTCATATGCGTATCCTGTTCGATTGGTTTTCTTTGCACTTTCTTTCATTGCCTTGCAACCAAAGGCAATATCCTAATCATATTAGCAAGCCATGATAGTTGTCGCATCTTTAAATCCCTCCCTCTTTTTAACTGATATTTCCACCTCTGTCTGTCCATGAAACCGCTTGAATGTGTGGTGCACATTTTAGAACTGTGTTTTCCCGCAAATTGCATTTATGGAACGTTCACGTGTAGGCCTACTGCCATGTGTACATTGCTGCGCCTAAAATGTGAAGAAAAAATAGTTTATCAACACTTTAAGTGTATACCTCCACTACACTACCTTGATACATCAGTGGGGATTAAGTGGGTATATGCAATGCCCACTGAAAAATAAGTGAGTATACAGTGTATACCTGCATATACCCTCCACTACACCACTGCCCTCAATGTACTTTGCTGAATTTAGAGTCAGGAAGTATATCCTCTGGGTCACAAATACCTGAGCACGCTACCAAAACATTAAGCATATTCAGGAAAAACAGGAGAGGGTTGCTAAATATAGGCTTGCTGTGTTGTGTTTGACCTGTCCCAGAGCCGCTGGCTTGTGGAGGGAGGCATAATGAGGCTGCTGTGATGGAGAGAGCAGCCATCGTTTGTGTGTGTGTGTGTGCTGCTGCCATAGACCCACAGGCAACCCAGCTGGTCTTGTTGTTTCTCCAGTTTGCCCATGCTAATGCTATAGCCTCCTGGGTCTCCTCTGACAGGTCCACAATGCTATGATTTATCATCTGGAATGTTTCTGTGTGTGTGTGTGGGTGCGCACATGTGTGTTTGTTGGTGAGCACGTGTGTGTGTGCGGGTGCACACGTGTTTGTGTGTGTGTGCGCGTGTGTCTGTTTCTGAGACAGGTCCAGCAGTGTCCAGCTGCAGGAAGTGTGTAAGATAAACAGGCGTCATGGAGGATGGAAGCAGGGCCACGGCAGACAGGACAGACCCCTGTGAGTGTGCGCTACTGATTTATGGGCCATGCTTTCCATTCCTCCTCCTTCTCCCCTGAACAAGGGCCGTTAAGAGGGAAGCAATGTTTATTTTTTGTCAGCCATTGCACACTTTTGATAAAGGTTTGCCTACATATGCTTGTCACCAGTTTCTTCAATTGCTCGAAACTAAAAGTAGTCATAGATCAATTCAGTCTCTAGCTCCTCATCATTGAAACAGTGAGCCTGGTTTAAACTGAGCCTCTGGTGATATGCTGTAGTTGAACAAAAGATCCACAATTGTTTTGAGCCAAGATTCTCCTTCTCCTTCTCCTTCTCCTTCTTGATCCCATATTATCCCAATTGTTAAATCCACGTGGTCTACTTTTGTACTCCAGTGGACCAGAAATAACCAGCAGTGTATGCGACTATGCGCACGTGTGTGTGCACTAGAACTTCCTGCAGGCCAAGAAGACACTGGGAGGAAGTGACATAACAATCCAAAATAATATTCACTGTTTCATTTGTGGCACCATGTAGAACAATATTTGCCATTGAGATTAAACAATGGACCTGGGAAATAATTAACCAATTTACAAGGAGGCGTTTCAGCTATTCTTTGAACAGAGCACTAAGATAAAGTACGGAGTGTTGGAGAAAAGCCAGCGGAAATGTAAGGAACAATATCATTCAGGAGTGGTAAAGGTTATCCTCTTATTTTAGCCTTAATAAAAAAAAGGAAGGCATCACTATCATCAACTATGTTTCAGAGTGAGGCAAAAGAACAATGTGTGACAACTTTCTGGGTGACATACTTAACATTCTGTTGGTACCTTTCCAGCATGATAGTGCCTAAACTGGAACTGGTTCAATCCAGTATGCCATCTAATGTTTGAGTTCTTTATGAGTAATACTACAGCAAAAAAATCTGCTGTCACTTTCACAGTAGTTTGATGATGATTCAGTCTGAGTGTGTCAGCTACTCACAAGCCAATGACACAATAATGCAGTTCTACCAGTCAGCTTCTCTTTCTCTCTCTCAATTTCTCCCCATCTCTCTCAGACACAATTAATTAGAAGGAGTAGTAGTGAGCACACTGACAATGTCAGCTAAAATAAATATCTGTCTCACACTGTAAACCAGATGCTGGTCAACAGTCTCAGGGCCCTCCTCCTTTCTGATCCACCTCAGTTCTACTTACCACAGCATGAGAGAACAGCACTCCCCTGGAGAAACAGAATGTGGACAGAAGTTTTGGGTGTCCCTCTTTATTTGTACCTACGGTGTGGAGAGGAAGGGTATGTAAGCTATGGCCTAAAGATGTCCAAAAACATTTTCAAGAAAACATAACTAAAATCATACTATTCCGGGAATATTTTCTGAGCATTGCACAACACATTTTTCAAATAAACTACACTATACCAATTATAAGGAAACGTTGCCGCAACATTCACATTCTGTCAACCTATTCCCACTTGACGCTACACCTGAGACGGCACACTCCCACAGGGAAGCATCATCCCACTTTCCTGCATCATCTCAATAAATTGATTAATACCAGCAATACCCTTAGCGCAGTATTGACCTTTCAACCCTCCAACACTGTGTTTAGACAGGCAGCCAAATTCTGATCTTTTTTTCACAAATTGTTTTTTTGAACAATCAGATCAGCTCTAAAAGAATGAGAAAAAATCTGATGTGATTGGTTAAAAGACAAATTAGTGGGAAAAATGTCAGAATTGGACATGCTGGCTGCTCCGGACACAGATATGACTTGTTCTGCCCATGGAGAGTTATTGTACCGTGCTACTATGCCTGCCGGGCAAACTCTGAGGAAGAGACAATTAAGCCAAGCTAAGACACAGTAACAATATCATATCTGGTAAAAGTATGAGACAGTAGTGCTTTGTTTTGAGTATATTGGATTGCTATGCCTCTTACACAGAATTTAAACAAATGGTGTCTAAACAATTATGACATCCAAGGCATACGTTTCAACGTCTCTAATGATGTACGTAAATAATCTGTCATTTTATGAGAAGCATGGACTTAACATTTAAGAGAACCCCAGCCGATTTAAAACCTACATAGAAAGAGTCTGGACAGGCCAGTGGAGAGGAGCCAAGCCTGTGTTGTCAGACAGCCAAACCCTCTCACCCCTCCCCGCGCACCCTCCTACGCCTCCAGTCGTCTGCCTCTCCTCTGCCCACCCTGTCATGTCCTGAACTAGCTCTTTACTCCTGGCTCCTGTCCTGCGACTTCCTGCTCCTCCTCTATCTCTTGGCTGATTACTGCGATGAGCTGAGGCGAGGAAGTGTTACAGGAGACAAATCTAGCAGTGCCTAAGCCAGAAGGCGGCGGAGGCTATTTCAGGGAGCAGACTGAGACAGGAGACAGATATAGGACCTGGGGGTGATGGAAGGGGGTCTTCCAATAGTCCTCTTAAGTGTTTATGTCGAATGCCAAGAGTGTGCAAAGCTGTCATCAAGGCAAAGGGTGGTTACTGAAGAATCTAAAATATATTTTGATTTGTTTAACACTTTTTTAGTTACTACATGATTCCATATGTGTTGTGTCATAGTTTTGATGTCTTTACTATTATTCTATGTAGAAAAAAAGTTAAAATAAAAAACCCTTGAATGAGTAGGTGTGTCCAAACTTTTGACTGGTACTCTGAACTGGGAAATGCGCTCCGACTCGGAACATACGTTTTGAACGGTCATCCAACCCGGAATTCCAAGTCAGGAACTATGGCCTCTTTCTAGAGCTCCGGCCTGAAGATCACTGACGTCATGATTCGACCTTGTTTTCTTACGAGTTCCCAGTTGTCATGAAAAGAAGAATGTTGAATAATGGACCAAGGTGCAGCGCGGACTGAGTTCCACATCTTTTAATAGGTGAAACTTACAAACAACAAAAACAATAAGCAAAGATCTGACATCAACTGTGTAGCGCAGCAGCACATACACAATACAAACAATGACCCACCAAGCAAGTGGGGAAATGAACTAACTTAAAAATGGTCCCCAATTAGAGGTAACGACAAACAGCTGCCTCTAATTGGGAACCATCAAAAAAAACAAACATAGAAAATAAAACAGAGCAAAAACCCCCCTGATCACGTCCTGACCTAAACACCCTAGATGAGCCAGAAGGCTATCTGTGGCCAGGACGTGACAGAATCCCCCAAAAACATTTCCACTCCATTTCAGCCCTACCACAAAAGGACCAGCTGACATCATGTCATTGATCATGTCATCCCCTGTCATTCTCTCGTTAACACAGGTGTGAGTGTTGACAAGGACAAGGCTGGAGATCACTCTGTCATGCTAATTGAGTTCGAATAACAGACTGGAAGCTTCAAAAGGAGGGTGGTGTTCCTCTGTCAATTGTTCTTCCTCTGTCAACCATGGTTTCCTGCAAGGAAACACGTGCCGTCATCATTGCTTTGCACAAAAAGGGCTTCACAGGCAAGGATATTGCTGCCAATAAGATTGCACCTAAATCAACCATTTATCGGATCATCAAGAACTTCAAGGAAAGCGGTTTAATTGTTGTGAAGAAGGTTTCAGGGCGCCCAAGAAAGTCCAGCAAGTGCCAGGACCATCTCCTAAAGTTAATTCAGCAGCGGGATCAGGGAACCACCAGTACAGAGCTTGCTCAGGAATGGCAACAGGCAGGTGTGAGTGCATCTGCACACACAGTGAGGCGAAGTCTTTTGGAGGATGGCCTGGTGTCAAGAAGGGCAGCAAAGAAGCCACTTCTCTCCAGGAAAAACATCAGGGACAGACTGATATTCTGCAAAAGGTACAGGGATTGGACTGCTGAGGACTGGGGTAAAGTCATTTTCTCGGATTGAATCCCCTTTCCGATTGTTTGGGGCATCCGGAAAAAAGCTTGTCCGGAGAAGACAAGGTGAGCTCTACCATCAGTCCTGTGTCATGCCAACAGTAAAGCATCCTGACACCATTCATGTGTGAGGTTGCTTCTCAGCCAAGGGTGTGGGCTCCATCAAAATTGTGCCTAAGAACACAGCCATGAATAAAGAATGGTACCAACACATCCTCCGAGAGCAACTTCTCCCAACCATCCAGGAACAGTTTGGTGACGAACAATGCCTTTTCCAGCATGATGGAGCACCTTGCCATAAGGCAAAAGTGATAACTATGTGGTTCGGGGAACAAAACATCGATATTTTGGGTCCATGGCCAGGAAACACCCCAGACCTTAATCCCATTGAGAACTTGTGGTCAATCCTCAAGAGGCGGGTGGACAAACAAAACCCCACAAATTCTGACAAACTCCAAGCATTGATTAGGCAAGAATGGGCTGTGGCCCAGAAGTTAATTGACAGCATGCCAGGGCGGATTGCAGAGGTCTTGAAAAAGAAGGGTCAACACTGCAAATATTGACTCTTTGCATCAACTTCATGTAATTGTCAATAAAAGCCTTTGACACTTATGAAATGCTTGTAATTATACTTCAGTATTCCATAGTAACATCTGAAAAAAATATCTAAAGACACTGAAGCAGCAAACTTTGTGGAAATTAATATTTGTGTCATTCTCAAAACCACTAAGCAAGGGGCACCACCAAGCAAGCGGCACCATGAAGACCAAGGCGCTCTCCAAACAGGTCAGGGACAAAGTTGTGGAGAATTACAGATAAGGGTTTGGTTATGAAAAAAGATCAGAAACTCTGAACATCCCACGGAGCACCATTAAATACATTATTAAAAAAGAATATGGCACCACAACAAACCTGCCAAGAGAGGGCCTCCCACCAAAACTCACAGACCAGGCAAGGAGGGCATTATTCAGAGAGGCAACAAAGATACCAAAGATAACCCTGAAGGAGCTGCAAAGCTCCACAGCGGAGATTGGAGTATCTGTCCATAGGACCACTAAGCTGTACACTCTACAGAGCTGGGCTTTACAGAAGAGTGGCCAGAAAAAAGCCATTGCTTAAAGAAAAAAATAAGAAAACACATTTGGTGTTTGCCAAATGGCATGTGGGAGACTCCCCAAACATATGGAAAAAGGTACTTGGTCAGATGAGACAACAATGTTGCTTTCTGGCCATCAAGGAAAACGCTGTCTGGCGCAAACCCAACACCTCTCATCACCCAGAGAACAAAATCCCCACAGTGAAGCATGGTGGTGGCAGCATCATGCTGTGGGGATGTTTTTCCATCGGCAGGGACTTTGAAACTGGTCAGATGTGAAGGAATGGTGGATGGCACTGAATACAGGGAAATTCTTGAGGGAAACCTGTTTCAGTCTTCCAGAGATTTGAGACTGGGACAGAGGTTCACCTTCCAGCAGGACAATGACCCTAAGCATACTGCTAAAGCAACACTCGAGTGGTTTAAGGGGAAACATTTAAATGTCTTGGAATGGCCTAGTCAAACCCCAGACCTCAATTCAATTTAGAATCTGTGGTATGACTTAAAGATTGATGTACACCAACGGAACCCATCCAACTTGAAGGAGCTGGAGCAGTTTTGCCTTGAAGAATGGGCAAAAATCCCAATGGCTAGATGTGCCAAGCTTATAGAGAAATTCCCCAAGAGACTTGCAGCTGTAATTTCTGCAAAAGGTGGCTTTACAAAGTATTGGCTTTAATTCCAGGTTATAAGGCAACAAAGTAGGAAAAATGTGAAGGGGGGCGAATACTTTCGCAAGCCACTGTAATATGCCAGGGAGATATGTATAGTATACTGTAGTTAATGTAATACTAAGTGTATGTTGTGTAGTGAGCTGTTTGTAGCCCATGTGCCTCACCCTAATTATTTGGTCCTTTTCACCCCGAGTGGCGCGGTGGTCTAAGACACAAGAGGCGTCACTGCAGTACCTGGTTCGATTCTAGGCTGCATCACATCCGGCCTTGACTGGGAGTCCCAAAGGGCGGCGCACAATTGGTCCAGCGTCGTCTGGGTTTGGCCGGGGTAGGCCATCATTGTATTTTGTTCTTAACTGACTTGCCTAGTTAAATAAAGGTTAAATAAATAAACATAATTTATTGACTTGATGGTGCACATGTAGCCTATAGCCTGTTTTAGAGAAATGTCATCATAGAGTATTGTAAGAGCTTTCATGGTCTGCTTATATGCCACCTTTATTTATCCTACGGTTCTGACTTGGTGTACAGGGAGAATACTGTAAGAACGGCCCATGCTCTGAATTCTGTCGCTGTACATTTTAAAAGTGCTGAACAAATAGTTATATTGACTACGTCTGTCCTAGCTCACTCATTAATGTCTTAATAAAAATTGTGGATTGCCTCCTATCAGCTCGTCGGTCCCTTATGCCATTGTTTGTACATCTCAATTGTCAATGGAAACCACATTTGTTTATGCAAGTCAGCCATATCAGCTATGTTTTTTTTAAAGGCAGTACATGAGGCTGAATGAACTGTTTTGCTGCCAGACAAGGCTCCGCTGATAGCCAGGTGTACCAGTGCTAAGGATTCACTCCATGGTGCTGATGTTACATCTGCACCTGCCACGCCTTCTACTGCTCATCCTGTGTCTCCCTAACCTGCTGCCGCTCCCCTAGTGCTCTCTCCCTCTTTCTCTCTGTGTGTGTGTGATTGTGTGGGCGGAGACAGGTGTGCTGGAGGCAGAGCAGATCTCCACCAGCTGCAACCTGTTCCATAATCAAGACCTCTACAAATACTCTGCCCTGCCACTTCCACGCTTCCAGGTCGTAACCTCTGCTCAGTCAGTCTGCGTTTTTAGCCATTTGTTTTCGTGTTGTGCCTGTTTTCCCTTGCCTGACATTGTTTTCCTCTCTGCAACAGCTCTGTCCGGTCTGACACTGTCTCCAGTCCAATGTCTCGTCAATCCTGCTATTCTGTCTTGGATCCCCCACTCTATCGCTTCCTTGGATTCCTCTCCGGACCTGCTTACCCAGCCCCAACTCCCCTCGCTCCAGCCTCAGCTTCAGAACCTGGCTCCATGCTACCGGCCTGAGCTTTCCGTGGCCTGCACCCCATCTTCCCCTGTTTTTCAATAAATACCTTGGTTACCTTATCCCAGTCTCCTCGTCTGAGTCTGCTCTTGGGTTCACCTGCTCCGCTCTGCATAACAGCTTACAAGAAAGCTCTGCTGTTGGGACAGCTGTATGCAGGCCCTAACAGTCTTTGGGCACTGTTTGTCACCATTATAGAGCAATTAATGTTTTGTTTAGTGTTGTGCTGTGTTGTCTAGTGGCTTTACTGACATGCCCCACCAATATCTACATGGTAAAATCACCACTGTATAGGCCTATAGGATATAGCCTAGCTTTAAGGAGGACGATTTGCAGGCAGAGACAAATGGGTAATCAATACTTGAAAATGAAGTGTGCAATGCTCACTCACCATAGTAGCCTAACCTATGTGAGCGTTGTGCCTTTTCCTTTTCAATGATGATTTACATTTTTTGATTGCACTTCAACTCTTCTTTTCATGATCAATATTTATTTACAGACACTGTCGTAAACTACAGTCTAATAATATTTAAGTTAAATTCATATTCAAGTTAACTGTCATGTGATTCTCCTCCCATGTAGGCATCCATCTCTATTTCAATGAGACCACGCGTACTAGGCGCATTTGAACTCTCACGCCTAACTAGGAGAGGTAGGTTACTGAAGTTCTAAAATAAATGATTTTAATACAATAGGCAGGCTAATGCATACAAAGCAGAAAGAGGATCGTTTCCAAATGATGTTTGTCTGACCGTTTGTCTGACCGCATGCTCTCCCCCCCTACCCCGCAGCATGAAAAATGCCAACCGTGCAGCAATGATTTCTGTTGGGACCAACAGGTCCCGCAGGCATCCCGTGGGAATGTAGCCCTCTAGTGCAGTCAGTACACAACATTATGCTCATCATGTCTTAGCAGGATCAGATGGTGACAAGGGTCCCAGCAGGGTTAAACAGACAGGGAAGACCAGTCTATGGAGCTCAGGTGAATTTTGCAGTATATTAACAATCAGTGAATTATACAAAGTTCCATCTTGAATTGATGGGTAGACCTACAGTAGCTACAGGACAGCAGTTTAAGCTTAAAGCTACAGTCTGGGATCTGGGAATAATGGTCATTTCAATTATTGAACCATTGATTCTCTTCTTGGATAATATAATGTATACATGTACACCAAGGTAATTCTTTGTGATGCCTCATCTTAGAAGGTTCCGATGGTGACAGGGGTCTCAGCAGGGTCATGCTGCCAGGCAAGACCAGTCTGTGACAGGGTGAGGTGAATTTTTATTCTCTCTGTGCAGCAAACACTGGACAAGCCAGATGCTATTTTAAGGCAGTCTGACAAACCTTCAAAGTTGACTTCCAAACTGTATCAAGGGTTGATAAGGCTTTTCTAGACACAAAACATGTAAAACAAAGGTGTGAGAGAGACCTGGTAGAAGCTATTGCTGATGATGAATAGATACAGATATGTTTGAATGCCCAGTCATGTTCATATCATGTCAGGCATAAATTACTGTACTTTAAGGCTATCCATATAACGTACTAAATGCTAGTGAAACTGAATTACATGCACTCAGAAATGTCATTCCAATGCTGGAGGTTTAAAACACAAAATGGGACACATTTTTATATATGTTATGGCCTTGTGAAGGCTGGCTGAATTCTGGCAAAGAGTATGTTCTTTTTTATTTTTAGCATGTCTACAAATTCTCCCTTCTCCCTGTTTTTGTTTGCTTGGAAATGTTGATACTGGAGACTGTTATCTGAAGAAACTGTGTAACCAAGCATTTATAGTGGTTAAGAAATGCATTGCCATTCATTGTCCACAATGTCAAATTATGTAACACTAGATTTGATTTATTCCCAGATTATATGGAATACAGTACGACAAAAGGAGTCTGTATTGAAAGCAAGCCCATGTCAGGGGAGATACCTATTTAGGCAATCCCTAGCGGACAAAGGAGCTGATCGTGGATGACAGGAAAAGGCGGGCCGAACAGGCCCCCATTAACATCGACGTGGCTGTAGTGGAGCGGGTCGAGAGTTTCAAGTTCCTTGGTGTCCACATCACCAACGAACTATCATGGTCGTAACACACCAAGACAGTCGTTAAGAGGGCACGACAACACCTATTCCCCCTCAGGAGACTGAAAAGATTTGACATGGGTCCCCAGATATTCAAAAAGTTCCTACAGCTGCAACATCAAGAGTATCCTCACCGGTTGCATCACCGCCTGGTATGGCAGCTGCTCAGCATCTGACCGTAAGGCGCTACAGAGGGTAGTGTGTACGGCCCAGTACATCACTGGGGCCAATCTTCCTTCCATCCAGGACCTATATACTAGGCAATGTCAGAGGAAGGCCCAAAAAATTGTCATAGACTCCGTCACCCAAGTCATAGACTGTTTTCTCTGCTACTGCACGGCAAGCGGTACCGGAGCGCCATGTCTAGGACCAAACGTCTCCTTAATAGCTTCTACCCCCAAGCCATAAGACTGCTGAAAAATTTATCAAATGGCCACTGACTATTTACATTGAACCCCCCACCCCCCCATTTGTTTTGTACACTGCTGCTACTCGCTGCTTATTATCTATGCATAGTCACTTCACCCCTACCTCCATGTACAAATTACCTTGACTAACCTGTACCCCCGCACATTGACTCGGTACCGGGCTGCTCAGTCCTGGCCTTGGGGGTCTACCGTCCTATGCGTTGTCACTCTGGCCTTGGCCTAACACACCCAAAACCAATAATGAATGTTTCACTAAGATCCTAAAGCTGAGTGGGGTGTGTTGGGTTGGGGGGCTGCAGGGTGGTGGACCACTAGGGACAGGATAGGGCGACCCAACTATATTGCATGCAAGTAAAAGGAGCTCTACAGTACTATTAGTCCTATGAGATTAATTATATGGAGGATTTGCTGTTTCTGTGTGTTAATGTATATTTGAGGTACAGTGAGGGAAAAAAGTATTTAATCCCCTGCTGATTTTGTACTTTTGCCCAGTGACAAAGAAATGATCAGTCTATAATTTTTAATGGTAGGTTTATTTGAACAGTGAGAGACAGAATAACCTCTCAATCAGAAAGATTTCTGGCTCCCAGGTGTCTTTTATACAGGTAACGAGCTGAGATTAGGAGCACACTCTTGAAGGGAGTGCTCCTAATCTCAGTTTGTTACCTGTATAAAAGACACCTGTCCACAGAAGCAATCGATCAATCAGATTCCAAACTCTCCACCATGGCCAAGACCAAAGAGCTCTCCAAGGATGTCAGGGACAAGATTGTAGACCTACACAAGGCTGGAATGGGCTACAAGACCATCGCCAAGCAGCTTGGTGAGAAGGAGACAAGAGTTGGTGCGATTATTCGCAAATGGAAGAAACACAAAAGAACTGTCAATCTCCCTCGGCCTGGGGCTCCATGTAAGATCTCACCTCGTGGAGTTGCAATGATCATGAGAACGGTGAGGAATCAGCCCAGAACTACACGGGAGGATCTTGTCAATGATCTCAAGGCAGCTGGGACCATAGACACCAAGAAAACAATTGGTAACACACTACGCCGTGAAGGGCTGAAATCCTGTAGCGCCCGCAAGGTCCCCCTGCTCAAGAAAGCACATATACATGCCTGTCAGAAGTTTGCCAATGAACATCTAAATGATTCAGAGGACAACTGGGTGAAAGTGTTGTGTTCAGATGAGACCAAAATGGAGCTCTTTGGCATCAACTCAACTCGCCGTGTTTGGAGGAGGAGGAATGCTGCCTATGACCCCAAGAACACCATCCCCACCGTCAAACATGGAGGTGGAAACATTATGCTTTGGGGTGTTTTTCTGCTAAGGGGACAGGACAACT
Organism: Brachymystax lenok tsinlingensis; assembly: GCA_030435695.1. NCBI lineage: Eukaryota > Metazoa > Chordata > Actinopteri > Salmoniformes > Salmonidae > Brachymystax > Brachymystax lenok. The sequence continues at coordinate 12,786,134 of CM059790.1, forward strand.
TCACCGCATCAAAGGGACGATGGACGGGGCCATGTACCGTCAAATCTTGGGTGAGAACCTCCTTCCCTCAGCCAGGGCATTGAAAATGGGTCGTGGATGGGTATTCCAGCATGACAACGACCCAAAACACACGGCCAAGGCAACAAAGGAGTGGCTCAAGAAGAAGCACATTAAGGTCCTGGAGTGGCCTAGCCAGTCTCCAGACCTTAATCCCATAGAAAATCTGTGGAGGGAGCTGAAGGTTCGAGTTGCCAAATGTCAGCCTCGAAACCTTAATGACTTGGAGAATATCTACAAAGAGGAGTGGGACATAATCCCTCCTGAGATGTGTGCTAACCTGGTGGCCAACTACAAGAAACGTCTGACCTCTGTGATTGCCAACAAGGGTTTTGCCACCAAGTACTAAGTCATGTTTTGCAGAGGGGTCAAATACTTATTTCCCCCATTAAAATGCAATTCCATTTATAACATTTTTCACATGCGTTTTTCTGGATTTTTTTCACAACATTCAAGTTTGTGCTCAGCAGACCTGAAATTTGCCCAGTGCATAAATTTTTTGGGGAGGGAACTTTGGTCACTGATTATGTATAACACAGTCCTGAGTCTTGATATGTGTTGTGGCTTTGCTTGGGACAGTCGTGAATGTATGCACTAAACTGGATTAAGCAGATACCTTATCTGCAGCTTGTAAAATTATGTACAGTGCATTCAGAAAGTGTTCAGACCCCTTGACTTTTTCCACATTTTGTTACGTTACAGCCTTATTAAATATTAAATAAAATGTTTCCCTCATCAATCTACAAATAATACCCAAAAATGACAAAGCGAAAACAGGTTTTGAGTAAATTTATAAAAAATTAAGAATATAAATACCTTATTTACATAAGTATTCAGACTCTTTGCAATGAGACTCGAAATTTAGCTCAGGTGCATCCGGTTTTCATTGATCATCCTTGAGATGTTTCTACAACTTGATTAGAGTCCACCTGTGGTAAATTCAATTGATTGGACATGATTTGGAAAGGCACACACCTGTCTATATAAGGTTCCACAGTTGAGATGAGGTCGAAGGAATTGTCCTTAGAGCTCAGAGACAGGATTGTGTCGAGGCACAGATCTGGGGAAGGGTACCAAAAAATGTCTGCAGTATTGAAGGTCTCCAAGAACACAGTGGCCTCCATCATTCTTAAATGGAAGAAGTTTGGAACCACCAAGACTCTTCCTGAGCAATCGAGGGAGAAGATCCTTGGTCAGGGAGGTGACCAAGAACCCGATGGTCACTCTGACAGAGCTCCAGAGTTCCTCTGTGGAGATGGGAGAACCTTCCAGAAGGACAACCATCTCTGCAGCAATCCACCAATCAGGCCTTTATGGTAGCGTGGCCAGACGGAAGCCATTCCTCAGTAAAATGCACATGACAGCCCACTTGGAGTTTGCCAAAAGACACCTAAAGGACTCTGAGATCATAGGAAAAAAGATTGAACTCTTTGGCCTGAATGCCAAGCATCACGTCTGGAGGAAACCTGGCACCATCCCTACCGTGAACCATGGTGGTGGCAGCATCATGCTGTGGGGATGTTTTTCCCCACAGACTAGTCAGGATCGAGGGAAAGATGAACAGAGGAAAGTACAGAGAGATCCTTGATGTAAACCTCCATAAGCACTCAGGACTTTAGATTGGGGCATAGGTTCACCTTCCAATGGGACAACGACCCTAAGCACACTGCCAAGACAACACAGGAGTGGCTTCGGGACAAGTCTCTGAATGTCCTTGAGTGGCCCAGCCAGAGCCCGGACTTGAACCTGATCGAACATCTCTGGAGAGACCTGAAAATAGCTGTGCAGTGAGGCTCCCCATCCAACCTGACAGAGCTGGAGAGGATCTGCAGAGAAGAATGGGAGATACTCCCCAAATACAGTTGTGCCAAGCTTGTAGCGTCATACCCAAGAAGACTTGATTTTGTGTGTAGATTCATCAATTTTAGAATAATGCTGTAACATAATTTTCTTTTGTAAAAGTCAAGGGGTCTGAATACTTTCAGAATGTACTGTATGTGAAGTTGAACAGGTGAACTGCACTGCACTTAAACAGAGTCTGCTCTTACCAGAATAGAATATGTAGGAGTTGATTGTCTGTACCACTGCCTGTCACAAAGCTCTATAAACAGGGTTTTTGGCATTAATGATTCTATAATTCATTATAGGATCTGTATGGTTTTCAGCTACGTACAGTTTAGTAGCCTATTGCTAACTGCATTAGAGTGCCAGCTTTCTCACAGGGCTGTTTACTTCCCAAGCTGTACAATACACCAGCAACACAGTCGCAGCAGCTGCTTAGCTTATGCTACATTCCCAAGAACTCACACAGATGTCCTCGACACCCCCACACACACACACACACAAACAAACCCATGTACCCAGCTGCTAGGTGCTCTGACTATCTCCCAACAATTCCCAGTTTGTAATTCTCTGGAGTTTACAAGCTCGCTGTCCCATTCCTCCAGAACAGCGCTTCTAACCCCATTTCAGTCAAGTACTCAGTCTGAGATGAGAAATTCAACATGACTTTCCAAGGAGAAAATGTCATTTTAAGTGTTATTGGCACAACCGTGCTTCAGAACATTTCTTTGAGTTCCTGAGTTCCATTCACAGTGTGCTTGTTTGTGCTACCAGTGGGGGAGGAGGAGTGGGTGGCAGGCAAGCAGCAGCCGTGGAGGCTGGAGGCTGGACTATTTCACAGGGATTACAGACTAGCATGGTCCCTTCTCAGCAGAGCCAATCACCCCCTAGCACAGCATGGCTAAAGGTTCCCCCCATCCTCTCTCTGGGACTAAGAGCTAGATTATATCATAAAAGCCAGATGAGGCCTGTCACTGTTCTCATAAATCACTTACACACAGATGAGACTAAATGGCCACTTGGAGTTAATTTAAAATCAAGGAATTTGTAATTTTCTCTTTCCCGTTAGAATCATACCATTTACTGTAATATGCAGAGTCAAATCTCTTGAAAGACTAATGTTCTTTACAGTACATGCTACTCTTATAGCTAACATCAAGCCAAAGAGAAGTTCTGACCTATTCTCATGGATGGTGAAAATATACTCACCTTAGAACACCTGATTGCTTTCAGGTTGGAGAAAACATTTTGCTTGTTCTGCAGAAGACTATATCGGTCCACTAATACAAGACTATTAAAGTCCCAACGCACTACTTTTGTGAAAAAAAGATTTAAAAAATAAATATATATTCTGATTCTGTATTCTGATTTTTTCAGGGGGTGATTCCCGCTGCTATGAACAGGGGCTGAGTGAATATAGTATCTATTTCATAGGAGTGTCAGAACTGACACCTTTTCATTAAACACACACAGAGAGATTTAAGGGTGTTACACTAATAGATGTCCCCCCAGGCTCACAAACTGGGATAAGTTACAGGACAAAATGCACGACCACAACAACAGGGATATAACGAGTCTGGTACAGAGGGATACATTTCCCCAAAGAAACTATAAATAGGACCATTTTCAAAGAATGTTTTGCATGGCTCTTTTTATGGTACCTACCGGTAATTCATTACGGGGTATAATGGATTGTGTAGTTACCTAATTCAGAGAATATTATGGATGCATGAATATCTGTGGGTCTCTATATAGTTTCAGGAAAAGTAACAAGCTGCTTGCTTTTTTCCAGGACACCTACATGGACAAAGACCATAATAAAAACATCCCTTCTTAAAGGGAAACTTTTTCAAGTCTCCTTACCAAATTATGAGTGACGAGACATAATTATGCACCAAAGCGGTATTTTTTAATTTTTCGCACCGGGAGAGTTCAACCAATGACGTCATCGGTTGATTGAGCCTGCTGTCTGATCTAAAAATGAATGGAGTCATGTTTTACAGAAATTATTGTGGCCTTTGTGTTTCACCGATTGCACGATCACTCTAGCAGTGAATAGATATGGTTGTCCTTGTTCAATAGAGTGATTGGACACATTTTCCCTGGCTTTGTAAAGACTACAGCCTGACGGGAGCCCTACTTCCTTGTCCAATTGTGTTCCCACCCTCGCAGGCGGTCTTTTCAAAACGGGAGCGGTACTATACTGAACAAAAATATAAACACAACACGGAAAGTGTTGGTCCCATATTTCATGAGCTGAAATGAATGATCCCAGAAATTTTCCATAAAGCTTATTTCTCTCAAATTTTGTGCACAAATTTGTTTGCATCTCTGTTAGAGAGTATTTCTCCTTTGCCAAGTTAATCCATCCACCTGACAGGTGTGGCATATCAAGAAGCTGATTAAACGGCATGATTATTACACAGGTGCACCTTGTGCTTCACACAATATAAGGCCATTCCTAAAATGAGCAGTTTTGTCACACAACACAATGCCACAGATGTCTCAAGTTTTTAGGGAGCGTGCAAATGGCAGGCTGACTGCAGGAATGTCCACCAGAGCTGTTGCCAGAGAATTGAATGTTCATTTTTTTACCATAAGCCGCCTCCAACTTTACTTTAGAAAATTTGGCAGTACGTCCAACTGGCCTCACAACCACAGACCACGTGTAACCATGCCAGCCCAAGACTTCACCTACGGGATCGTCTGAGATCTGCCACCCGAACAGCTGATGAAACTGAGGAGTATTTCTGTCTGTAATAAAGCCCTTTTTTGTGGAAAAACTCATTCTGATTGACTGGGCCTGGCTCCCAAGTGGGTGAGCCTATGCCCTCCCAGGCTCACCTGCGCCCCTGCCTAGTCATGTGAAATCCATAGATTTGGGCCTAATTAATTTATTTCAGTTGACTGATTTCCTTATATTAACTGTAAGTCAGTAAAATCATTGAAATTGTTCCATGTTGCGTTTTATCATTTTGTTCAGTAATAGTTTAGTTTGCGCTGTTTCCAGGTCATGGAGTCGCCGCTCTGTCACATTGGCCTCTGCCTCCAAACTTTCCTCTTTAGTTGAGTAGGTATCCACTTCAGAAGTTAACAGATTAAGAGATTAATTTACTGGTTTTAATTGCAAATCGAGGGCAGAGGTAATTTTCTCCACAAACAATCTCTTGGTTAGTATCAGCCAACTCTTTATTTTGTTAGGTGTTGAGAGCCGCCATGTTCCCTCAGGTGAATTGCGTACGGACAGTTTATGCTAGCTGCTGGAGCAAAATAGACCTGCTAGTTATTCCTTTCCACACCTTAATATGGTGTTATATGGTAACAATTATTTGAAAATAAATCTGGTAATTCATAGTTATTTTGCAAAAGAAAGCCACACATTTCAATACATGCCACCGGGACCGGACATATCCTACGTTTCCTCAAACAGATTGTGCCCAGTGGGAAGATTGTAGCTAGTTACTTCCAAATACATTTCATGAATATCACAATGAATTGATCTAGAAGTTGAAGTCAACACTTTATTGGTTTCTGATGCAGCTGGAATTATTTAGTTACTTGTCGGTACACTTGTAAAAAATATCATATAACACATTCTATAAAATATACGTACACTGAACGTATACACACACTGAACTTACAGAACATTAAGAACCCCTTCCTAATATTGAGCTCATACATTTTCTTCGCCACCCACTGTTTCGACCTCTTGCAGAATATTTGTTTGTACTGCAAGTCTCCTGGAAAGACATGAAGACTGATCATGAGGATGTGTAACCATATAAGAAGCCATGTTTATCTTTAAACAAAAATGGGTACAATAGACTGGTGTGTTTTGTTACACTCAGTCAATAATGGGGCATTGAGATGGGCTGTTAGCAAAGAACTGACTGCAAGGACGTGAACAGTTTGAGGGGGCTTGACTTGTAGACAGTATAGACGTGTATTGTTGTCTATAAGTACCTACAGTTGTGCTGTTAAGTAGACAAGCACTGCCAACAATAGTCTCGAAGAGTATACTAACAGCCCTTCTTCCCCATTCCAACAAACTGAATGTGGGGGTGTGAAAAGTTTGAGGGGGCTCGACTTGCAGATAGTCTATTGTATTGTGTGTATGAGCACCTACAGTTGTGCTGTTGAGTAGACAAGCACTGCCATCAATAGAGTAAATAAGCTAGAAGAGTGTACTAACAGCCCCTCTCCTCCATGCCAAAGAACTGACTGCAAGGGTGTGACAATTTTGAGGAGCACTTGGCTTGTGTATTGGTGATTTTGTTTTCTCAAGGGGGGATTATGCTTTCATAAATAACTTTGGCTGTCCGGGCTTGTTTGCGTCCCACATTCTCATTATAATCCAGGATAACAAGATGTGTCCTCTCCTTCATGCCCAGGAGCCCAAAGTGCTGCCGCTTTGAGGTGTACTTCAGGAGAGCACTGTGCAATGCCTCCAGATGGCCTGTGTGTTTATGAAGACAAAACAGAGAAGATTAAGTATTGGATTTTCTGATTGAAAATATAAAAACATTAGGCTTATGCTGTTAGTCAAGATGTTGTGTCATGGTCACCTGCAGGTTTTTTCTAGTTCCTGGTTTGTCCCAGAAGAAGTGTTTAGGATGTTCTTGGGATGTTGTGAAATAGTCCCCTGGAGATTTTGTGTAGTTCCCGGTTTGTCCCAAGGATGTCCCCGAGGAAATTTTTAGGACGTTCTTGGGACGTTGTGTCATGGTCTGCTGGAGGTTTTTGTCATGAGATGGTCCCAGGTGTCCCAAACCATTATAAGTAAAGTAATTAAATGGTATCGGGGTTTTAAGCTAAGTGGTACGCTGTTCAGCTAAAATTGTGTAAAAATCTTTAAAACTTCTTAAGGCTAGGCGTCCCGCTAGCGGGACACCAGCCGACAACATCCGGTGAAATTGGAGGTCGCACAATTCAAATAAATAATCGTAATATTAAACATTCATGAACATACAAGTATCTTATATCATTTAAAAGCTTAAATTATTGTTAATCTAACTGCGTTGTACGATTTGTACGACATGCAGACAAAGAAATCCAAACAGCTACCGCTAAACTTCGTTCAAACAAGTCAAACAATTTTTCTATTTAATCCTCAGTTACCCTAAAATGTAAATAAGCTATAATATTTCATACGGAAAGTAGTATGTTCAATAGGAAAGTTAAAGTATTGACAGACTGATATTTTTCCGGTAGTCTCTGTGCCAAAACTCCAAATTCTTCCTTGTTTATGAAGAAACAAGCCTGAAACAATGAACAAAGACTGTTGACATCTAGTGGAAGCTATAGGAATTGCAATCTGGGAGCCGGAATTACATAGGACCCATAGCTTTTCATAATAATAACTAGCAAGGGGTGAAACTACTTCCGGCGCCGACAGAGATGGCAGCCTCGCTTCACGTTCTCAGGAAACCATGCAGTATTTTGTTTTTTTATGTTTTACTTCTTACGTTGTTACCCCGGAAAATATTAAGTTTTATTACATACAACCGGGAGGAACTATTGGATATAAGAGCAACGTCAACTTACCAACATTACGACCAGGAATACGACTTTCCCAAAGAGGATTCTCCTTTCGTTAACCCAAACACAACAATAGACTGGATAGCACGTGGCTACTCAAAACAACGGCGGCGCCGGAGAAGAGGGAAACGCGCCGGTCTTTTGGTCAAGCTACGTCGACGGGCGCATCGTGCACCTCTCCCGAGTATTTTAATCGCCAATGTACAGTCTCTTGACAACAAAGTAGACGAAATCCGATCGAGGGTTGCCTTTCAGAGAGACATCCGAGACTGCAACGTTCTTTGCTTCACGGAAACATGGCTCACTCAGGACACGTTATCAGAGTCGGTACAGCCACCTGGTTTCTCCACGCATCGCGCCGACAGAAACAAACATCTCTCTGGTAAGAAGAAGGGCGGGGGTGTGTGTGTCTTATGATTAACGAGGCGTGGTGTGATCATAACAACATACAGGAACTCAAGTCCTTTTGTTCACCTGACATAGAATTCCTTACAATCAAATGCAGACCGCATTATCTACCAAGAGAATTCTCTTTGATTATAATCACAGCCGTGTACATCCCCTCAAGCTGATACATCGACGGCACTGAAAGAAATTCATCGGACTCTATGTAAACTGGAAACCACATATCCTGAGGCTGCATTTATTGTGGCTGGGGATTTTAATAAGGCTAATTTAAGAACAAGGCTCCCGAAATTTTACCAGCATATCGAATGTGCCACCGGGCTGGTAAAATCCTGGACCACTGTTATTCCAACTTCCGTGATGCATACAAGGCTATTCTCCGCCCTCCTTTCGCAAGTCTGACCATAACTCCATTTTGTTGCTCCCAGCCTACAAACAGAAACTAAAACAGGAAACGCCCGTTCTCAGGTCTGTTCAACGCTGGTCCGAACAATCTGATTCCATGCTTCAAGATTGCTTGAGCACGTGGACTGGGATATGTTCGGATAGCATCTGACAACAACATTGATGTATACGCTGATTCGGTGAGCGAGTTTATTAGCAAATGCATTGGTGATGTTGTACCCATAGCAAATATCAAAACCTTCCCCAACCAGAAACCATGGATTGATGGCAGCATTCGCGCCAAAACTGAAAGCGCGAACCACTGCTTTTAACCAGGTAAAGGCTACCGGAAACATGACTGAATACAAACAGTGCAGCTACTCCTCCGCAAGGCAATCAAACAAGCTAAGCGTCAATATAGAGACAAAGTAGAGTCACAATTCAATGGCTCCAGACACAAGAGGAATGTGGCAGGGTCTACAGTCAATCACGGACTACAAAAGAAAACCAGCCCGTCGCGGACCATGACGTCCTGCTCCCAGACAAACTAAACAACTTCTTTGCTCGCTTTGAGGACAATACAGTGCCACCGACACGGCCCGCTACCAAAACCTGCGGGCTCACCTTCACCGCAGCCAATGTGAGAAGAAAACATTTAAATGTGTTAACCCTCGCAAGGCTGCCGGCCCAGATGGCATCCCTGGCCGTGTCCTCAGAGCATCGCAGACCAGCTGGCTGGTGTGTTTACGGACATATTCAATCAGTCCCTATCCCAGTCTGCTGTTCCCACATGCTTCAAGAGGGCCACCATTGTTCCTGTTCCCAAGAAAGCTAAGGTGACTGAGCTAAATGACTATCGCCCCGTAGCACTCACTTCCGTCATCATGAAGTGCTTTGAGAGATTAGTCAAGGATCATATCACCTCCATCCTGCCAGACACCCTGGACCCACTCCAATTTGCTTACCGTCCCAATAGGTCCACAGACGACGCAATCGCAATCACACTGCATACTGCCCTAACCCATCTGGACAAGAGGAATACTTATGTAAGAATGCTGTGCAACTGGGTCCTGGACTTCCTGACGGGCCGGTCCCAGGTGGTGAAACAACATCTCCACCCCGCTGATCCTCAACACTGGGGCCCCACAAGGGTGCGTTCTCAGCCCTCTCCTGTACTCCCTGTTTACCCATGACTGCGTGGCCAAGCACGCATCCAACTCAATCATCAAGTTTGCTGACGACACTACAGTGGTAGGCTTGATTACCAACAACAACGAGACGGCCTACAGAGAGGAGGTGAGGGCCCTCGGAGTGTGGTGTCAGGAAAATAACCTCTCACTCAATGTCAACAAAACAAAGGAGATGATCGTGGACTTCAGGAAACAGGAGAGGGAGCACCCCCCTATCCACATCGAGGGGACAGTAGTGGAGAAGGTGGAAAGTTTTAAGTTCCTCAGCGTACACATCACGGACAAACTGAATTGGTCCACCCACACAGACAGCGTGGTGAAGAAGGCGCAACAGCGCCTCTTCAACCTCAGGAGGCTGAAGAAATTTGGCTTGTCACCAAAATCACTCACAAACTTTTACAGATGCACAATCGAGAGCATCCTGTCGGGCTGTATCACCGCCTGGTACGGCAACTGCTCCGCCCACAACCGTAAGGCTCTCCAGAGGGTAGTGAGGACTGCACAACGCATCACCGGGTTAAACTACCTGCCCTCCAGGACACCTACACCACCCGATGTCACAGAAAGGCCAAAAAGATCATCAAGGACAACAACCACCCGAGCCACTGCCTGTTCACCCCGCTATCATCCAGAAGGCGAGGTCAGTACAGGTGCATCAAAGCTGGGACCGAGAGACTGAAAAACAGCTTCTACCTCAAGGCCATCAGACTGTTAAACAGCCATCACTAACATTGAGTGGCTGCTGCCAACATACTGACTTAAATCTCTAGCCACTTTATACATAGGAATTGGATGTAACAAATGTATCACTAGCCACTTTAAACAATTTTGTATATAATGTTTACGTATCCGACATACTCATATCAAATGTATACACTGTACTCTAAACCATCTACTGTATCTTGCCTATGCCGTTCGGTCATCGACCCAAATCTCTAGCCACTTTAATAATTATAATTGGATGAAATAATGTATCACTAGCCACTTTAAACAATGCCATTTATATAATGTTTACATATCCTACATTACTCATATATATATATATATATGTGTGTATATACTGTACTCCATACCATCTACTGCATCTTGCCTATGCCGGTCAGCCATCGCTCATCCATATATTTATATGTACATACTCGTATTCATTCCTTTACTCTTGTGTGTATAAGGTAGTTGTTGTGAATTTGTTAGATTACTTGTTAGATACTACTGCATGGTCGGAACTAGAAGCACAAGCATTTCGCTACACTCGCATTAACATCTGCTAACCATGTGTATGTGACAAATAAAATTTGATTTGATTTGATTTGATTTGTGTAATGAAACTAGGGTATGCGTGCCGTGGGTAGAAAACATACATTTTTTAGGGATAACTTTTCTTTGTGACCATCAGGTGACGTGTCATGGAAATTCTACACAGGGACACTCAAAGTCAATCTTAAATGAATCATTCTTTATATTCAGCGCACTGGAGAGGTTCCAACCAACTCAATGCACCAAGTACACATGTTGATCAGGAGCTCCAACGTGGCAGCCCCGTTAGATCTCTTATATACAGACAAGTTATATTTGCATGATTTATCTTATTCATCATTCATAATTAATTTATTATTAACATTTGCTTCATTCATGTGACCGACCAATACTGGGTCATGTATGTGATGGCCCGGGATAAACCGGGAACAGAACAAAACCTTCAGGGGACCATGACACAATGTCCTGACCTGACAACCATTTCATGACTTTCCGGGGACATCCTAATGACAATGTCAATAGATCATGCATACTCAACTTCACTCAGGACCCACTCCCAATAGACACCAGTCAGTCACCCACACCATCTCCTCCTTACGAATACCTCTGCTTCTCTCCAATGTAGACTTCAAGCTTTGCATAAACAATCAAATAGCCTCCATAATACAGAGAAAACTACAGTAGAAGTTGTAGCCTATTTCTAAACACACCAACTATGACAACAAGACACGGATCATGTTTATGCCTAGCTCCAGTTTTTTTATTGGCTCAACATGGAGTCATGGAAAGATTTAGCAAAGGTGACTTACACTAGTTCATGGTGCTGTGCTTGATGTTGATGGGATCGGATTATGTATATAGAACACATAGGCCAGTCATGTTAGCCTCTGCTATAGTTAGTTAACTAGCTAACTAATGGTTAATTATGGTCTAGTAGGCTGTAGCTAACGTAACCTAACGTAGCTAACATCAGCTTGCAAAGTTAGAAATCACAACTCCTAATTACATAGATTTGCTTTGGAATGTCTAGCCAGCGTATTATGAAAGCTAGATTTTGGTTTCGACAAACAAATGTAGTTCGGGAGTTAGTTAGCTAAGTTAGCTAGGTTACCTCTGCTCTACTTCTTTTTTGCTGCGCTAATGTTAGCTGGTCGGATGCCTTCCTGTTTGAAGTGAAGGGGAAAATCAATGGAATAGCTTCACTTTTCAACGTATAACGACTTGGCAACCCCATCAGTTGAAACTTCAGGTACGTTTCAAAATCCTCTGGCTGAAAGTGTTGGCTACAAACATGGACATGTGGGGGTGCTTTGCACGGGAGTATTCACATCATTGCCCCCACCCACTGTCGGCTCCGAGGAATATCTCCGGCAGGTAACCAATGAAATGGTACCTCAGCAGCCTGTGCTTGCTTGTAGTTTGCACATCCAGGTACTGAGCACCACACCATGACTAAACTTTAGAATTGTTGTTGATACAAAAAATAAAAATAAATAGTTATTTGCAAGCTGATATTCTATGAATGAGTGGCTGGTCCAGTGAGGTCATAGTATAGAAATCCTTCACTATAATTTTGTCCACTGAACCCGTTTAAAAACAAGTACATTTGCCCAGTATTGAATCCCAAGCCCAGGTAACAAAGGCCTATGGCAGATACAGTAGGATGCTTAAGTGAATCTCCACCAGGGCGTATTTGATCATCTTCTCTTTATGAGTCATAAGGGCTGCATCACTCACTGGGCACACACTGGTTGAATCAATGTTGTTTCCACGTCATTTCAATGAAATTACATAGGAACCAACATAGATTAGACGTTGAATTGACGTCTGTGTCCAGTGCTTTCTGACAACCGGCCAGTGGCCACTCCCTAAACCTGTTTTACTGTCTCTGAGAGAGAGAGAGAGCGAGAGAGAGAGAGAGGACTCAGAGTCTGCGGATCCTCATCCTTACTTGTTGCTCATCCACTATCACCATTACACAACCTGATGGGCTCTTGGATTATTATTGATTAATTGCCGTCTTTGAGAGGGTAGAGTTCTTCAGAGAACAGGCATTAGCAGCCATGTTCAGAGCAGACACACCGTGCGAGGACTTAGTTCCTCTTATCCCACCCTGACACAATCACATACCCCACAGGAGAAATCTCTCAGCTCCTGATGAGATTAATAAGAGAGGTCCTCGCTACACTGACAAATTTAGTGTCTGATATATTTCCTTGTTTGCAGGCACGTATGCACAAGCACACACGCACACACACATACATACACACACAGACATGCATGCACGTACACAAACACACCCAAACACAACCCACATAACCGTCACACACACTGTCACAAACCATCAATCGCTTATCACCTCAGACAGACCACAGCATGCAGAGTTTGAGGGTCATTGCTCGGGCCGATAAAGGGATAGTATGTGGGCAGATGGAGCTTTACGTTTGTTTAAGCTTGTAGCCGCTAGGGACCAGCCCACTAAGCTTACTATATCCACCCTGCCTGCTTTAGACCAGCATACTAATGGCCTGCTCAGACAGCATGTTCCCCACAGAAAGGACACTGATGACATAAGGAGTCCATACACACACACACACACATCGCCCACAGTGCAGACGTAAGTAGAAACCATGGTGTCTCAGAGTGGTGGCAGACTGAGAGTCAATGGTCAATATGTTTATATGAAAAGCCTCTCTCTTTCGCTTTCTCATTCTCTCTCGTTGCAGTGTGTCATCCACTTGAACAGGCTGCCCTGCAGTAGCCCTGAGAAACCCCAAAGGGGCCGTCTCTGCCATGATAACAACATACACTGCATGCAAATACAACATCATGCACTGATACTCACACCATGTGAGTATCAAATGAATCAAATGAAACAAACTCACACTATATTCCACCTGAGGAACAGACAGCATGGCAACATTTCTCCATAATGGCTAGGTTTCCATCCAATTGGCGACAGATTTTCATGCGAATATTATAGGCTAAAACACTGAGAAATATTGACATTTCATCAATTACACAGTACATGACCCTCCCCTGGACTAGCTAAAAAAAAAATACTAAACCCTCCCCTTGACTGAAATTGAAAAAACATTACCTTCCCCCATTTTCCTTCAGGTAACCATTATGTACATTTCCATCCATCCCTACAGTAAGGCCATATCTAACTTTCCTCACCACCCTCGAAGTGTGGTCACTTTAATTAGACTTTACTAACAACAAAAGGGCTTTGTGTTGGAGCCTATTTCTTCCTATTTAAGAAATAATAGGTAGGCCTACTTGTTTGACAGACGAAGTTAGTGTCACGTTCAGGCCTGATATTTATAGGCTGGCGTGTTTAGTTTCGTTTTGGTGTAGTTTTTTTTTGTTCTAGGTGATCTATTTCTATGTTGGGGTAATGGTTCCCAATTAGAGGCAGCTGAGTGTCGTTACCTCTAATTGGGAACCATATATATGTTTGTAGTTTTCACTAGGGGTTTGTGGGTTATTGTTTGTTTATAGCTTTGTTGGTTTTTACTTGTTATGGTCAACGTTACGATCTTTGTTCGTTGTTTTGCCAGTTACGTTAGTTAATAAAGAATGTATACTGGATACCTCGCTGCACCTTGGTCTGTCCCTTCTGAAGATCGTGACAGTTAGGCTATAGGCTACTATATCCATAGATGTGTTTGTCACGGATCCCCCGGTACTGCTGCTCATTCTGTGCACCAGTTCCAGAGGTCTACGTCACCGGCCTCTAGGCGTCGCTGAACTGTTTCATTACGCACACCTGGTTCCCATTCCCCCATAATTGTATGTATGCGCCCTCTGTTCACCACTGTCTTGGTCGGTTATTGTTCCCGTGTCCATTGGTCTTGTGAGTACCTGTGCGTTGTTGTTGCGGCTTTCATGCTGCGTGTATTGTGCAATTGTTATTACAATTGTAATGTGTAATGTATTACAGGTCCCGTGTATTTATTAGAGGTTTAACCTCTCTCTTTTGTTTGGGTTACATCCCTGGGTTTTTGTATACGTGTTTGTTTTGGGATTCGCCCCCCTTGCTTTTTCATGGCATGTTGTATTTTTTGGGTGGAGTATTAAACCCCCTATTACATATTCCTGCGCCTGTCTCCAATCATTTATACAACGTGACAGTTTTAGTAAATTCCTCCACCATGCACTCTTTAAATAGCCTACCTTCGTGTCAGTGAAGGGCTGTTAAGATAAAACCAAGACTGGAGTTGAGGGAGTATGAGAGGGTATGCCATAGACCTACCTTTTATTAAAGAAAACTGCAAAACGCACAGGCCTACCCCTTGTTAGCTTAAGACTTTGAAGAAAATAAAACTGATCTGATTATACAAAATGATCTATACTGAACAAGAATATAAACGCAACATGCAACCGTTTCAAAGGTTTTGCTGAGTTACAGTTCATATAAGGAAATCAGTCAATTTAAATAAATAAATTAGGCCCTAATCTATGGATTTCACATGACTGGGCAGGGGCGCAGGCATGGGTGGGCCTGGGAGGGCATAGGCTTACCCACTTGAGAGCCAGGCCCAGCCAATCAGAATGAGTTTTTCCCCACAAAATGACTATTACAGACAGAAATACTCATCAGTTACCCTCCCTCCCCCCTTGACGATCCCACAGGTGAAGAAGCGTCACACCATGATCTGTTTCAACCAGTCCTTGTGCTTATGTCCAACCCCCTCCAGGTGTCACCCATCTTCCCCAATATCCCCTGGGTACTTATACCTGTGTTCTCTGTTTGTCTGTTGCCAGTTCGTCTTGTTTGTCAAGTCAACCAGCGTTTTGTCTCAGCTCCTTTTCCCGTCTCACTTTTTCTCGCTCTCCTGGTTTTGACCTGCTCTCCTGTCCTGACTCTGAGCCCGCTTGCCTGACCACTCTACCTGCCCCATGAGCCTGCCTGTCATCCTGTGCCTTTGCCCCTATTCTGGATTATCGACCTCTGCTTGACCTGAGCTTGCCTGCCGTCCTGTGCCTTTGTCACTACTCTGGTTTATCGACCCCTGCCTTCCTTGACAAACATTATTACTTCAACACAGTCTGCATCTGGGTCTTACCTGAAATGTGATAGGATGTGTAGGTCCTGGAATAGTGTGGTTACAGGTGGTCTGCGGGTGTGAGGCCGGTTGGACGTACTGCCAAATTCTTTAAAAGACGTTGGAGGGGGCTTATGGTAGAGAAATTAACATTCAATTCTATGGAAACAGCGCTGTTGGACATTCCTGCTGTCAGCATGCCAATTGCACACTCCCTCAACTTGAGACATCTGTGGCATTGTGTTCTGTAACAAAACTGCACATTTTAGAGTGGCATTGTCCCCAGCACAAGGTTCACCTATGTAACGATTATGCTGTTTAATCAGCTTCCTGATATGCCACACCTGTCAGGTAGCTGGATTATCTTGGCAAAGGAGAAATGCTCACGAACAGGGACGTAAACAAATTTGTGCACAACATTTGAAAGACATTTCTTGTACCTTTAATTTTAGCTCATGAAACATGGGACCGTCACTTAACATGTTGCGTTTATATTTTTGTTCAGTGTATAACAGCGCTTTGGTCCGCTATACTTTATGCTAGAAACAAGCTGTAAAATACCTGAGAATGACATGGCTCCGATGCATATGCAGATATCATTGTTTTGTTTCGTTGACATTCAGAGGCTGAGCCACAGCCATCTATAGCTGAGAAGACAAAAAATAGACTTTGCTTGGGAAGTAATCTAATTCTGTCGCTATCAATTGATTAAGCTATTTACTTTCTATACAGTAGAAGATGGTTAAACTCAGACTGCTTTGAAGGAAACACTTGACTTGCTCTTGTTGTGTAAAGCCATGGAAAAAGACTTGCCAGCAGTTAAAGCTTCCATTTTTCTGTGTCAGTAGGCTTTCTCTGTCTGGGGTGGAAATATAGGCCTAACTTTGGAAAGTACCATGCTCAGATTCCTAATGACGTCTCAGATTAAGTTATTTGCTAACAGGTACAGTATCGTTGCATTTCTGTAATTTGTGTGGTATTAAAAAAGATTCTGCTAATATGTCAAATGATGTAGAATTGCATGAAATGTTTATAAAAGTCAAATTTTTCTCGAACCTGCAAATAGACTAATTAAATGCTTTTACTATAAAGGAGATCCTTCCACCACTTCTCTTGTCCACGGTGGTCTGTGAACCCACAACCTTCTTGCTCACAGCCCTGATTTTCCCCATGTAACCTTTATTATAAATAACGTTCACTCCCTTAGACAGCCTGATGGGCATCCACAGTCACCTATCAGAGCGCTACAAGTTTCAGGTCCTGCTGGCTTCTGCTTTCATGATGCCATGCTGTCTGTCTGTTCTACATGCATGCCACCAACCCATATACTGCTGCTCTCTTAGTTTTAAGAGTAAAGTAGGAACAGCCTCCCCAGCTGGTACAAAGTGAGATCAACAGCATCCTGAAAGCCCCACTTATCAGACTAGGGGATAACGATGCCTTCTAGGAGTTCTCCCTCCCTGTTTCCACTGATATGAAGGCTGCAGTCTGTGGAAGGTGAAAATGACAGTGGAAATGTCTCTCGTAGATAGACTTATTGGCAAGCTGCCAGCTGCTTATCCTGATGGCTTTATGGAGTACTGCATCACACTAAGAATCATCAAAGATGATACAGGGCAGACTTGTCGTCATGGTTACAGCTAAATGCAACCGCTAAGAGCATCGCACATCAGGCCTGTTTTGCTCGACTGACTCCTCTACCAGAGATGAAGGGGACAGTGCATGATCTGAGCCTATGTGTTTTACAAAAGGTTCTTTGTTAATGTCACGTTCAGGCCTGAGAAGACAGGCTGGTGTGGTTAGTTTTGTTTTTGGTGTAGGGGTTTTTATGTTCTAGGTGTTATATTTCTATGTTGGGGTAATGGTTCCCAATTAGAGGCAGCTGTGTGTCGTTGTCTCTAATTGGGAACCATATATATGTTTGGGGTTTTCATATAGGTTTGGTGGGTTATTGTTTGTACATAGCTTGGTTAGTTTACATGTTATGTTCAGCGTCACGATCTTCATTACGTTCGTTTCGTTTTCCCAGTTACGTTGTTAAATAAACATGTATACTGGATACCTCGCTGGATACCTTGGTCTGTCCCTTCCGAGGATCGTGACAGAATAACCCACCCCAAAAGGACCAAGCAGCGAGAGAGCCAGGATTTCTGGAGCTGGGAGGAAATCCTGGCTGGAAAGGGACCTTGGGGGAAGACGGCGGAGCATCATCATCCCAGGGAGGATAATCCGGAGAAGGATACATTTTTTGGGACTCGCCTGGCGCGGAAACCCTAGAGGCAGCCCCAATTTTTGGAGGGCACACGGGGAGTTTGGCCGATTCAGGGTGGACTCCTGAGCCAACTCCTCGTGCTCTCTGGAGAGAGCGTTGGAGGGAGCCTCGCACTGGTAAGACGCCGTGCTATGCAGTTTTGCGCACAGTGTCTCCAGTGCGCGTTCACAGCCCGGTGCGAGAGATTCCAGCGCCACTCATCTGTCAGGGGAAGGTGAGTGTGCAGCCTGGAAGAGTGGTGCCGGCTCAGCGCTCCTGGTCTCCGGTGCGCCTCCTTGGACCAGGATATCCTGCGCCAGCTCTACACACTGTGTCTCCAGTTCGTCTCCACAGCCCAGTACGTCCTGTGCCAGCGCCCCGCAGTAGCAGGGCAAAATTATCCATTCAGCCGGGACGGGTTGTGCAGACTGTACGTTCAAGACCTCCAGTGCGTCTTCACGGCCCAGTGTATCCTGCCCCTGTTCCACGTTCCAGGATCCCTGTTCTACGCTCCAGGATTCCTGTTCGTGATGTGGATCCAGCACGACCAGTCCCTGTTCCATGCTCCAGGATCCCTGTGCCCGTCGTGGACTCAGCACGTCCTGTCCCTGCTCCCCGCACCAGAGTGCCAGTGCACATCATGAGCCCAGTACGGCCGGTTCCTGCTCCCCGTGCCAGTGCGCTTAGTGAGCCCAGTACGGCCGGTTCCTGCTCCCCGCACCAGAGTGCCAGTATGCGTAATGAGCCCAGTACGGCCGGTTCCTGCTCCCCGCACCAGAGTGCCAGTGCGCGTAATGAGCCCAGTACGGCCCGTTCCTGCTCCCCGCACCAGAGTGCCAGTGCGCATCATGAGCCCAGTACGGCCGGCTCCTGCTCCTCGCACCAGAGTCCCAGTGAGCATCGTGAGCCCAATACGGCCGGTTCCTGCTCCTCGCACCAGAGTCCCAGTGAGCATCGTGAGCCCAGTACGGCCAGGTCCTGCTCCTCGCACCAGAGTCCCAGTGCGCTTCGGGAGTCCAGTACAGCCGGTGCCTGCTCCCCGCACCAGAGTGCCAGTGCGCATCATGAGCCCAGTACGGCCGGCTCCTGCTCCTCGCACCAGAGTCCCAGTGAGCATCGTGAGCCCAATACGGCCGGTTCCTGCTCCTCGCACCAGAGTCCCAGTGAGCATCGTGAGCCCAGTACGGCCAGGTCCTGCTCCTCGCACCAGAGTCCCAGTGCGCTTCGGGAGTCCAGTACAGCCGGTGCCTGCTCCCCACACCAGAGTTCCAGTGCTCGTCATGAGCCCATCACGGCCGGTTCCTGCTCCTCGCACCAGAGTTCCGGCTAATAGCCCAGGGCCTCCGGTGCGGGACATCAAGTCAGCACGGCCGGCACCGGAGCTGCCACCTGGGACAAAAAAAAAACACCCGAAGACCCCCCCATGGACTTTTGGGCGCGGTCGAGTCCGCGCCTTTGGGTACTGTCACGTCCAGGCCTGAGAAGACAGACTGGCGTGTTTTGTTTTGTTTTGGTGTAGGGTTTTTTCTGTTCTAGGTGTTGTGTTTCTATGTTGGGGTAATGGTTCCCAATTAAAGGCAGCTGTGTGTCGTTGTCTCTAACTGGGAACCATATATATGTTTGTAGTTTTCACTAGGTGTTTGTGGGTTATTGTTTTGTTTATGCATAGCTAAAGTGTTTTATCTATGTTATATGTTGCGATCTTCGTTTTCATTCGTTTTGTTGTTTTGTCCCAGTTACGTTGATTAAATAAAGCATGTATACTGGATGCTTCGCTGCGCCTTGGTCTGTCCGTTCCGAAGATCGTGACTGTTAACTGCTCAACACAGAATAGCGGCATATGCGCAATCCCTCAAATTGTTTGGGGAAAATATCCTTAATTTTTTTGTAGACAATTGTTCATACTATTAAATAACATAAAATAATGCCACAGGAATTATAAGCAAATATTGCCTGCTAAATCAACTAGTGTAGCCCACAGCCATATGGCATAGCCAGATCAGAGCCTAACATAAGGACAACTCAGAATGTGCTATTGTGTACTTTCTTCATATCATAATGTTTCATTAGACATACCTAACACAAATAATGGATGCGTCCTCCAGACGTGACGCTTTGCATTCAGACCAATCATGGTTTCATCAGACCAGAGAATCTTGTTTCTCATGGTCTGAGAGTCTTTAGGTGCGATTTGGCAAACTCCAAGTGGGTTGTCATGTGCCTTTTTCTGAGGAGTGGCGTCCATCTGGCCACTCTACCATAAAGGCCTGATTGGTAGAGTGCTGCAGAGATGGTTGTCCTTCTGGAAGGTTCTCCCATCTCCACAGAGGAACTCTAGAGCTCTATCAGAATGACTATTGTAGCATGCGCTCCAGCAGGTATATTTCACTGGTCACCCCCAAAGCCAATTCCTCCTTAGGCCGCCTTTCCTTCCAGTTCTTTGCTGCCAATGACTGGAACAAACTGCAAAAAATCACTGAAGCTGGAGACTCATATCTCCCTCACTAGCTTTAAGCACCAGCTGTCAGAGCAGCTCACAGATCACTGCACCTGTACATAGCCCATCTGTAAATAGCACCTCCACCTACCTCATCCCCATACTGTTATTTATTTTATTTATTTTTGCACCCCAGTATCTCTACTTGCACACTCAACTTCTGCACATCTATCACTCCAGTTTGTAATTATCTCGCCACTATGGCCTATTTATTGTCTTACCTCCCTTATCCTACCTCATTTGCACACACTGTATATAGACTTTTTCTATTGTATTATTGTATGTTTGTGTATTCCATGTGTAACTCTGTGTTGTTGTTTGTGTCGCACTGCTTTGCTTTATCTTGGCCAGGTCGCAGTTGTAAATGAGAACTTGTTCTCAACTAGCCTACCTGGTTAAATAAAGGTTAAATAAAAAAAAAATGTTCTTGATCACCTCCCTGACCAAGGCCCTTCTCCCCCGATTGCTCACTTTGGCCAGACAGCCAGCTCTAGGAAGAGTCTTGGTGGTTCAAAACTTCTTCCATTTAAAAATGATGGAGGCCACTGTGTTCTTGGGGACCTTCAATACTGCATACATTTTTTGGTACCCTTCCCCATATCTGTGCCTCGACACAAATCTGTCTCTGAGCTCTATAGACAATACCTTCGACCTCATGGCTTAGTTTTTGCTCTGACATGCACTGTCAACCGTGGGACCTTATACAGTTGAAGTCGGAGGTTTACCTACATCTTAGCCAAATACATTTAATCTCAGTTTTTCACAATTCCTGACATTTAATCCTAGTAAAAAAAAATCCCTGTCTTAGGTCAGTTAGGATCACCACTTTATTTTAAGAATGTGAATTGTCAGAATAATAGTAGTGATTTTATTTCAGCTTCTATGTCTTTCATCACATTCCTAGTGGTCAGAAGTTTACATACGCTCAATTTGTATTTGGTAGCATTGCCTTTAAATTGTTTAACTTGGGTCAAACCTTTCGGGTAGCCTTCCACAAGCTTCCCACAAGCTTCCCACACGCACCTTTTCAGTTCTGCCCACAAATGTTCTATGGGATTGAGGTCAGGGCTTTGTGATGGCCACTCCAATACCTTGACTTTGTTGTCCTTAAGCCATTTTGCCACAACTTTGGAAGTGTGCTTGGGGTCAATGTCCATTTGGTAGACCCATTTGCGACCAAGCTTTACCTTCCTGACTGATGTCTTGAGATGTTGCTTCAATATATCCACATCATTTTCTTTCCTCATGATGCCATCTATCTTGTGAAGTGCACCAGTCCCTCCTGCAGCAAAGCACCCCCCACAACATGATGCTGCTACCCCTGTGCTTCACGGATGGGATGGTGTTCTTCGGCTTGCAAGCCTCCCCCTTTTTCCTCCAAACATAACGATGGTCATTATGGCCAAACAGTTCTATTTTTGTTTCATCAGACCAGAGGACATTTCTCCAAAAAGTACGATCTTTGTCCCCATGTGCAGTTGCAAACTGTAGTCTGGCTTTTTTTTATGGCGGTTTTGGAGCAGTGGCTTCTTCCTTGCTGAGTGGCCTTTCAGGTTATGTCGATAGGACTCGTTTTACTGTGGATATAGATACTTTTGTACCTGTTTCCTCCAGCATCTTCACAAGGTCCTTTGCTGTTGTTCTGGGATTGATTTGCACTTTTCACACAAGTACATTCATCTCTAGGAGACAGAACGCGTCTCCTTCCTGAGCGGTATGACGGCTACGTGGTCCCATGGTGTTTATACTTGCGTACTATTGTTTGTACAGATGAACGTGGTACTTTCAGGCGTTTGGAAATTCCTCCCAAGGATGAACCAGACTTGTGGAGGTAAAAAAAAAAAAATTGGAGGTCTTGGCTGATTTCTTTTGATTTTTCTATGATGTCAAGCACTGCGTTTGAAGGTAGGCCTTGAAATACATCCACAGGTACACCTCCAATTGACACAAATGATGTCAATTAGCCTATCAGAAGCTTCTAAAGCCATGACATTATTTTCTGGAATTTTCCAAGCTGTTTAAAGGCACAGTCAACTTAGTGTTTGTACACTTCTGACCCACTAAAATTGTGATACATTGAATTATAAGTGAAATAATCTGTCTGTAAACAATTGTTGGAAAAATTTACTTGTGTCATGCACAAAGCAGATGTCCTAACCGACTTGCCAAAACTATAGTTTGTTAACAAGAAATTTGTGGAGGGGTTGAAAAACTAGTTTTAATGACTTTTAATGACTTTAATGACTTAAACTGTATATACAGGTGTGTGCCTTTCCAAATCATGTAAAATCAATTGAATTTACCACAGGTGGCCTCCAATCAAGTTGTAGAAGCATCTCAAGTATGATCAATGGAAGCAGGATGCATCTGAGCTCAATTTCAAGTGTCATAGCAAAGGTTTTGAATACTTATGTAAATTTGGTATTTCAGTACTTTCTTTATTTAGACATGTGCAAAAATATCTAAAAACCTGTTTTTGCTTTGTCATTATGGGGTATTATTTAATAAATTTTAGAATAAGGCTGTAACGTAACAAAATGTGGAAAAAGTAAAGGGGCCTGAATACTTTCCGAAGGCCCTGTACTGTAGCTGCAGCAAGGGAAGGAGGAGAGGGGGAGGAGGAGGAGGTGGGGAAAATGGGTAAGGTAGAGGCCAGGGCAAAGAGGTGAGAGCACATTATTGCAGTGATGTTTGCTCCAAAAAGGCTCTCTTTGTTCCTCTCCCAGTTCACATGGAGACCAAACCGATGAGGTGAGGGATACACCTGTGGCTGTAGGGCCAATGGTGGGAAGCAACAGATCAATCGTTTAAAATGAGGGCAATTGACTAATTTTACTGAATTCCAAATCATACAATCAATGCATACATTCATTATGGTTATTTGGTACAACAACATTTCAAAAGCACTGAGAATAGAACAAAAAGAGTGTGACAGTCTTCTGTCCATTGTGCTGAGGATAATATGGCTGACATAACATCAGCCATGAGAGTGAGGGAGCCCCAGGGTGTTGAGAGAGAACAACAACAACAGGCAGAGGAAACGTCTGTGGACAGAAGGTCAGCCGCACATACTGTAGTTTCCGCACACAGCTTGTTAGAAAGACTGACTCGTCTTTTTCCTCTAAATGTGAACATCTCTGATATGGAATGAGACTCATGGAAACAGACTAAATGCCTGATGTTTTTGAACATGGTTCAAAAACCAAGTTACATAACATCCACCATTTTGGGTCATGCAAGGGTCAATTGCCTTGGTCTATCTTTTCAGAGAGTCTTGCTGAAGGTAAACACTTTTGACCTGCCAAAGTGAGTAAATCCTACTAATATACCAGCTGTGGACAAATCAAAATCGTATTTTTTTGTCACATGCGCCGATTACAATGGATGTAGAATCCACCGTGAAATGGTTGCTTATCAGCCTTCCCAACGAAGCAGAGTTAAAAAATAATAATGCAATTAAAAATAGTTATACAAGAAGAATAAAATACACAAAAGAAGCTATATACAGGGAGTACCAGTACCAGATCAATGTGCAGGGGTATGGGGTATTTCAGGTTCAAATGTACAGTGCAAAAAAGTATTTACCCCCTATTTTCACTGAATGTTATCAGATCTTCAACCAAAACCTTTTATTAGATAAAGGGAACCTGAGTGAACAAATAACAAACATTTTATATTTATTTAATAAACAAAGTTAAGCAACGCCCTCTTACACTCGTGAGTGGTTGTTCCACCTTTAGCTGAAACGAACAATTTATGCTCGAAAACCGACAAATGTTGCTGAGTTAAAGCAGTTTCGCATGGAAGAGTGGGCCAAAATTCATCCACGGCGATGTGAGAAACTGATCAACAATTACAGGAAGCGTTTGGTTGCAGTCAGTGCAGCTAAAGTTGGCACTACCAGTTATCAAGTGTAAGGGGGCACTTACTTTTACACACAGGCATTGATTGTTGCATGACTTTGTTTATTAAGTAAAATAAATAAGTATCACATTGTGTTATTTGTTCACTCAGGCTCTAATATCATGTTTCAGTTGAAAATCTGATAACGTTCAGTGTAAAAACGCGCAACAATAGAGAATCAGAAAGTGGGCAAATACTTATTCACGGCACTACATAAAGGCAGGGAAAAGGGACTAGGCGTCAGGATAGATGATGATGATGAGAATAATAATGGTAAGAAAAAAGAAGAGAGTAACCGCTGCATATGATGAATGTGTGTTTTCTTTCTTCAATTCTTCAGGGCATGGACTCTACAAGGTGTCAAGTGTTCCACAGGGATGCTGGTCCGTTGACTCCAGTGCTTCCCACAGTTGTATCAAGTTGTCTGGATGTCCTTTGGGTGGTGGACCATTCTTGATACACACAGGAAAATGTTGAGTGTGAAAAATCCTGGATACCCGTGAGGTCTGATACCAACATGCTTAGAGACAGTTTCTATCTACAAGCCATCAGACTGCTGAACACTTGAACTGGACTGACCACCTGCACTGACTCTTCGCACCTTAGCACAAATGCACTCACACACACACACACACACACACACACACACACACACACACACACACATTCATGATACACACATCTGCTGCTACCAGAATGTTATTATGATTGCAAAATTCTGCACAATTTAAACACTAACCCCCCAATCCCCAATTCCACAAAACATTTAGATTTTACATTTAAGTCCTTTAGCAGACGCTCAGTAGTGAGTGCATACATCTTCATATATGTTTTTGTACTATATATTGGACTATACAGTTGGAAGTTTACATACACTTAGGTTGGAGTCATTAAAACTCGTTTTTCAACCACTCCACAAATTTCTTGTTAACAAACTATAGTTTTGGCAAGTCGGTTAGGTCATCTACTTTGTGCATGACACAAGTAATTTTTCCAACAATTGTTTACAGACAGATTATTTCACTTATAATTCACTGTATCACAATTCCAGTGGGTCAGAGGTTTACATACACTAAGTTGACTGTGCCTTTAAACAGCTAGGAAAATTCCAGAAAATGATGTCATGGCTTTAGAAGCTTCTGATAGGCTAATTGACATCATTTGAGTCAATTGGAGGTGTACCTGTGAATGTATTTCAAGGTCTACCTTCAAACGCAGTGCCTCTTTGCTTGACATCATGGAAAAATCTAAAATCAGCCAAGACCTTTTTTTTAGACCTCCACAAGTCTGGTTTCCAAACGCCTGAAAGTACCACGTTCACCTGTACAAACAATAGTACGCAAGTATAAACACCATGGGACCACGTAGCCGTCATACCGCTCAGGAAGGAGACGCGTTCTGTCTCCTAGAGATGAATTTACTTTGGTGTGAAAAGTGCAAATCAATCCCAGAACAACAGCAAAGGACCTTGTGAAGATGCTGGAGGAAACAGGTACAAAAGTATCTATATCCACAGTAAAACGAGTCCTATATCGACATAACCTGAAAGGCCACTCAGCAAGGAGGAAGCCACTGCTCCAAAACCGCCATAACAAAGCCAGACTACAGTTTGCAACTGCACATGGGGACAAAGATCGTACTTTTGGAGAAATGTCCTCTGGTCTGATGAAAATAAAATAGAACTGTTTGGCCATAATGACCATCGTTATGTTCGGTGGAAAAAGGGGGAGGCTTGCAAGCCGAAGAACACCATCCCATCCGTGAAGCACGGGGGTCGCAGCATCATGTTGTGGGGGTGCTTTGCTGCAGGAGGGACTGGTGCACTTCACAAAATAGATGGCATCATGAGGAAAGAAAATTATGTGGATATATTGAAGCAACATCTCAAGACGTCAGGAAGGATTAAATGTCAGGAATTGTGGAAACTGAGCCATTTACTTTGTTTGTATTCTAATCTTGTATTATTTCTTATCGTTCTTGCATTGTCGAAAAGGAACCTGCAAGTACGTATTTCGTTGGACGGTGTATACCATGTATATCCTGTACATATGACTAATAAAACTTGAAACTTGAACTTGAAGCTCTTGACCCGCTCCACTACAGTCCGTCGATACGGATGGGTGAGTGCTCTCCTCTCTTTCTCCTGTAGTCCACAATCAGCTCCTTGGTCTTACTGACATTGAGGGAGAGGGTGTTGTCTAAGTCTCTGACCTCCTCACTGCTATACACCAGCTATATACCAGGTGCAGTTATACACATGAAAAAGGTCTTAGATTTCTTTGGTGGGCTCTCAGGCAAGTTTCAAAGCAAGAGTGTCATGAGACTTCTGAAGATTAATTAAATGAAAAGTCTACTATATCATCCAAATTCCTTGGAAAATATTGCAGAAAAAGAGCTCTGCCACTAACAGAAATCTTTAGTTAGCCACTTAGCTTGTACTGAATAGGACTGCAGATAGACCAAACATTTATGGCTAGTGTTCATCTATTGATCAAAGCTGAATGTACAGTTGTGTGTAATAAATACACTTGTGCCTCATTTCTGTTATGTCTAAGTGTTTGTATGTTTTGCACGCATCTCTATTCCTGTAAGGAAGCATGACATCAATAATCACAGGTCAACCCTCGGTCACGCTCTGCACCTGTTGACTCACAGTAGTGTTGCTTCTATCCTAAACGGTCAATTTTCTATACACCTTAGCCTTGGTGTGCCTATAGAAGAAGGCTTAAATGTTCCCCAGATGACTACTGTTATCCAATCTACAGCACGTCAAGGGCCAATGAGATCACCAGGAGTGTTGCCTCTGACAAGCTTTTCTCTGTCTTGATACAATTGCCTCCCAAGGTCTGTTATAAATCGCAATTACATTGAACACTGAATGCTCTGCTAAACTCAACATCATTCTACTTTACTGCATGACTCCAGGTAGTGTCACTGGTAACTTTCCCCAGCAAAAATATAGTGTTTTAATGTCATATGTTGAACATTATGTTGAACTGATTTTAGCCAACTCATTTTTCTCCCCCAAATACTTTCCTCCAAGGCAGTGGTTCGTAAAAATGGCTCTTCACGTGTGATACAAAAGTGCTCTTCTCTCTCTCTCTCACGCTCTTATTTCCTGGACCTCTCTTATCCTGGTCCTCAAGGAAGGGAAAATAACCTTTTAGCAGGCCTACCAAGGGGGCTTCGCCTTTAATGGCAAGAACTGGTAACTGATAAGTTAGGGAATATTAGAGTTAGATTTTATTAGGATCCCCATTAGCCGACACCAATGGCGACAGCTAGTCTGACTGGGGTCCGACACATAACGAAAAAGACATTACAGACAAAATACTTTACAATTGAATGTACGTACATTAACATGTTGTGTGTGTGTGTGCGCATCTATCAGTTAAACATACATGTCAGTACATACACACAAAAGGTAGGTCACCTGTGGGAGAAGCGTTGTGTGCCGTGAGCTGTTGCTTTATTTGTTTTTTGAAACAACGTTTGCTGTTCAGTTATGCCATATGAGTATGCAATCTTGGGTCTATATAATACTGTAGTGACTTCGTATCCAAATAGGAATATCCTACCAACGGGACATTAACTGTAATATCTTGTGTTCCACCGAGTCGTGGCTGAACGACGACACTAAGAACACTGGTGGTTTATACACTCTATTGGCAAGACAGAACAGCAGCCTCTGGTAAGACACAGGGTGGGGGCCTATGCATTTATGTAAACAAAAGCTGGTGCACAATATCTAAGGAAGTCTCAAAGTTTTGCTCACCTGAGGTAGAGTGTCTCATGATAAGCTGTAGACCACACTATCTACCTAGAGAGTTTTCTTATGTATTTTTTGTAGCTGTCTACATACCACCACAGAGCACTAAAACCGCACTCAATAAGCTGTATTCCGCCATAAGCAAACAGAGGCAACGCTCCTGGTGGCCGGTGACTTTAATGCAGGGAAACTTAAATCAGTTTTACAGAATTTCTATCAGAATGTTAAATGTGCAACCAGATGGAAAAAATTCTAGACCACCTTTACTCCACACACAGAGACGCGTACAAAGCTCTCCCTCGCCCTCCATTTGGAAAATCTGTCCATAACTCTATCCTCTTGATTCCTGCTTACGAGCTAGAAATAAAGCAGGAAGCACCAGTGACTTAGTCTATAAATAAATTGGTCAGATGAAACAGATGCTAAACTACAGGAC
Source organism: Brachymystax lenok tsinlingensis (assembly GCA_030435695.1). Classification (NCBI taxonomy): domain Eukaryota; kingdom Metazoa; phylum Chordata; class Actinopteri; order Salmoniformes; family Salmonidae; genus Brachymystax; species Brachymystax lenok. The sequence continues at coordinate 12,814,711 of CM059790.1, forward strand.
TGTTTTGATAGCACAGACTGGAATATGTTCCTGGATTCTTCCGATGGCATTAAGGAGTACACCACATCAGTCACTGGCTTTATCAATAAGCGCATCGAGGACGTCGTCCATACAGTGACTGTTTGTACATACCCCAACCAGAAGCCATGGATTACAGGCAACATCCGCACCGAGTTAAAGAGTAGAGCTGCTGCTTTCAAGGAGCGGGATTCTAACCCGAAAGAAATCCCGCTATGCCCTCCGACAAACCATCAAACAGGCAAAGCGTCAATACAGGACTAAGATCGAAACGTACTACACCGGCTCCGACGCTCGTCGGATGTGGCAGGGTTTGAAAACTATCACAGACTACAAAGGGAAGCACAACCGAGAGCTGCCCAGTGACACGAGCCTACCAGATGAGCTAAATAACTTCTATGCTCGCTTCGACGCAAGTAACACTCAAACATACATGAGAGCATCAGCTGGTCCGGATGACTGTGTGATCACGTTCTCCGCAGCCATGTGAGTAAGACCTTTTAACAGGTCAACATTCACAAGGTCGCTGGGCCAGAGGGATTACCAGGAAGTGTACTCCGAGCATGCTCTGACCAACTGGCAAGTGTCTTCACTGACATTTTCAACCTGTCCCTGACTGAGTCTGTAATACCAACATGTTTCAAGCAGACCACCATAGTCCCTGTGCCCAAGAACACTAAGGTAACCTGCCTAAATGACTACCGACCCGAAGCACTCACGTCTGTAGCCATGAAATGCTTTGAAAGGCTGGTCAAGGCTCACATCAACACCATTATCCCAGAAACCCTAGACCCACTCCAATTTGCATACCGCACCAACAGATCCACAGATGATGCAATCTCCATTGCACTCCACACTGCCCTTTCCCACCTAGACAAAAGGAACACCTATGTGAGAATGCTATTCATTGACTACAGCTCAGCGTTCAACACCATGGTGCCCTCAAAGCTCATCACTAAGCTAAGGACCCTAGGACTAAACACCCCCCTCTGCAACTGGATCCTGGACTCCTGGCCTCCGACCGCAAGGCACTACAGAGGGTAGTGCGTACGGCCCAGTGCATCACCGGGGCCAAGCTTCCTGCCATCCAGGACCTCTATACCAGGCGGTGTCAGAGGAAGGCCCTAAAAATGTGACTCCAGCCACCCTAGTCATAGACTGTTCTTTCTGCTACCGCTTGGCAAACGGTACCGGAGCGCTAAGTCTAGGTCCAAGAGGCTTCTAAACAGCTTCTACCCCAAGTCATAAGACTCCTGAACAGCTAATCAAATGGCTACCCAGACTATTTGCCCCCCCCCCCACGCTGCTGCTACTCTCTGTTATTATCTATGCATAGACACTTTAATAACCCTACCTGCATGTATATACTTACCTCAATTACCTCAACACCAGTGTCCCCGCACATTGACACATTGACTCTGAACCGGTACCCCCTGTATGTAGCCCCGCAATTGTTATTTATTTATTTGTTTTTCTTATCTCTTACTTTTTTCAGGTATTTTCTTAAAACTGCATTGTTGATTAAGGGCTTGCAAGTAAGCATTTCACTGTAAGGTCTACACCTGTTGTATTCGGAGCATGTGAGAAATAAAATTCGATTTGATTTGAAGTTCTATAGTCACTTCAGACCGGGGACAGGGGTAACCTCGTGCATTCCAAAGAAAGGTTCCGTATTCTATAATCAATGCATTTCTATTCACCTTAGGCTACTCACTGTTTAGTGGGGATTGGGGTTGGTCCAACAGGTGGTTGATAGCGTAGGTATAGTTTGTACAAACCAAAATCAAATAAAGTTCTAGTACATGACAATTCCAACAAAAATAAAGTAGGCCTTTACAAATGCTTTAAATGAAACACGAATCAAAAGAGCCTGAAATGAAAAGCATAATTAGAAATCAAACTAAACTGCTAGGCCGTGCATTCGCTAATAGTGGTCAATTGCGGTGGAAAACTGTGTCGCTTCCCCGATTTCGCTTCCCCGGTGTTGATCCCCCAGCGTTGACAGATGAGACAGTAATTTACTATTCTTCTGGCAGCAGAGTTGGCTCGAATGATCCAGTATTTCTGTCTGAGTTTAGAGAGCATTTGGTTTCTTCCACAATGACCCACTGCCTTGTGGTTGTGGTTCAGAAGTAGCTTGGATAGGTGGCAGTCTTCAGGCAGGATTGCTGAATGCTTTGACTCCACTGGCATTGCGATATTACTCAGCCTTCCTCCAACTCTCAACTCCATTGATAAGAACAGGATCTAGTTTGTAGATGGGGCACCTTTTCTTCACCGCGCCATTCCCTGCTCTTAGTGCAGCTATCTCATCCTGGAAGTACTGCTGCTGGACCTGGCATACAAGGTCCTTCACTGAGCTGAATTCTGACCTTTGTAATTTTTCCATCCTGATGGCTTTGCTTCTGTTGGTCAGGATCCTTTGTGCAGAGTGTAGCTTGTGCTTCTTTCCTCTTCCCACTTAGCTGCCAGAGTATTTCTTAGAATTTCATTAACTATGCTGTCGCTTTCTTCAGGCTATCCCAGGATGAGAAGTACTATCTCAGCTTGGTGATAGGATTCTGTTCACTGTTGTACTGAAAGTGGTGAGGTCCTTTCTAACCTCGGGGTCATTATCAGAGATGGAATGTGGCTCCTCTGGGGGTTTCAGCCAGCTCGACTCAGTTTTGCCTAGAATTCCGGACCCTTTAGCCATCGCTCGGATTTTAGGAATGTCATGTGAAGTACCATCTGCGGAATTGAGTTCAATATTCAAGTACTTCCATCGTGATTTATGTGACAGATCTAGGATGTTAGAAACTCTGTTTGCCACATACATCTGGAATATCCTTAAGTCATTGACATTACCTTTGATGCTCGTTAGCCTCAAGTAGCAAGCCGTACTGTACCCTACTTCGCAGAAGTGGTGTAACTGTGCAGTGTACAGCTCTCCGTAGTCACAGGGTTTGAAACATCTGCTGATGTGGAAGCTTGATCGTTTGTCTAGGTCACTAAACAATTCCTGCCATGACTGAGCAAGAACCTCTGGGATATTGACGTCCCATCCACAGTTGAATCTGCAAACATCCTGAAAAATCTTTTCTGCAGGCAGAACCATTAGGGCTAGAAATCCCAAAGGATCATAGACGGAGTTTGCTACAGACTTGAAGGAAAAGACGTCTCATCGGGTACAGACTTAAGACAGTCATCCACATAAGTTATTACAGACAGTGTTCAGTGTACATAAATTGCTCTCATTGTCATCAGCAGTTTTCTTGAGGGCATAGTTCACACAGATGGGTGAGGAGACTGCACCAAAGAGATGGGCTAGCATTCTGAAATCTGCCAGTGGTTGGTTGATGTGACTTGGTGGAACATACCTTCGATATTCACCATCAATGCCACTGGTTCTTGTCGGAGTCGAAGTATGACGCCCAGCAATGTATTCATAAATTGCTCTCATTGTCATCAGCAGTTTTCTTGAGGGCATAGTTCACACAGATGGGTGAGGAGACTGCACCAAAGAGATGGGCTAGCATTCTGAAATCTGCCAGTGGTTGGTTGATGTGACTTGGTGGAACATACCTTCGATATTCACCATCAATGCCACTGGTTCTTGTCGGAGTCGAAGTATGACGCCCAGCAATGTATTCATAAGATCGGGACCTTGCAGTGAAGTGCCTTGTAATGATGCAGAACAGTCAAATACTACCCAGATCTTCCCATTCTTTTTGTGGTAAACCCCGTGGTGGGGTATGTACCACACTCTTCTGTGCAGCTGATCATACGGCATATTCTCGGAATCTCGGAATCTCTTGATGAGGGTTGTGGCTCGCTGCTCCTCCATCTTTCAGTTGCTTGGCAGATTCACATCCTTTTTACGACATGGCAGTCAAAGTTGAAAGTGATCATGTTTCCGTGTTACTGTGTCAGCTGCAATCTTCAGAGATTGTTTATCTTCTGCAGAAAGTTCAGGTTTCTCGTCATAGCCTTGCTCTGAGAAGTCTTGGTTATACTGTTTGACGAGAAGCTCTTCCCGATTTGCAAGTGAGATTCTGTTAGAGGTAACACATGGTCAAGCCTATTCATTGATGGGCAAGCTGCTGCTCAGTGGACCATTTAACCCCCCATTCAAGATGGGTTTTGACCACATAGGGTCCGTTTCCTTCACTGTTAAAGATCTTCCATGGCTCCATTGCTTTGGGGACGTTGAACCCGATCAACAGTCCAACATCTGCTTCAATAGTGGTCAGTTATGACCACTTCCTTAAATCCTCTTGGCTGGGTATATTCTCCTTGTCAACTGGTATTGAGCTCTGGGTCAACACTTCTGGCAAAGCTAGGAACTTGTTACTGTCAAGGCTGCTCACCTCCAGTCCATACAGCTTGTAAATGTTTTGCTGTTTCTCTTGACCCATTGTTTTGAGGAGAAATCCAGCGTATCCAGCGGCTTCATTAACTTCTTGGTACTAAAGGTTGCAGCGCTTCCGAATGCATATGTTTGGATTATTCCGCTGTTCTTGGCTACCTTGATCTGAAAGGGTAAGCTGATAATTTGCAATCCATGGTGCCAGCCCCAGTATATACACAAGTCTTGGAAGGAACTGTGGTACTGGTAATATAAGTATCCTCACTCTTAGCTGCTGCTGCACTGCCTTCCTTCTGGTGAGCTTCCCAGGTTCTCAATGTGTAGGCGGATGCTTTCTCTGACAAGATTGACGGGTAATAAGCTTTTTACACATTTTAGTCAAGTTAGACATGCATTAAAAATAAATTTTCCCCTGAGGAATTCAATCTTCTTCTTATGGCGTTTCAGCTCCATCTTACGGCAGGATTCCATAGCATGGTCTCCAGCACTAAACAAGCACGGTTTGTGAAAAGCGACACTTGTGTTGATGCTTCTCTACTGCTCACTTTCCTGACTTCCTCTTACATCTGTTGTGTTCATAACTACTGATGTAACTGTGATAGCGAAACTGCTGGTTTTGCCTCTGGACATAAACTGAAGCTTGGGATCACTCACCCTAGTCTTTAGAACCTTCGTATTGGGAGTAATGTCTTGAATATTCCCTGAAATAGGGTCCAGTGCCACTCTGGCTTGCCGCTCAAGGAAGTCAACCAGATCCTTAAACGTTTCCCTTTGACCTCTTCGCTTAAGATGGTCACATGTAGTGGACCTCCATTTGTCTCCGAGCTTAAATGGCAGCTTGGATATGACCAATATCATAATTTAGGGGTTGTCTAACTCTTGCATATACTGGAGAGCTTGCATTACAGCAGCTTCTCAGAAACAATGAGTAGGCCTGCAATGCTGCCCTGTCCTTAGGCTCGATAACAGCCCAGCCCAGGACCTTATTCGTATAGGAACTTGTGATCCTGATTTCATCACCGAAATGTCGCTTCAGCAGCCTCTTTGCTTCATTGTATCCACCTCTGGGGTCCATATGCTGGCAGCTACACACCAGGTCTCTAGGTTGGACAATGGTGAATTGCTCCAGGTAATATAGCCTGTCCCTACTGCTGAATGTGTTGGACTCAATCCCATGTCCGAAATCAGTGATGAAAGACTGGTACTGCAATGGAAAAACCGGGATAACTCTGGCAGGAAGTAAAGATAGAGCTTATTGTGCACTAGCAAAAACTGTCATTTTATTTAGCCTTCTCATAATACTGATAAATGCATTCTGATTGGAGTTTCTATTTTCATATATTTTGTATTCCAATGGTTCCCCCAGCTGAATGGAACCTTTCTGTGATGAGATGTGGTAGGTGATGTTTGTTTCATCCGCACATCCGACTGAAATTCTGCAATGATGTTATCAAGTGCCAGGTTAAAGGAACCAGGGTTGAATCAATCAAGGGTCCCGGGAGGTCTCCTTTAATAATTATTTATTCATGTGTTCTTTGGGAGTCATCGGCTCAGGATGAAGATAAACCCTCATGTTCTGCAAGGACTTTTATTTTGCTGTTGGGCATTGCGATTCCAGTTTCAATTTCCAATATTTCCTTTCTTGCCCTCAATTCTGCAATCTTTTTTGTCCAAAATGCATTTATCTTCAAGGGCTGCAGATTCCACATTATGTTCTTCCTCCTCAAGTTTACATTAGGGGTCCCAAGCTGCAGCTTGTGCAATCAGAGCAGCTCGCTCAGTTTTGGCTTGAAGCATCAGAGCAGAAGCAGTTTTTAATGCTTTGCTTGTGACATTTGAACATTTTCCTAAATTGCTGGCACTGTCCTAAGGTCAGATTTCACGGTGTTCAGGGTTGCCACATTGGTCAATCCATGCTTGCATATTACCCATAAATAATTATACTTTGGGTTGATACCAGTCCAGTTCATCGCCCTCGTTTTCGTCTACTATAGATTTATGTAGTTCAGCAAATTAATTCATTAACACATAAAATGATTCCATTGCTGCTTTGTTTTGTTTCCTCTCTGTTTGTTATCTTGTCATTTGATCATGGATCTGTGTTTGTCTGTTTACTTTAAATTATCCTATATAAAATGCAGCTTTCACTTGCTCCAAGGAGATTTCAGCATTATCAACCAATTCATTTAATTCATTCATTCTCCTTGTCAGCACGCTCAATTTCCCTCTATGAGAGCCAATCAGTTTAAGCACATTTTCGCCAGCCATCTCATCCTCCAACTTCCCATTTAGTGACATTTTCACAACTTTCTAATGACATCCTTGGTAGTGTAAGAAGCTCCATTTCAATCTGTCAATGTGACCTTTTAGTCAATGAAACGGCACTATCCACAATCTCCGTAAATGCAACATCCATGCACTCTACGTAAACAAATCATCCAAAGCACAACGGGGAAATATGAAACAATTCCGACCACAATCCATGCACATCATCAATGACTCCGTTTTCCAATTTCTTTAGTTTCAATCATAATAATATCCCAGTGGAATTATCATATGTGGTTTTGTTTAATCATGGTACTGCTGGCTTCACTTTGTTGCTGCTTTCCGTCTATGAACTGAATTCATTAATGAAGATCCATCCATCTGAGAAAGTCGCATCCAAATGTTTGGTCTGTGCACACATCCACTTGCTCCATATGAATAGTTTTCCACTTATTCCGTGCAAATAGTTTCCACTTAATGTAGTGACTTCAAGTTCTATAACCACTTTAGACCGGGGACTGGGGTAAGCAGGCACATTTCAAAGAAAATTGTTCTGTATTCTATAATCAATGCATTTCTATTCACCTTAGGCTACTCACTGTTTAGTGGTGATTGGTCCAACAGGTGGTTGATAGCATAGGTATAGTTCGTACAAACCAAAATCATATAAAGTTCTAGTACATGACAATTCCAACAAAAATAAAGTAGGCTTTAACCCTTTCATGCAGGTGGAATGTTACATTTTTTACTGGACCATGATTAAAAAATTTTACTGGACCATGCTGCTGTCAAACCTTGTGTGAAAACATGATGCATATTTTAAAAGCTGAGAAACAGCTCTTTCAAATGATATGGCATACAATAGCACCACATCAATCAAATTGTAATCAGTCAAGAAAGAAAACTAGTGCGTATCTTATCTGAAAATCTCTGCTTTTCTCCCAAACAACTGTCATTTACAAAACTTTTTAATGACGATAGAGAAAAACGTGGAGAATATTGAGTCTTCCTTATTTTGTAAGGACTTATCATCTGAAATCAGAATATAAATAACTTTTACTGTGAATGGGTTACAGACATTTTAGTGACCAATAGTATTTTTCTCATTCTATGGAATGTTCTGTGATCAGACACTTTCTTATCTTGATAGTATATTAAACACATATATGCACCAAAATATATTACAAATAGCATTTAGTCTTACATATGATAAGGACAGACATAAACAACTGATATAATATTAATAAAACAATAACTTTATTGAAAGAATAATCTTCAAACCTGAGAATAAAGACACATTTAAATCTCCATCATAACCATAACATTATACAACATTAATTTCAAGGCCATTAGTCATGAATGAAATGAAGGGAAGCTGGCATACAGGGTGTCTTGGATAAGAAAGAGAACATGCAAGGGAGAGGGGACATGCAGGAGACTGGGTACATGCAGGAAAGGGAAACATACAAGAGAAAGAAAATGACTAGTGAACATCTGAGCTACATCTGAATCCCTTTACTAGTGCCTATTTCCGCAATGAGTCACTCTCACTGGAGTGCCACAACCTGTAATGTAATCTGGCAGTAACCAGTTGTCCCATTTTCCTTGCCAGGCTTTGTTTAATGCCAGTGGCAGGTCATTAATAATAATAGAAAAGAATAGTAGGAAAGATAGCTGGGCTGCGTTACAACACACTTTATATGTTTAACATTAGAGAATCTTCCTTTAAATTAAACCCTCCGATAGATAGATAGATAGATAGATAGATAGATAGATAGATAGATAGATATAGCTCTGAATCCACAATTTGATAGATGTTGAAAAACCGTAACACATGTTTTTTCGACAACAGGTTATGGTCAATAATATCAAAGTACATGTTGAGTTCCCTTCTCTATAAGCATGCTCAAAGTCTGTTGTTAATTTATTTACAGAGAAATAGCATTGTATTTGCTCAAGCACAATTAATTATTCCAACAATTTGCTAAAAACTGGCAGCAAGCTGATAGGCTGGCTGTTTGAACCAGTAAAGGCCACTTTACCATTCTTGGGTAGCAGAATGACTTTGGCTTCCTTCCAGGCCTGAGGACAAACAATTTCCTTTAGGCTCAGGTTAAAGATATGACAGATAGGAGTGGTTATAGAGTCAGCTAACATCCTCAGTAGCTTTCTATCTAAGTTGTCAATGTCAGGAGGTTTGTCATTATTGATTGATAACAATGTTTCCACCTCTCCCACACTAACTTTACTAAATTCAAACTTGCTTTGTTTTTATGCATGAATACGATGGCTCACCGTTCGTTGTTGGCATTTCCTGTCTAAGTTAACCCACTTTGCCAATTAAGTCATCATTAAAACAATTGGCTATACCAAATGGTTTTGTGATGAATAAGCCATCTGATTTGATGAAAGATTTGTCTTTCTGACAATAATAATACATTTAAAAAAATTGTTGAGTCTAAGATGTTGGGGGAGGGGGCGTACTAAGCTGACATATGGAATTGTTTTAAGATGGTCATACTATGGATCATTTAGATATTTGATTTTGATTTAAAAGCCCTTGACTTTTTCCACATTATGTTACGTCACAGCCTTATTCTAAAATGGATTAAATAAAACATTTTCCTCTACAATCCACACACAATACCCCATAATGACAAAGTGAAAACAGGTTTTTAGAAATGTTTGCAAATGTATTAAAAACAAAAAACAAAAAACAGAATTCAGACCCTTTGCTGTGAGACTCGAGATTGAGCTCAGGTGCATCCTGTTTCCATTGATCATCCTTGAGATGTTTCTACAACTTGATTGGAGTCCACCTGTGGTAAATTCAATTGATTGGACATGATTTGGAAAGGCACACGCCTGTCTATATAAAGTCCCACAGTTGACAGTACATTTCAGAGCAAAAACCAAGCCATGAGGTCGAAGGAATTGTCCATAGAGCTCCAAGACTGGATTGTGTCGAGGGACAGATTTGGGGAAGGTTACCAAAACAGTTCTGCAGCATTGAAGGTCCGGAAGAACACAGTGGCCTCTATTGTTCTTAAATGGAAGAATTTCGGAACCACAAAGACTCTTCCTAGAGCTGGCCGCCAGGCCAAACTGAGCTATTGGGGGAGAAGGGCCTTGGTCAGGGAGGTGACCTAGAACCTGGTGGTCACTCTGACAGAGCTCTAGAGTTCCTCTGTGGAGATGGGAGAACCTTCCAGAAGGACAACCATCTCTGCAGAACTCCACCAATTAGGCCTTTATGGTAGAGTGGTCAGATGGAAGCCATTCCCCAGTTAAAGGCACATGACAATTCGCTTGGAGTTTGCCAAAAGGCACCTAAAGACTCTCAGACCATGAGAAACAAGATTCTCTGGTCTGATGAAACCAGGATTGAACTCTTTGGCCTGGTGTCAGAGCATTTCGTATTATTCTGTACGTAAATCCGGACACTCCATTTAGTATGATATGTTACGTTTCGTTTGGTATGTATTCATTTGTGGATGTCCATCACCCATTGCATATGATATGTTACGGCTTACAATTCGCAATGTATGTTACGAATTGCAAAACGTACTATCTTACGAATTTGAGAAATGTAGGATGTGTTATTAATTCTCAGTGGTGGAAAAAGTACCAAATTGTCATACTTGAGTAAAAGTAAAGATACCTTAGTAGAAAATGACAAGTGAAAGTCATCCAGTAAAATACTAAATAAGTTTAAAAGTATTTGCTTTTAAATATACTTAAGTATCAAAGTAAATGTAATTTCTAAAAAATATACTTAAGTATCAAAAGTAAAAGTATAAATCATTTCAAATTCCTTAGATTAAGCAAACCAGACAGCACCATTTTTGTTTTTCTTTATTTACGGGTAGTCAGGGGAACACTCCAACACTCCGACCTTCGTGTTATATGCCCGACCAACTTCTGTCTTATGCAACCATACCAAACATAACACATCATACTAATTTGAGTGTCCCGGATTTACGTTCTGTTGTCTTATTCTGGTGAAGTGATCTTCAATTGAATCTCAAAAGAATTCAAAGCTTCAGATAAATCGATATTATCACTATCATTAAAATGTTTGTCTTATAGATTTATTGTTAAAATAACTCATAATTCGGGTCTTCTTAAAATACACATTTTGTCCAATAATGGACTGGTGCCCCGATTTTAATTTATAGTAATAATTATACACTTATACACACTAATAATTATACACATAATTATACACACTTCATTGTAATAATTATACACATGAAGACATTCCGTTTATATTAGATGTCAGAGTCAGAGATTCATTTATATGAACAGTTATAGAGTACAAGGTCACTAGTTGTTTAAGGTTTGTGATCACTGCTTTCTGAGTACTGTACAAGAAAGACTTCACATTCAGAGGGTGGGAGGGGAATGGGGTGTGACGACAACAACATTACAATAGTCTCTTCATGTCATTCTGGCAACTCCTCTTCATGACCTACATACGATAACTGTTGAATTCAAAAACAATTTCACGTGTATTCAATGGAATGTCACATTTTCACATTCACAAACACTGCGTAGGCAACCAAGAGTTGCCTTTTCAACTCACCGGAAAACATAACATCTGAGCCATGAAAAGACTGACCTTCAGTGTACCAATTACTGTGTTCATTGCCTTTTCCTTCTTATCAACCGTCTCTTTATCTGTGGGCGAGCGAGTGAGGCTGGATGCACCAGTTAGGGGATACATTATGATTTTCTTACAGCCCCATGGAGCAATCAGTGGGTTGCTTTGATCACAGCGTGTGATAATTCCCAGTTATGAAATTATAAATGTCACTGTGGATACTGAAGCTGGCATTCTTTTCCCTTCTTCCCTCCCTAACATAGTAATCATTCTATTCCACAAGAGAGTTGCTCAAACTGCCTCTGTATTAACTCTAGCTGGGGCGTACCCTGCATTAAGCCCTTATTTACTTTCTTTAATATTGTGTGGTATGATGGTAATTCTATATTTTTCTATAGCCCTCTCTCCCATTCTTTCTAAAGAACACCCATTCTCAAATGCTCTCACACATCCCATTACAGTGAATAGTGTTGTGGTATCCCACTGTGTGTCTGAGGTGAATCTGATAGAGGCAACACAATTAGGTTATCTAGCTATCTCTGTCACCAAGCGCAACATATCATCAGATATACAGTATGTATACCTATTTTTAGGCCTTCCTTTTAAGGGCCTTAATGCAAGTGTTGTTGCTGTAGATACCGTGGGAGCCAGTCAACCCATTATCTTTTCAGCACTTCCAGTTCCTCTGTAGCTGCCATCTGATATAGGGATATGCTGTAGCTTAGGAGCAGACTATATTGTACACAGGAGGCTGTCAGATCACTAGTGTGGCTCATGATGACCGGGCAAATGGGTTCATGTACTCGATGCCAGTATCTGTGACTAATGTCTCTGTGACTCCACCAGTGGCCAAGGTCACCCAAAGAAATACTGCTGCTGTTATTAGAGAGGGCTGAGCAAGGCTTCCCGCAATGGAACACCTATCATCCCTGTGGTCTGGTACTGCCCAGGACTCAAGGCCTGCAAATGGTTATGAAACACAGGAGTCCTCTGCATGCCCCACCCCACGTGTCTGGTTGTTTACACGGCGTATCATGATCAATATTAAGTGTTGTGTGACAGAAAAGGAATGTGCACCATTGAAAGGCAGTTTGTCATCTTAATCAATGTGGCCAGATATTGTGTACTAATGATCACAGTACATGCCTCCGTTCAATAATGGCAACGCATGGAACATGACAAAGCCCCAATAAATACACAGTGGCCAATAATGACCTCACTGGATAGATCCTCCATCAGGAAAAATGTCTGTTTTTCATTCAATTGCAATGCCCCGTTCAGAGGGTTCGGAGTGTGGAACTTTAACTATAAATAAAGTCAGGACTAGACAGAGGCAGCATACAGGAGCTATGTAAAATGTCATTATTCTCTAGAAGCAACCATCAGTTCATGTGATAGACAGGAATGATAAACATCCAATTCTCATCCTTACAGAATCATCACCATGGTGTTGCAAATAATATCTTGACAAAGTGTTGCTCAACATACACTTCGCATACAAAACATTAAGAACACCTGCTCTTTCCATGACAGACTGACCAGGTGAATACAGGTGAAAGCTATGATCCCTTATTGATGCCTCTTGTTAAATCCACTTCAATCAGTGTAAATGAAGGTGAGGAGACAAGTTTTTTTAAACCTTGAGACAATTGAGACATGGATTGTGTATGTGTGCCATTCAGAGGGTGACTGGGCAAGACAACAAAATGTAAGTGCCTTTGAATGGAGTATGGTAGTAGGTGCTGCTGGGTTCTTCATGCTCAACAGTTTCCCGTGTGCATCAAGAATGGTCCACCATTCAAAGGACATCCAGCTAACTTGACACAACTGTGGGAAGCATTGGAGTCTACATGGGCCAGCATCCCTGTGGAACCCTTTAGATTAATCTGGTCCACCTTTAATCCTTCCATTCCCCTTCAATTCTCTGAAAGATATATTTTTGTTGGCAGGATGTGCTGAATTAGACGGTGAAAGGAGGAGAACACAACTCACAAGGAGTGTGGCATTTCATTTCTGCTGACATCCATTAGCAGACCTTTAAAATCAAATACAATTTTATTAGTCACATGCGCCGAATACAACAGGTGTTGCAGTGAAATGTTTACTTACAAGCCCCTAACCAACAATGCAGTTTAAAAAAATACGAATAAGAATAAGTAACATGTAGTTAAAGACCAGCAGTAAAATAACAATAGCGAGACTATATGCAGGGGTACCGGTACAGAGTCAATGTGCGGGGGCACCGGTAGTTGAGGTAATTGATGTAATATGTGCATGTAGGTAGAGTTATTAAAGTGACTATGTATAGATTTTTTTTATTTTTTTTATTTCACCTTTATTTAACCAGGTAGGCAAGTTGAGAACAAGTTCTCATTTACAACTGCGACCTGGCCAAGATAAAGCAAAGCAGTTCAACACATACAACAACACATAGTTACATATTGGAGTAAACAAACACTCAGTCAATAATACAGTAGGGAAAAAAACAAATCTATATACAATTTGTGCAAATGAGGTAGGATAAGGAACATAAGGCAATAAATAGGCCATGGTGGCAAAGTAACTACAGTATAGCAATTTAACACTGGAATGGTAAATGTGCAGTAGATGAATGTGCAAAGTAAAAATACTGGGGTGCAAAGGAGCAAGATAAATAAATGACTACGGAAGGGGATGAGGTAGTTGTTTGGGCTATGTACAGGTGCAGTGATCTGTGAGCTTCTCTGACAGCTGGTGCTTGAAACTAGTGAGGGAGATAAGTGTCTCCAGTTTCAACGATTTTTGTAGTTCGTTCCAGTCATTGGCAGCAGAAAACTGGAAGGAAAGGCGGCCAAAAGAGGAATTGGCTTTGGGGGTGACAAGTGAGATATACCTGCTGGAGCGAAAAGTGACGGGTGGGTGCTGCTATGGTTACCAGCGAGCTGAGATAAGGCGGGCTTTACCTAGCAGGGACTTGTAGATGACCTGGAGCCAGTGGGTCTGGCGACGAGTATGTAGCGAGGGCCAGCCGACTAGAGCATACAGGTCGCAGTGGTGGGTGGTATAAGGGGCTTTGGTGACAAAGCGGATGGCACTGTGATAGACTGCATCCAGTTTGCTGAGTAGTGTATTGGAAGCTGTTTTGTAGATGACATCGCCGAAGTTGAGGATCGGTAGGATAGTCAGTTTTACTAGTGCAAGTTTGGCAGCATGAGTGAAGGAGGCTTTGTTGCGAAATAGAAAGCCGATTCTAGATTTAATTTTGGATTGGAGATGTTTAATGTGAGTCTGGAAGGAGAGTTTACAGTCTAACCAGACACCTAGGTATTTGTAGTTGTCCACGTATTCTAGGTCAGAGCCGTCCAGGGTAGTGATGCTAGTCGGGCGGGCGGGTGCAGGCAGCGAACGGTTGAAAAGCATGCATTTGGTTTACTAGCATTTAAGAGCAGTTGGAGGCCACGGAAGGGGAGTTGTATGGCATTGAAGCTCGTTTGGAGGTTAGTTAACACAGTGTCCAAAGAAGGGCCAGAAGTATACAGAATGGTGTCGTCTGCATAGAGGTGGATCAGAGAATCACCAGCAGCAAGAGTGACATCATTGATGTATACAGAGAAGAGAGTCGGCCCAAGAATTGAACCCTGTGGCACCCCCATAGAGACTGCCAGAGGCCCGGACAACAGGCCCTCCGATTTAACAAACTGAACTCTGTCGGCAAAGTAGTTGGGGAACCAGGCGAGGCAATCATTAGAGAAACCAAGGCTGTTGAGTCTGCCGATAAGGATGTGGTGATTTTCAGAGTCGAAAGCCTTGGCCAGGTCAATGAATACGGCTGCACAGTAATGTCTCTTATCGATGGCGGTTATGATATCGTTTAGTACCTTGAGCGTGGCTGAGGTGCACCCGTGACCAGCTCAGAAACCGGATTGCTAGCGGAGAAGTTACGGTGGGATTCGAAGTGGTTAATGATCTGTTTATTAACTAGACTTTCAAAGACTTTAGAGAGGCAGGGCAGGATTGATATAGGTCTATAGCAATTTAGGTCTAGGGTGTCACCCCCTTTGAAGAGAGGGATGACCGCGGCAGCTTTCCAATCTTTTGGGATCTCGGACGACACCAAAGAGAGGTTGAGCAGACTGGTAATAGGAGTTGCAACAATGGCAGCAGATAGTTTTAAAAAGAGAGGGTCCAGATTATCTAGTCCAGCTGATTTGTACCGATCCAGATTTTGCAGCTCTTTCAGAACATCTGCTATCTGGACTTTGGTGAAGGAGAAGCTGGGAAGGTTTGGACAAGTAGCTGCGGGGGGGCGGAGCTGTTGGCCGGTGTTGGGGTAGCCAGGAGGAAAGCATGGCCAGCCGTAGAGAAATGCTTGTTGAAATTTTCGATTATCATGGATTTGTCGGTGGTGACCGTGTTACCTAGCCTCAGTGCAGTGGACAGCTGGGAGGAGGTGCTATTGTTCTCCATGGACTTGACAGTGTCCCAAAACTTTTTGGAGTTAGAGCTACAGGATGCAAATTTCAGTTTGAAAAAGCTTGCCTTTGCTTTCCTGACTGATTGCGTGTATTGGTTCCTGACTTCCCTGAACAGTTGCATATCGCGGGGACTATTCGATGCAATAGCAGTCCGCCACAGGATGTTCTTGTGCTGGACAAGGGCAGTCAGGTCTGGAGTGAACCAAGGGCTGTATCTGTTCTTAGTCCTACATCTTTTGAAAGGGGCATGCTTATTTAAGATGGAGAGGAAGTTGCTTTTAAAGAACGACCAGGCATCCTCGACTGACAGAATGAGGTCAATATCCTGCCAGGATACCCGGGCCAGGTCGATTAGAAAGGCCTGCTCGCAGAAGTGTTTTAGGGAACGTTTGACAGTGATAAGGGGTGGTCGTTTGACCGCGGGCCCATAGCGGATGCAGGCGATGAGGCAGAGGTCGCTGAGATCCTGATTGAAAACAGCAGAGGTGTATTTGGAGGGCAAGTTGGTCAGGATAATGTCTATGAGGGTGCCCATGTTTACAGATTTAGGATTGTACCTGGTGGGTTCCTTGATGATTTGTGTGAGATTGAGGGCATCTAGCTTAGATTGTAGGACTGCCGGGGTGTTAAGCATATCCCAGTTTAGGTCACCTAACAGAACGAACTCTGAAGATAGATAAAAACGGAGAGTAGCAGCGGCGTAAAAGAGGGGGGCGTGCTCGGTCCTCCTTTTCCTGTAGTCCACAACCATCTCCTTTGTCTTGATCACGTTGAGGGAGAGGTTGTTGTCCTGGCACCACACAGCCAGGTCTCACAGACCTCCTCCCTATAGGCTGTCACGTCGTTGTCGGTGATCAGGCCTACCACTGTTGTGTCAAAGGCAAACTTAATGATGGTGTTGGAGTTGTGCCTGGCCGTGCAGTCATGAGTGAACAGGGAGCATGCACCCCTGAGGGGCCCCTGTGTTGAGGATCAGCGTGGTGGATGTGTTGTTATCTACCCTTACCATCTGGGGGCGGCCCGTCAGGAAGTCCAGGATCCAGTTGCAGAGGGAGGTGTTTAGTCCCAGGGTCCTCAGCTGATTGATGAGCTTTGAGGGCACTATGGTGTTAAACCCTGAGCTGTAGTCAATGAATAGCATTCTCACATAGGTGTCCTTTTGTCCAGGTGGGAAAGGGAAGGTTGGAGTGCAATAGAGATTGCATGCAAATTGGAGTGGGTCTAGGGTTTCTGGGATAATGGTGTTGATGTGAGCCATGACCAGCCTTTCAAAGCACTTCATGGCTACAGGTCGGTAGTCATTTAGGCAGGTTACCTTGGTGTTCTTGGGCACAGGGACTATGGTGGTCTGCTTAAAACATGTTGGTATTACAGACTCAGACAGGGAGAGGTTGAAAATGTCAGTGAAGACACTTGCCAGTTGGTCACCGCATGCTCGCAGTACACGTCCTGGTAATCCGCCTGGCCCCTCGGCCTTGTGAATGTTGACCTGTTTAAAGATCTTACTCACATCGGCTGCAGAGAGCGTGATCACACAGTCGTCCAGAACAGCTGGTGCTCTCATGCATGTTTCAGTGTTGAGCATAGAAGTAGTTTAGCTCGTCTGGTAGGCTCGTGTAACTGGGCATCTCTCGGCTGTGCTTCCCTTTGTAGTCTGTAATGGTTTGCAAGACCTGACACATCTGACAAGCGTCTTAGCCGGTGTAGATCGATTTAATCTTAGTCCTGTATTGACACTTTGCCTGTTTGATGGTTCGTCGGAGGGCATAGCAGGATTTCTTATAAGCTTCCTGGTTAGAGTCCCGCTCCTTTAATGCGGAAGCTCTACCCTTTAGCTCAGTGCGGATGTTGCCTGTAATCTATGGCTTCTGGTTGGGGTATGTACGTACGGTCACTGTGGGGACGACGCCATCGATGCACTTATTGACGAAGCCAGTGACTGATGTGGTGTACTCCTCAATGCCATGGGAAGAATCCAGGAACATATTCCAATCTGTGCTAGCAAAACCGTCCTGTAGCTTAGCATCTGCTTCATCTGACAACTTTGTTATTGACCAAGTCACTGGTGCTTTCTGCTTTAGTTTTTTCTTGTAAGCAGGAATCAGGAGGATAATTATGGTCAGATTTGCCAAATGGAGGGCGAGGTAAAGCTTTGTATAACGTCTCTGTGTGTGGAGTAAAGGTGGTCTAGAGTTTTTTTCCCTCTGGTTGCACATTTAACATGCTGATAGAAATTGGGTAAAACAGATTTAAGTTTCCCTGCATTAAAGTCTCCGGCCACTAGGAGCGCTGCCTTTGGATGAGCATTTTACTGTTTGCTTATGGCAGAATACAGCTCTTTGAGTGCGGTCTTAGTGCCAACATCGGTCTGTGGTGGTATGTAGACAGCTACGAAAAATATAGATGAAAACTCTCTAGGTAGATAGAGTATCTCATGATAAGCTGTAGACCACACTAACTCATGCGAGCAAAACCTCGAGACTTCCTTAGATATCGTGCACCAGCTGTTGTTTACATATATGCATAGTCCGCCACCCCTTGACTAAGCTGTTCTATCCTTCCAATACAGCGTATAACCAGCCAGCTGTATGTTGATAATGTCGTCGTTTAGCCATGACTCCGTGAAGCATATGATATTACATTTTTTAATGTCCCGTTGGTAGTTTAATCTTCCTCGTAGGTCGTCGAGGAAGTGGCAGCGGGACGGAGGGAGGCGGCATTCATATTTGATATTGCATTTGTATGTGTCAGGTTGTTAACTAATGGCAATCATTGCACTATGTGCAACCCAGCGTGTAGTGATGAAATAGAGTTGAGGAGTGATTACCCTGCTTCAGCATTATACACCTGACGTGTATGCACATTAACCATCCTTGACCATCCAAGATGGCGTAGCAGTCGGACGTTTGTTTTTGTCTTGTCCCGTCCTGTCCCGTCTATACTTAATTTTCCTTGTTTTTTCGTGTATATTTTTCATATATATTTTAATATCCCTTTCCATCTACGGACTGAATATACTCTCCTGCAACCCGCCTCACCCAATGCGGTACGGATCTGCTATTTTATACTTAAGATCTGAAACCCATCAAAAGCTAACTGGCTACCAACTAACTGGCTACTAGCTAGCCGCAGTCCGATAGCTATCTAGCTATCTAGAGCGCATCGGACTGCTAGCTTAAGAGGCCCATCGGACAATTTCCTTGGCCACTATACCTATTCTGCCAACTGGCCTGGTTTACCACACGGAACCCTGCTGATTCGTATTCTGAGCTGGAACAGAAGCTAGCCAGCTAACTAGCTAGTAGTCAGCTAGCCACTGCTAGCGGTCATCAGCTACCTCTAGCACGGACAACTCTCGCCAGTCTACATAGCGCGCGACTCAAACCAAAGCAATTCAGACTTATTTTTCTCCACATCTCCAGATTTCCTACCGCAAGCCCTGAAGCTTTTTTCACCTGGGTCATCGCAGCTAGCTAGCTAGCTGCTACCCGGGTGGCCACTCCTGGCTAACGTCTTTGTCCCAAAGCAAGAACCAATTAGAGGGGGCCAAAACAGACTTTCTCCCGTCACAACGTCCCTCCAAGGCCCTTCTGCCAGCTATTATCCCAGGCCAGCTAGCTGCCTGAAGCCACACACTGGACTCCTATGACCATTCGGCTACGCATGCCTCTCGATAATGTCAATATGCCTTGTCCTTTGCTGTTTTGGTTAGTAATTATTGCCTTATTTCACTGTAGAGCCTCTAGCCCTGCTCATTACGCCTTAGCACCCTCATAGATATCATCCTAACCAACTTGCCCTCTAAATACACCTCTGCTGTTTTCAACCAAGATCTCAGCGATCACTGCCTCATTGCCTGCATCTGTAATGGGTCTGTGGTCAAACGACCTCCCCCATCACTGTCAAACGCTCCCTAAAACACTTCAGCGAGCAGACCTTTCTAATCAACCTGGCCCGGGTATCCTGGAAGGATATTGACCTCACCCCGTCAGTAGAGGATGACTGGTCATTCTTTAAGAGTGCCTTCCTCACCATCTTAAATAAGCATGCCCCTTTCAAAAAATGTAGAACCAGGAACAGATATAGCCCTTGGTTCACTCCAGACTTGACTGCCCTTGACCAGCACAAAAACATCCTGTGGCGTTCTGCATTAGCATAAAATAGACCACGCGATATGCAACTTTTCAGGGAAGCCAGGAACCAATATACACAGGCAGTTAGGAAAGCTAAGGCTAGCTTTTTCAAGAAGAAATTTGCATTCTGTACCACAAACTCAAAAAAGTTCTGGGACACTGTAAAGTCCATGGAGAATAAGAGCACCTCCTCCCAGCTGCCCACTGCACTGAGGCTAGGAAACACTGTCACCACCGACAAATCCACTATAATTGAGAACTTCAATAAGCATTTTTCTACGGCTGGTCATGCTTTCCACCTGGCTACCCCTACCCCGGTCAACAGCCCTGCACTCTCCACAGCAACTTGCCCAAGCCTCCCACATTTCTCATTCACCCAAATCCAGCTAATGTTCTGAAAGAGCTGCAAAATCGGGACCCCTACAAATCAGACGGGCTAGACAATCTAGACCCTCCCTTTCTAAAATTATCTGCCAAAATTGTTGCAACCCCTATTACTAGCCTGTTCAACCTCTCTTTCATATCGTCTGAGATTCCCAAATATTGGAAAGCTGCAGCGGTCATCCCCCTCTTCAAAGGGGGTGACACACTTGACCCAAACTGCTACAGACCTATATCTATCCTACCCTGCCTTTCAAAAGGCCTCTTAGAAAGCCAAGTTAACAAACAGATTACCGACCATATAGAATCCCACCGTATCTTCTCCGCTATGCAATCTGGTTTCAGAGCTGGTCATGGGTGCACCTCAGCCACACTCAAGGTCCTAAATGATATCATAACCGCTATCAATAAGAGACATTACTGTGCAGCTGTATTCATTGACCTGGCCAAGGCTGTCAATCACCAAATTCTATTGGCAGACTCAACAGCCTTGGTTTCTCAAATGATTGCCTCGCTTGGTTCACCAACTACTTCTCTGATAGAGTTCAGTGTGTCAAATCGGAGGGCTGGTTGTCCGGACCTCTGACAGTCTCTATGGGGGTGCCACAGGGTTCAATTCTCAGACCGACTCTCTTCTCTGTATACATCAATGATGTTGCTCTTGCTGCCTGTGATTCTCTGATCCACCTTTACGCAGACAACACCATTCTGTATACTTTTGTCCCTTCTTTGGACACTGTGTTATCTAACCTCCAGATGAGCTTCAATGCCATACAACTCCCCTTCCGTGGCCTCCAACTGCTCTTAAATGCAAGTAAAACTAAATGCATGCCTTTCAACTGATCACTGCCCGCATCTCCCCGCCCATCCAGCATCACTACTCTGGACGGTTTTGACTTAAAATATGTGGACAACTACAAATACCTAGGTGTCTGGCTAGACTGTAAACTAAATATCTTCAATCCAACATTAAATCTAGAATCGGCTTCCTATTTCGCAACAAAGCATCCTTCACTCATGCTGTCAAACATACCCTCGTAAAACTGACCGTCCTACCGATCCTCGACTTCAGCTATGTAATTTATAAAATAGCCTCCAACACTCTACTCAACAAACTGGATGCAGTCTATCACAGTGCCATCTGTTTTGTCACCAAAGCCCCATATTCTACCCACCACTGCGACCTGTATGCTCTCGTTGGCTGGCCCTCGCTTCATACTTATCGCCAATCCTTACAATCCCTCATCTACAAGTGCTAGGTAAAGCCCCGCCTTATCTCAGCTCACTGGTCACCATAGCAGCACCCACACGTAGCACGCACTCCAGCCGGTATATCTCACTGGTCACCCCCAAAGCCAATTCCTCCTTTGGCTGCCTTTCCTTCCAGTTCTCTGCTGCCAATGACTTGAACAAACTACAAAAATCACTGAAGCTGGAGACTCATATCTCCCTCACTAGCTTTAAGCACCAGCTGTCAGTGCAGCTCACAGATCTCTGCACCTGCACATAGCCCATCTGTAAATAGCCCATCCTACTACTTCATCCCCATACTTTATTTATTTATTTATTTATTCATCTTGCTCCTTTGCACCCCAGTAACTTGCACATTTATCTTCTGCACATCTACCATCCCAATGTTTAATTACTATATTGTAATTACCTCGCCACCATGGCCTATTTATTGCCCTACCTCCCTTATCTTACCTCATTTGCACTCACTGTATATAGACTTGTTTTTTTTGTTTTTTCTACTGCATTATTGACTGTATGTTTATTTATTACATGTGTAACTCTTTGTTGTTGTATGTATCAAACTGCTGTGCTTTATCTTGGCCAGGTCGCAGTTGTAAATGAGAACTTGTTCTCAACTAGCCTATCTGGTTAAATAAAGGTAAAATAAAATAAAATAAAAAAACAGCACATGGCAAAGACAAGTGTGAATTCTGTGAAAACAATGAAAAAAACAATGGGTATGAACGTAAGTTATAACAGAGCTTTCTATTCCCTTCATAAAGACCAGTACAGAACATATCCCATGCGGTAAAAAAAACTCAATCTAAAAGGAACCACGTGTCACTATCATCACATACACACACTTTGCTCAGGCACTTTCGAGGACCACTAATACCATCTCATTCAGAGCAGCATATCTCTGCAGGACCCTACATCCTTCCCGAAACCTGCAGGAACTGAACATGAAAGAGTCCCTTCTGTATCTTTCTGAGGCAGTCATGTGCAGGTAAAGTGGTGTTCAGGGATATCAGTTCAACCCAGGTCGCCAGGCCCTCTGAGTGGGATACAGCAGGAACCCGATTATCTGGGAAATATAGCTCAGGTGGAGGGCTAGTGGATTAGCTAATGGAACCTTGATACGGGTGATTTAGCTCTTCAATTTAGCTCACCAAGGAGTCTGCTTGATGTGTGTCTGATTGGAGAGGATTTCACACCCCTGTGGCTTATAATGTGAATCTCAGCAGAAAGGAGAAGGATGAGAAATTGAGTATCCTGGTTGATAACAGCAGATAATGATTTAGAAATGTTTCATTAGTGTTCTGAGAACCTTTAGAAGAAGTGCAGCAGTTTTCTGATAACTGCTGTACAGTGTGTGGGTAGAATTTTAATTGGTGGTTTGTCCTATTGCAGCAACTGGGTCAACCTCAACATTCTGAGCACTGCTTGTCATGGGCAAACATGCTAATGACCACATCTTCAAGGATTTTGTTGTGTGTTCTATGAATGAGCGTGGTTTTACATTGTAGGTCAATGAGACCACTGTTTGCAGGTGAATAGGTAGGTCACACAGGGTAGAGGAGGGGCTGACAGTGGGTGACAAAAAAAAACAGCTGACAAGAGAGAAGTAGGACACATTCTTCTTTGACCTCCCTGATACACTTAAGAGAATGAAAACATGACATCATCTAGCGCCTAATCTAAGAGCTTTTATCCAGTTCGGCTTACAAAACTCAGAAAGCACAATCATCCATTATAATATTTGCAAGTGGTCAATACATTAACACTGTACACATAATAGGATTTGGGACGCTCTAATCACAAGAGTCCATTAACTCAGCTTCATAATGGCATGGTGTTGAACTATGGGTACTGATCTGAGCTTCCTCTAAGTTCAGCTCTCATCCTCAGTCTAACACTGCATCTTAACAGCCAGACTCTGGCGCCACCACATCCCCAGGCTTCTTCTGACGTGCAGTACACTGCTCTGACCCAGAACGTCTCTGCCGTAATGATGAATGGTGTCTTCATGAGTCCACTGATTGCCGACGCCATTACGGTGGCCTCATCTCCACCCCTTTGAGCACAGCTATTGATTCATGAACCATTTGAGTCACATTAATAGCAGGATTAATGACTCTGGATCAGATATGGACCGCACACGGAATATAAAGCCAGGGTGACCTTTGAATTTTAAAAGGGATGGGTGATGATAGAGTCGAAACAGGAAATTATGCTCCAATTGAATTGCCGATCTTACTGATGTTTTTGGAGGAGATTTGTGACCCAAACCTTGAAAAGACAGCTATAACCCTTCATCAAACTCAAAAACAACCAAAACAATAGTTCTGAGATGTCAATGACCACATATAGACATATTCTAGTCACCTCGGAGGCAGCTTCAATTCAAGTTCATTAGATAATTTCGTGTTGCTCAATATGTTATGATATTTATTATTGGTGGCTCTTTCAGAAAGCATGATTCAAGTGACCCATATTGCTATTTTTAGTTCAGTCTATCTGTATTGAATTTGACCATGATGTCACTGGTTGTTTATTGCAATAATAGTAGCAAATGACATGGCCATGAATTTTCAAGATAGCTTTCTTGAAAACACAGCAAATAGATGACACACAAGACTGGCGGAGGACACCAAACAAATGGAGTATACAAATATAATTACTCAGAGAGAGTGAAAGAGATTAATGAGTAGATAGAGTCTACAGGGGTCTTTTGGTGAAAAAATCTTGAGCTATTTCTCCTCTTCTATGTGTAATAAGGACAGGCGGTGATATCTGATAACTATACTCTGGTGATCTTGATTAGTTGTGACTCGGAGACCAAGAAGGACCTTAGGTCATTATGAGGACAACCTCTCACAGCAGGCAATAAGCCCTGTTAACAATCCAATGTGACGTTTGTGTCAATAGAAATGGTGCCTAGGGGCAAAAATACCATCAGAGAACATCCACTGGTGCGGTGTGATTTCCTACTCAGCTCTCCTGGCAGGACAGGTAAGGACAAAAGGCCAGAAGGCTGCACTCGTTTGCATTAGCTGTCATGCCAATTTGCTGGTACACCACACACTCGTTTGCTAACATGCACACTTCCAGGCCCAAAGGATTGTTTATTGTACAGCATCTCTGTGCCAAGAAATTGTATGATCTGTATGTTGTAAAAAAATAAAAACATAAAAGGAAGATGTGTTGAAAAGCACCATCAGGATTTTGTCTGGTGGAAATGGGGCTACCTTGGAAACATGGCAGTGGTCACACCTTCCTGTGTGGAGGTGGCAATCTTATGAGGTGGTGTTGACTGGGTGGGCCTGTGACAGGGTGATATAATAGAGTGGTTCCCAAACTATGGGGCGTACCCCTAGAGGGATATATATACACTTACGCTTGAAAGTTGTAATAGTAGAATGCACAAGTCATGTCAGTCATTGCCTACCTTAGTGCTATTTATAACTTTTCAGAAATGACCAGATCAACTAGCCCTGAACGTGATCAAGACAAAGGAGATGATTGTGGACTAAAGAAAAAGAGGACCGAGTACGGCCCCATTCTTACCTTGGTGTCCACATCACCAACAAACTCATGGTCCAAACACACCAAGACAATCGTGAAGAGGGCACGACAATGCCTATTCCCCCTCAGGAGACTGAAAAGATTTGGCATGGGTCCTCAGATCATCAAAAGGTTCTATAGCTGCACCATCGAGAGCATCCTGACTGGTTGCATTGCCGCCTGGTATGGCAACTGCTCTGCCTCTGACCGCAAGGCACTACAGAGGGTAGTGCGTACGGCCCAGTACATCACTGTGGCCAAGCTTCCTGCCATCCAGGACCTCTATACCAGGCGGTGTCAGAGGAAGGCCCAAAGAATTGCCAAAGACTCCAGCCACCCTAGTCATAGACTGTTCTCTCTGCTACCGCATGGCAAGCGGTACCGGATTGCCAAGTCTAGGTCCAAAGGCTCCTTAGTTTTTACCCCCAAGCCATAAGACTCCTGAACATCTAATCAAATGACTACCCGGACTATTTGCATTGTCCCCACCCCACATTTTTACACTGCTGCTACTCTCTGTTTATTATCCATGCATAGTCACATTGCCTCTACCTACATGTACATATTATCTCAATTACCTCGACTAACCGGTGCCCCCGCACATTGACTCTGTACCGGTAACCCCGGTATATAGCTTCGCTACTGTTATTTTATTGTTGCTCCTTAATTATTTGTTATTTTTCTTATTATTTATTCTCTTCATTTTTTACTTCAGTTTAATTTAGTAAAAACAAAATATTCTTAAAACTGAATTGTTGGTTAAGGGCTTGTTAGTAAACATTTCACTGTAAGGTCTACACCTGCATGTGACACACACAAATTGATTCGATTTATGATTTGATCGAGTGATACTACAGTATGGAGTATAGTATTCTACAGAATACTACAGTTTACTACAGAATTCTGTAGAATTCTACAGTAAGTGCTATAGTAAACTGTATTATTTTTGAGAAATTGAGAGAGAGAAACAGAGATTGAGGAAAAAGTTGAGGGAGTAGAAAGTAGACGAGGGTTAAGTATTCAGCAGTAATAGTTATCTACTTTAACTTATACAGTACTGTAACATCATTTAAACATTGACACATAGAGAACGTGTGAAGGGTAACTGCCAGAGTGTTGAACTAGACAGGCAGGAACAATGAGCCAGTCTGGGTGTGTGACGGGACACTGAGGAGAGAGAGACACAATTAGCAAGGAGAAGCAATTACATCAGAGCTGGTTTGGTAGACAAGAGACAAGGCCCGCTCTCGGTGTCTCTCTCAAAGACACTTCCCACTGGGCACAGACGTCAGTTCAACTTCTAGTTTGGATTTACATTTGGTTGCGTTGTCAACTAATGTGAATTCAACGTGAAATAAAAAAAAAAAATCACCATGTCATTGGATTTAGGTGAAAAAATATGAAATGCCCTTACGTTGATGACTTTTTGAAAATCCCTTTAGGTTTCCACATTGATTCAACTTCATCACATAGACTTTTGAAGATGAAATGATGTGTAAACAACGTTGATTCAACAAGTTTTTGCCCCGTGAGTTGTTACTGAATGACAGGGTGAGCTATGAACACGCTGAGACATGAGCCAATGGAGGTTATGCCTGTTATAGCACAGTTCCATAAACTTGTCACACCTCACTATGATTCTAGTATTCAGCTCAGCCAAACTGGCTCTTTTTGGCTCAGTACCATACAGACGCTATCACTTTAATAAGTGAACAAATGAATATGATTACGTTGCAATGAAATCCTACTTAGAAAGCATGATGATCAGAGTATGTGGTCAACGAGCGCTGCTGCTTCCTTCCTATTTAAACCCTGAGGATTACTTCGCCAATCACCTCTTTACCAGCGACAGACATCCACTCCAGAGCCATCATTAACGAAGACGACTCAGCGGTTCAAATGTCATAATCACCCTTGTTTATGTTTATAGTGTATCTGAGACGACCAGGAGAAAACCAAGCATGAAGCCCTGACAGAGATTTCGTTTTTACCTAGTGGATGTATCGTGTGCCCAAGCAGTCATCAACGCCCTCTCTCCGGCTCTCTCTACCTTAATCAAATAAGATAAAATGTTATTTCTCAGGTGTAGACTAACAGTGAAATGTTTATTTACGGGTCCTTTTCCAACAATGCAGAGAAGATAAAGATAAATAAAATGAGAATTAGTGACATGAGGAATAAATACACAGTGAATAATGAATATTGATTAAGTGACTACCCCATCACTATACCCCACACATACAGATAATTGTAAGGTCCCTCAGTCGAGCAGTACATTTTGAGCACAGATTCAACCACAAAGACCATTGGTTCGCAAAGAAGGGCACCTTTTGGTACAGATTGTTTTTGTTGTATAAAAATAAAATAGCAGACATTGGACATTTGGCTACACCCAGCCACTACAAAGATGCAGGCGCCTCTCCTAACTCAGTTGCCGGAAAGGAAGGAAGCAGGTGCAGTCGGTGAGTTTAATAAGAATGAACATGGCGTGACTACATGAACAAGCGTCGCATCTAAACATGAACACAGAAACAATACTGCCTGATGGGTGATAAACACAGAGTGCTAGATAAAGGGGGAGTAATCAGGGAAGTGATGAAGTCCAGGTGTGCCTAATGATGAGGCGCAGGTGTGCGTAATGAAGGTTGTTAGGTGTGCGTAATAATCGTTTGCCAGGACCGGTGGATAATAAACCGCCAACGTTGAGCACCGGAGAGGGGGAGCAAGGTAGACATGACACCATGAGGTTAATGGCTGTGATAGGGGAGAACTGAGGATGGATCAACAACATTGTAGTTACTCCACAATACTAACCTAATTGACAGAGTGAAAAGAAGGAAGCCTGTACATAATTTAAAAAAAATCTAAACATGCATACTGTTTGCAACAAGGCACTAAAGTAATAGTGCAAAAAAAAGTGGGAAAGAAATTAACTTTTGTCCTGAATACAAAGCATTAAGGTCGGGGAAAATCCAACACAACACATTACTGAGCACCACTCAGCACCACATTGGCAAGGGCTAGGGAGTGTTTTGGAATAAAAAGAAACGGAATAGAGCTAAGCACAGGCAAAATCCTAGAGAAAAACTTGGTTCAGTCTGCTTTCCAACAGACATTGGGAGACAAATTCACCTTTCAGCAGGAAAATTACCTAAAACACAAGTCAAATATACACTGGTGTTGCTTACCAAGATGACACTGAATGTTCCTGAGTGGCCTAGTTACAGCATTCACTTAAATCGGCTTGAAAATCTATGGCAAGACTTGAAAATGACTGTTTAGCAATGATCAACAACCAACTTGACAGAGCTTGAAGGATTTAAAAAAGAATAATGGGCAAATATTGTACAATCCAGGTGTGCAAAGCTCTTATAGACTTACAGCTGTTATTGCTGCCAAGGTGATTCTAATATTTTCTGACTCAGTGGGTTGAATACTTATCTAATCAAGATACACTGTATATACAACAGTATGTGGCCACCCCTTAAAATGTGTGGATTTGGCTATTTCAGCCACACCCGTTGCTAACAGGTGTATACAATCGAGCACACAGCCATGCAATCTCCATAGACAAACATTGGCAGTAGAATGGCCTTACTGAAGAGCTCAGTGACTTTCAACGTGGCACTGTTATAGGATGCCACCTTTCCAACAAGTCAGTTTGTCAAATTTCTGCCCTTCTACAGCTTCCCCGGTCAACTGTAAGTGCTGTTATTGTGAAGTGAAAACGTCTTTAGGAGCAACAACGGATTCAGCCGCGAAGTGGTAGGCTGCACAAGATCACAGAAAGGGACCGCACGTAAAAACTGTCTGTCCTCGGTTGCAACACTCACTACAGAGTTCCAAACTGCCTCTGGAAGCAATGTCAGCACAAGAACTGTTCGTCGGGAACTTAATGAAATGGGTTTCCATGGCCGAGCAGATGCAAACAAGCCTAAGATCACCATGCGCAATTCCGAGTGGCGTTCATGCGTTCTCTGGAGTCATGAATCACGCTTTACCATCTGGGTTTGGAGAACGCCAGGAGAACACTACCTGCCCCAATGTATAGTGCAAATTGTAAAGTTTGGTAGAGGAGGAATAATGGTAATACGGTAAAAAAGATGGACAGGATGTTGTTCTGACAGTTATATTAGCTTTCTCATTACCCCATTGGAGGTTTTTATGGGGGCAATTGTTGCTGTTGATGATGTTGTTGTTGCTGCTGATTTGGACGGCCCTGCATTTTTCCATTATGGAGAACAGGAAGATGTCCATCCATTTCCCATCATACCCCTGACCTCAAACGGTATTTGCACCCTCTAACCACTCTCCTTCGGATACAATATGTGCCTGACTAGAACAGTGTGTGTGTATGGTAAGTAGGGGTATTTGTACCAGGAAGCTTGTGACCTCACAGCCACAGAATCCTCATTGCTCGCCATATAACCAATACTGATTCCTTTTTAAGAGCTTTGTTTTGGTTGAGTTTGGGCTTGGGATCTTTTGGTGTTTTTTCGAGTGGTGTGCGTCGTATGTGAAGGCTGACTCACTTCCACACTGTGTGCCTGCTGTGGACTGTCAGCGCCTCGAGTCAGAGATGGGCGTTTAATTTTAGCCCAGGGCCTTACGATATTGTTAGCTCCTCCAACCTCCTAAGCCGCTTCCTCTTAATGGGCCGCTGCGGGGCTAAGAAGAAAATGTTACTGGATCAGGAGGCAGACTGTGGGCAAACAAAGCGGGAACATCCCCTTTGATATCACTATACTGTAGAGCTCTTCGACAGTGGTGTAAAGTAACTAAATAAAAATACTTTGGAGTAGTTTTTTTTGGGTTTCTACTTTTACTCCACTACATTCCAAAAGAAAATATGTACTTTTTACTCCATGCACTTTCCCTGACACCAGGGGAGGTTGCTGAGGGGAGGACGGCTCAAAATAATGGCTGGAACGGCGCAAATGGAATGGCATCAAACACATGTACCTTGTTTGATGTATTTGATTCCATTCCACCAATTCCGCTTCAGCAATTACCACAAGCCCGTCCTCCCTAATTAAGGTGCCACCAACCTCCTGTGCCTGACACCCAAGGGTACTCATTACACTTCGAATGCTCATACAGGATAGCAATATGGTCCAATTCACGCACCTATCAATATAACGCGTTGTCATTCCTACTGCCTCTGATATGGCGAACTCACTAAACACAAATATTGCCTTTGTAAATTATGTCTGAGTGTTAGTGTGCCCCTGGCTGTCCATAAATGAATAAAATGTGCCTTCTGGTTTGCTTAACATAAGGAATTTGATGTATAGCATTTAATTTTACTTTTTACAATGACAATTGAGTACTTTTTCAATCACTGTACTTAAGTACATTTAAAACCAGATACTTTTACTCAAGTAGTATTTAACTGGGTGACTCACTTTTACTTAATTCATTTTCTATCTTTACTTTTACTCAACTATGACAATTGAGTACTTTTTCCACCACTGGTCTTCGAACCTAAACAGGACCAATCCTTTAGGTTCCTAACCTGACACGGCCTGTAAACAAACATACTTACTCCATAGCTTTCGGTAACAACATAGGCCTACACGCCAGCTACAGGCGTAGGATGTTAATTTCAGTTATCTTGTTGCAGGATAACTTTCCTGCAATACAGGAAATTAACTTGTAGTGTATTTTTTACGTTTAAAAAAAAAGGCTTCTGTGTAACATCTGCTTTCAACTCACACTCTCAAACACGTAGATCCCCTGAACGCAGCTCACTCTCCAGATCCCAATCACCTGAATTCTGATCACCTGTTCACACACCTGTATGTCATAATCACACACTATTTAGTCCAGTTCTTTGCACCCCATCATTGTGAGGTATTGTTTGTTCTATTCTGAGCGCTGGTGTCCACCATAATTTAATCCGCCCGTGTATGATAGTTTTTGACTGCCTCACTAATGATGCCTTTTGCCTATTCCCTGCCTGTACCTTAGCCTATAGAATTTCCTGTTATCAACCTATTGCCCGATCTCCTGGATGATGTTACTAGCCTTTTCCCTGCCTGTACTGTTACCTTTTTGGACCCCCTGTGTATGACATTCTGCCTGCCCCTAGACCCAGCTACCCACTGGCGGTTCTGGGGGTGGGGCAGGGGGGGCCAGTGCCCCTGTGACAACAATTTTGGACCCCCTTGTGGCCCCCCTAAATGTGGAGTATGAAATAGTTTTTGCATAACTAATTTTTGCTATCCTTCTTTTTTTACATCTGTTATTAGACAGTGGCAACGTGGAAAACTAATTAAACCCACACATTTACTAGAGGGACATGGTCTTTTGCCTACTAATGCCTGCAATGAAGTGAAAAAAACGATATGACAACAATAACGTCTAATGTAACTGGCCCCTCTAACAGTACAACTGGCCCCAGCTTGGCCCCCCCAGTTGAAAGGGTCTAGAACCTCCACTGCAGCTACCTGCCTCCTCCTGTGGTCCTTTCCATTAAACACCTGCTGCGCCCTGCGATTGAAACCAGCTCTCTGTCTCCTATAGTGTTCATCACATTCTGAAGTTTGTACTTTCCACTTTGAAATTTCAGACTTGACTTTCAACCCCTACAGAAATGTCCATTGATTATAATGCAAAAATATTTTATATTTCCTGTTGCTGCAGTTCATATGCCTGCTGTAGCAAACTGACTCAAATTAAGAGCCTACATCAGTATAGAGGCTCAGTGGAACACTCAAACACTTAAACATAGGGATTCATTATTAACATTGTGATGTACTGTAAATCAGATATGTACAGTGCCTTCAGAAAGTATTCATACCCCTTGACTTATTCCACGTTTTGGTTTTACAGCCTGAATTCAAAATGGATTAAATAAATTGTATTTCTCACCCATCTACACACAATACCCCATAATGACAAAGTAAAAACATGTTTTTAGACATTTATGCACATTTAATGAAAATTAAATACAGAAATCTCATTTACATACAGTACCAGTCAAACGTTTGGACACACCTACTTATTCAAGGGTTTTTCTATATTTTGACTATTTTCTACATTGTAGAATAATAGTGAAGACACCAAAACTATGAAATAACACATGGAATCATGTAGTAACTGAAATGTGTTAAATCAAAATATATTTTATATTTGAGATTCTTCAGTTTTGCACTGTTGGCTGCTTTTCCTTCACTCTGCGGTCCAACTCATCCCAAATTGGATTGAGGTTGTGTGATTGTGGAGGCAAGGGCATCTGATGCAGCCAACTCTTACACAGCCTGGAGGTGTGTTGGGTCATTGTCCTGTTAAAAAACTAATTATAGTCCCACTAAGCGCAAACCAGATGGGAGGGAGTATCGCTGCAGAATGCTGTGGTAGCCATGCTGGTTAAGTGTAGCCATGCTGGTTAAGGCTCAAACGCATTAAGAAGGAATGAAATTTGACAAATTAACTTTTAACAAGTCACACATTTTAATTGTAATGCATTCCAGGAGACTACCTCATGAAGCTGGTTGACAGAATGCCAAGAGTGTGCAAAGCTGTCATCAAGGCAAAGGATGGCTATTTTGAAGAATCTCAAATATAAAATAAATTTTGATTTGTTTATTAACACTTTTTTGGTTACTACATGATTCCATTTGTGTTGTTTCATAATTTTGATGTCTTCACTATTATTCTACAATGTAGAAAATAGTAAAAATACAGAAAACTCTTGAATGAGTAGGTGTGTCCACACTTTTGACTGGTACTGTAAGTATTCACAACCCTGAGTCAATACTTTGTAGAAGTACCTTTGACAATGATTACAGCTGTTAGTCATTCTGGATAAGTCTCTAAGAGATTTCCACACCTGGAATGTGCAACATTTGCCTTTTATTATTTTCAAAATCCTTCAAGCTCTGACAATTTAGTTGTTGATCATTGCTAGACAACAATTTTCAGGTCTTGCCATAGATGTTCAAGTACTTTTAAGTCAAAACTGAAACCAGTCCACTCAGGAACATTCACTGTCTTCTTGGTAAGCGACTCCAATGTAGATTTGGCCTTGTGTTTTAGGTTATTGTCCTGCTGAAAGGTGAATTAATCTCCCAGTGTCTGGTGGAAAGCAGACTGAACCAGGTTATCCTCTAGGATTTTGCCTGTACTTAGCCCCATTACGATTCTTTTTTAATCCTGAAAAACTCCCCAGTCCTTAACAATTTCAAGCATACCCATGACATGATGCAGCCACCACTATGCTTGAAAATATGGAGAGTTGTACTCAGTAATATGTTGTATTGGATTTTCCCCAAACATAACACTTTGTATTCAGGACAAAAAGTTAATTGGTTTGCCAAATGTTTTGTCAGTATTACTTTAGTGCCATTTTGCAAACAGAATGGATGTTTTGGAAAATGTGTATTCTGCACAGGCTTCCTTCTTTTCACTCTGTCAATTAGGTTAGTATTGTGGAGTAACTAGAATTAGATTTATTTGAATTATTATTATTGCAATGTTGTTGATCCATCCTCAGTTTTCTCCGAGCCATTAAAAGCTATTAACTGTTTTAAAGTCACCATTGGCCTCATGGTGAAATGCCAGAGCGGTTTCCTTCCTCTACAGCAACTGAGTTAAGAAGGACGCCTGTATCTTTGTAACTTCACTATGCTCAAAGGCATATTCAATGTCTGCTTTTTCATTTTTTTACCCATATTTGCAAGTTATTGGAAAACCTCCCTGGTCTTTGTGGTTGAATCTGTGTTACAGAGATGAGGTAGTCATTCAAAACTCATGTTAAACACTATTATTGCACACAGAGGGAGTCCATGTAACATATTATGTGACATGTTAAGCAAATGTGTACTCCTGAACTTATTTAGGCTTGACATAACAAAGGGGTTGAATTATTATTGACTCATTATTTCCTTTTTAGTAGATTTTTTTTTTTAAGTTGTCCAATGAAAAGAAGCTCAATTTAATTCATTTTAAATTCAGGCTTTAACACAATTGACATAACAGGGGTGTGAATACTTTCCAAAGACACTGTATGTCCTGTACAGTATCCAATTGTGTGATTGAGAACAGCTCTTTAATTATATAGGAGATTATAATCTCTTTACCCAAAGGTGTATTCTGATGATGTGCCTGAAAATTTGTGTCATATGAAATTGTTCATTTCTGTCAGGATATTCACTCCATTATGGCCAAAATAAAAACAAATCAGCTTTAGATTACATTCCCTCGCCATGTGAGGAGGCTGAATTCTGAAGAGGAGTGATTATTACCATGTCTCACATCCAAAAATGGAAAGTGTATTTATTGTGCTTCAATTTATTACAGTCTGTCAACAGAACCATAAGAAGATGTTTCAATGTGACTTGGAAGTACAGACAAATTAATAGGTAGGCGGAGAGATACTGACATCGCAAAATCTCTCCAAATAAAGAACAAGCTAGAAGATTCAACAAGACTACCTTGGTCATAAGGAGTATTATTTTACCCAGATTGTTTATTATAAGACAAGGGAGTGGTGACAATTATCATGCTAGGCTAAAGATAAAAAGAGGCAAACTACACTTACACTAACCCAATTTGCATGACACCGATATCATTAGCTTTGTCTTTTTACACAAATATTCCACTGGGCACAGACGGTAACTCAACATCTATTCCACCTTGCAGAGCCCCACCTGCATTTTTGAGCCTTACATGTTTAGCTTCTTTTTTTTTTTTGCCTGTTTTGCATGTTATTTTGGCATTAATGCATGTTACATATCAGTTTGCAAACAATGTAAACAAATAAATAGTTAATAAAGTTAAAGAGGTAATAGAGTTAATAAAGCCGCATACAAACATGGCTTTTTGCTTTCTTGAGTAAGGCAGCTCCAAAATGCAGGTGTTTAAACCTAGCTCAGTGCTTTCTGTGGTGGTGGGGCAGTCAGCATAGGGGTTGGTAATGTTCTCAAGTTGCACCGTCATTGGCTCAGTGTTCTGTCACTCATGGGGACATTACGTCACCGCAAAATCTTTGGGGAGGGCTCGAAAATTCAAGCCCTTTGGATGCTGCCATAGAGTTACATAATAAGTGCCCATCCAAGCAGGCTGAAGGTCATTGGCCACAGATAAAATATCAAATCACGTTATATCTACCATAGCTTTGATTGGACTGATGTCAACTTTGGCCTCTCACAAGCATTTCGCTACACTCGCATTAACATCTGCTAACCATGTGTATGTGACCAATAACATTTGATTTGACATCATACTTTCGAAATCTTAGCTAGCAAGCTAGCAGTGATCATCAAGAATCAAGTCGACAATCTACTGGCAAATCCTTTTCAAATTCAACAATGAGTGGTTTGGAAGGAATCAGTGGCTAACTGCAAGCGTTGCACTGCTATTCAGTGGAGTGGGTGTGTTGTCCAAGTCTGGGATAAAGGGTCTTTTTTTCCAAGCTTAAAAGGATAAAAATTCAACATTGTCCGTGCTGTCAATCCAGCATGACTTCTGCCGCGTTCAGAACAACTGGAAACTCGGAACTGGGAAATCTCAGACTTCAGTGAGTTCAAGGCAACTGGGAACTCAGAATAAAACGAGCTCTGACTGGGAAAATGCGTTTTGAACGGTCATCCATCTCAGAATTCCAAGTCAGGAACTCTGGTCTCTTTCTAGAGCTCCGACCTGAAGATCACTGCCGTCATGATTCAACCTTGTTCCCAGTTGTCTTGAAAGCACCATAAATCCAGAGAATGCCAGACTTTGATGACAAATCTTAATGAAAAATCCGCTCGTCATCCCCTTATGCCATAGCTTGCACATCTCAATTGTCAGTGGAAACCACATTTGTTTAGGTAAGTCAGCCATATCAGCTATGTTTTTTTTTAAAGGCAGTAAATGAGGCTGAATTAACCGTTTCGCTGCCAGACAAGGCTTTGCTGATAGCCAGGTGTAGCAGTGGTAAGGGTTTGGGACTGCTGTAGGCCCTAACAGTTTGTGGGAACCGTTTGTCACTGTTATAGGGCAACTAATGCATTGTTTAGTGTTGTGTTGTGTAATAGCTTTGCTGGCATGCATCAAAAAAATCTATAATAATGTTTGCCTAACCAAGATTTACATGCAAAATCACCACTGCTTCAATGTAATTTAATAGAAATTATGCTGATACAAGACTAGTAAAGGCCCAGTGCACTACTTAAAGGATTTTTTTTTTAAGTATTATTATTCTGTTTTGTCACCCCTAAGTCCCGTGGCTATGGTTGAGGCCAGTTTGTATCACACTTTGACACTTGTTATGGCTAACCTGACATCACAGAGGTTCAGGTAGGGGTCAAGCCTGGGGTTAAGGTTACAGTCAAAGCATAATGTGCTAGATGTGTGATGTGTTCTAACATGACATCTTGAATGAATGCCATGCTGCGAGGCCAACCTGGTTATTCTTAGAAAAGATGGACAGAACCTTGTTCTGACAGTTATATCAGCATTCTCATTACCCCATTAGAAGTGTTTTTTGGGGGCTATTTTTGCTGTTGATGATGTTGTTGTTGCTGATTTGGACAGCCCTGCATTCTTCCATTATGGAAAACAGGAAGATGTCCATTTCCCATCGTACCCCTGACCTCAAATGGTATTTGCGTCCTTTATTTTGGTGTGTGTGTAATTACACAGCACGTTTATGCAAATTCATCAGGGTTGGAAAAATAGGGGATGAAGAAGAGGCAATAATTAGACACAACATTCATCCTCTCTCCAAATGAGCTGCCCACTGGCGGTAGCGGCGATGCGGTGGCGGCGATGCGGTGCGGCGGTCCAATTAAGCCCAATAGAGGTCCCTTCTAAGGCCGACAGGAGGAAGAGAAAAAAACATTGAAACAATGGAGGATGACATCATATCATGTTAATGGAGCAGCTTCTTGGTCCCATCTCTGCCTGACTTTCAGAGGACTTTGCCAAAGCCTCACTGGAGAACGCCATCTGGGGCCTCTCTGCTCCCTCTATTCATCAGGTTTGTGTTGCTGTCCCTCCCCTCCATCCTCCACTCCCACTCAGAGAGCAGAACCATCTTCCCAGCCGGGGCCCTTAGCAAAGTCGGATGGCAGCACCACGCTCGTTAGTGTTTACATTCCTCCCTGGTGGCAGATGCCGTTATTGAGAGAGATACTACCCACATCTCACATGGCCTGATGAAGCAAGGCCATCAGCATGGAGAGGAATCCAGAATCAACATTAGCATAACAGGGATGACCAAAATGAAAGCAAAGCATGAGGACTATTAGTGCATAATACACAATAGTAAAAGGCAGCTCACATAACGTTGTTCAAAACAAGGCTGTAACATGATTTCATACTCATGCCAGGCCTAAGTGACATGAACTAATGATGATCGTGTACTCTATCCGAGTCCCATTGGACGATTACTGTAAAGACAACACATCCTAATGGAGGTGAGGCGAGGCGAGGCGATATTGGTCGAATTTTGAGAAGTAGCAGTACACATTCAGGCATAATACCAAAGTGGGCATTAATGATGTGATGGTATCATGTGGTAGATAAGATTACCGTTCTAACATAGCCTCCAGTCAGATCAGGTCGTTCATTCATTCTAAGGTCATTGGTAACAGTGGAGGCTGCTGAGGGGAGGATGGCTCATAATAATGTCTGGAACGAATGGAATGGCATCAAACCATGTGTTTGATGTATTTGATACCATTCCTCTAATTCCACTCCAGCCATTACCACAAGCCTTTCTTCCCCAATTAAGGTGCCACCAACCTCCTGTGATTGGTACATATGCTAATGGAGAATTTCCCTGGTATAGAGGGGGGGGCTTTACAGATTAGTGTGCAGATGTTGTGGTGATATGTACGCCGTGCAGCATTGGTACATATGTTTCCCAGGATGATCACACTGGGCCAAGTGTGACACTTCTCACACAGACAGGCCCCCTTATAACGTGATGAAACACACTCAGGCAAACATTCTAGAGACAGAGGGCTGCCAAACACAGACGAATAATAAGCCTGACGAACTGTGTCTCTTTCTCGACGACTGCAAAAATTATTCAACAAAGGACATCAATATCGTCAAAGATCTGAAAGGAGGCTGCCTGGTACTTGACTCAGGGATGAGGATATGTTGCGAAGCTTCCATTTTGAACTTGGAGATAAAAGGGGTGAAGCAAGGCAAGTGCATCAAAGAGCAACAGAATCAAAGATTCCCTCTTTGGTGGGTAACTGAGGCTCCCCCATAATCCCTCCAAAACTAAACTAAACTATGCTGACAACGTCTACTGTTCCCACTACTCTTAAGAATTCTACCTCAGAGATGTCTTTTTGGGAGGATGCATAACACATACAACTTTTGAGTTTTTTTGTTTGGTGCTGGCAGATTTCCCTAGTGATGATTGCTTTCTCTAGGTGCCTCTTATCCTCCTCTCTCACTCGCCCTTCTCCCTGGCACAGCACGACAGCCAGTGAGGAATGGCTCCAGTGATTTCAGCCTTCCGCCTATAAATAATAGAGAACAACCTTTCATAAATATTAGAAGTGTAGGAACCGTGCCAGCCTACTCACTGGGGAACCGGTTAACCAACACACACACACACGCAAGCATTCACCCACCCAAACATGTGCGCTTACCTGCATGCACACACACACACATTCTCGCACACACTCACGCACACACAAACAATATGTATATCATTAGCACATAACACACCCATACTCATAAATTCCTTCATAAATATTGAGGCCAACTGATATTGTTCTCCTCGCAGCAGTGAGTAGGTGTTGTATTAGGAAGGTTTGAATTTATTCACATATCGACTTACATGTTTGCAAGTGTTGCTTTATTCTCAAAAGAGTTACATGGTTGAACATATTTTTGCAACTACAAAACTGACTATACAGGTGCAACTCATATTTTACATGTGAAGGAGAGGAGGGAGGGCAAGGTTGTTTGCTAGCCTTCCAACACTCCGCCACCCCTCCATTATCTAGGCAATAAAACCAAAGCACCATTCGATGCACCAATGCATTTATTATTCAGTCTGGGCCTCAACGTGATGTCGGGAGAGACACTGTCTAATCACTGATGAAATAAAGCAAGATTTTTTTTTTTTTTTAAGTCTGAGGTAACTCAGAGGCTGGCTACATCAGAGGCTGTCCGGTGCAGACAGAAGCAGAAGAGATCTTATATCACGTGTCCAATCCTCCCTCTGGACTGTGTCAACGGCCCTACTCTAACCGCCACTTCAAGAAGATTCATTTGAGCTTTTCTCACTTAAGCTTTTATCAGAGAAAAAGCATATTGCACTCAATAGATGAAAGGAACATTGAGAACATTGACTCTGGGATCTATATGAGGTGAGTGAAGAGGCAGAGGGAGAGGGGGGGTTGGAGAGGCTGTGTTGGTAACACTGGATTGGAGGCAGCTGGCCTGGTGTGATATGAGCTCTCTGAGGAGTTTGGGCCTGAGGTTGAGCACTGAGTGGTACCCACAGTCACGCTGCCCTGGAACTCAGACAGCCCAGGGATTAACTGTGATAGAGTTACAAGACAAAAGCTAGCCAGCATTGCAATTCCCACAATCTCCAAAAGGAAAAGAGAGTCCATTAAAGTGGAAAGATCTGTTACCTCAAGTCACCAAACATCTCTGGGCTGATACCCTACTGAACTGAAAGTAACATAAGCCACAAGCCGGGATCAAATTCACCCAGCAGTTGTTATCAATAATACCCACCTTGTCTGGAAGGTGAGAGCCTGGCACTCCGGCCCCTTGTCTCCATTAGGATCGGTGTTACCCAAGATGTTTTTAAACTCTGTTGGGGTGGATTCAACTGCAGGTGTCTGGTTGAGAGATTAGTGTGTGTGTGTGTGTTTCATGCACAAGAGAAAGATAAAGAGAGTACAGAGAGGAACTACAGAGGAGCTAGGAACTACAGAAAGGAATGAAAGGGAATGACATTAGGACTGTGGGGAAGCATTAGATCTCTGTCAAAATACATTTCCCTTTTACCTTGACAAAGACACTCAACAGAAAAAGTTCATGTTTTTTCACAAGCATTCTGAAAACGAACACAAACAAGCACACACAATAATCCCACCTACTATTCTAACCCACATTAACTAATACAAGGCCTACTATAAACACCTAGTGTATCAGCTGTGCATGTTGCCTTGATTCTCAGGATGTCCCCCACTGTTTGTCTGGCAGTGAAGCAGAGTATCACCAAGACCAACGTGTGCTAGTAAGTGAGTGCTGCAGAGAGAGTAGATTAAACCCCACTACTACCTCCCAGTGGTCAAAACACACACCAACTGGTATGGACACAGTGAAGAGCTAAAGCTATAACATATCCATCAGTCACTGACTAAATTGCAATAAAATTGAATAGTTAAGACCTAGGCCTACTGTCAAGATATACAGTACCAGTCATGTTTAGACACACCTACTCATTCCAGGGTTTTTCTTTATTTTTTACGTTGTAGAATGATAGTGAAGACATCAAAACTATGAAATAACCCATATGGAATCATGTAGTAACCAAAAAAGTATTTTATATTTGATATTCTTCAAAGTAGCCACCCTTTGCCTTGATGACAGCTTTGTACACTCTTGGCATTCTCTCAACCAGCTTCATGAGGTAGTCACCTGGAATGCATTTCATTTAACAGGTGTGCCTTGTTAAAAGTTCATTTGTGGAATTTCTTTCCTTCTTAGTGCGTTTGAGCCGATCAGTTGTGTTGTGAGGTAGGGTTGGTATACAGAAGATAGCCCTGTTTGCTAAAACACCAAGTCCATATTATGGCAAGAACAGCTCAAATAAGCAAAGAGAAACGACAGTCCCTCATTACCTTAAGACATGAAGATCAGTCAATCTGGAAAATGTAAAGAACTTTAAAAGTTTCCTCAATTGCAGTCGCAAAAACATCAAGCGCTATGATGAAACTGGCTCTCATGAGGACCACCACAGGAAAGGAATATCCAGAGTTACCTCTGCTGCAGAGGATAAGTTCATTAGAGTTACCAGCCTCAGAAATTGCAGCCCAAGTAAATGCTTCACAGAGTTCAAGTAACAGACACATCTCAACATCAACTGTTCAGAGGAGACTGCGTGAATCAGGCCTCTGTGGTCGAATTGCTGCAAAGAAACCACTACTAAAGGACACCAATAAGAAGAAGAGACTTGCTTGGGCCAAGGAACACAAGCAATGGACATTAGACCGGTGGAAATCTGTCCTTTGGTCTGCTGAGTCCAAATTTGAGATTTTTGGTTCCAACTGCCGTGTCTTTGTGAGACGGAGAGTAGGTAAACGGATGATTTCCGCATTTGTGGTTCCCCACGTGAAACATGGAGGAGGAGGTGTGATGGTGTAGGGGTGCTGGTGACACTGTCAGTGATTTATTTAGAATTCAAGGCACACTTCACCAGAATGGCTACCACAGCATTCTGCAGCGATATGCCATCCCATCTGGTTTGCGCTTAGTGGGACTATCATTTGTTTTTCAACAGGACAATTGCCCAACACACCTCCAGGCTGTTTAAGGGCTATTTGACCTTGAAGAAGAGTGATGGAGTGCTGCCTCAGATGACCTGGCCTCCACAATCACCCGACCTCAACCCAATTGAGATGGTTTGGGATGAGATGGACTGCAGAGTGAAGGAAAAGCAGCCAACAAGTGCTCAGCATATGTGGGAACTCCTTCAAGACTGTTGGAAAAGCATTCCTCATGAAGCTGGTTGAGAGAATGCCAAGAGTGTGCAAAGCTGTCATCAAGGCAAAGGGTAGCTACCTTGAAGAATCTAAAATCTAAAATATTTTTTGATTTGTTTAACACTTTTTTGGTTACTACATGATTCCATATGTTATTTCATAGTTTTGATGTCTTCACTATTATTCTACAATGTAGAAAAATAAAGAAAAACCCTTGAATGAATAGGTGTGTCCAAACTTTTGACTGGTACTGTAGATAAAAGCCAACTTTGACCCCTCCCTGGTGTTTCATCAGTCTGCAACATTTTCCTTTTGAAAATAAGACACACTGGCTGCACATGAGTGAACACAGGAAGTCAAAACAGGATGTTTACATTTCAAAACTGACTGTATTCAAAGAAAAGAGGAAGCTACTAATCATTGACAGGAAATACTGTAAATGACAGTAGAGTGGTTTTGAGGGAATGCAGAAAGAAGTAACTGTCATAATGTGTTTACTATGATAAAGGGGCTAGTAGGTGAAATTGTATGTCCACAACCACAGACCTTGTGTAACCCCTCTACCAACTGAGCTACAGCCTAAAATGAGAATCTGACAGCTATAGCCTATTATAACTACTAGTTAGTATCAGGTATCCAGGCACTATCAGGATCCCTTCACCTAAAAGTGTGTTGTTGTTTTTTGACACAGGAGCCTTGTCTGTGGCAACAAATAGAAAAGGTGAGGCTGTTTTGTTCAAGGTGAGCTGCAGTTTATGCAACATGGCTACTGATCTCTTAAGATTGGCTTAGGAGGCAGACTCTGGACAAGAGGAAGAGAGGGGACGTGAGGAGAAAATGGCAGAGGAGGAGGTGGAGGTGAGGAGAACAAAGAACATCAGAGGAGCAGGAAGGTTGACATAGAAACTGAAGATGAAAAGTAATATTTGTATCGCTGTTCTCAGAATATAAATAAATCAGTGGATAATGCAGTTCATAACTGCAATATACACTGAACATAAATAAAAACTCACCATGCAGTGCTGGTTCTATGGATCCCAGAAATGTACCATATGCATAAAAAGTGTATTTCTCTCAAATGTTGTACACAAATTTGTTTACATCCCTGTTAGTGAGCATTTTATCCTTTGTCAAGATAATCCATCCACCTGACAGGTGAGGCACATCAAGAAGCTGATTAAACAGCATGATCATTACACAGGTGCACCTTGTGCTGGGGATAATAAAAGGCCACTCTAAACATTTTTTGTCATGCAACACAGTTTAGAGGGAGTGTGCAATTGGCATGCTGACTGCAGGAATGTCCACCAGTGTCACGCCCTGACCTGTTGGAGCCTTTTTATGTCTCATTTTGGTTTGGTCAGGGTGTGATTTGGGGTGGGCATTCTATGTTATAGTTTTGTATTTCTTTGTTTTGGCTGAGTGTGGCTCTCAATCAGGGACAGCTGTCTATCGTTGTCTCTGAT
The DNA here is from genome assembly GCA_030435695.1 of Brachymystax lenok tsinlingensis. Classification (NCBI taxonomy): domain Eukaryota; kingdom Metazoa; phylum Chordata; class Actinopteri; order Salmoniformes; family Salmonidae; genus Brachymystax; species Brachymystax lenok. The sequence goes on from CM059790.1 coordinate 12,857,852, forward strand.
TGGGAACCACACTTAAGCAGCTATTTTTCCTCCTTTCTTTGTGGGAGGTTGACGCTGTTATTGTGTGTATTGCTGCTGGTGCTACACCTATTTTGATCTTCGTTCATTGTTTTGAGTGAGTTTAACAATAAATATGTCTAACTCAACCCGGCACGCTGCGCCTTGGTCCGTCAATGAAGATCGTGACAACCAGAGATATTTCCAGATAATGTAATGTTAATTTCTCTACCATGAGCTGCCTCCAACAACATTTTAGAAAATGTGGCATTATGTCCAACTGACCTTACAACTGCAGACCACATGTAACCACGCCAGTCCAGGACCTCCACATCTGGCTTCTTCACTTGCTGGATCGTCAGAAGGGGGGAGGGCGGGGTGCTGAGGAGTATTTCTGTCTGTAATAAAGCTCTTTTGTGGGGGAACACTCATTCTGATAGGCTGGACCAGGCTCTCCAGTGGGTGTGCCTGGCTCCTAAGTGGGTGGGCCTATGCCCTCCCAGGCCTACCCATGGCTGTGTGCCATCCCAGTCATGTGAAATCCATAGATTAAGGCCTAATGCATTCATTTCAATTGACGGATTTCCTTATATGAACTGTCACTCAGCACAATCTTGGAAATTGTTGCGTTTATATTTTTGTTTGTTAAGTTACTCCTTGCTGATGACCAGCATTGGCTGGTCATCAGCTTTTGTTGGTGACTAGTGCTGGTTTTGCTGATGACCAGCCTTCGATGTGTTTTGGACACTGGTGACCAGCATTAGCTGGCATAAACTGGTCACCAGCGTACCAGCATATGCTGGTCACCAGCAAAATCAGCATCAAGTCACATTATGCTGGCTTGAAAGTTATGTTTAATTCTTACAGGAATCCAGCCAGAGTGGGGATATCCAACAATTGGACCTTTTGGTCACCCACAATATGCATTCACAATGACTGCCAGGGTTAGAAAGATGAATAAATGAGACTACCTATACCATCTACACTAGAACAATCATTTCAGTAACGGGAGCAATTAATCCAACTAACAGATTGGATTATTTTAGTGTAATAAGATTAATTAAATCGATCAATATAGGCTACATGCAAACACAAAAAAATACTGAAACAAACAACTCTAAAAATCTAACTGCAATAGTGCATGCTGGCAAATATGATAATGATGGTCGTGGTTTTGCAGACCAGCTTGACCAGCTAGACCATGGGCAACTGGCGGCTCCCCTTTTGTAGGTCCGCGGATCAATTTCCAAAAACGGAATTAAAGAAAATGGTGTACCCACATCCATACCCACAAATGCAGTCAAAGCCGGACTTAGACTTTTGGGGACCCTATATAAATGTTTTACAGCTAATTTCCTGCAATTCTACACATTTTGCAATAGGGTGGAAAGAAATGTTTGCATGATATATAATATGATATCTGTCACGACTTCAGCCGAAGTTGGTCCCTCTACTTGTTCGGGCGGCTTTCCGGGGTCGACGTCACCCATTTTCTAGCTACCGCCGATCTACTTTTCATTTTCTATGTTTTTGTCTTCATTATACACACCTGGTTTCCAATCACTTAATTATTTGTTCCTTATTTAAACCCTCTGTTACCCCCTCATGGTTTTGTTTGTTATATGTTCTTTTATTGTGAGCTTGGATTTTACTACCTATGTTGGTAGTTGGTAATTTGAGTAAAGAGACGTGATTTACTCATCTCCGTTGTCCTGCGCCTGACTCTGCCTACCTGCTACACAGAGACTTCTGACAATATCTGAATGAGAGTGACTAACACAATCAATGGGGTTCCTCTGGTCGATAATTCAACCATGATTAACACAAATGTATATAGCTAGCCGCTAGACTTACTTACTCAGAGGAGCCATGGTCAGACCAGCTTGACCAGCACGGACCAGCATGGACCAGCGTGAAATGTATGCTGGTCTATGCAGATTTTTTCAGCAGGGCTATGTGAGATACCTCACCTAAATACATTATTATTCTATGTCCTCATATATAAGAGCACCTCTGCTTAGCTATGCAAGTTGCTTCAGAGACAGTGAAATTATATATATAATCCTGTACTTCAGGAAACAAACATGTTCCCTATTTTTTCTCAGTATATGGCAGGAAAATGGCTTCACCCCATGCCCTCTGTCACAGTATGTGCCGTTCCTCTCTCCGCCATTCAGCTTGTTTTTCTATTTGTGTTTGTCTGTTCTTTTTTGAGCAGGCTAAATTTAGACAGGTCCTCATTGCTCTAAACCTGCTGGGTGGGTAATGAGACCACCACTCACATGGTGTCCTTTCAGGGTGTCCTTTCAGGACACCCCCAGGCCAAATCTTTCTGCATTCTGGGAATGCAAGTGGCAATAAAGGGGATGGTTATGTCCCGGGTGGTCCCCATGTACTCCCAACACAGGCGGCCACAGCAGATATAAAGTTCAATATTAATAAAGAAGAAGTTGTGAATTCATCTCCCAGGCTTCTCCACAGACGGAGTGTTCCTGAGGACTCATCCTGTGTTCTTGGTGCAGTGATAACTCGTCAGCAGCAGCAGCACGCGCTGAAGCTCAATATATTATTTATGCCTGGACTATTTACATTTCGGTGAGTCTCTTATACAGTGCATTCGGAGAGTATTCAGACCCCTTGACTTTTTCCACATTTTGTTATAATTCAGCCTTATTCTAAAACGCTTTAAAAAAAATCTCAACAATCTACATACAATACCCAATAATGACAAGGAAAACATGTTTTAAAAAGATCTTATTTACATAAGTATTCACACCCTTTTCTATGAGACTCGAAATTTAGCTCAGGTGCATCCTGTTTCCATTGATCACCCTTGAAATGTTTCTACAACTTGATTGGAGTCCACCTGTGATGAATTCAATTGATTGGACATGATTTGGAAAGACACACACCTGTCTATATAAGGTCCCACAGTTGAAAGTGCATGTCACAGCAAAAACCAAGCCATGAGGTCGAAGAATTGTCCATGGAGCTCCGTGACAGGATTGTGTCGCGGCACAAATCTGGGGAAGTGTACCAAAAAATGTCAGCAGCATTGAAGGTCCCCAAGAACACAGTGCCCTCCATCATTCTTAAATGGAAGAAGTTTGGAACCACCAAGACTCTTCCTAGAGCTGGCCGCCCGGCCAAACTAAGCAATCGGGGGAGAAGGGCCTTGGTCAGGGAGGTGACCACGAACACGATTGTCACTCTGACAGAGCTCCAGAGTTCCTCTGTGGAGAGGAGAGAACCTTCCAGAAGGACAACCATCTTTGCAGCACTCCACCAATCAGGCATTTATGGTAGAGTGCCTTGACGGAATCCACTCCTCAGTAAGAAGCACATGACAGCCCACTTGGAATTTGCCAAAAGGCACCTAAAGGACTGTCAGACCATGAGAAACAATATTTTCTGGTCTGATGAAACCAAGATTGAACTATTTGGCCTGAATGACAAGCATCACGTCTGGAGGAAACTTGGGACCATCAATACGGAGAAACATGGTGGAGGCAGCATCATGTGGTGGGGATGTTTTTCAGCGGTGGAGACTGGGAGACTAGTTAGGATCGAGGGTAAAGATGAACAAAGCAAAGTACAGGGAGATCCTTGATGAAAACCTGCTCCAGAGTGCTCAGGACCTCAGACTGGGGCGAAGGTTCCAACAGGACAATGACCCTAAGCACACAGCCAAGACAATGCAGGAGTGGCTTTGGGACAAGTCTCTGAATGTCCTTGAGTGTTTTTGCGCTGTCATTATGAGGTATTGTGTATAGATTGATGAGGGAAAAAACAAAATAATCAGTTTTAGAATTAGGCTGCAACGTAACAAAATGTGGAAAAAGTCAATCGGTCTGAATACTTTTCCGAATGCACTGTACATATATTGTCACATGCTTAGTAAACAACAATTGTAGACTAACAGTGAAATGCTTACTTATGGGCTCTTCCCAACAACGCAGAGAGAGAAAATGTAGAAATAATAGAAGAGTAATAACACGTAATAATATAAGTAATAATAAATATACAATGAGTAACGATACCCAAGTCGATGTGCAGAAGTACGAGGTAATTGAGGTAGATATATACATAAAACTAGGAATAAAGGGACTAGGCCACATGATATATAACAGACTTAATGTTTTCTCTACAAAACGTTAGTGCCAAAAGGGTCATAATTATTTGGTTAGCTATTTAACTAACTATTTAGCAGTCTTATGGCTTGTGAGTAGAAGCTGTTCAGGGTCCTGTTGGTTCCAGACTTGGTGCATCGGTACCACTTGCCGAGCGGTAGCAGAGACAGTCTATGAATTGGGTGGCTGGAGTCTTTGACAATTTTTAGGGCCTTCTTCTGACACCGCCCGGTATAGAGGCCCTGGGTGTCAGAGAGCTCGGCCCCAGTGATGCACTGGGCCGTACACATTACCTCTAGCGCCTTGTGGTCGGATGCCAAGCAGTTGCCATACCAGGTGGTGATGCAGCCAGTCAAGATGCTCTCAATGGTGCAGCTGTTGAACTTTTTGAGGATCTAAGGGCCCATGCCAAATCTTTCTTAGCCTCCTCAGGGGGAAGAGGCATTGTAGTGCCCTTTTCACAACTGTGTTGGTGTGTGTGGACAAGGGTGGTGACAGCATTACCATCACACCGGTAGTCATGCATCATGACCTCAGTCAAATTCTACATGACCGTTGAGTTACAGTAATCTCCTCTTATGCACTCTGGACATGCGTTATTAGTACTCAACTCGCTAACGATCATCAGGCCACTAACGGCCTGGTACTCAGGGCTCTGTTGTACCTCTAAACAATGACATCAATACAAATGAGATGGAAAACAAACAGTTATCATCAAAGCAATAAGTGCTTTTAAAACTCACCTCAATTTGAAGAAAGAAGTTCAACAACAGGTTGAAACTGAGTGGAAAACATGGTTGTTGTGGATGTCGTTTCAAAGCCTAAAACAAAGAAAGGGACAGTGCTTTCTAAGAGGATGATTCATTCAAAAAACCCATATACATGTTAGAGCTTATAGGCATAGGCCTATATATGAGCCCAAGCCAGAAAAAAAAACCTGAAATAAAATAATTGTGTCATTATTCAATACATAGCCTAGCCTACTGCATATTACGCATGGCAGAAAAACATACAAAAAAACTGATATGAGATATTTTTGGTAGATAATTGGTCTAGCCTAAATTAAACAAATTTAGAGTTGACCTACAATTATAGTGAATTTGAATTTTGAATAGCCTAGTAATCACATCGTGATTCATGTGTCCAAAAAAAACAACACAGCCGGTTAAATAAAAAATAAACAAATCAGAAAAAGAAATAAAAGTAGAATTACAACCCTTGATAACTCAATCTTAAATAATTATCCCATAAGGTAATTCAAGGAATAGTAAAATAGACTAGAGACAGGTGTCCCTCATTCGAATAGCCCCCGCGATATGCAACCTTCAGGGAAGTTAGGAACCAATATACACAGGCAGTTAGGAAAGCAAAGGCTAGCTTTTTCAAAATGAAATTTTAATCCTGTAGCACAAACTACCAAAAGTTCCGGGACACTGTAAAGTCCATGGAGAATAAGAGCACCTCCTCCCAGCTGCCCACTGCACTGAGGCTAGGAAACACTGCCACCAACGATAAATCTGCGATAATTGAGAATTTCAATAAGTATTTTTCTATGGCTGGCCATGCTTTCCACCTGGCTACCCCTACCCCCGGTCAACAGCCCTGCACCCCCCACAGCAACTTGCCCAAGCCTCCCCCATTTCTCCTTCACCCAAATCCAGATAGCTGATGTTCTGAAAGAGCTGCAAATCTGGACCCCTACAAATCAGCAGGGCTAGACAATCTGGACCATCTCTTTCTAAAATTATCCGCTGAAATTGTTGCAACACCTATTACTAGCCTGTAAAATTTGATTTTATTTGATTTCAACCTCTCTTTCGTATAGTCGGGGATCCCCAAAGATTGGAAAGCTGCCGCGGGTCATACCCCTCTTCAAAGGGTGAGACACTCTAGACCAAACCTGCTACAGACCTATATCTATCCTACCCTGCCTTTCTAAGGTCTTCGAAAGCCAAGTTAACAAACAGATCACCGACCATATAGAATCCCACCGTACCTTCTCCGCTATGCAATATGGTTTCCGAGCTGGTCATGGGTGCACCTCAGCCACGCTCAAGGTCCTAAACGATATCATAACCGCCATCGATAAGAGACAATACTGTGCAGCTGTGTTCATCGACCTGGCCAAGGCTTTCGACTCTGTCAAACACCACATTCTTATCGGCAGACTCAACAGCCTTGGTTTCTCAAATGGCTCCCTCGTCTGGTTCACCAACTACTTCTCTGATAGAGTTCGGTGTGTCAAAACGGAGGGCCTGTTGTCCGGACCTCTGGCAGTCTCTATGGGGGTGCCACAGGGTTCAAGCCTTGGGCCAACTCTTTTCTCTGAATACATCAATGATGTCGCTCTTGCTGCTGGTGATTCTCTGATCCACCTCTACGCAGACGACACCATTCTGTATACTTCTGGCCCTTCTTTGGACACTGTGTTAACTAACCTCCAGACGAGCTTCAATGCCGTACAACTCTCCTTCCGTGGCCTCCAACTGATCTTAAATGCAAGTAAAACTAAATGCATGCTCTTCAAACAATCGCTGCCCACACCTGCCCACCCGTCCAGCATCACTACTCTGGACGGTTCTGACTTAGAATATGTGGACAACTACAAATACCTAGGTGTCTGGTTAGACTGTAAACTCTCCGTCCAGACTCACGTTAAGCATCTCCAATCCAAAATTAAATCTAGAATTGGCTTCCTATTTCGCAACAAAGCATCGTTCACTCATGCTGCCAAACACACTCTCGTAAAACTGACTATCGTACCGATCCTCAACTTCGGCGATGTCATTTACGAAACTCGACTCAGCAAATTGGATGCAGTCTATTACAGTGCCATCCGTTTTGTTACCAAAGCCCATATACTACCCACCACTGCAACCTGTATGCTCTCGTTGGCTGGCCCTCGCTTCATATTCGTCGCCAAACCCATTGGCTCCAGGTCATCTATAAGTCTTTGCTAGGTAAAGTCCCACCTTATCTCAGCTCACTGGTCACCATCGCAGCACCCACCAGTAGCACGCGCTCCAGCAGGTATATTTCACTGGTCACCCCCAAAGCCAATTCCTCATTCGGCCGCCTTTCCTTCCAGTTCTCTGCTGCCAATGACTTGAACAAACTGCAAAAATCACTGAAGCTGGAGACTCATATCTCCCTCACTAGCTTTAAGCACCAGCTGTCAGAGCAGCTCACAGATCACTGCACCTGTATATAGCCCATCTGTAAATAGCCCATCCAACTACCTCATCCCCATACTGTTATTTATTTTATTTATTTTGCTCCTTTGCACCCCAGTATCTCTACTTGCTCACTCATCTTCTGCACATCTATCACTAATTGCTATATTGTAATTATTTCGCCACTATGGCCTATTTATTGCCTTACCTCCCTTATCCTACCTCATTTGCACACACTGTATATAGACTTTTTCTATTGTATTATTGACTGTATGTTTGTATATTGGTGAGGGTGACCAGAAAGTCAGAACAGAGGTCAGAGGTCATTCAACCCTACTAAGAGAGTGTTTATTTCCCTTTTCATTCCCTGTACCTCAGACTCATTATTTAAAGACATTTCAAACATTTTGTGTACCAGGTTTACATTCGGTTTTTCAGTGCATTTCTTATCAAGATAATTTACATGTGTACTTCAGAAAATTGTATTTGTGTGCCCTTTAAACCCTCTAAACCTCTAAAACAAAAAAAACAAAAAACACACAATAAATCAAGCACAGTATTAACACAAGTAACAAATATTCATAACAGGTGGGTTGTGTGTGTGTGCTGGCGTGTGTGGTAAAACATTGAGTAAAGACAAACAAAATGGCCTTACTTAATTTGGGAGCTCCCTTAACAGCCAGATCCAGGTACCATTGTACTAACTGTTCTCCCAAGGCACCTGCCTCAGAAAGCATTTCAAAGGGAGAGATACAGAATCATTGGTAAACTCATCAGAAAATGTAGTAGTGGAAAGAAAATAAACATGTACTTAGTTTGCACTATGCTACATCTTAATCAGTCCTAAAAATTTGTCATCGAGCTTACTGCATCTTGGGCACGAAGTCTTAATTAAACCACGCGTATACAGAATCATACTTCAGACACATCAGATGATACAGTGTCCTGTTAAGCAGAAATAGACACCTTCTAATGCAGGCCTGGGCAATTCCAGTCCTCGGTGGCCTGATTGGTGTCACACTTTTCCCCCATCCCTAGCAAACAGTCCCCCGAGAACTGGAGTTGCCCAGGCCTGTCTAATGTAAACAATCCCAGAGCCCCTTTCTTGTAATCGTATCATTTTGACATATGTTCTGTACTGATTGGATCTACTTCCATTTTGGACACAGTTCCACGTAATGGAAACAGATTCTTGTTTTAGATGACATTACCTTCTTACTTAAATCGTTGGTGTTACCCAAACTATAGAATGTAGTAATAATAATTGGAAATTGAGCAGTGGAAACACGTTCTCTGGAGTGATGAATCACACTTCACGAATCTGAGTTTCATAGTGCCAAGTGTAAAGTTTGGTGGAGGAGTAATAATGGTCTGGGGCTGTTTATCAAGGTTCTGGCTAGGCCCCTTAGTTCCAGTGAAGGTAAATCTTAACGCTACAACATACCATGACATTCTAGACGATTCTGTACTTTGTGGCAACAGTTTGGGAAAGGCCCTTTCCTGTTTCAGCACGACAATGCCCCCCGTGCACAAAGTGAGCCCTATACAGAAATGGTTTGTCGAGATTGGTGTGGAAGAACTTTATTGGCCTGCACAGAGCCCTGACCTCAACCCCATCAAACACCTTTGGAATGATTTGGAACGCTGACTGGAATGCCCGACCTAACTAATGCCCGTGGCTGAATGGAAGTAAGTCCCCGCAACAATTTTCCAACATCTAGTGGAAAGCCTTCCCAGAAGAGTGGAGGCTGTTATAGCAGCAATTGGGGGGACCAACTCCATAATAATGCCCATGATTTTGGAATGAGATGTTCAACGAGCAGGTGTCCACATACTTGTAGTGTAGGTTGACTCCTGATGAAAATTGTGTTGAGTGGATTAACACAAGTAAAGGTTTTCCTTGACCCCGTTTTACATATTTACTTGAATGACCTTACTCTACAATTTCCTGTTTATTGCTGACATTGAAGAAACATCCATGGTTGTTTAAAGCAGAGACCATGGACCTTGTCCCATCTTTGTGTTTTCTTGAATAAGCAGGCCCAAAATAAATACAAAGACTATTGATTGATGCATATTCACAGGGACGTTCAACCCAGTGAACCCATATTCAATCCAAATGACAAAACAAATGTTTGGGTATTTATCAGATTCAAATTTGCTCCAAGAATAGATATCAGCTCATGGCTGCACTTCTAACTTTGAATAAAGACTGTTAGTAAAGCCTTTACACACTAGAAGTGTATCAATGCATTTAAGACTTAATGTTGATGTATAATACATTACACACAGGTGGTTCACCTATTGAAGTTACCATATACAGTTGAAGTCGGAAGTTTACATACACCTTAGCCAAATACATTTAAACTCAGTTTTTCAAAATTCCTATCATTTAATCCTAGTAAGAATTCCCTGTCTTAGATCAGTTAGGATCACCACCTTATTTCAAGAATGTGAAATGTCAGAATAATAGTAGAGAGAATGATTTATTTCAGCTTTTATTTCTTTCATCACATTCCCAGTGGGTCAGAAGTTTACATAAACTCAATTAGTATTTAGTAGCATTGCCTTTAAATAGTTTAACTTGGTTCAAACGTTTCGGGTAGCCTTGCACAAGCTTCCCACAATAAGTTGGGTGAATTTTGGCCCATTCCTCCTGAAAGAGCTGGTGTAACTAAGTCAGGTTCGTAGGCCTCCTTGCTCGCACACGCTTTTTCAGTTCTGCCCACAAATTTTCTATTGGATTGAGGTCATGGCTTTGTAACGGCCACTCCAATTCCTTGAATTTGTTGTCCTTAAGCCATTTTTCCACAACTTTGGAAGTATGCTTGGGGTCATTGTCCATTTGGAAGACCCATTTGCGACCAAGCTTTAACATCCTGACTGATGTCTTGAGATGTTGCTTCAATATATCCACATAATTTTACTTCCTCATGATGCCATCTATTTTGTGAAGTGCACCAGTCCCTCCTGCAGCAAAGCACCCCCACAACATGATGCTGCCACCCCCGTGCTTCACGGTCGGGATGATGTTCTTCGGCTTGCAAGCCTCCCCCTTTTTCCTCCATATATAACGATGGTCATTATGGCCAAACAGTTCTATTTTTGTTTCATCAGACCAGAGGACATTTCTCCAAAAAATATGATCTTTGTCCCCATGTGCAGTTGCAAACCGTAGTCTGGCTTTTTTATGGCGGTTTTGGAACAGTGGCTTCGATATAGGACTAGTTTTACTGTGGATATAGATACTTTTGTACCTGTTTCCTCCAGCATCTTCACAAGGTCCTTTGCTGTTGTTCTGGGATTGATTTGCACTTTTCGCACCAAAGTACGTTAATCTCTAGGAGACAGAACGCGTCTCCTTCCTAAGCGGTATGATGGCTGCGTGGTCCCATGGTGTTTATGCTTGCATACTATTGTTTGTACAGATGAATGTGGTACCTTCAGGCGTTTGGAAATTGCTCCCAAGGATGAACCAGACTTGTGGAGGTCTCCAATTTTTTTTCTGAGGTCTTGGCTGATTTCTTTTGCTTTTCCCATGATGTCAAGCAAAGAGGCACTGAGTTTGAAGGTAGGCCTTGAAATACATCCACAGGTACACCTCCAATTGACTCAAATTATGTCAATTAGCCTATCAGAAGCTTCTAAAGCCATGACATAATTTCTTGGAATTTTCCAAGCTGTTTAAAGGCTCAATCAACTTAGTGTATGTAAACGTATGACCCATTGGAATTGTGATCCAGTGAATTATAAGTGAAATAATCTGTCTGTAAACAATTGTTGGAAATATTACTTGTGTCATGCACAAAGTAGATGTCCTAACCGACTTGCCAAAACTATAGTTTGTTAACAAGAAATGTGTGGAGTGGTTGAAAAACTAGTTTCAATGACTCCAATCTAAGTGTATGTAAACTTCTGACTTATACTGTATCTCTGATCAAACTTTGAAAGTATTTGATCAAGGCTTCTGGTTAAAGCTTTAAATGTATAGCACATCCCACTGGGGCAGTTGAAGGATAGTCATAGAAGTCTTTTGATGGGCACTGGGTCAGCAAGCCAACTTCTGTGGGCCCTAATGGATTAGTATTTCCACACATAGTGATTTAAGCGCGCCTGAATTTCCTTGCAACCTCTGAGTGGATGAAAGAACGAAAGATATGTGCATCAAAGTAGAACAGTAAAAAAAAGCCTAAAAGGAGACTTTTGGTCTGGATGAAGTCCCTGATCACTTCCCTGGCCAGCAATGATCCTAGCATGGTACAGAAAACTAGGTCAGACGCTCCTCTGATGTCTTCTCGTTTCACACCTGATACAGATTTGCTTTCCCTTTTGAAACCACACATCATCTTATCATTAATGAAAATGAAAGTAGAACAAATTTCTGATTTTTGTATATGAATACTGAAAATGCCTGTACTTGTCCATTGAAACTATCAAAAGAGGCCACGTTTCTCAGAACCTCAGATGATTTTAATGAGGTACAGTGCAACCGTGATGTACAGTACTGTATCCGATGCTCTCTGCTCTTGCAAAGTGGTCATCCTTACTGTTTACTAGTCAGAAGGAAGTTCACTTTTTTTTACCACAGTTGGCACATATCACAGACCAGGTGACTTGTTTTTGTCCCTGACAAAGGATGCTGGCGGAAACGCAGAAGAGCCATTACCTACGTTTTCGTTTTGTGAATGTTTGACTGTTTCCCCATCGACTGGCCAAATTAGTTGTCCATCCTGTGGCACTCAGTCTTACTCACACATTTCAAGCTGAAACATTAAGACTGATTATGACCATTTCAAAGTTATTCACTGGTTAAAAATCCCTTTGAACCATTAAATCGAAGTAAATCGAATAGATACTTGATGTGACTGTAATATTCTCTTATAATATCTGGTCTCTCATTAGTCATTCAAAAATGGGACGAACGTGAAGTACATTAACCTATCATGGTTGTGCTACATAAAAGTTGCAATGGTCATCAAAATGGTTTTAAAAACAATTTTAATAAATGCAACAGTTGCAACAATGGACACAGATACTCCAAACTTTTAGAATTTTTTGAGTCCATGAATCATAGCACATAAAACATGTTACTGGCACGGACAGTCATTTTGGTGGGAATTCAGGTATTCAATTGATTGTCAAATGCCACTTTTTTTTCTTAAAATGCACTCATATATACATTTTCTTATTGTATCAGGTATTTTATAATTTTTTTTAATCAAATAAAATAAATTATATGTAGCTAGATTGCATAAATACAATAGGTCAATTTGAATATATGCATACATTAACATAAAGGGGAGGAACAGAGCTGCAACCACCAAACACTTGCTCTGTCTACCCTACCTGCACTCAAGAGGGCTGTCTCCAATTCAAAATCAGCACACTAAACATACTTCACATTGTTTGCAAGATCAAACATAATATCACTATAATCCAAGTGTTTATTTTTGGAAGTTGCTTTCATTCAGCTCATTTAATTTGTAAATAATTCAACTCTATTAAATTCTAACTTTTTTCAATTCCACAAAAAATGAACACCCATTTAATAAAGTTATCTTTTTTCTCTTTCTTGTGATGTAAGTGTTGAGATGGTGTGTTAAATCCATTGGAAAGCCAATGTATCCCATTTCAGCCATTACCAGGGTGTGTTTGACAGGTCATTACGGTCAAAATGAAAAAAAAATCGAAAGGCACAAGCACGCGTATGAAAGAGTTGCAGGACTAAAATGAAAGCAATCATTCCAGCGAGATTTAAATAACAAGGGGATTTTGCACCCCTCAAACAAAGGAAATAGATGGCTGAAAAAGACAGATCCTCTGGTGGGCGGGGCATACGCATTGCTAATAAAAGGGTAGAAAATGTTTTGCAGTGGTGGAAAAAGTACCAAATTGTCATACTTGAGGAAGAGTAAAGATATCTTAATAGAAAATGACTCAAGTAAAAGTGAAAGTCACCCAGTAAAATGCTACTTGAGTAAAAGACTAAGTACCAAGTATTTGGTTTTAAACATTCTTAAGTATAAAAAGTTAATGTAATTGCTAAATATACTTAAGTATCAAAAGTAAAAGTATAAATCATTTCAAGTTCCTTATATTAAGCAAACCAGACCATTTAAAACAAGTTTTATGGATAGCCAGGGGCACTCTCCAACACTCAGATATCATTTACAAACAAAGTATGTGTTCAGTGAGTCCGCCAGATCAGAGGCACTAGGGATGACCAGGGATGTTCTCTTGATAAGTGTGTGAATTAGACCATTTTCCTATCCTGCTAAGCATTCAAATGTAAAGAGTACTTTTGGGTGTCAGGGAAAATGTAGGGAGTAAAAAGTATACATTTTCTTTAAGTGAAGTAAAAATAAAAGTTGTCAAAAATAGTAAAGTATAGATATCCCAAAAAACTACTTAAGTAGTACTCTCATGTATTTTTACTTAAAAGTACTTTACACCACTGACATTTTGTACAGTCCAAAAAAATAACACAAGCCCACATGCTGGGATGGATATGAGGTACAGCAGACAAAAAGGCTGTCGTAAGCAGGTACTGTACAGTCTTATGTGCTTGGTCCTGCTTATGAACTCTAGCAATGAGAGGCTGCAAAGAGACAGCTGACTAAGAGAACCAAGTCATGCTGAGAAAAACACACATACACACACACACAGCACAGCTCCGGCACGGCTCACTGTAATCCTAATGTACCGTGTCTCAGCCCGGCAAGATGCTCAGATAACACACACAATGCCATGCTGTGTTAAAGGCTTACTAAGGTCCTTACGGGGTTGTAAATGTAATTTCCCAGATCGAAGTTCATGATATATCCCTGTAACATTGAAGATGTTGAGCGGTACCATTGATCTGAATACAATGGGCTCCTTTAGGCCCTGCTCTAAGGCCCATCCTCTGTTTGTGTGGGGCTGGCCACATGGAGGCTGTAAAAGACACACGACAGGGCATGGTCTCTCATTACAGCAATGAGGGAGGCAACTCACTCTTAATCAAACAAGTTTAATTCACACACGCACACGTGCACATACGCACACACACCTTTAAAAATGAGTGTTACCCGATGCAATGGATTGAGCAATAGAAGCTGGAACAGAAGACCTGGTGAACTCAGGATAATCAGACATACGGTCTCCACAAAGACTAGGCCAGTGGGTCCATCAGCCCTCACTCACCCAGTATCCCCATCACAAGCACACAGCCCACGGCACAAAGTGCTGTTCACCACCAAACTAGGCTACTGCACTCAAAATGCACTCACACTGCACTCAGTCTCTAACCCATCAACACAGAGAAATCCCACAGAGAGGGGTCAGCTACCAAACAACGGCTAAAAGAACTAGAAACACTCTCTATGACCATGTTTTCAACATTACCTTGTCAGACTTCAGACTTCTATAAATGGAAATAATTTTTTAGAAACAAGATTTTGGTGTGCAGAGTACACCATTTGTGCCCTGATGCCCTTTCACAGATCCATGCTGTCCTGGAACACATTAATATCCACCTGTTGATCAAAACTAAATTCTTAGGCATTGAAACTCTCATAACACATGACACAGCTGCAACATATTCCAACACGGCAAGGACATTGCTAATTGATGGACCAATATTTAAGAGGAAGGGCTCAACGAAGAAAACATGGTGTTTAACAGAAATTAATCACCCTATTAGAGAGCATTATGTAAGGCTGTGTTCAGAAATTATCTGGAGCATGGATAATGTGTTAACACGCATTTATCCGTCTTACTAAGTTCAATCACATAATGTCCAACTCTGCTCTGATGTCACACATACAGTGGGGCAAAAAAGTATTTAGTCAGCCACCAATTGTGCAAGTTCTCTCACTTAAAAAGATGAGAGAGGCCTGTAATTTTCATCATAGGTACACTTCAACTATGACAGACAAAATGAGGAAAAAAAATTCAGAAATTCACATTGTAGGATTTTTAATGAATTTATTTGCAAATTATGGTGGAAAATAAGTATTTGGTCACATACAAACAAGCAAGATTTCTGGCTCTCACAGACCTGTAACTTCTTCTTTAAGAGGCTCCTCTGTCCTCCACTCGTTACCTGTATTAATGGCACCTGTTTGAACTTGTTATCAGTATAAAAGACACCTGTCCACAACCTCAAACAGTCACACTCCAAACTCCACTATGGCCAAGACCAAAGAGCTGTCAAAGGACACCAGAAACAAAATTGTAGACCTGCACCAGGTTGGGAAGACTGAATCTGCAATAGGTAAGCTGCTTGGTTTGAAGAAATCAACTGTGGGAGCAATTATTAGGAAATGGAAGACATACAAGACCACTGATAATCTTCCTCGATCTGGGGCTCCACGCAAGATCTCACCCCGTGGGGTCAAAATGATCACAAGAACGGTGAGCAAAAATCCCAGAACCACACAGGGGACCTAGTGAATGACCTGCAGAGAGCTGGGACCAAAGTAACAAAGCCTACCATCAGTAACACACTACGCCGCCAGGGACTCAAATCCTGCAGTGCCAGACGTGTCCCCCTGCTTAACCCAGTACATGTTCAGGCCCGTCTAAAGTTTGCTAGAGAGCATTTGGATGATCCAGATGAGGATTGGGAGAATGTCAGATGAAACCAAAATAGAACTTTTTGGTAAAAACTAAACTCGTCGTGTTTGGAGGACAAAGAATGCTGAGTTGCATCCAAAGAACACCATACCTACTGTGAAGCATGGGGGTGGAAACATCATGCTTTGGGGCTGTTTTTCTGCAAAGGGACCAGGATGACTGATCCGTGTAAAGGAAAGAATGAATGGGGCCATGTATCGTGAGATTTTGAGTGAAAACCTCCTTCCATCAGCAAGGGCATTGAAGATGAAACGTGGCTGGGTCTTTCAGCATGACAATGATCCCAAACACACCGCCTCGGGCAACGAAGGAGTGGCTTCAGAAGAAGCATTTCAAGGTCCTGGAGTGGCCTAGCCAGTCTCCAGATCTCAACCCCATAGAAAATCTTTGGAGGGAGTTGAAAGTCCGTGTTGCCCAGCGACAGCCCCAAAACATCACTGCTCTAGAGGAGATCTGCATGGAGGAATGGGCCAAAATACCAGCAACAGTGTGTGAAAACCTTGTGAAGACTTACAGAAAACGTTTGACCTCTGTCATTGCCAACAAAGGGTATATAACAAAGTATTGAGATAAACTTTTGTTATTGACCAAATACTTATTTTCCACCATAATTTGCAAATAAATAAATAAAAATCCTACAATGTGATTTTCTGGATTTCTTTCTCATTTCGTCTGTCATAGTTGAAGTGTACCTATGATGAAAATTACAGGCCTCTCATCTTTTTAAGTTGGAGAACTTGCACAATTGGTGGCTGACTAAATACTTTTTTGCCCCACTGTATGTACTATAGCAACAATACCTAAGGACAGAGTCTGTTACCTGTCTTTGTTCAAATCCACTTGAACAAACCAATTTTTTTCAGTTGCTGTAAAGTAAGAATCTATATAGTTACCATTTTCTCTAAACAGTCACATCAGTGACATAAGTGGTAGCCTGATAGAAAACACAGTCTGATACTGTACACAAATGCATTATAAAAGTAAATATATGACTGCTTTTATTATGCTCATAGCCATGGCAAAGTACAGGGAGTAGTGATGCGCAGTTCCCACAGTCACAGAACTAGGGCATACCTACACGTACGCTACGGTCACAAGACTGAGGCCTCCTTACTGTCCCTAGAATTTATAAGCAAACAGCTGGAGACAGGGCTTTCTCCTATAGAGCTAAATTTTTATGGAATGGTCTGCCTATCCATGTGAGAGATGCAGACTCGGTCTCAACCTTAAGTCTTTATTGAAGACTCTTCAGTAGGTCCTATGATTGAGTGTAGTCTGGCCCAGGAGTGTGAAGGTGAACGGAAAGGCACTGGAGCAACGAACCGCCCTTGCTGACTCTGCCGGGCCGGTTCCCCTCTCCACTGGGATTCTCTGACTCTAACCCTATTACAGGGGCTGAGTCACTGGCTTACTGGTTCTCTTCCATGCCGTCCCTGGGGGGGGGGTGCATCGCTTGAGTGGGTTGAGTCACTGACGTGATCTTCCTGTCCGGGTTGGCGCCCCCCTTGGGTTGTGCCGTGGCGGAGATCTTTGTGGGCTATACTCGGCCTTGTCTCAGGATGGTAAGTTGGTGGTTGGAGATATCCCTTTAGTGGTGTGGGGTGGGGTTATATCCTGCCTGTTTGGCCCTGTCCGGGAGAATCGTCGGACGGGGCAACAGTGTCTCCCGACCCTTCCCGTCTCAGCCTCCAGTATTTATGCTGCAGTAGTTTATGTGTCGGGGGGCTAGGGTCAGTCTGTTATATCTGGAGTATTTCTCCTCTCTTATCCGGTGTCCTGTGTGAATTTAAGTATGCTCTCTCTAATTCTCTCTCTATTTTTCTCTCTTTCTTTCTTTCTTTCTTTCTTTCTTTCTTTCTCTTTCTTGGAGGACCTGAGCCTTAGGACCATTCCTCAGGACTACCTGGCCTGATGACTCCTTGCTGTTCCCAGTCCACCTGGCTGTGCTGCTGCTCCAGTTTCAACTGTTCTGCCTGCGGATATGGAACCCTGACCTGTTCACCAGACATGCTACCTGCCCCAGACCTGCTGTTTTTAACTCTCTAGAGACAGCAGGAGCGGTAGAGATACTCTGAATGATCGGCTATGAAAAGCCAACTGACATTTACTCCTGAGGTGCTGACCTGTTGCACCCTCGACAACCACTGTGATTATTATTATTTGACCCTGCTGGTCATCTATGAACATTTTAAAATCTTGGCCGTGTTCTGTTATAATCTGCACCCGGCACAGCCAGAAGAGGACTGGCCACCCCTCACAGCCTGGTTCCTCTCTAGGTTTCTTCCTAGGTTTTGGCTTTTCTAGGGAGTTTTTCCTAAACACCGTTCTTTTACACCTGCATTGCTTGCTGTTTGGGGTTTTAGGCTGGGTTTCTGTACAGCACTCTGTGACATCAGCTGATGTAAGAAGTGCTTTATAAATAAATTTGATTGATTCTAAACCATAGAGATAGATCTATATGTGTTCTGAACTCATAAAACCTATCATAACTCTGTCTCTCATTATTCACAGTGAGAGAGGCCAGATGGAACCCAATGGTCACTCTGACAGAGCTCCAGAGTTCCTCTGTGGAGATGGGAGAACCTTCCAGAAGGACAACCATCTCTGCAGCCCTCCACCAATCAGGCCTTTATGGTAGAGTGGCAGGACGGAAGCCACTCCTCAGTAAAAGACACATGGCAGCCAGTTTGGAGTTTGCCAAAAGGCACCTAAAGGACTCTCAGACCATGAGAAACAAGATTCTCTGGTCTGATGAAACCAAGATTGAACTCTTTGGATTGAATGCAAGGCGTCACGTCTGGAGGAAATCATCCCTACAGTGTAGTATGGTGGTGGCAGCATCATACTGTGGGGATATTTTTCAGAGGTAGGGACTGGGAGACTAGTCAGGATCAAGGGAAAGATGAACAGAGCAAAGTACAGAGAGATCCTTGATGAAAACCTCCTCCAGAGCGTTCAGGACCTCAGACTGGGGTGAAGGTTCACCTTCCAACAGGACAACGACCCTAAGCACACAGCCAAGACAGCGCATTAATTAATATCATCACACCTTTTGAGTTCCTTTGTCCATGACGGAAAATTATTTCACCACCCCATCCTTTTTCCACACAACTTCATTGAAGGATGTAGAGTGACTTTCCTGTAAACAGTATATGTTGTATTCCTTTTCTTTTAGCCACGTAAAGACTGATCTTTTTTTTAATAATCTGCTAAACCTTTACAATTATAACTGGCTATACTTATTTCACCCCTTACCATAACTATATACTATTCTCAGTCTAAATTGACCATAATTAGTGCTTGTAAAGTTACTGCCATCAGAGGTATTATGACGGTCAAAATTAGAGCTTTCAAATGTTTAATATTTAGAATTCAAGAAATAGGTTGTAGCAATATTTGTTTTATTCCCTTGCCTGTTTGCCTGTGAGCCAATGCCACAGATGTCAGAAAATTGAGACAAGATATTATGTGTGTAGTAAATCTGAGTAGGTTGGTGTGTATGATATTGGATGTGATTTAGTGAGAGTGTGTACGATGTCTGTATAAGACTAAGACTATAATGTGTGCTGTCCAAATAAATAATAACTCCGCCAATTTGCATGGTTGAGTGTCTATGTGTGTAACATGTAGTGCGTATAGCCTTAATATTCATGATGATAATTGTAATCCATATCGTATCACCGTCATAGTTGCATCATAATTACCTTTCACATCATTTAAAAACACATCCCAGCATTTCCATAGCAATTGACATTTCACATGATCATGAAAGAGACCTTGCATTACTCTAGAGATGGCTTCACTACAGTACAAATGCATTTCAGTAAAGTATGTTATTTTTCCCCAATGCCCCTATTCTGATATCTTCCCCTTGCTTGTTGTAAACATATATAAACTTGTAGACGAATACATAAAAAGATAGACAAACAAGAAACATTAAATTATAAAACAGTCCTCGACAATAGAGAGGGAGAGAAGAGAAGAGAAAAGAGAGAAAGAGAGAGTGAGAGAAGAGAGCGAGATTAGGTGTGTGTGTGTGTATGTATAAGTCCGCATGTGTACAGTTGAAGTTGGAAGTTTTTCAACCACTCCACAAATTTCTTGTTTACAAACTATAGTTTTGGCAAGTTGGTTAGGACATCTTCTTTGTGCATGACACAAGTAATTTTTCCAACAATTGTTTACAGACAGATTATTTCACTTTCACCAAGTCACAATCCTACAATCCTATAGGCTATCATGTGTGAGGGCCCACAATGTTATGCCCACATCAATTCAGAGGGCATCTTGACCTGACTTAGGGACATCCAGTAGGTAGGGGCTGTTATCAAATTGGTGCAGCCAGCCTGCAGGAGTGGCTTCAGAGGGGCAGAGGTTACATTATAGCAGGCTGTTGGTTAATTGCAAATGAGAACTGGTTCTCAAGGGACCAATCGGGTAAAATAAAAGGTGTCCTGCCCATGTACAGTGTACTATGATAAAGCATGTGCAGGGATACAGCTCTATCCAGAAGGGCACTGAATTCCATCCTGCCATTTATCATTTAAAGTGCTTTAGTTCAGGTGACTATACAAATGAGTTATTATTGTGTCCATGGCAATTTTGAATAAAATGTTGGTTCTGCATAGAGGGGCTCATAGCAACCTTGTCAAAACAGACAACATTCATCGTCCACATTATCAAAATATGCTTTGCTCTCTGTGTTTGCTTTTCTTTGCTCTCAAGATTGCTTGTCCTCAGATGAACGAAGTCTTTCTGTCTTTCATAATGTAATACGTAGAGCATCCTATCCATAAAATCCGGCTTCCTGGGTTGAGAGTACATTGTACCTCACCCCACCTCCTTTCCCGCTCCACCTCAGACAGACAGTCCGAATTCTCTGAAAGTTACATGCTGATTCTATTATGAAAGTCTTTCGTGGAACAGTAATGGCAGTTCAGACAGGAGGCATGCAAGGAACGAGGTCAAAAAAGCAATTAAATGCGAGAGGGGGGATTAGGGGAAAGAGAGAGAGATAGAGAGACACACGCTCATCCACATGCAGACACATAAACTCACACACTTAATCACACACTCACACAAACACAGAGGGTGAGAGAAAGGGGGGGAATGATTAATTATGAATGAAAGCAGTATTCATTGATTGATTGATCTTCATTACATTGTACCATTATTCTGTGATGTTTTTAGTGGTGTGTAGAGGAGAAACAAAAGGGGAAGACAAGGGAAGTGCTCATTGCTTCAATGTGAATGGAATGACCTTTGTTCTCAATCAAGGTTGTTTCAGAAACATATTTGTCATATTCACATTGTTAATTGAACCACGTTCATCACATTAATACAGCATGCCTTTTCTGTAACCTCAGCAAAAGCACTTCAAACTAAATTGCATCGAAATCAAATTGTTGTGAGGTAGGCTAATTACATGAATCTCACAGTAATTGATTTTGGCATCACTGGGAATTCAGTGATGAGCATGTTTAGACGCACACTAATAATTCGATATTAAACTGATTATGGCAGTAGGCAGAGTATGCCAATAGTCATGTAAACGCCTTACTCTGCTTCCTTTAATCGGCGTAAGGTCAAAAATCGAAGTAAGCATGCACTGATGAAAACACCTGGTTTTCTAAGCAATGTTTAGGACATGTTAACAGCTTAATCGGCGTTCCAGCGGTGTATTTGATCTGCGCATGTGCTAGCACCAGCCGAGTGATCCTCCCTCTTATTGTGAGTGAAGTGAGTTCGGAAAAAACTCTTAGAAATGCATCTGAGAAAGAGTTGTCACATACAAACTGTATATGTCCAAACTCAGAATCAAAAAGGTTTCTCAAAAATAACATGGTCACTGCGGTAGAACGTTTATCATGATATGCCATTTTCTGCATTTATCAAAAGTCCCGTCAGTAGCCTGATTTCAGACGTGTCCATGTAAACAGGATTATTAGGGAAATCGTTCTTCTTGCAAAGCATATAAACATTTTAAACAAACTATTATATTAATCGGAATATCCACAATAATCGTATTATTGTGTGCATGTAACCGTGCTCAGTGAGTAGGAGACAGAGATACGGGATCTCAGCACTGTTAGTTAATTACCAGTAGCTACTATAATAAACAGTCATAGAGTAATTGGCACTTCATCATTGCCCTGGCAAGTACAGGAGTGCAACTGTGAGTGACTCTACACCTCTTTCTCTCGTTCACTCTCTCTCTTTCTCTCTCTCTATCACACACACACAATGTCAAATTGAGTCTGGCTGTGTGAAGCTCTAGCCGAGCAAAAGTTAATTACTGGGTTAGCGGAGTACAGGCGGCCCGGTCCTCTAACCCTCCCAATTATCTGCCATCCCAAAGAGCAGACCCTCTGGCTGCACAGCCAATTAACAAGAGTGCTGGAGCTACCCTGAAGGCAGGATACACTGAATTAAGTCTTAAAAATGATGAGGTTGAAGTGACCGGTGTTATGAGGATTTATAAGGTACTGTACACTCACATCAATTTAATAGTGAACTGGTGGGCATTGCAACATTTGAGCATTGTTAAACTCTGCTTTTGATGAAAAGATCAATGCCTGTACTCTAGAGAAAGACAAAATCCTCTCTCTCTCTCTCTCTCTCTCTCTCTCTCTCTCTCTCTCTCTACACTTTTATCACCATTAAGCGACTGAAATTGAATCTTAGGCAAAGCCCCTGTCTAATCCTAGATTCCAGGGCTCCACTCTTCAATTAAGATCAGCCTAACTTCGCTGGCCATGCTGCCCTGGCCCTTTCATCTCTCCCTGTTCCTGCTCCCTTCCCTTTCCTCTGACAGGAAGCAGGTTTCAAAGGCAATTACTGTACTTTTGAACGCTAGCACTTATTTTCCCTTCCTGAGTGTGTCACGGAAATGCAGGCCAAAAAAACTAAAGCGACGGCGACTGGTAACGTGCTGAGGTACACGTTGTTGACGGGTGGTGGTGGGCATGCTGGAAGATAATTCTGTTGGCACTGCAGAGCACTTTATTGTACACTTTAACTGCAATCAAAGGTTTAGCTGAGAGAGTTCACATTATGTGTAGTTCACATAACGTTCTATTGAAACGAATGCACACAATGTCTTAGAACTTGACACTTAATTGCCCTATTGGTCTATTTCAGAACGGTCAGGCAGGTTAACTCCAAGGCCTTTAAGGCAGTGATTGAACAAAATAGATAAGGGTAGAACCAAAATGGCTATTGTCCGCTGTGTATTGGGTTTCAGAGGGTTAAGAAATCCAGTGTTAAATTGTTCAATTACAGGCTTCCTTGCATCCAACGCTGAGGTATCAGGCCTGTAACTGCTAGGTTTGGGCAGTATACCGTATAAAGGGGTATTTGGAAACAGCCACATAAACTATTTATTTGAAGTTTGTTTTATTAATTTGAATATTTGTAGGTACTTTATAGGTATGTACTGATCCTGCAGTCAACTTGTGTAATACGTTAGGAGATAAAGCAGATTGAGTTCATAATTTCACCTGTCACATTATTTTTCATTATGAAGCTTACCGGTAGTCCCCAGTCAAATTGTGTTTGTTTACAAGTACAAAACAAAAGAAAGACAGGAGACTTGTGACTCACTCACTGTGGTGCAGCACACGCCAGGTGATCACAACTAAATGTTTTCCAACTAGATATCTTATAACTATTAAGTGAACAATCTAAAATATGCTAAATGCTTTGCAGTTGTGTATTTGGTTTGTTAACTTAGTAGTTATCTAGCTGGTTAACTTCTTGAAAAATCAAGCTTCTCTTGGTAACAGCAGAGAATCCCCTCCTGGATCAAGATGCTTGCTGTCTAATATTTGTTTTGTGTGTGCAGCAAACTGTGAGTAGCATTTTTTTGTTACTTGTTACTTGTTGCTGAATGTGTAATGCTGTAACTAGAATTTGTTCTTAACTGACTTGCCTAGTTAAATAAAGGTAAAATAAAAAAATAAAAATAAACTTTATGACCTGGAATGTCTGTCCTGCAAATAGTTTATATCAGAGACTGTATAAAATGTATTTCCAACACTATGCCAGATACAGAGGGTTGCAGGTTGCAAATAAAGATGATGACATAAACATCAAAGTAACTAGATGAACCTTCTTCGATCAGTACTCCTGTCATCTTTCATTCATTTAAGAGTTTATCAAGAGCATGCAGTGGTGTAAAGTCCTTAAGTAAAACTACTTGAAAGTACTACTTACAGTTGAAGTTGGAAGTTTACATACACTTAGGTTGGAGTCATTAAAACTTGTTTTTCAAACACTCCACAAATTTCTTGTTAACAAACTATAGTTTTGGCAAGTAAGTTAGGACATCTACTTTATGCATGACACGTAATTTTTCCAACAATTGTTTACAGACAGATTATTTCACTTATAATTCACTCTATCACAAATCCAGTGGGTCAGAAGTTTACACACACTAAGTTGACTGTGCCTTTAAACAGCTTGGAAAATTCCAGAAAATTATGTCATGGCTTAAAAAGCTTCTGATAGGCTAATTGACATAATTTGAGTCAATTGGAGGTGTACCTGTGGATGTATTTCAAGGTCTACCTTCAAACTCAGTGCCTCTCTGCTTGACATCAAGGGTAAATCAAAAGAAATCAGCCAAGACCTCAGAAAAAAAATTGTAGACCTCCACAAGTCTGGTTCATCCTTGGGAGCGATTTCCAAATGCATGTTCATCTGTACAAACAATAGTACGCAAGTATAAACACCATCGGACCACGCAGCCGTCATACCGCTCAGGAAGGAGTTCTGTCTCCTAGAGATGACCGTACTTTGGTGTGAAAATTGCAAATCAATCCCAGAACAACAGCAAAGGACCTTGTGAAGATGCTGGAGGAAACAGGAACACAAGTATTTATATCCACAGTAAAATGAGTCCTATATCAACATAACCTGAAAGGCTGCTCAGCAAGGAAGAAGCCACTGCTCCAAAACCGCCATAAAAAAACAGACTATGGATTGCAACTGCGCATGGGGACAAAGGTCGTACTTTTTGGAGAAATGTCCTCTGGTCTGATGAAACAAAAATACAACTGTTTGGCCATAATGACCATCGTTATGTTTGGAGGGAAAAGTGGGAGGCTTGCAAGCCGAAGAATACCATCCCAACCGTGAAGCACGGGGGTGGCAGCATCATGTTGTGGGGGTGCTTTGCTGCAAGAGAAACTGGTGCACTTCACAAAATAGATGGCATCATGAGGAAGGAAAATTATGTGGATATATTGAAGCAACATCTCAAGACATTAGTCAGGAAGTTAAAGCTTGGTTGCAAATGGGTCTTCCAAATGGACAATGACCCCAAGCATACTTCCAAAGTTGTGGAAAAAGGGCTTAAGGACAACAAAGTCAAGGTATTGAAGTGGCCATCACAAAGCCCTGACCTCAATCCTATAGAAGATTTGTGGGCAGAACTGAAAAAGTGTGTGCGATCAAGGAGGCCTACAAACATGACTCAGTTACACCAGCTCTGTCAGGAGGAATGCGCCAAAATTCACCCAACTTATTGTGGGAAGCTTGTGCAAGGCTACCCGAAATGTTTGACCCAAGTTAAACAATTCAAAGGCAATGCTAATAAATACTAATTGAGTGTATGTAAACTTCTGACCCACTGGGAATGTGATGAAAGAAATAAAAGCTGAAATAAATCAATCTCTCTACTATTATTCTGACATGTCACATTCTTAAAATAAAGTGGTGATCCTAACTGACCAAAGACAGGGAATTCTTACTAGGATTAAATGTCAGGAATTGTGAAAAACTGAGTTTAAATGTATTTGGCTAAGGTGTATGTAAACATCAGACCTTAACTGTAAGTACTACTTTTTATCTGTACTTTACTTTACTATTTATAACTTTTATTTTTACTTCACTACATAAAGACAATTATTTACTTTTTCCCTGACACCCAAAAGTATGCGTTACATTTTGAATGCGTAACAGGACAGGAAAATGGTCTAATTTACATACTTATCAAGAGAACGTCCCTGGTCATCCCTAGTGCCTCTGATCTGGCGGACTCACTAAACACATGCTTCATTTGTAAAGTGTTGGAGCTGGAGCGTGCCGTAAATGAAAATAAACTAGAAAATGGTGCCATCTAGTTTGCTTAATATAAGGAATTTCAAATTGTTTATACTTTAACTTTAACTTTTGATATTTTAGTATATTTAAAACAAAATACTTTTAGACTTTTACTCAAGTAGGATTTTACTGGGTGACTTTCACTTTTACTTGTGTCATTTTCTATTAAGGTATCTTTACTTTTACTCAAGTATGACAATTGGGTACTTTTTCCACAACTAAGAGCATGTATCCAAAAGGAATGACGAGATGAACTGTGGTGCAGTATGCTGAATGTACAATGCTGTAATTTTAGCTCCATACACAGAACATGAGAATGTAAAATGTTGTCTCAGAACTCAAGCACTCTTTCAGGACACAGAGAGGTGGTGAAGCTGTGGGAAATTCAACAGTACACCGCCCAGAAAACCTAAAGTAAAAAGTATGGGAGAGGCAGAACAAATCTCTGAAGCAAATCTTTGTATTTATTTTCGCGAAAAAAGAAGCACTCCTAGCAATTTGTTTCGGTTTTTGTAACAGGTCACCCCTAACAGCTCCAGTGAGACTGCTGGTTCCAGCCAGACCTCCAAAAGAGCTGTTAGATAAAGTCTTGTCTCTGTGTCTACTGAAGCAAGAGGTGTTGGGTTCCATAGGGAGGATGCATGTCCTCTGTGTAGCGGCATGGGGAAACATTACCCACCCAGAGAGAGAGAGAGAGAGAGAGAGAGAGAGAGAGAGAGAGAGAGAGAGAGAGAGAGAGGGTGAGTCTGGCGTCAAGTCCCCACTGGAACATGACTGGGGGCCTTATTCAATCAAAACAGTAACCAGGTATCCATCTGTCTGTCTGTCCATCTCACAATTTGTACATCTGTTTATCTGTCCGCCTGTCTAGTTTCATGTTTCAAGTTTGAAGTTCTGTCACATGCACAAGAACAGTGAATTATCTTTCTTGCAAACTCAAAACCCAACAATGCAATAATCAATAGCAATGTTTTTTTTTTTTTTTTTTTAACCTTTATTTAACTAGGCAAGTCAATGTAATACTAGAAAAAAAAAGATTAGAAATAATATGAATAACACAATAAGTAAGTACGTAAGCATACTATATACAGGGTCATTTCCAATACCATATTTACAACATGCAGGTATACTGGAGTGATGGAGGTAGATATTTATAGGGGTAAAGTGACTATGCATCAGGATATAAGATAAACAGAGTAGCAGCAGCTTGTATGTGAGTGGGTGTGTGCGTGTGTAGAGTCAGTATAAATGTACGTGCGTGAGTGAGCAGATGATGGAGTTAGTGTGTGTGTGACTGTGTAGGGCCCTGTGAGTGTGCATAGAGACAGAGATAAAAAATAAAAAGGTCAATGAGAATACAAGGTTAACTCAGATAGTCCGTGTAGCTATTTTGTTAGCTATTTATCAGTCTTATTGCTTGGGGATAAAAGCTGTTCAAGAGCCTGTTGGTGCCAGATACACCGGTACCGCTTGTCTTGTGGAAGCAGAGAGAATAGTCTATGGCTTGGGTGGTTGGAGTCTTTAACGGGCCTTCCTACCACACTGCCTGAAATAGATGACCTGGATGGCAGGGAGCTCGACCCCAGTGATGTACTGAGCTGTCCGCACCACCCTCTGTAGCGCCATGAGATAAGGGAGGTGCTATTGCCATACCAGGCAGTGATGCAGCCAGTCAAAATGCTCTCAATGGTACACTTCTAGGATTTGAGGGCCCATACCAAACTGTTTCAACCTCATGACTGTGCGTGTGTGTTTGGAGCATTTTAAGTCTTTAGTGATTTGGACACTGAGGAACTTGAAGCTCTCGACCTGTTCCATTGCGGCCCTGTCGATGTGAATGGGGGTGTGCTCGTCCCCAGTTTCCTGTAGTCCACAATCAGCCCCTTGGTCTTACTGGCATTGATGAAGTGGTTGTTGTTCTGGCACCACACTGCCAGGTCACTTTAGGCTGACTCATCGTCGCTGGTGATCAGGCCTACCACCGACGTGTCGTCAGAAAACTTGATGGTGTTGGAGTCGTGCATGGCCATGCAGTCGTGGGTGAACAGGGAGTACAGGAGGGTACTAAGCACACCCTGTGGGGCCCCTGTGTTGAGGGTCAGCGTGGCGGAGGTGATGTTGCCTACCTTCATCACCAGGGGTCAGCCGGTCAGGAAGTCCAGGATCCAGTTACAGAGGGAGGTGTTCCGACCCAGAGTCCTAAGCTTGGTGATGAGCTTGGAGGGGACAATGGTGTTGAACGCTGAGCTGTAGTCAATGAATAGCATTCTCACAATATGTATTACTCTTATCTACAGTAGGTGGGTGAGGGCAGTGTGGAGAGCAATTGAGATTGCGTCAACAATGGATCTGTTGGGGTGGCATGCAAATTGGAGTGGGCCTACAGTGTCTGGGATGGTGGAGTTAATGTGTGCCATAACCAGCCTCTCAAAGAACTTCATGATTAAAGAAGTGAGTGCTACAGTGCGGTAGTCATTGTGGCATGAAGCTTTAGAGTTCCTGGGGACAGGAATGACGTTGGTCATCTGAAAACGTGGGGAATACAGACTGGGACTAGGAGAGGTTGAAAATTAGTCTTCAAGACATGTAACTTTCAAAATACAGAAATCCAAATGGATGATTTCAGAGACATGAGCTCCCCTAAATGCAACAAAAGTCAAAAACTTTGGGGGGTATCTAATTTAACCATTCTTCTTTTTTGTTTAAAATGACATTTTGTACTGATAGTGGTAAATATTAAAATAAAAGCTTATTCCAAATTAAACTAACACCCCCTATCCCGTTTCAAGGTAAGACCCAGATGCAGACAACGTCAAATTAACAACAGTTTATCAATCCAACAGGGGCAGCCAAAAGACAGGTCAAGGGCAGGCAGGGGTCAGTAATCCAGATAGGTGGGGCAAAAGTACAGAACGGCAGGCAGGCTCAGGGTCAGGGCAAAAGGTCAAAACATGGGAAAATTAGAAAACAGGAACAATCGAGAGACAGGAACAGAGGGGAAAACGCTGGTAGGCTTGACGAAACAAAACGAACTGGCAACAGCCAAACAGAGAACACAGGTATAAATACACAGGGGACAATGGGGAAGATGGACAACACCTGGAGGAGGGTGGAGACAATCACAAAGACAGGTGAAACAGATCAGGGTGTGACAGTACCCCCTCAGACGGGGAGACCCGTGACGAAATCCAGGGATATGTGGGACCAGGGACAGTGAGGGACAGGCAGTGGTTGCAGAAGACCAGCCGGAGCTTGCCGAGAAGTCTTGTTCTTAGCAGAAACCGTGCAGGCGGCGACAAACACAGCGACATCCGGAACC
Organism: Brachymystax lenok tsinlingensis; assembly: GCA_030435695.1. NCBI lineage: Eukaryota > Metazoa > Chordata > Actinopteri > Salmoniformes > Salmonidae > Brachymystax > Brachymystax lenok. Next base: position 12,887,191 of record CM059790.1, read on the forward strand.
ATAGTAGGCCACCAAAAGCGTTGTCGCATGAAGGCCAGTGTCCGACGGGAGCCCGAGTGGCAGGCAAGCCTTGAGGAATGGGCCCACTCCAGGACTGCGGAGCGGATAGCGTCAGGCACAAACATCTGGTTATCTGGCCCCCCAGGGTTCGGCTAGGACCGCTGCGCCTCCTGGTCCTGTTTCCCTATACCCCAGCTGAGTGGTGTCACAAGGCACGAGGTGGGAAGGATGGTCTCGGGCTCCGGGGTGGTAACCGTGGGACAATAGCGGCGAGGTAGGTCATCCGGTTTGATGTTCTTGGACCCTGGCCGGTAAGAGAGGGAAAAGTTGAACCGGGTAAACAGGAGGGCCCATCTCGCTTGCCTGGAGATGAAGCGCTTGGCGGTGCGGAGATACTCCAGGTTTTTGTGGTCGGTCCACACAATGAATGGATGTTCCGCCCCCTCCAGCCAGTGTCTCCATTCCTCCAACGCCATCTTCACCGCGAGAAGCTCTCGATTCCCCACATCGCAGTTCCTCTCCATGGCGTTGAGGCGGTGGGAGAAGAAGGCGCAGGGATGCAGCTTAATTTCCAGGGCAGAATGTTGGGACAGGACAGCCCTCATTCCGACATCCGAAGCTTTGGCCTCCACCATGAACTGACGGGGAAGGGTCAGGATGAACCAAGATAGGAGCAGTGGTGAAGCGGTGTTTGAGGTCCCGGAATGCCCGGTCCCGGAATTGCATAGGACCCTCGCGAACGGAACCTTGGTAGAGGTGAGTGCAGACAGGGGGGAAGCCAGGGTGCTGTAACCCCAGATAAAGCGGCGATAAAAGTTTGGCAAACCCCAGGAAACGTTGCAGCTGCATCCTGGATGTAGGCTGAGGCCAATCCACCACCGCTCTCACCTTCTCAGGATCCATCTGGACACTCCCAGCAGAGATGATGTAACCCAGAAAGGGGATGGTGAAGCGATGGAACTCGCACTTCTCTGCCTTCATACACAGCTGATTCTCCAGAAGGCGTTGAAGAACCTGCCGGACGTGGAGCACGGGGAGCAGGAGCAGGAGAAGGCGAGGATGTCATGAATGTAGATGAAGACGAACCGGTTCAACATGTCGCGGAGAACATAATTTACCAGAGCCCGGGAACACAGCAGGGGTGTTGGTGAGGCCAAAACGCATGAACAGATACTCGTAGTTGCCGCTGGCCATGTTGAAGGCAGTCTTCCACTTGTCCCCCTCTCGTATCCGCACCAGGTGGTAGGCGTTCCGTAGATCCAACTTGGAAAACACAGTGGCCCCCTGGAGCGGCTCGAAGGCCGAGGAAATGAGTGGTAGCGGGTAACGGTTCTTAACAGTAATGTCATTGAGTCCCTGGTAAACAATGCACGGGTGCAGGGTCTTGTCCTTTTTTTCCACAAAGAAGAACCCTGCGCCGACGGGAGAGGAAGAGGGACGGATAAATCCTGCAGCTAGGGAGTCCCAATTGTAGGTCTACGGTCCCGAGAGAGTACAAAATTGCTCATTGCTGTGATTCCCGTAGGTTGATGGAAGTGGTATTAAGAAAAAGTTATCCATATGGCCCACCAGAGTACTCACTCCTACCGGTGAGCCTGGTCTTTTAAAGGACAAGAGGGCACAAAATGACCAAGAGTACCGCAATACAGACAACTCTTCGTGTTGATCCTGTATTGCCGTTCAGCTGGCGACAGCCCAGCTCTGCCTAGTTGCATAGGCTCGGGAAGTGGTGACTCGGCCGTCTTCGATGACTCTAGGGGGAGGTCAGGAAGCCTCGGATTCTCTCGGCAACGAGACTGTGGGGGACCTCCGGGATGACTCTAAGGCAAGGTGGAATCCCTGAACACGCGAGCAAAATCGAATGTCCTCTCCCTCCGTTGTTCCCGTAATCAGCCATCGATGCGGATGGTCAACGCGATGAGGGAATCGAGATCCATAGGTAACTCCGGAGCAGCAAGCTCGTCCTTGACCTCCTCCGAGACGCCGTGCAGGAACAAATCGAACAGCGCTTCCTGGTCAGTCGACACCTGGAGGGGGGTGGAGACAATCACAGTGGGAAAAACGCTGGTAGGCTTGACGAAACAAAATGAACTGGCAACAGACAAACAGAGAACCTAGGTATAAATACACAGGGGATAATGGGGAAGATGGGCGACACCTGGAGGGGGATGCAGACAATCACAAAGACAGGTGAAACAGATCAGGGTGTAACACTCCCGGCTCTCAGTCATGGTTTAAACCAGTAACAGTTGTTTCAGGTTCTTTCATTCACATTAATTTCTCTATTCCGCTTGTCTGCCTCTCTCTCTGTCTGTCTTGTGCTTTCACTAGCACTAACTTGCAACATTGTATCGACTGGGTCCAGCTGCTAGTGAACTTGCAACATTGATTCACAGTTTCCTACACCAATGAGCTCAGAACAGACACAGTTGTGTCCCATATTTCAACCCCTTTTCAGGTGTCCCGACTTTTCTTTTTACAAAAAAAGGTCAATTTGTCAGCAAGACGCATCAATTAATTCAGGCTACAAGAATATAGGCCTAATGACAATCGCTGAATGTCATTACACTATTTGATGTTTGTTTAAGAGATTTCTCTTTCCCTTCAACAAATGGCCGGTCCACGGTGCACTATTTGGATGCTGGAAGTACTTTAGAGTGGAATAATGTGCACAGGTAGCCTACTTTTTGAAGTGATTTGTTTGACAATCAAATTAAAACATCATGACTGGTTTGTGTTCAGTGGCAGAGCCCCACATGTTTAGCACATTTTTAGTTGTTGCCTGTTTTGCATGTTATTTTGGCAATAATAAGTGTCACATATCAGTTTGCAAAAAAATAATAATAATTGAGTTAATAAAGCCTCATACAAACATGGTGTCTTTTTTGCTTTCTTGAGTAAGGCAGCTCCAAAATCCAGGTGTTTCAGCCTAGCTCAGTGCTTTCTGTGGTGGTGGGGCAGCCAGTGGCAAATACAATGTACTATACTGTAGTTGCGCCGTGATTGGCTAAGTGTTCTGTCACTCATGGAAACACTACGTCACCGCAATATCTACGGGTAGAGCTCGAAGAATCAAGCCCCTTGGGTGCTACCATAGACTTACATTAGAAGTGCCCATCCAAGAAGGCTCAAGGTCATTGACCACAGACAAAATGACGTAAAATCACGTTATATCTACCGTAGCTTTGATTGGACTGATCATGTCAACAACATACTTTCAAAATATTAGCTAGCAAGCTAGACAAGCAGTCATCGTCATGCATCAAGTCGGCAATCTACTGGCAAATCCTTTTCAATCCTTGTCAAATGAAGAGAAATTATAAATAAAATGCATCGGTGCTCATCAGCCATTGGACATAAACATTACACAAAAATTTGGAAATCGCAAATTCAACAATGAGTGCTGAGGTGCCACTGCAGCCCCGGGTCTGATCCCAGGCTGTGTGACAGCCGGCTGTGACCGGTAGAGGTGGGAAGGATTTAGCCCAGCGTCATCCGGGTTACAGTGAGGGAAAAAAGTATTTGATCCCCTGCTGATTTTGTACGTTTGCCCACTGACAAAGAAATGATCAGTCTATAATTTTAATGGTAGGTATATTTGAACAGTGAGAGACAGAATAACAACAAAAAAATCCAGAAAAACGCATGTGAAAAAGGTTAGGAATTGATTAGCATTTTAATGAGGGAAATAAGTATTTGACCCCTCTGCTAAACATGACTTAGTACTTGGTGGCAAAACCCTTGATGGCAATCACAGAGGTCAGACGTTTCTTGTAGTTGGCCACCAGGTTTGCACACATCTCAGGAGGGATTTTGTCCCACTCCTCTTTGCAGATCTTCTCCAAGTCATTAAGGTTTCGAGGCTGACGTTTGGCAACTCGAACTTTCAGCTCCCTCCACAGATTTTCTATGGGATTAAGGTCTGGAGACTGGCTAAGCCACTCCAGGACCTTAATGTGCTTCTTCTTGAGACACTCCTTTGTTGCCTTGGCCATGTGTTTTGGGTCATTGTCATGCTGGAATACCCATCCACGACCCATTTTCAATTCCCTGGCTGAGGGAAGGAGGTTCTCACCCAAGATTTGACGGTACATGGCCCCGTCCATCGTCCCTTTGATGCGGTGAAGTTGTCCTGTCCCCTTAGCAGAAAAACACCCCCAAAGCATAATGTTTCCACCTACATGTTTGACGGTGGGGATGGTGTTCTTGGGGTCATAGGCAGCATTCCTCCTCCTCCAAACACGGCGAGTTGAGTTGATGCCAAAGAGCTCCATTTTAGTCTCATCTGACCACAACACTTTCACCCAGTTGTCCTCTGAATCATTCAGATGTTCATTGGCAAACTTCAGACGGGCATGTATATGTGCTTTCTTGAGCAGGGGGACCTTGCGGGCACGGCAGGATTTCAGTCCTTCACGGCGTAGTGTGTTACCAATTGTTTTCTTGGTGACTATGGTCCCAGCTGCCTTGAGATCATTGACAAGATCCTCCTGTGTGTCCCTGACATCATTGGAGAGCTCTTTGGTCTTTGGTCTCCGTCTGCATATTTGCAGTCAAACGCCAGCACAAACGCCAGCATTTTCTTTATCTCCTTAGCTATTATGCTGTGATTCCACTGATTTCAAAACTCGGTCCTCCAGAAAGTGGAGAGCAACACTTATGCAGTTGTACTACGAGATATCTTTCAAAAAAGCAGTGTTAGAAAGGATTATCTACACATACTGACCAGCTCATTTTATAGACAGAAGCGCGCTACATGGCAGACCAATCCGAACTCATCTCTCAGCATGTGCAGCCCCCTCATTATCTCAGCAAATCATGGCTAGCGGGAAGGTTGCTGTCCATTTCCGTGGCTAAACCAAATGGGCTTGTAATTTAAAATGTTATTTGTGTTTACAGATAGCATACAAGTTTGTTATTAAGGCACATGAAAGTTCATATGTTCAAGAAGACATTTCTGCCAAAAAAACACATTTTGATTTAAAAAAAATATGTTTATGTTCAAATGGTGCTCCTGTGAAGTAGTGACGCGCGACATACACCTAGTTTCCTGAAACAAGTCACATTTATACAAAATAAAAAACAAAAATATCTTATTTACATAAGTATTCAGACCCTTTTCTTTGAGACTCAACATTGAGCTCAGGTGCATCCTGTTTCCATTGATCATCCTTGAGATGTTTCTACAACTTAATCTGAGTCCTATCTATATAAGGTCCCACAGTTGACATTGCATGTCAGAGCAAAAACCAAAACATGAGGTCGGAGGAATTGTCCGTAGAGCTCCGAGACAGGATTGTGTCGAGACACATCTGGGGAAGGGTACCAAAAATGTTCTGCAGCATTGAATGTCCCCAAGAACACAGTGGCCTCCATCATTCTTAAATGGAAGAAGTTTGGAGCCACCAAGACTCTTCCTAGAGCTGGCCGTCCGGCCAAACTCATCTATCAAGGGAGAAGGGCCTTGGTCAGGGAGGTGACTAAGAACCCCATGGTCACTCTGATAGAGTTCCTTTGTGGAGATGAATTTCTTTATAAATTTGCAAAAATGTATAAAACCCTGTTTTTGCTCTGTCATTGTGGGGTATTGTGAGTAGATTGATGATTGATTGACTATTTAATCAATTTTAGAGTAAGGCTGTAACTTAATTTTTTTGGGGGAAATGTCAAGTCTGAATACTTTCCAAATGCACTATAGTCTGTTATAGTGGGGTGTTGATGAAAAGAAGTGGGAGAGAGACAAAGAGAGACACACACAGAGATTTAATTGAATTGAGAGGTAGAGAAGGAGGCAGAGTGAGGTAGATAGATAAAGAAAGAGAGGTAGAGAGTGTGAAAGGTAGAAACAGAGGTACTGAAGAACGAGCGAGAGAGAGAGAGAGAGAGAGAGAGAGAGAGAGAGAGAGAGAGAGAGAGAGAGAGAGAGAGAGAGATAGAGAGAGAGAGAGAGAGAGAGAGAGAGAGAGAGAGAGAGAGAGAGAGAGATAGCGAGAAGAGTGTGAGAGAATGAGTGCCTGTGAAGAGAGAGACCCAAGGAGCATAACACATGAGTTTCCTGAATGTAGGTCATCGATTCACAAATGTATGTCAGTGTGTAAAGAACAGCAAAGCACAACTTCGAAGATCAGAGGAGAAATAGGGGGAAGGAGGAGAATAAGAGGGAGAAAACAACAGTGAGGGAGAGAGGGGAATACAGCAACAGAGAAAGACAGAGATGCGTGAGAGACACGGGACAAAGACAGAGAAAGAGAAGTGAAGAATGGTTTGACAGATCGATTGGCCCTTTACAGAGAAATTCAAGTCTATAAATAGTAGTGTACAGTATACTTGAGTACAGTGTAGCTCATATGACACTATAGAACGACCCTCACAGTAACCTAGTTCAACATAGAAACGCTATGAGCTCATATGTGAAGCAAAGCTATAGTATTGTTATTATGTAAGTGGAAGGGTACGTGCATGCTACAGTGACTGCTCTCAGCTCTTATCTGGCAATGCAGTTGCAGCAGATTTGCTAATGCTGTCCACTGTACTTGTGAAGTGACGTGGTACTACGAAAAGCAAGAAGGAAAAGGTTTTGCCACATGTGAGACTATATTGGCGAAGGGTAAGTTTAAAGATTCTCACATGAGAAAAGCTGAGACCAAATCTGAGGAATAAAACTCACACTCTTTCCCAGGAATTCCCAAGACTAAAGCTATATACTGTGACAAAGACCAGTTCAGTAAAACTAAAGCTCTCAGTCTCACACTCCATCCACTGCACCACAGCTGGGTCAGAGGTTCCACACCCCTACCCTCCCTCCACCCTACTCTCTCCCTCCCGCCCTCCATCCTACTCTCTCTCTCCCTCCAACCATTTCTCCCTTCTCTCGCTCTCCCTAATTCCTCTTTCACCATTCTGATCTTCCTTTCCTCTCCCTACCACTTTTTCCTTATTCCCTTCTCTCTTCTCTGTGTCCTTGATCTCTCCCTGACTATCCCTCCCTGTGCGTTCTGTCTTACCCATCTCTCTCGCACTCTCTCTCTCTCTTTCCCTATTTGCAAGCATGCCCTCCTTTCTCTACCTCTCCTTTCTCTCTCTCACTGTCTATCCCTCTCTCTTTCTCTGGGGTTGGCATATGGGACAGCAGCACCTGGTCCAGACTAATCCCCAGTGAGTTGATCTGAGGGGAAAACCTGCAATGAGGGAGGGAGACAGACAGACAGACAGACAGACAGACAGACAGACAGAGAGAGAGAGAGAGAGAGAGAGAGAGAGAGAGAGAGAGAGAGAGAGAGAGAGACAGAGACAGAGAGAGAGAGAAATAGAGGGCTGCACTTTTCAAGCTGCTCAGACTCACTAGCAATCTGTTGGGGATACAAATAAACACCCCCATAAACAAATTCATTAAAATGTCAGATTAGACTAGTGTGTGCACATTTATTGTGAGTATGAGAGTGGTTTGCTCCGTTCCAGCAACTGCAAAGCAGCCTTCCAAAGAGAACATAGGTGGCCCCTACAGGTAGTGAAGGGAAGTCATGGTTAATGACTGTATGTCCCACCTGGAGGGCTTGAATGTCACTCAGCTGGTTTAGTGCTCCCCTGCAACCCTCTCTCCGATCTCAGTTTGTGTGTTTGTATTTATTGGTTGTCTGATCTCTCTCCTCAGTCTCTCCTGAGATCACAACATATGTGAATACCCCATTATCAGGGGCGGCACATAGCCTAGTGGTCAGAGTGTTGGGCCAGTAACCGAAAGGTTGCTAGATCGAATCCCCGAGTTGAGAAGGTAAAAATCTGTCGTTCTGCCCCTGAACAAGGCAGTTAACCCACTGTTCCTAGGCCATCATTGTAAATGTGAATTAGTTCTTAGCTGACTTGCCTAGTTACATAAAGGTAAAAACATATATATATAATATTATTGATTGATCCATGCTGCTGTTAAATTACCTGCACCTAAACCCAGAGGAAATACATCCAACCATACTAACACTAAGAGAAAATGAAATCCCAACGATGTAGATTAACTGCAGTGTCTTTAAAAGCAGCACAGTCACACAGAGCCAACGAACCCTAAATAATAAACTGTGACCAATGTTACAAGAGTGATAAGATGGAGGCACAGCATCTGCTCCAGTTCTAGGAATGAATATCAGCCTGGCAGCACATCTGAGTGGGGGCGCTCATCTCATTGTCCCTCTCGGCAGCCACACTGCACAAGAGCTATCAGTGGTGCCTTGTATAAACCAGCTCCATAACCAAAGCCTGCCATGGGTGAGTGGCACAGGTTGGTGCCAAGGCTGGCCTGGCAGAGGCCACTGGGCCAGAGCGGTGAAGTGGAAGTATCAGAGACCATAGGGGCAGTAAGTGGCCTACTGTCAATCTAGGCCAAACCATTGAAATTCATCTAAAATCCATCTGTTCACTTCATCAAAAACAACAGTTCATACAACTTCAAATCACTTACGCATTTTGTATGAACCTCATATTTTCCAAGTTGCAACCATCAACAAAAATATAGCCTACTTGACTGAATTGGTCACATCATTAGGTCACATTCTCCAGCAACTCTCCATCACTCTCTGAGGAGCTGTACAGCATGCATCATTAGAAACAAGTCTTTCCAGGAGAAAAGCATTGCACCACCTACGTACAGTTCCTTCAGACCCCTTGACTAAGTATTCACACCCCTTGACTTTTCCACATTAAGTTGTGTTACACCCTGCATTTAAAATGAGATGTTGTATTTCTGGCCTGCACACAATACCCCTTAATGTAAAAGTGGAATTAGGTTTTTACACATTTTTACAAATTCATTAGAAATGAAAAGTTGAAATGAAATTGAGCCAATAAGTACCCACCCCTTTGTTATGGCAAGCTTAAATAAATTCAGGAGTAAAAATGTGCTTGGCCTCCCGAGTGGCGCAGTGGTCTAAGGCATAGCACTGATAGCACCACTGATAGCTCCTAGCTGTGCCACTAGAAATTCTGGGTTCGAGTCCAGGCTCTGATGCAGCCGGCTGCGACCAGGAGACCCTTGGGGAGGCACACAATTGGCCCAGTGTCGTCCAGGTTAGGGGAGTGTTTGGCTGGCAGGGATGTCCTTGTCCCATTGCGCACTATTGACTCCTGTGGCGGGCCGGGCACAGTACACACTGACACGGTCGCCAGGTGTACGGTGTTACCTCTGACACATTGGAGCGGCTGGCTTCCGGGTTAAGTGGGTGTTGTGCCAAGAAGCAGTGTGGCTTGGTTGGGTTGTGTTTTGGAGGATGCACAGCTCTCGACCTTTGCCTCTCCCGAGTCTGTACGGGAGTTGCAGCAATGAGACAAGCCTGTAACTACCAATTTGGGGGAAAAAGGGGTAAAACATACAATAATAATAATATATTTGCTTGACAGTTCACATAATAAGTTGCATGGACTCTCTGTGTGTAATAATAGTGTTAACATGATTTTTGAATGACTGCCTCATCTCTGTACTACAATTATCTGTCTCGTCTGGTAGGCTCGCGTCACTGGGAAGTTCCCGGCAGGGTTTCACTTTGTAATAGTTTGCAAGCCCTGCCGCATCCGACGATTGTCAGAACCAGTGTAGTAGGATGTGATCTTACTACTGTACTGACCTTTTGCCTGTTTCATGGCTCGTCGGAGGTCATAGCGGGATTTCTTATAAGTGTCCAGATTTGTGTCCTGCTCCTTAAAAGTGGCAGCTCTAGCCTTTAGCTCAATGCGGATGTAGCCTGTAATCCATCAATTCTGGTTGGGATATGTACGCACGGTCACTGTGGGGACAACATTGTCGATGTACTTATTAATGAAGCCGGTGACTGATGTTTGTAAACTCAATGTTATCGGATGAATCGCGTGAAAATAGTCCAGTCTGTGCTAGCGAAACAGTCCTGTAGCTTAGCATCCACTTCATCGGACCAGATCCGTATTGAGCGCGTCACTGGTACCTCTTGTTTAAGTTTTTACTTGTAAGCAGGAATCAGGAGAATAGCGTTATGGTCAGATTTGCCAAAGGGAAGGGAAAGGGAATACCTAGTCAGTTGCACAACTGAATGCATTCAAACGAAACGTGTCTTCAACATTTAACCAAACCCCTCTGAATCAGAGAGGTGCAGGGGGCTGCCTTAATCCACGTCCACGTCATTAGCGCCCGGGGAGACTTGTATGCAATTCTCTGTGTGCAGTAAAGGTGATTTAGAGTTTTGTCACCTCTAGTTGCACAGGTGACATGCTGGTAAGAATATTGTAAAACGGATTTCAGTTTAGTTTCCCTGCATTAAAATCACCGGCCACGAGAAGCACCACCACCTCTGGATGTGTATTTTTCTTGTTTGTCTATACAGCTCATTGAATGAGGTCTTAGTGCCAGCATCGGTTTGTGGTGGCAAATAGACAGCTACGAAAAATATAGATGAAAACTCTCTTGGTAAATAGTATAGCTTGCAGTTTATCATGAGGTATTCTAACACAGGCAAGCAAAAACCTGAGACTTCTTTAACATTAAAGATTGTGCACCAAAAGAGACACTCCCCAAGGGTCTCCCCCTTCATTTTACCTGAGGCTGCCGACAGGCCTTGACGATCGATGGAAAAAACTGCTTCCTCTTTCGAGTCCCAGGGATTAAGGCCTGGGATTAAGGCCAAGTCCAGAGTTGCCAACTCGTTGAAGTAGATATTGTGGACATCAGGACAGTGATTGCTGTCCTGATGGGTGTCCTGATGTCCAGAAGCTGTTATTGGTCATAAAACAGGATGGCGGAGACATTACGTACAAAAAAAGTTAAGGTCAGTATAATTTTTTTTTAAATAAATAGCAGCATTGGTCAGTAGATCGTAAAACTGCTGCTATCCACTGCAGCGCCGTCTTAATGATTAGTACCATTCCTTAGTGATTGGAAACACAGAGAAACTTGAAGCTCTCGACCCGCTTCACTACAGGACCATCAATGTGGATAACGGCGTGCTCCCCCCATTTCCTGTATTCCACAAAATCAAATCAAATCACATTTATTTATTAAGCCCTTCTTACATCAGCTGATGTCACAGAGTGCTGTACAGAAACCCAGCCTAAAACCCCAAACAGCAAGCAATGCAGGTGAAAAGCACGGTGGCTAGGAAAAACTCCCTAGAAAGGCCAAAACCTAGGAAGAAACCTAGAGAGGAACCAGGCTGTGAGGGGTGGCCAGTCCTCTTCTGGCTGTGCCGGGTGCAGATTATAACAGAAATTGGACAAGATTTTAAAATGACGATCCGACGATACCCCCGGACAGGGCCAAACAGGCAGGATATAACCCCACCCACTCTGCCGAAGCACAGCCCCCACACCACTAGAGGGATATCTTACACCACCAACTTACCATCCTGAGACAAGGCCGAGTATAGCCCACGAAGATCTCCGCCACGGCACCAGTAAGCCAGTGACTCAGCCCCTGTAATAGGGTTAGAGGCAGAGAATCCCAGTGGAGGGGAACCGGCCAGGCAAAGACAGCAAGGGTGGTTCGTTGCTCCAGTGCCTTTCTGTTCACCTTCACACTCCTGGGCCAGACTACACTCAATCATAGGACCTACTGAAGAGATGAGTCTTCAATGAAGACTTAAAGGTTGAGACCGAGTCTGCGTCTCTCACATGGATAGGCAGACTATTCCATAAAAATGTAGCTCTATAGGAAAAAGCCCTGCCTCCAGCTGTTTGCTTAGAAATTCTAGGGACAGTAAGGAGGCCTGCGTCTTGTGACCGTAGCGTACGCGTAGGTATGTACGGCAGGACCAAATCGGAAAGATAGGTAGGAGCAAGCCCATGTAATGCTTTGTAGGTTAGCAAAAAAACCTTGAAATCAGCCCTTGCCTTAACAGGAAGCCAGTGTAGAGAGGCTAGTACTGGAGTAATATGATCAAATTTTGGGGTTCTAGTCAAGATTATAGCAGCCGTGTTTAGCACTAACTGAAGTTTATTTTGTGCTTTATCCGGGTAGCCGGAAAGTAAAGCATTGCAGTAGTCTAACCTAGAAGTTACAAACGCATGGATTAACTTTTCTGCATCATTTTTGGACAGAAAGTTTCTGATTTTTACAACGTTACGTAGATGAAAACAGTCTTGATATGTTCGTAAAAAGAGAGATCAGGGTCCAGAGTAACGCCGAGGTCCTTCACAGTTTTATTTGAGACGACTGTACAACCATCAAGATTAATTGTCAGATTCAACAGAAGATCTCTTTCTTGGGACCTAGAACTAGCATCTCTGTTTTGTCAGAGTTTAAAAGTAGAACATTTTCCGCCATCCACTTCCTTATGTCTAAAACACTATGATGTGCTATGATGGGGTCTAAAATCAGACTGAAGCGTTGCTGACTTTGAGGGAGAGGTTGTTGTCCTGGCCCCACACTGCTAGGTCTCTGGCATCCTCCCTATATGCTGCCTCATCATTGTCGGTGATCAGTCCTACCACCATCGTGTGGTCAACAAACTTGATGATAGTGTTGGAGTCGTTCGTGGCCACGCAGTCATGGATGAACAGGGAGTACAGGAGGGGACTAAGCACACAATCCTGAGGGGCCCCGTGTTAATGGTCAGTGTGGCAGATTTATTGTTACCTACCCTCACCGCCTGGGGATGGCCCGTCAGGAAGTCCAGGATACCGTTGCAGAGGGAGGTGTTCAGTCCCAGGGTCCTGAGCTTGGTGATGAGCTTGGAGGGGACTATGGTGTTGAATGCTGAGCTGTAGGCAATTTACATCATTCTTGCATACATATTCATTTTGTCCAGGTGGGTGAGGGCAGTGTGGAGTGGAATAGAGATTGCGTCATCTGGATCTGTTGTGGGGGGGTATGCGAATTGGAGTGGGACTCAGTATCTGGGATGATGGTGTTGATGTGAGCCATGACCAGCCTTTCTATCACCATGAGAGCAATACGCCTTATTTTGCCCATTAACTACCATAACAGCCATGCTAAAACAGTCATGAGCACATTATGGGCAATTGTTGCATGGAATGGGATTACTGGTGTCTGTAAACATGAAGTGACTGCAATATCTGGTGAGAATATCTGGAGAGAATGTGCGACTATGACACAGAGTCAGGTGCAGTCTCCATGGTAACATAGCATCCACACACACATGCATGCACGCACTTTGTTATCCAACTCCATCATCCCATTATCCACCTGTGGAGAAGCATGAAAAAATTATTTGATACAATTCTGTTTCATTTCCCTTTGAGATTGAAATGTTCTTTTTGGCTTCAGTATTGTCTGGATACTTGGATCTTCAAAAAGTACATTTAATTCCACTGCACTTTACACGGTGTACCCACCACAGTACAGTAGATCATGATGGAACAGATGGAAGCCTCAAAATTCATTCATCTCTTCTGCCAAGTTTCAATCATACACATACCTACATGTTTTATTGCAACCTAGCTTGAAAACAGCCTCCTAGTCTTCTTGTTCCCAATCCAAAGAACACAGATAACTAGATCCTGCTCTTAGAGTTAAGAGGAATGCTATGGCTCTCCAACTGCGACAGATTGAAATCAGAGACAAGGCTAAAGCACTACAACGGTAGAGAAGTTACTTCACTATTCTATTGTTTGTTGACTCATTCAGCTAGTTTGCAGCATGTGAGTATCCTTAGATTATCTCTACATGCAAAGGCCTACATGTACAAACACACACGCACACATACAGTAGGGGCCCCCCCCCCCCCACACACACACACGCTCAGGTGAACTGTACATGAAGACGGATATACAGTGAGCTCCAAAAGTATTGGGACAGTGACACTTTTTTTGCTGTTTTGACTCCAGCACTGACTAAGATGGGCAGACTGTTGGCTTTAAATGTAGGATATTCAATGTCTTTTTTTCTTTTTACCCATCTACCAATAGGTGCCGTTCTTTACGAGGCATTGGATTGGGTCTTTGTTGTTGAATCTGTGTTTGAAATGTACTGCTCAACTGAGGGACCTTACAGATAATTGTGTGTGGTGTACAGAGATGATGTAGTCATTAAAAAATCATGTTAAACACTATTATTGCACACAAAGTCCATGCAACTTATTATGTGGCTTGTTACACACATTTTTACTCCTGAACTTATTTAGGCTTTCCACAACGAAGGGGTTGAACAATTATTGACTCAAGAAATGTTAGCTTATTTGTAATTATTTTGTATATTATTGGGTATTGTGTGTAGGCCAGAAATGCAAAATCTCAATGTAATCCATTTTAAATTCAGGCTGTAACACAACAAAATGTGGAAAAGTAAAGGGGTGTGAATACTTGAAGGGACTGTACCGTATATCGGGCTATTTGGAAATAGCCACAGGATGGTTTTTCAATATTGTCAATACCGTTTAAACTACTTATTTTAAGTTTTTTATTTTTATTTGTAGCTACTTTACAAAAAACACCTGCAGTCACCTTGTGCAATACGTTAGGAGATAAAGCAGATTTCGTTCTTCACTTATTTTTCATTATGAAGCTTACCAGTAGTCCCCAGTCACATGGTGTTTGTTTACATACACAATGTCAAGAGACTGGAGCCTTGTGAGTCACCGACTGTTGTGCAGCATGGAATTCACAACTAAATGTTTGCCAGCTAGATATATTATAACTATTATGTTAACTATCTAAATGGGCTTTGCAGTTGTGCATTTGGTTGTTAACTTATTAGTTATCTAGCTGGTTAGCTTCTTGCAAAATCAAGCTTGTCTTGGTAACAGCAGAGAATCCCCTACAGGATCAAGAGGCTTGCTGTCAAATTTTTGTTTTGTGCGTGCAGCAAACTGTGAGTAGTATTTTTGTGTTTCATGTGTAACTTTATGAGCTGGGATGTCTGTCCTGCAAATAGTTTCTGTCGAAGACTGTATAAAATGTTTGCAATGAGCTTGTTAGCAATTAGCAAGCACTCGCAATGGGATTTTACATATACTTGTTAGCCTCTGTCACCCGAAGGTTACCAATGCTAAGTGGGGTTTGAAAATAGCACCCCTTGTGTTCAGTGCTGGTATTACCAAAAATACCTGGATGGCACAAGGTCGGTAGGAAGGTATGACAATCTGGCTACCGCCCAAGCCTAATATCAAATGTTCAAACATCTGTCATGTAGCATGCAAACGACTTGTAGGCATGTGCAGAATATATTTGCTGGTCCAATCCATCGCACAGTTTTGGCCTTGTCACCAAGGCAATTACAGCGAAAAAGCTTGCAGAAAAAAGATGCATCCAAACAGCTGTCACGACTTCCGCCAAAGTCGGTCCCTCTCCTTGTTCGGGCAGCGTTCGGCCGTTGACGTCACCGGTCTTCTAGCCATCGCCGATCCATTTTTCATTTTTCCATTTGTTTTGTCTTTGTCTTACACACCTGGTTTCAATTCCCCAATTACTTGTTGATTATTTAACCCTCTGTTCCCCCATGTTTTTTTGTGAGTGATTGTTTGTATGTTAATACGGTCCGTTATTTGTGGGCTCGATATATTTGAGTTGTATTTTGTGATTACTTGAGTAAATACGTTTTTTACTCATATCTGTTGTCCTGTGCCTGACTCCTATACACTAGCTACACACAGGATCTATTACAACAGCACAAGTCTTCAAAAATAGACTTTGAGTCTCTGAAGTGAACATTATACAATTCTATTATACACACATCATGTCAATAGAAGGATGTAATAGAAAACCAGATAGATGCTGAGAGAGAATCTACGATGGGGTGAAAAGATGCAGGAGAGACAGAAAACTGATCTAACATAATACAGGAAATAATCAAGAAAATGGCACAGACTGCACTGGCAGTAATGGCTTTATATGTCAATATATAACTGTCTACTGGACATCTCAGGCCATGTCAATATATAACTGTCTACTGGACATCTCAGGCCATGTCAATATATAACTGTCTACTGAACATCTCAGGCCACGTCAATATATAACTGTCTACTGGACATCTCAGGCCATGTCAATATATAACTGTCTACTGGACATCTCAGGCCATGTCAATATATAACTGTCTACTGGACATCTCAGGCCATGTCAATATATAACTGTCTACTGAACATCTCAGGCCATGTCAATATATAACTGTCTACTGGACATCTCAGGCCATGTCAATATATAACTGTCTACTGGACATCTCAGGCCATGTCAATATATAACTGTCTACTGGACATCTCAGGCCATGTCAATATATAACTGTCTACTGGACATCTCAGGCCATGTCAATATATAACTGTCTACTGGACATCTCAGGCCATGTCAATATATAACTGTCTACTGGACATCTCAGGCCATGTCAATATATACGTTTCTACTGGACATCTCAGGCCATGTCAATATATAACTGTCTACTGGACATCTCAGGGCATGTCAATATATACGTTTCTACTGGACATCTCAGGCCATGTCAATATATAACTGTCTACTGGACATCTCAGGCCATGTCAATATATAACTGTCTACTGGACATCTCAGGCCATGTCAATATATACGTTTCTACTGGACATCTCAGGCCATGTCAATATATACGTTTCTACTGGACATCTCAGGCCATGTCAATATATAACTGTCTACTGGACATCTCAGGCCATGTCAATATATAACTGTCTACTGGACATCTCAGGCCATGTCAATATATAACTGTCTACTGGACATCTCAGGCTATGTCAATATATAACTGTCTACTGGACATCTCAGGCCATGTCAATATATAACTGTCTACTGGACATCTCAGGCCATGTCAATATATAACTGTCTACTGGACATCTCAGGCCATGTCAATATTTAACTGTCTACTGGACATCTCAGGCCATGTCAATATATAACTGTCTACTGGACATCTCAGGCCATGTCAATATATAACTGTCTACTGGACATCTCAGGCTATGTCAATATATAACTGTCTACTGGACATCTCAGGCCATGTCAATATATAACTGTCTACTGGACATCTCAGGCCATGTCAATATATAACTGTCTACTGGACATCTCAGGCCATGTCAAATCCAAACCTAGTGATGTCCTCTCTCCCCATTGACGCCAAAACAGACATAAACACATATTTTCTGTGTACAAACACAAATGCATGCACACACACTCACTCAGTCACACACACAACCCTAGAGTGAGTAAGCTTTGCAATTGCTTGACCTGTCAGGACAATGTATTTCCAGACTGGTGGCGGAAGCTGCTGAAGGAACATCAAAGAGACATTGTGTGTGTGTGTGTGTGTGTGTGTTTACCTACAGTATGTGCCTGCTTGAGTGTATGTGTGGTTTGGTGCCAGTGTGTGTGCTGCACTTCCTATGTGCTCCCTGGGTCTGTCCCCAGCCAGCCAGGCCAGGAAGGAGCTTCTGTGCTGCCCAGTTTCATGTCTGACAATGGACCACCTTCATCCATCTGCACACATCCACCCCCAGTCTGCGCCTGTGTGTGTGTGTGTGTGGGTGTGTGTGAGAGAGAAAGAGAGAGAGAGGTGTGTGTGGTTGCATAAGGTACCTCAGTCTGCAACATAAATCAATCCCTACATCACATTGACCATAAGATTAAAGGCTATATTTCTATGTTTTCATATATCAATGTTAATTTAGCCATTTACGTACATTGATAATTTCTGTTTTGTAATCCATTTGCTGAAAGCAAAGCCACCAGAATACATACATTTAGCCTCATTATTCATTTCCATCCTATGATGGTGCTTTTCTTCTAGACAGAACCACGTTCACCCGCGCTTTCCTTTACACATTATTATCCCCCTAAAGACAAAATAAAAAGCCTTCCATTCACTCACAGGTAAAATCTGTATTTCTCAGACCCTTCTGAATGTTTGTTGAGCAGTACAAAAGCAAGCAGGCACATTTTTCCATTTTCTCTTGACATCTCTAAGAATAGTTTGGCAAAATGCTGCCCATCTCAAGGAGAGGGCCAACGCCTGGTGTGTGGGAAGACTTCATGTGTCAGACTGAAAATTCAGGAGGATGTTTACGAAATTACTCTTGGTTGGGTATTTACTGCAAGTTGGTGTTTCTGTTGATATTATCTGTTAAAATGTTAGTTTTCTGTTGACATTTTCATACCATTCTATATTGTGAGGGAAAAAAACTATGTATTTACATGCTGATTATAAGCATCACTGGAAAGTTGGTAGTCTACACATTACTACATGATCCTCCATACACGTTACAACTGTTATAGCAGTTTACTACTTGTTATAGCAGTCGACTAGTTGTATACCAATTTAATAACAGTTGAACCTTAATGGAGCATCACCAGTTAGAGAACTAGCACGCATCTTTCTTCCTCCAGATACAGGTCAGTCGATCATTCGATCTGAAGTTCTGCGTCACCACAGACAGTGTTTTGACATTATAGCGTGTTTGCCACAAGTATGAACTGAGTCACAACAGGATGTGGACCTGGGGGGACTCCTGTAGGGATGTCACTTACTGGTGTGGACCAGATATCACACGCTTTGGTTCACTTTGTTGGATATCTTGGACAGACAGGCTGGCAGAAAGACAGAGAGAGCACATAGACAGACGGACGGAAACACAGACAGGCAGTGTGTTCGGCAGCTCTTGTGTCTGTCCATCCCCTGGGAGTCTGGCTGACGTTATGGTGTTATTATCTGGACAGGCCTCTGGTGGGGAGGAAGTGTCACTAATCAGCTGAAGTGAGGATGATGAGGTCAGGATGGATGCAAGTAAAGGGAGAACGCCGTCGCATGCGGCAGGATCATTGTCCGGGGGGCTTTCCCTCCTCTTTCTCACACTCACACATACACATACACACATACATCATAATTGATACAAATTAGAGGGAAATGGTTCCTGAGCATTGCTGTATGGCTCAGTGGGTAGAGAGCCAGTGTGCAGGAAACCAGGTCAGCACGCCACTGATTACTACTGTGCCACAGAATACCAATACCATCCCTGAGAACCCAGAAAACACAGGAACACATGGTTCAATTGCTGTTATCAATATGGGAGGTTAGGGCCAAATCCTTGAGAGACATGCACATTCAGTCGCTAATGAAAGTCTACTCACTCCTTGCCTTCACATTTTGCTGCCTTAAAATGTAATCTACGGATTACATTTGTTTTCCTACCGATCTACACAAACTACTCCACATTTTCAAAGTTATCATTTTGTTTCTCCGTTAAGGTCGTTAAATAATAATGCAAGACAACACAGCTAAGAAATAAACTTTTTGGCCTAAATTAGAAACTACAGATTTGGGTGAATTCCAATCCAACACAACACAGAGTGAAACCCTCTGTATTTTCAAGTATTGTGGTGGCAGCATCATGTTATGGGTATGCTTGTCACCGGCAGGGACTGGGGAGTTGGTCAGGATCAAAATAAATATGAAAGGAGCAAAGCCCATGTAAAAAGTTAGAGGAAAACTTTATGTTTCTATAATTTTTGGTCAAACTTTACTTGACACCCAACATCATAACACGTTATGACATGGTCATAACAATGTCATAACAACTGACATAACTTGTCATAACCTGTAATAATATGGTCATAACAATGTCATAGACCTGTTGTGACATATATTGCGTTATTTTATGACTGGTTATAACACATTCATAAGAGTGTCAAAACGCACAAAACCTACCACAAGGAAAAACCTTCCATTACACCATAGCCTACTTGTCAACAACAATATATTTATGCCATATAACATTTTTTTTTGGGGGGGATAGACCATATTAAATTATCAATGTAATTGTGCACACATTAATGTCAGACATACACATACCCCAATGCTCTGTTGCTGATGACTGGGAGCAGGACAAGACACCCTATTTTTTTACTGATGATTGATTTAAGGGCAGGTGCATGATATGCCTATCTGGCTTATGTGATTATGATGGTCATAATGTTTCTTGACAGTGTTATAAAGTATTTCTTAGTCCAAGTAAAGTGACACAGGATGGTCATAATGCCTCTTGACAGTGTCAAGTTATTTAAAATATAATGAAAAAAAAAAACACATGACTGTAAAGTAATCATTACAACAACATCAACGGATTTAAGAAACACACTTTGAACTGAAAGGAAACTTCTTGAAAAAAATAATTTGAAAATAATTTGGTTTTTGACACCCTTATGTAGGTGTCATAACCAGCCACAAAATAATGCAATATATATCAGAACATGTGTATATATATAATTTTATTTATTTAACCTTTATTTAACTAGGCAAGCCAGTTAACAACAAATTCTTATTTACAATGATGGCCTAAGAACTAAGAGTTAACTGCCTTGTTCAGGGGCAGAACGACAGATTTTTACCTCAGCTCGGGGATTCGAACTTGCAACCCTCCGGTTACAAGTCCAACGCTCTAACCACTAGGCTACCTGCCGCCCCATATATGAGTCATGACAGTGTTATGACAAGTTATGTCAGCTGTTATGACATACTATGGCCTGGTAATGACTGTGTCATAACATGTTATGACACTGGGTGTCAAGTAAAGTGTTACCGAGTTAGGACATACAGTACAATACATGAGACATCTTGACCTGTTTTTTCTGTGCATACGCCACATTTTATTTTCCATCATGTGAGTAATGCAATACTGCCAGGGTTGAGAGGGACTGATGGAAATAGAGAGTGTATTGAGAAGTCCTGGTCACCAGCCACAGGGGATCCCAATAGGTCATAACGAACAGTGTGATACAGGAAAAGGCTGTCTCAAGAGCTAAACCAGGCCTGTTAAAGCCGTCTATTCACAGGACACAACTACAAAGCCGGTATGAGTAACCAGACCATGAGAATGACCCATTTTGATACTGATCCATATAATAATGTTTTATCCTGAGATGAGGTCTCAAAATAGACAAACTTCAAAAGGTTTCCTGGTGCTCTTTTGTAACATACCCTGTTATTCAATGGTTAAGAAATGAATACTCACCAGATTTTCGGGCAACCATTTGGATGACAACATGTTTCTTGACATAGGCTTTGCATAAAAACATGATCAAAGTTATTATCAAATATAAGTCTGGAATTTTTGTCCTTGCAGTGAACTAGCAGCCGAACGGGTTACGAAAAATGGTGCAACTCAAAAACAGTTCAATCTTGTACAGGCTTAACTGAATGAAGAACAAAGACTGAATGCAATATGACATTATATTCAATAGTTTGGGAAATGGTTGTTTGGGATCCTCGGAGCCAAATTATGTGATGGCAGGTAGCCCTATGCGGGATGTGGGAGCAAAACACATGACAATGATTACATTTCCATTATTTGCAGTATCTAGACTGTCCACTGAAGTGCTGAGACAGAATGGCTATATAAGGAATGGAACATGTATGACCAGGGCCCAGCCACCATTATAACCCAGGTCGAAGCAGATGTCAGATGTGGGCGGTAACAAGAAAGGAACTGAGACTGGAAGATAATGGTGGAGCAGGGCCAATGGGAGTTGTTCATGAACATACAAGGAGTGACTATATGTGCTATATAAAGACGAGAAAAACTATAAAGACAGAGCTCTGTGATAAGAAAGTCGGTCTTTCCATGGATTTGCCTAGATCTGTTAGTTTGTAATAAAGTCAAATTGAATTTACAAGTTCCGGTATCTGTGAAATATTTTTGAGTCAATATTCGACAACAGGGACTGCTGGCATCGAAACCCCCCCGCTGGGGGAAAGGAGTTCCAGTGACGGGCATTAAGGTTATTATAGCTGGTGGTGGTTGGGAGGTGGTCTAATCAGCTTGGTCTCTTAGACTACACATAAATTGTCACAAGACATGTAGCTGGTGCGTGTGAGTCAGGCGCAGGAGAGCAGAGATAGTGAACAAAAGCACTTTACTCATCTGTGGCACAGTAAATAAACACTGAATGCAACAATTGCGTCCCAAAAACAAATGCCTACAGGGAAAAAGGTGCGCCAGCACAAAGTACAAATACTGTCACGTCCAGGCCTGAGAAGACAGGCTGGCGTGTTTTGTTTTGTTTTGGTGTAGGGTTTTTTCTGTTTTAGGTGTTGTGTTTCTATGTTGGGGTAATGGTTCCCAATTAGAGGCAGCTGTGTGTCGTTGTCTCTAATTGGGAACCATATATATGTTTGTAGTTTTCACTGTGCCAGGTAGTTTACGTTATCCTGCCTGTTTGGCCCTGTCCGGGGGTTTCGTCGGACGGGGGCCACAGTGTCTCCCGACCCCTCCTGTCTCAGCCCCCAGTATTTATGCTGCAGTAGTTTATGTGTCGGGGGGCTAGGGTCCGTCTGTTATATCTGGAGTATTTCTTCTCTTATCTGGTGTCCTGTGCGAATTTAAGTATGCTCTCTCTAATTATCTCTCTCTTTCTTTCTTTTTCTTCTTCTCTCTCTCTCTCTCTCTCTCTCTCTCTCTCTCTCTCTCTCTCTCTCTCTCTCTCTCTCTCTCTCTCTCTCTCTCTCTCTCTCTCGGAGGACCTGAGCATTAGGACCATTCCTCCAAGGCCTACCTGGATGTCCCGAGTCCACCTGGCCGTGCTGCTTCTCCAGTTTCAACTGTTCTGCCTGTTTTATGAACATTTTAAAATCTTGTCCATGTTCTGTTATAATCTGCACCCGGCACAGCCAGAAGAGGACTGGCCACCCCTCACAGCCTGGTTCCTCTCTAGGTTTCTTCCTAGGTTTTGGCCTTCTAGGGAGTTTTTCCTAGCCACCGTGCTTTTACACCTGCATTGCTTGCTGTTTGGGGTTTTAGGCTGGGTTTCTGTACAGCACTCTGTGACATCAGCTGATGTAAGGGGGGCTTTATAAATACATTTGATTTGAAATTTGATTTGACTAGGGGTTTGTGGATTATTGTTTGAGCATAGCTTTGTTTGTGTCATTAGTTATGTTTCAACGTTACGATCTTCGTTTTCGTTCGTTTTGTTGTTTTTGTCCCGTTTACGTTATTTAATAAATCATGTATACTGGATGCCTCGCTGCGCCTTGGTCTGTCCTTTCTGGAGATCGTGACAAATACAGTCTGGCGCAACCAGCCGGAACGTGCCACTGACATAAAACAATCACACACACAGAGATGGGGGAAACCAGAGGGTTAAATACATGACAAGTAATGAGGGAATGACAACCAGGTGTGTGGGGAAACAAGACAAAACAAATGGAAAATGAAAAGTGGATCGGTGATGGCTAGAAGACCGGTGACGTCGACCACCACCCGAACAGGGAGAGGCACCGACTTCGGCGGAAGTCGTGACATAAATAGTCAAGTAAATCCGGGACACTCAAATTTGTATGATATTAAATAAATTAAAATGTTATTGGTCACATAAACATATTTAGCAGATGTTATTGCGGGAGTAGCGAAATGCTTGTGAGGGTCTTATGTGCCAGGTAGAATTTCTTCCGCCTCCTGAGGTTGAAGAGGAGCTGTTGCGCCTTCTTCACCACACTGTCTGTGTGGGTGGACCATTTCAGATTATCAGTGATGTGTATGGCGAGGAACTTGATATGTTACGTTTGGTATGGTTACATAGACAGATGGTTACTTAAGGCAAAAACAAAGTAGGGTGGTTGGTCGGGGTGGATATCGCGAATGTCTAGAAACCCAAAGGTTGCGAGTTTGAATCTCATCACAGACAACTTTAGCATTTTAGCTACCTTTCAACTACTTACTACTTTATAGCTACTTTGCAACTACTAAGCATGCTAGCTAACCTTTCCCCTAACCCTTTTAGCTAACCCTAACCCTTTAGCCTAACTCCTAAACTTAACCCTAACCCCGTAATGTTAGCCACCTAGCAAGAATTCGCTATATACATGTATTAAACGTTTAGCAAATTCGTAACATAGACTAGGTTTTGCAAATTCTTACATTGTACGTTTTGCACATTTGTGATGGACATGCACTGAGACCAGGTTGGGCTAACAGGAAATAGAAGAAACAAGACGCTATGCTGATGATGATACGTGTGTATTCATTCCCACTGTGCCTGTAGAATAGGAAACAAAAGTGAATTATGTTATGCTTACTGGACGAAGTTAAACGAACATTCAGACCAGCCTTCCTGACTGAACTTTCGTAAACTACATTTGATGTTAATGAAAATCTACTTGTATTTGGGATTTTGAGATCTGAGAATAATCGATATAGCAAATGAATAAACATTTAAAGAGTTAAATGTTTATTTTATAACAGATGACTGAGCAATTCATTTCAGTGTCGTTGCTACTTCCAAAGGCAGAACTAACCTCTTATCAGATCATTTAAAATGTTCATTAGTCCATGATTACATACTGTACTGTACATAGTGGAGCAAAGGTCATTTCCATGTAAAACATGAACACCAACATGTTTATAGGAGCATGTTAAATTGGGTATCAAATAAAAGATAGAAGTCCATATTTTTTTTTAATGAAGGCATATTCTTTTTTTTTTCTCAAACATTTTCCATCCTACAAATGTGTAATAAGCAAAGGCTTTGATTTCTGGTCAAACAGATGGAAAAGTGGTCTTCGAAAACATCTACCAGAAAATGTTTTCAAATGTATTAGAAATACATCAAACACAATAATGTTGAAGTAAAGACCCCTGCCAACTAATATCAACATATATGTTTTTGATAACATTCCATTTACTCCACTCCAGCCATAATTATGAGCTGTTCTCCCCTCACAGCCTCCACTGATGCGCACACAATCAAAGACACCAGTCGCCTGACAGCACATTTTAAATCACAGGTACTATGTAGCACCTGATGATACTCTACACGTGAGTTAGCGCCGTAATACCGCACACCTGATCCCCTGAAACCAATTCAGGATGGTAGTGCATCTCAGAAGGTGGCAATTCCTTCCAAAACTAGTTCAACGTCACCACACACTGTAGAAGCACCAATCTGTGTCGTCAGTGTGTGAAGCTCAATTACTCTGCCCTCATCCCTCCACAGCAGGACTATAATCACTACTTTAGGACTAAAGCAGACCGCCACCATAATCATCATCCGTCACACCCAACTTGACCGGCAGCTCCTATAGAGCTCAACTTTTCAGTCAACTTCCTTCAAAGCACCCACTGAGGATGAATTGAGGTGGGAGGGACCAGAGATGGATGCCAGTAATGTTTAGACTTATAGTGATATAAGTGACAGCTGGTGGTAACTAATAAGAAAAGTATTTTGGGAACCGTGGGGAGACATCGTGCTGGTAAAAAACTTGTTGAATCAACGTTGTTTCCACATCATTGCAATAAAATAAAAATAAATACAAAAATAAATATATATATATATATGTGATGACATTGAATCAACGTGGGAAAATGATTGGATTTCGCGTTAGTTGACAACTCAACCAAATATAAATCAAAACTAGACGTTGAACTGACGTCTGCCCAGTGGGATCCCTAGCTATGGTCTTTGAAATAGTGTATATTCTTCTCCTTGAACCCTTCCTTTGAAATTACCCTGGTAGGTGTTAGTAATATGACGGAAACTATCCAGTCCAAAATTGTGTAGATAGTCCGCACTCAAAAAGGAGATTCAAGGTTTCTTTTTAGTATTTATTTCATTCAGGGGTGGGTAGATGGACAAACTTTTTCGGCCTAAGCCTTCGTCAGTGTCATTCAGCGATTTGGTGGCGGTGTACGCCCCTCCTCCTCCTATCCCCCTGCGTGTATGTTTACTCACTTTTCCATGATTCAATTTGAGGACCTTTGGAGTGGGTGCTGTCCTCTGGTTTTCTTTTTTCCCAAAAAATCTCTCCTGGGTGCAGTTGATCGAACTATTCAGTCCTTTCATAAATCAGTAATCATGAATGACCTGACCAGGAAAAAGAACAGGTCCAAGTTATAGCCTCTGTGGGACCAATAGTTTTTCCTGGACAGATCAGATAGTCAAGAAAATCTCAAGGAGATGAGTGAAGGAGGCAATATTACTGGTACTGATTCAGGCTTTCCTGGGTTCAGAGGGAGAACTATAGTGTGCTGTGATGCCTCTGTGAATCTGTTACTGCTGCTCTCATCCCCCTGCAGTTCCTCTTACATAAAGCCTCTGACGAGGACCAGGATGTCAAATGGCCAAATTAAGACTAAGATAACTGCTGCCGCTTGGCAAATGAAAACTTGCTGCAGCCAGCAGAACTCTCTTTCAAAGAGCTGTGTCACGTGTCATCACTGTTGGAGCTATTGATTGGTGAGTTTAGTCTCCCAATTTAAGGACACCAGGAATAGGAAACCACTAATGGAAAAACATGCTGTCCAATTGATTTTGTTGTGAGGCTCATAATTCTCTGACGCATACCTATTTATTTTCCCCAAACTACACATTTATACCGGCAAATATCAGCAAAACAATTTGGCATCATTACTGGGAAGCACAGGGGTGATGTCTTTGTCCCTTAAATGGTGAGGTAGAGTAGAGAATAGAGATTTACAGTCATTGGAGTACAATCTTAGGGATACGGGTCAGTTTGTTGCAGGCCATATCTGTCACCTGTTCACCTCCATCACTACAATACAAACCAATCCCACTGTCTTAAAGGCCAGATGTGTAACAGAGACAGGACACAGGGGCCTGTGTGTGTGTGTGTGAGTGAGAGAGACCATGTCTGGTCCTCAACAGCCTAATGAGTCTGACGTGGAGAAAGGCAAGGCGTTTGTTCCTTCCGCCTCGACTAACCTGTACCCCTGCACATTGACTCGGTACCAGTACCCCCTGGTTATAGCTCTGTAATTGTTATGTGCATTTGTGTTACTTTGTAAATTCTATTGTTTTACTTTAGTTTTAGTAAATATTTTCTTAACCAACAATGCAGTTCAAGAAATAGAGTTAAGGGCTTGTAAGTAAGCATTTCACGGTAAGGTCTACACCGGTTGTATTTGGCGCATGTGACAAATATGATTTACTAGAGCAGCCATGTCCACCTCTAGTTTGACCCACATTCTGACAAAGATGAAAGTCAAGCACTTACTCTGTTGCTCTTTCACTCTTTCTCTTGCCCTCTCCCTTCCTCTGCTTTTCAGAAGAACAGAAGCGGGGCTGGCTGGCAGAGTGAAAACAGAAAGTGCAATTGGAGAGGTGTGCATTACCACAGCTCTTTCATGTGAAGTCAAGGGTGACTATCAAACAGTGGCATCAAATTGCAGGAGTAAATTCCACTCAATGGAGCTGATTTCGCTACATGAATATGCAGACAATGTTGATAAGGTATAATAATTTTACTCTTCAAATTAATTAACTGCTAATTCATTCCACAAACCTATGCATGCACAACATTAATGATAGACAATCTCTCTGTGTGTAAAGATTTGTAGAGAGTAGCCTAAATGGTAAGAATAAGAGGTCATTCCATTGTCTATCTGACTGAATTCTGTGAAAAATGCAAGCTTGTCATATAGGAATAATGTACCGTAAAACTTCTAATATCCCGGGCATTTATTTGCTTCAATCACTGAACACAGCTGGCGCTTATATTTGAGCCTGGCATCTATTTCCTTAATGCACACAGCTTTTGCTAAATAAAATGTTGAAAAGACTACCAAACTGTTTATTATGACCAGTAAAAACATTATTATAACAAATCTATCGTAGATCAGACTTGCACAGACTAGGCTGCCTATCATACACCCCCAATTTCGCGCTTCAGCAGCATTCTCACTCATTACCCCTCTTCTATCCACCATAGTTGAGCCAACCATGTCAAACCACACTGATGTCTCATCCAAGCAATGATGTTGCTCTCCATTTCCTTTTGCGTAATCTTTGCATACAAACATAGTCTCTTTTTTGTTTTCTTGAGTTAGGCTGAAACACCTGCATTTTGGAGCTGCCTATCTCAGCGCTTTCTGTGGTGGTGGGGCAAGCCAGCATAAAATACAGAGCGTTGCGCCGTGATTGGCTCAGTGCTCTGTCACTCATAGGGACACTACGTCACCGCCAAGTCTAAGGGTAGAGCTCTAAAATTCTAGCCCCTAGGGTGCTGCCATAGAGTTACATTAGAAGTGCCCATCCAAGAACGCTCAAGGTCATTGGCCACAGATAAAATGGTGTCAAATCACGCTATATCTACAGTAACTTTGATTTTACTGATCATGTTAACATCATACTTTCAAAAACTTCATCATCAGCAGTCGTCATCATGAATCAAGTCGACAACCTACTGGCAAATCCTATTTAATCCTTGTCTTACAAAGAGAAATAATGAAGATAAATTATAGATAAAACTCATTGGTGCTCATCGGCCATTGGACATAATCCTTACACAACAAGTTGTAAATTGCAAATTCAACAATGAGTGGTTTTGAAGGAATCAGTGGCTAACTGCAAGCATTGCAAATCAATCATTAGCCTGCTATTCAATGGAGTGGCTGTGTGGTCCCAAGTCTAAGATTAAGGGTCTCTTACATTCAACACTGGCCATGCTGTCAATGAAGCATGATTTGTGCCCCGCTCAAAACAACTTAACTGAGAACTGCAAAATGTGACTTCAGTGAGTTCAAGACAAAACAAGCTACGACTTGAAAAATACGTTTTGAACTTTCATACAACTCAGCATTGTAAATCGGGAACTCGGACGTCTTTCTAGAGCTACCTGAAGATCACTGACGTCATCATGATTCACCTTTTTTTTCTTTTTTTTTAGTTCCAAAATTCCATGGCTAGCTAGCAAGCCTAGTTTGGGCACAACACAGATAGCTGCATATCTTATGTTTTTAATTACATAATAAAATGTCTTACCGCCAAACCAGTTGGTAAAGAGGCAGTGTTTGCAATGAAGTGAACCCAGTGAATCAGTTGCCCTCTTTAGCCCCAAAAAGCAAATTGAAAAAATGTAATTAGCTGGCTAGCAAGTTCACCCATTCAGGATTTAAAAGTGCGTTCAGGCGTTCATAACTTACATATTCTTAAATTCACAATTTAGTTAATCTATGAGATTGATGGGATTGCTTGTTAGCTAGCTATCCTAGTTTTGTTTAAATCCGAAGCCATTAACTTCTTCTTGCTCTTACTCTTCATTCTGGCGGTTCCCAAACAAACTTTGAATGTGCGTGCCACCACCTACTGCGTGGGATAAGATGAGGCTAAATCGGAAAAAAAAGGAACACCTGCTTTTTCCATGACAGACTGACCAGGCGAAAGCTATGATCCTTTTTGACGTCTCTTTTTAAATCCACTTCAAATCAGGGTAAATGAAGGGGAGAAGAAGGATTTTTAAGCCTTGAGACAATTGAGATATGGATTGTGTGTGTGCCATTCAGAGGGTGAATGTGCAAGACATAAAATGTAACTGCCTTTAAAAGTGGTATGGCAGTACCGGTTCGCGTCAAGAACTGCAAAGTTTTTGCATGCTCAACAGTTGCCTGTGTGTATCAAGAATGGTCCACCACCCAAAGGACATCCAGTCAACTTGACACAACTGTGGGAGGCATTGGAGTCAACATGAGCCAGCATCCTTGTGGAACACTTTCGACACCTTGTAAAGTCCACGCCCAGACGAGTTGAGGCTATTTTGAGAGAAAAAGGGTGTGCAACTCAATATTAGGAAGGGGTTTCTAACGCTTTCTACATTCATAGTACAAACTACCAAATATATTTAATAAACTCAACCTACTTTTCTGTAAAAATATAAATGAATCTAATCAGATTCCGCCAAATTGGGAGTTTTAGCTGCCTTGCGAAAGATACTGTACATTGGATGTTGACTACAAAATCGCTCTTGAAAACGCACTTTGTTCTTGCCTTGTCTATTGGGGGACACAGCCATTGTCAGAATTTCACATGAAACAGATTATCTACTCTATTCATGTTACTTCCATCGACCATTATGAGAGGTCCCACAAGCTCGTCTGAAACACAAATATTCAAAATGTTTTGATTTATTTAACAAATATGATAAAAACCAGGGTACGTGAATGACTGATTAGGGATCCTTTCACGATGCCAAGTGTAAATGTTACAGAAAAGTATGAGAAGTGCCATCAGTGAGTGGTTTCCCATTTAATATAGTGCATAATACTGAATACAAATGACAGATACTCCTTTTCAGTCAATGTTAAAGTGATATCTTTGAGGAGACAGAGGTTACGAAAATGCCATAGAAAATGCTACAGACTGCACAGACACACAAGGTCTTGCGATTTTTTACAAATCTAATACATAATGCATGTGTTTCACTGTGTTGAGTACACCTGTTTGCTGAATATGCACTTGTATAAAACATAACATTTACATTCAATACAGGAGCATTTGAGTCCAGTCCATGCAGAGGTTTGGAATGAAGCCAGATAATTTAAAGACACATGAGAGAAGTATAGTTGGGGTATTTTGAACCCTTGTTGCCCATTAAAATGACATTGCACAATATGATACAAACAAGTGGCACTGACACTACAATAATACAACAAAACATCCACAGCATCAAAATAAGACCTAAATAAAAGTACAATAAAAAAGCAGTAACACAAAAACATGTAAATGTCATAACCCACAGAACCCAAAATAGACAACAATTAACTTGACAAGCAAAAAAATAAATAAAAAGACAAGTGTTTCTGTTTCACTCGACAAATGAAAAGAAAATGCATGACTGGCTCAGCAGATGACCTCTCCTATTGCATTTTGTTTTATATGGTCTGGAGTGCATCGACAAGTCTGGAGTGGCTTATCCTCATTCTTGGCTGCACAACACAGTGTACTCAGGTTGATGTGTTAGAGCAGTGGATTCCTCTTACCGGCAGGCTGATTGCTGGGTTCAACTATACTTCATATACTCGATAGGCTCTTAGGGTATATTCACATAGGATCTAGTCAATGGACCAAATCCCCAAAAAGAGTGACCTCATTAGCTTGCCTTTAGATTTATTTTGTAAATACATAGGAAATATGAATCAAATCAGCTGCTATCTAATGAACATAATGAAATCTGCCAATTTATCAAGAAATAGGGTGAACCCAAGATCTACTGAGCAGACATCGGTGAACTTTGGTTATTTAATCCCTTCTTTTTTCTTTACATGTGTATGTATGATAAGTAGAATGTGTTAATGTCAGCGCCAGGGAACACAAGTGGGTCAGTGTGTACAGTCACTATGGTGTCTGCATCCCACTTGAAAAAAACCTTGTGTGTGAGTGGGTCAAGTATCTGTAGGTGTAGCCTATCAGCCCTCTCATCACCCTCACCTCTACCCTCTCCCTCTTTTCCCTCCATTAGGCACTCAGTGGGATGTCCTAGTGGGTGCCAGTGTGTCGTGCCTCCTGCCCACTCAGCCTGCCAGAGAAGAGTCCAGAATTGGCAAACAAAAGCCCCCTCAGAACGTCACCGGGACGTGAAGTGAATGGGCACTGATTATTAACCCTCACCTAGTCTCTGATAAAAAGGGAGAAAAGAGAAAGTCAAAACACAGACAAGCAGACAGACATACATTTATTTAAGTGTAATTTTTGTTGGTGAAGGTTTGCCATCTTCTCCTCTTATGCATACTCCCCATTCTCTTTTGTGCCGCAGTTCAAAATGAGTCAAGAACATTGAATGTTCCCAATAAGTGAACTGAGAAAACAAAGTATGGCATTTGGCAAAGTGGCCATTTTCACCAGCAAGTTCATTAGAAGTCTAAGCCTTGGGGAATTGTTTTATGATGGTCATACCATGGATCATTTAGCTATATGATATTGCATTGTAGGACCTTTAGATGTAAAAAAAAAAAAAAAAGATACTTTTTTTGGGGATAAAATATTGAATTTGGCCTTTACTACTATAGCCCATAGAAACACATCGAATAACATTCATAAATGTAAAAAAAGACAGTAAAAAAATAAATCATGAGGAATAAGGTTTTGAAGTGTCTGTCCTATAACTAGGAGATATAAGAAAGCTCAGGAAATATTTGATTTTTTGGACACATTTAACCCCTTGTTTTTATTGGCACAAAACTACCTCCATACTTCCCTTCATTTGTATGAGTTACCTTCAGATGAGTCCTGTGACACTTGTGGGGGTCGTAGAGTAAAACATATTAGTTTCTAGGCACTACAGACTTTTTCGTGAGAAGACCGATTTTCAGGATGTCTCATGGTCTGACAAAAACCGCTGTAGCTCGGCCACCTTCCACCGCAGATGCGGAAGGCCAACATAGGCAGATGCGGTGGATTGAGACGCAGCACATGCAAGAAACACATCTCTGATTTTATTATGTTACTTAGATTGACGCTTAAAGGATTAATGCTCCACATTCATTATTAGCTACCCACTTGACATTAGTGGAGTGAGTGAGATGCCTTGTACTATCTGTATTGCAAACCAGCCCAGCATGGGGCTGGAGTGGGAGCGGCGTTTACAGTAGCAGTGGTACAGTACCGAAGTGGTTCTGGTTCCAAAACATTTGACGCCAAACTAAAGTATTTTTTGAGTTTTGCTGTGACCCAGAAAGTTGTGTAGCAAATATCTTATTTCTCTCCAGAGCCAAGACTTACAATGAGTTCACCACAACCCACCAGTTGGTCCAGGCCCACCATTTTGGAAAACACCTTACGAGGTCCCAACTCAGTCATCGGGTATGGGCGTATTAGTTTCCATGGTAGATCACTGACGTGATCTTCATGTCAGGGTTGGCGCCCCCCCCTTGGGTTGTGCCGTGGCGGAGATCTTTGTGGGCTATACTCGGTCTTGTCTCAGGATGGTAAGTTGGTGGTTGGAGATATCCCTCTAGTGGTGTGGGGGTTATATCCTGCCTGTTTGGCCCTGTCCGGGGGTATCGTCGGACGGGGCCACAGTGTCTCCCGACTTCTCCTGTCTCAGCCTCCAGTATTTATGCTGCAGTAGTTTATGTGTCGGGGGGCTTGGGTCAGTCTGTTATATCTGGAGTATTTCTCCTCTCTTATCCGGTATCCTGTGTGAATTTAAGCATGCTCTCTCTAATTCTCTCTTTTTCTCTCTTTCTTTCTAGCTCTTGGAGGACCTGAGCCTTAGGACCATTCCTCAGGACTACCTGGCCTGATGACTCCTTGCTGTCCCCAGTCCACCTGGCCGTGCTGCTGCTCCAGTTTCAACTGTTCTGCCTGCAGCTATGGAACCCTGACCTGTTCACCAGACATGCTACCTGTCCCAGACCTGCTGTTTTCAACTCTCTAGAGACAGCAGGAGCGGTAGAGATACTCTGAATAGTCAACTGACATTTACTCCTGAGGTGCTGACCTGTTACACCCTCGACAACCACTGTGATTATGATTATTTGACCCTGCTGGTCATCTATGAACATTTTCAAATCTTGGCCATGTTCTGTTATAATCTGTACCCGGCACAGCCAGAAGAGGACTGGCCACCCCTCACAGCCTGGTTCCTCTCTAGGTTTCTTCCTAGGTTCTGGCCTTTCTAGGGAGTTTTTCCTAACCACCGTGCTTTTACACCTGCATTGCTTGCTGTTTGGGGTTTTAGGCTGGGTTTCTGTACAGCACTCTGTGGCATCAGCTGATGTAAGAAGGGCTTTATAAATAAATTTGATTGATTGAGATATACACCGGCCCGTCAAAGTGGTAGTAGAGCTGGAACATGTCCCCATATCCGTGCTCCCTCCACCAGGTGCACAGTTAGCGGTTCCAGCCGCAAGCCAGTGCATGGAACAGCCCTTGGTGTTCCATGCCGATCATGGTGAAGAAGTCCTGGTCGCCCAGGTAGCCCCTGAAGTGGTACTGGTCAGCCAGCAGGGATACGTTTCTGGGCTCCAGGAGCTGGTTGTAGAGGGCCGAGGTCCGCATGGCCCCCAGATCCAGCAGCATCACGCCACTGTTGAAGCCCGGCAAGCCGTCCGGAGGAGGCTCACCCACACGGGACTGAGGGTTCTCTTTACAATACTGCCAGAAGGTGTATCTGAAGGGGACACAAAGGGAAGTTTAGAGAAATGTCCATTGGTTGTTCAGTAAAGCAGGATGTTTAGAACAAGGTAGATAAAGTAGTTAGAGCGAGAGGTAATGTCGAGAATATGTACTTTCCTTATGTGGGAGACCGAGAGATGGCACTTTAAGTCACAATTGCACTTTAAGTCAATTAAAATATCCAAACTCATGGACCTCCGTCTCAGCAAAGATAGATGGTTTTGAGGGAGTAAAGTCTTGTTGACTGTTCCCCTTGTCCCCTGTGCCCTCTGCCGGCTCTGGATTATTACCTCTGGAATCCATCTACTTTGGATTTCCTTCTCGCTATCGCTATTTGATTACCCTCACGCTCGATCCCGCCTGCCCCTGCTTGTTCGCCGGCTAGCTATTACTACTATGTCCTCTCCCCTCTCTCGGATGGGGCCCAGCCATCGATCTGTAAGTCTCCGCTCTCTCTTTACTTTTAATCTGCTGGCAAGGGTTTTGTTTAAGTTTTGTTCTGTAGGTTCCTGCCTGTGCTGGCTAGTCTCGAGTTGACAGGCTCTGGCTTGGTGCTTATGCCGACCGTGGTGGTTGGCTAGGGCCTAGGCTAGCTAGTTGGCTAGGCTAGCTACCGTGCTAAAATAGCTAATGTTAGCTGGCTGGATATCTTGCCGGGTTAGGATAACTGCATAGAACATTCTTTGATAACTGGTTAGATGGCATTAAAAAAAAGTTTAAATGAAATAAATGATGTGCACTATATACACAACAATATGTGGACACCCCTTCAAATTAGTGGATTCGGCTATTTGAGCGAAACCTGTGGCTGCCAGGTGAATAACATTGAGCACAATGCCATGCAATCTCCATAGACAAACATAGGCATTAGAATGGCCTTATTGAAGAGCCAAGTGACTTTTCATAGGATGCCACCTTTCCAATAAGTCAGTTTGTCAAATTTCTGCCCTGCTAGAGCTGCCCTGGTCAACTGTAAATTATGTTGTTATTGGGAAGTGGAAACATCTAGGAGCAACAACAGCTGTGGTAGGCCACACAAGCTCACAGAACGGGACCATGGAGTGCTGAAGCACGTAGCGCGGAAAAATACTGTGTGTCCTCGGTTGCAAAAATCACTACAGAATTCCAAACTTCCTCTGGAAGCAATGTCAGCACAATAACTGTTTGTCGAGAGCTTAAAGAAATGGGTTTCCATGGCCGAGCAGCTGCAAATTGGACTAAGATCACCATGCGCAGCGCCTAGCGTCGGCTGGAAGGGTGTAAAGCTCGCCACCATTGGACTCTGGAGCCATTGGACTCTGCAGCCCTCATCCTCACATACAACACCTGTTCTCCAAAGCACACACATCCCTGTGTCGCTTGTCTTTTCAGTTCGCTGCAGCTAGCAACTGGAACGCGCTGCAACAATCACTCAAACTGGACAGTTTTATCTCAATCTCTTCATTCAAAGACTCAATCATGGACACTTACTGACAGTTGTGGCTGCTTCGCGTGATGTATTGTCTCTACCTTCTTGCCCTTTGTGCTGTTGTCTGTGCCCAATAAAGTTTGTGCTGCTACCATGCTGGGTTTGGCGTATTCCAGGAGAACGCTACCTGCCCCAATGCTTAGTGCCAAATGTAAAGTTAGGTGGAGGACAAATAATGGTCTGGGACTGTTTCTCATGGTTCAGGGTAGGCCACTTAGTTCCAGTGAAGGGAAATCTTAACGCTACAGCATAAAATGACATTGTATACGATTCTGTGCTTCCAACTTTGTGGAAACAGTTTGGGGGAAGGCCCTTTCCTGTTTCAGCATGGCAATGCCACCCAGCTGGACTCACCTGCTCCCGCCTTCTCCCGTTGTGATACTTACAAACAAAGATGTGACTGGCTCACCTGTTCTGGGGAACTACGCTAAGTTTCATTGTAAAATAATGTGACCAGTGAAATGAAGAACGCAATCTGGTTTATATTATAATGTATTGCACAAGTTGACTGCAGGCATTTACTTAAAAAGTAGCTAAAAATATAACAATTTATTTAAAAGCTGTGTAATTCTGACCCAATTATCTGGCTACCCAAGAGAAAATGCTGCTGAAAAAGAGGCAGGAGTGGGGGAGTCTTGGCGAGAGTAAGGCAAAGGGAAAACCTGCCCCCCCTCTTCCCTACATTCTATTGGCTTGATAATAAAGATGGATGACCTCCTATTGTGGATTTGCTATCAACGGGAATCTCATAACTTCACTATTCTCTGCTGTTCACCCGTTTTGGAATACCTGATAGTCAAATGCCGACCCTTATACCTACCGAGAAAGTTTTCAGCTGTTATTGTGACTGCTGTATATATTCCACCTCAGGACAAGAAAAACAACAAGCTGGCACTTAACGAACTGTACGAGGCTATGAACAAGCAGGAAACCATGCACCCGGAAGATGCTTTCCTTGTTGCCAGTGATTTTAATTCTGCTTCAAGACACATAATGTCCAACTTCTGTCACCAGGTCTCCTTCGCCACTAGGGGCGATAAAGTCCTAGACCATTGTTACTTTACCCAGAAGTAAGCATACAAGGCCCTCCCTTGTCCCCCCTTCAGAAAATCTGATCATGACTATAGCTATAGGACTGCTTTGCTAGCGCTCACTGGAATATGTTCCGGGACTCCGCTGACAGAGTCGATGAGCTAACCACCTCTTTCACTGACTTCATTAGGAAATGCATCGGCGACATTGTCCCCAAAGTGAAGGTTTGCTGCATCCCCAATCAAAAGCCCTGGATTAACACAGAGTTTTTGGCGCTAAACTAAAAGGACAGGGCTACCGTACACAAGGCTTATCGCAGCCAACCCTGAGGCTATGGCTACAAACATGTACAAGAAGTCACAGGGGTGTGTCCTTGGTCCCCTTCTGTACACCCTCTTCACCCACGACTGTGTGGCCATGCATGACTCAAACACCATCATCAAGTTTTCTGACGACACGGCGGTGGAAGGCCTGATCACCGGCGACGATGAGACAGCCAACAAGAAGGTGCTCAGTGACCTGGCAGTGTGGTGCCAGGACAAGAACCTCTCCCTTAACATCAGTAAAATAAAGGAGCTGATCGTGGACTACAGGAAATGGAGGGGGCGAGCACACCACCCATCCACATCGACGGGGCTGCAGTGGAGCGGGTCGAGAGCTTCAAGTTCATCGGTGACCAAATCACTAAGGACTTAAAATGGTCCACACACATGCAAACAGACGTGAAGGCGGCGTGACAGCGCCTCTTCCCCCTAAGAAGGTTGAAAATATTTGGCCTGGGCCCTCAAATCCTTAAAGTTCTACAGCTGCACAATTGAGAGCATCTTGACTGGCTGCTGTTTCACGGCTTGGTATTTCAACTGCACCGCCCTCGATCGCATGGCACTATAGAAGGTGGTGCAGACAGCACAGTACATCACTGGGGCTGAACTCCCTGCCATCCAGGACCTCTACACAGGCGGTGTGAAAGGATGGCCGGAAAATTGTTGAAGACTCCAGCCACCCAAGACATAGACAGTTCTCTCTGCTTCCTCAAGCGCTACTGCCGCAACAAGTCTGACACCAACAGGCTCATCAACAGCTTCTACCCCCAAGCCATAAGACTGCTAAATAGCTAACGAATTGGCTACATAGACTATCTGCATTGACCCTTCTATTTTATTTATATTTTTGCACCGACTACAGATCCGGGTTCGAGCGGTGCACAATTGGCCCAGCGTCGTCCGAGTTAGGGGAGGGTTTGGCTGGCCGGGATGTTCTTGTCCCATCACGACTCCTGTGGCGGGCCGGGAGCAGTTGGACGGTGTTTCCTCCGACACATTGGTGCGGCTGGCTTCCGGGTTAAGCGAGCAGTGTGTCAAGAAGCAGTGCGGCTTGGCAGGGTCGTGTTCCGGAGGACGCATGGCTCTCGACCTTCACCTCTCCCAGAGTTGCAGCCATAGGACAAGACAAACTATCAATTGGATATCATGAAATTGGGGATAAAAAAAGGTGTAAAACCCCCCCAAAAAACTAAAGGGAGTTCCAAACATCTCTGCCAATAACAGCTAGTTTAAGTTTTCCCCTCCCCACCCAGACAGTCCTAGCAAAATTCTTGCTTGAGAAATCGTTTTTTGCTAAAAAGCCATTTTGGTCAATTTTAATGGAAAACTATTACAGTAAGTTAGTTAAATTGTAACCCAGAAATGATTTAATATTGAGACACAAAAATGGCTGCATTGGGACTTGTACCTCTACGGGATCGGTGCCCCAGCGGGATGGTTGAGCTAACGTAGGCTAATGTGATTAGCATGAGGTTGTAAGTAACAAGAACATTTCCCAGGACATAGACATATCTGATATGGGCAGAAAGCTTAAATTCTTGTTAACCTAACTGCACTGTCCAATTTACAGTAGCTATTACAGTGAAAGAATAACATGCTATTGTTTGAAGAGAGTGCACAGTTATGAACTTGAAAATGTATCAAACCAATTAGGCACATTTTGGCAGACTCGATACAACATTTTGAACAGAAATGCAATGGTTCATTGAATCAGTCTAAAACTTTGCACATGCACTGCTGCCTTATAGTGGCCAAAATCTAAATTGCACCTAACCTGGATTAATACATTATGGCCTTTCTCTTGCATTTTAAGATGGGAAAAAAAACACACAAAAAAAAAGTTATTTGCATCATCTTTTACCAGATCTAATGTGTTATATTCTCCTACATTAATTTCACATTTCCATAAACTTCAAAGTGTTTCCTTTCAAATGGTATCAAGAATATTCATTCATATCCTTGCTGCAGGTCCTGAGCTACAGGCAGTTAGATTTGGGTATGTCATTTTAGGCGAAAATTCAGATCCTTAAGGTTTTAAGGAAGAAACAATATTGATCTGAAGGTGCACTGTGCACGTTAAGGACATTTTAACTAAATAAATACTTTGTCATGATATGGACAGATGGATGTGTTCTAGATTGTCACGTTGGTATAAAGGGTCGGGAGACAGGCGCAGGAATGAGTAATATGGGTTTTGATTTATGCCCATATTACGGCGTGCCGTGTATAGGCACAGGGACGAAGACGAAACAAAAACACATATACAAAAACACAAGGTTTAAACCCAAAACAAAAGAGCAAGGAGTACCTGGAATAAATACAGATGCGCGCAATGATTAAATACACAGGACGAGGCCCGGAATCATTTGCGCAATCCACAATGGCACGAAAGCCAAAACACACAGCACAGGTACTCACATGCACCAACGGACATAGAACAATAATCGACAGCCCAATGGAGAACCAAAGGGCACATAAATACAAACACTAATAATTGGCAATTGGGGCCAGGTGTGCGCAATGACAGTTCCGGAGGGATCCGTGACATAGATAAGTATGCCCATACCATCTCCTGGCTGATTTTGCGATCTGGAGTGCAGGTAATTGTTTTAAAAGCATTAAGAAATGTGATAGTTTGTTATTGCATATCTCCAGTGACGAGAACCTTGACGCAGCACAACAGGATTTCCTGATTTCACAGACGGAACACTTAGAAGTTAAATCACTGTGAAAATAATATTTTTACCCGCTCATTGAATTTAGACTATAACCAAATTGACAGGAGTTTCATGAGTTTCCTTTCTGGAGTGGATCCTTTAACAGCCAGGTAAGGTGCCTAGTCCTGGCCTAGTTCAGGAGCTCTTTGTTCTGAGCCTAGCCTTCTGGCTAACCCCAGGGAGCTCTGATCTGAAGGGTATTTTCAAGGAAAGGAGTAGACTGCCTCCAACATGCGGTGCTCTGCTCTCAAAATCAAACAAGAGGAATGAGGCTAGAAGCCTAGTAGTCTAACAGTGTGTTTGCTCAGCTGTGGTTACCCTCAGGGCCAGACTCCGACTCTCCACCACTTTGACACCACAGCACTCCCTAATGGTGATCGAGGGGCAGATGCGGTATGGATCGATTTAGGGGAGCTCAGGGTGGACTCAGGACCGAGAGTCATTTAGCCCTCCACAAACTGCAGGCTTAGCCCTTTGCAGCATGCGAGAGTGAATAACACATTCCTGACGAAGAAGGCCTATCTCTCACAAGCAGCAGCTCATGCAGGAAATCCACAGAATGCTCTACAACCATTCAGAAGATGGTTTGCAAAAGCTCAGTCAAAACACAGGCAAGGTGAAAAACTCATCCTTCACGCTCTTTGTCTCTCCATCTCAAAGAAGACTTTGTGGACTGAAGTTCATAGGAGCCTATTCTCAAGGATAGTGCAGTTAAGTCAGTGTCTAGAGTCA
Source organism: Brachymystax lenok tsinlingensis (assembly GCA_030435695.1). Lineage (NCBI taxonomy): Eukaryota > Metazoa > Chordata > Actinopteri > Salmoniformes > Salmonidae > Brachymystax > Brachymystax lenok. The sequence goes on from CM059790.1 coordinate 12,927,264, forward strand.
GGAAACAATAGTGATGGCCTCCCAGTAGAGAAGCTCTGCCCGACTCTCCTTGACTGCTGAGGAGACTCAGGCAGTGTCAAGGAAGACTTTTATCCACGTGGCTCCAATTCAGAGAGCGGCTACTTGAGGGGATTTGGAGCTGAAAGCTGTAAAGGTAAACAACCAGGAGATTGCAACCACATCTCAAAGTCCTCCTGGAATTAACTCCTGCTCTTTGAAGCCCCGGGAGGCACCTGCAATGCTACTCTTCCTGCTTTTTATCTGTGTAACCTCCACTCAGGATTTTAGCTTGAAAAGCCACAAGAACAAGAAAACTTTAAAGAAACAGGGAGAACTGAAAGTCTAAACAATTGTTTTGTCTCCACTACCTGATTTGATGAACTGAAAGTTTCTGAGTTACAGTACTGCATCTCCATTCCATGGGTTGTCTTTAAAGTGCAACAGGTTAACTTGTGAGCTCTACCATGAAATGGCAATCACAGTAATACAATGACTGAAACCTTTTAAATCAAAAGGATCCTAAGTGTTGATGATTGAGAGAAAGAGGACAATGAATTTGCAGGGCCACCACCTTTGGCCTGGCGAAAGTTAAAATACATAATGACCTTGTCAACAATCTTTGACGCACAAAGATGATGAGGATCTAAAAGCGGAATATGAAAGGTGAACCATCACAATTAACAGCCAAATCACACAAACAAAATCTTTCAGCTCAGTGTTTTCTATTGGCGTCGAATGTCAACCTCCCAACGCAGTGTTTGTCCCTTTTTAAAATGCTTATTGGAGTCATTTATCTTTGGGCATCATGTGTCAACAAAACAAGGGAAAATGTAGGTTTTGGTGAAAATGTTCTGGCCTGATGGTTTTCACATCTTATTTATGAGAAGGCACTTGTTGTACCTCAGATCTTGGTAACCATCCTTCTTTCCTAAGTCTAGTCAGGCAGAGTGCTACGTGCACTCAGCCACATATTTGGGCCCTCTGCAATCGGCTAGGGCAACATTGACACAGCCTTTCACATGGCTGTTTTGAGACCAGGCTTTACGTTGAATAGGAAGCCATCTTACAGATGGAGGATGAACGGCACTAAGACTGCAGTGGAGGAAAACCCTGGCCTATACCGACTGCTGAGCTAGGGTCAAGGTGAGGGGGTGAGCTACGATGGGGGATGTACACTCCCCTACATATGTCTTTGGACAGTGATGCTAACATTTTCAATTTGGCTCTATACTCCAGCATTTTGGATTTGAGATCAAATGTTTTGAGGCGACAGTACAGAATGTAAACTTTTATTTTAAGATATTTTCATACATCTGTTTTATCGTTTAGAAATTAAAGCACTTTATATATCTAGTGTAACGCAGAGCCAGAGACGTTCGGATCCATAAGCAGTAAACTTTAATCAAGGTTGGTCAGACAGGCAAAACTCAGATAACAGCTTAGAGGGTGTCAGAGGGTATCCAGGAACAGAACCAATACCAGGCGTGGGTCGGGGCAGGCGGCAGACGGGAAAACAAGAATCAGAAAACAGTCCAAGGTCAGATAACAGGGAATCCATCAAACAATAGAAGCGCTCAGAAATGACTAGCCGGGGGCAGTACAAGACTTCGCAATGCATAGGAGCTTGGAGACAGTTTATATAGAGGAGAGAAGTGGGTACAGCTGTGCAGATGATTAGACCTAGGTACGGGGCTGATGGGAAATGTAGTCAATACTCCGGTGACGGTGTCCTTTGGTGATCGGAGAGAGCCACAGAGGTGCGATCCATGACATCTAGTCCCCCATTTGAAGATGTTGTAAGTATTTTTACAAATTTCACTTAGTGTATTAAAGTAGTCCAAAATGTTGTATTTGGACTCATTCCTTGCACACAATGACTACATCAAACTGGATGCATTCAGCTTGTTTTGGTTGTGTTTCGGATAATGTTTTGTCCAATAGGAAGGGAATGGTGAATAATGTATTGTGTCATTTTGGAGTCACTTTTATTGTAAGTAAGAATAGAACATGTTTGAACACTTCGACAAGCATGTGGACGCTGCCATGATAATGGATAATAATAAATTAATCGTGAATGATGATGAGCAAGAAAGTTTGAGGGACAAAGACCACACCCCCGAAAAATGCTAATCTCCTCCACTCTTTGTAATGTTGAGAGGTAGCATGCTTTGTTGAAGCCTCACTCATTATTATTCATGATTTTGCTTAATCGTGGAATTATCAGGATTGACTTTAAGTGTTCAAAAACATCTTATCTACTCAGAAAGAAAATTACTCCAGTCATCATTCACTTCCAATTGGGCAAAACAGTTTGTAGAGTCACAAGCTTGATGTAGCCATTGCGTGCTAGGAATATGGGACCAAATACTAAACTTGACTACTTTTGTACACTATAAGTGGTATTTGTCCAAATACTTGACATCTTCAAATGGGGGTGGACTAGATCTATATTTCTAAACGGTAAATTAGGTATGTGTACATCAAATAAAAGGTGACAAAAAAAAGGGGGACATTTGATCTCAAATCCAAAATGCTGGAGTATAGAGCCAAATAAAAAATGTTTTGCGTCAGTGTCCAAATACATACTTAGGGGAGTGTACAGTGTGGGGTTAGGGTTGGATTAAATTCTATCTTGGTGGCAGACTCAAAATGTCCACAGGGTAACATGCATAAACACACACCCGCAAGCATGCAGTACAGCACTTCTGTCAACTTAAGAAATTCCAATCCTCTGATGATAAGACGGAAATTGCAATGTGAAAATTGCTCATTTTAAAGTCCTCATGTCCAAGGTCGTTAACATCACAGTGACATACAGTACCAGTCAAAAGTTTGGACACACCTACTCAAAGGTTTTTCTTATTTTTACTATTTTCTAGATTGTAGAATAATAGTGAAGACATCAAAACTTTGAAATACACATTCCATATGTGTTATTTCAAAGTTTTGATGTAGTAAGCAAAAAAAGTTAAACCAATCAAAATAACAGCTTTGCACAGTCTTGGCATTCTCCCAACCAGCTTCATTAGGTAGTCACCTGGAATGCATTTGAATTAACAGGTGTGCCGAGTTAAAAGTTAATTTGTGGAATTTCTTTCCTTTTTAATGCGTTTGAGCCAATCAGTTGTGTTGTGACAAGGTAGGGGAGGTATACAGAAGATAGCCCTATTTGGTAAAAGACCAAGTCCATATTATAGAAAGAACAGCTCAAATAAGCAAAGAGAAATGACAGTCCATCATTACTTTAAGAAATTAAGTTCAGTCAATCCGGGAAATGTCAAGAACTTTGAAAGTCGCAAAAACCATCAAGCGCTATGATGAAACTGGCTCTCATGAGGACCGCCACAGTAAAGGAAGACCCAGAGTCACCTCAGATTGCAGCCCAAATAAATGCTTCACAGAGTTCAAGTAACAGACACATCAACATCAACTGTTCAGAGGAGACTGCATGAATCAGGCCTTCTTGGTCGAATTGCTGCAACGAAACCACTACTAAAGGACACCAATAATAATAATAATAATAATAATAATAATAAGAGACTTGCTTGGGCCAAGGAACACGAGCAATGTACATTAGACCGGTTAAAATCTGTCCTTTGGTCTGATGAGTCAAAATTTGTGATTTTTTTGGTTCCACCCGCCATGTCTTTGTGAGACGCAGAGTAGGGGAACGGATGATTTTCGCATGTGTGGTTCCCACCTTGAAGCATGGAGGAGGAGGTGTAATGATGTGGGGGTGCTTTGCTGGTGACACTGTCAAAGCTTTATTTAGAATTCAAGGCCCACTTAACCAGCATGGCTACCACAGCATTCTGCAGCGATACACAATCCCATCTGGTTTGGGCTTAGTGGGACTATAATTTGTTTTTCAACAGGACAATGACCCAAAACACCTCCAGGCTGTGTACAGTAAGGGCTATTTGAGCAAGGAGAGTGCTGCATCAGATGAACTGGCCTCCACAATCACCTGACCTCAACCCAATTGAGATGGTTTGGGATGAGATGGACTGCAGAGTGAAGGAAAAGCAGCCAACAAGTGCTCAGCATATGTGGAAACTCCTTCAAGACTGTTGGAAAAGCATTCCAGGTGAAGCTGGTTGAGAGAATGCCAAGAATGCTTTGTACAATGTAGAAAATAGTCAAAATAAAGAAAAACCCTGGAATGAATAGGTGTGTCCAAACTTTTGACTGGTACTGTAGCCAAAAGTTGAGTTAACATGTTCCCTTATAAGAATTGAACACTGAAAAAAAGAAAAAAAACTCTGCTCAGGCCCATCCATCTACATCAATTGAGCAAAATGGGCATGAAACTATTTCCAATAAAAGCTATACAGTAGAGCCCAGAAGGAACTGTTCAAAAGGGGACAGCATGGTTAATGTGCCAAGACACGTGTTTACAATTACAAGTGTACCAGAAGATTTCACCACTCACTTTTCCATGTCAAATAGTTCTCTGCCGTTTTCAGCCCAAAATCTAAAAGCAACAAAGAAACCAGGATTCAACATTTGATCAAAATTAACTCGATGCATGTAGATGAAGGGGTATACGCAACAAATATGTAACCAAATCGCATGAGGCCAAAGGGTCTGGGTCTTGGACTTAATGGCTGAATTGTCATTCTTTGCCTTTGAGACCATATTCTCTACTTGGTACATGAAGTAGGTCAAGATTCAGAACAGTCCGCTGTTGGCGCTCTCATCTGCTGTTTCTTTGTGAGCTCACAGGAAGACGCCAGGCTGTGGCGTGAAGCCTCTCAAAACAGTAGCATGACAGAACGTCAGGGATGATCTGTAACGCTCCTCATTCAAATCTGCCCTCCACATTGTTCAGAGCAGGGAACAATCGGATCTCACAGAGCAGATTAAACATGTTGAGTCGGAGATGGGGAATACTATTTTTACAGAGATTTAAAAAAAAACGCTTGTTCTCTGCATTGCTGTTCGGCAGATTGTGCAGGTATAGGAAAGAGTGTTTCAATAAGGAGAAAGAAATGGGGATATCACAAGAATATAAAAAGAGTTGGAACTTGGCAGGTGAAAACTTCCACACCTTTAATAAAACATTCACACTTATATTCCCAACCAATTGTCCTTTGACAACGTGAAGCCCGAAAACAGAACCCCCTTAAAAAAAGTTGTATTTTGATTTATCCAGAAAAAGGCCAAAGGGGCATGTAATAAGAAACTACTTGGCCGGTGAAAACATCAGCCTACACCTCATATGCATTCACATTAAATTATGTACGAACCCTCTCATAAGGAAATTACACCTTGGTACAAAAATAACCCCTCGACCACAAACACAAGTTGAGTCTATGTCCTTAAATCACATAGGCCTACAGTATGTGTATTCTCTGAAACAACTAGAATTACAGGTAGGTAGGTCTTATTTCTCCGACAGATGGCTTGTTGACTGTGCAGTGAGGAAAACCGTATTAAGACCGATCAGAAGCTAATGATTATAGCACTCACGATGACCTTGGTAGGTAAGCGGATGCTGTGTAGTCATTCTGTGTGTCAAGAACATTTTCAGGAAATGACACGAGATAAGAATGCTGTTCATTGACTACAGCTCAGCATTCAACACCATAGTACCCTCCAAGCTCATCATTAAGCTTGAGGCCCTGGGTCTCAACCCCGTCCTGTGCAATTGGGTCCTGGACATTGACGGGCCGCCCCCAGGTGGTGAAGGTAGGAAACAACACCTCCACTTCACTGATCCTCAACACTGGAGCCCCACCAGGGTGTGTGCTCAGCCCCCTCCTGTACTCCCTGTTCACCCATGACTGTATGGCCATGCACGCCTCCAACTCAATCATGAAGTTTGCAGACGACACAACAGTAGTGGGCTTGATCACCAACAATGACGAGACAGCCTACAGGGAGGAGGTGAGGGCACTCGGAGTGTGGTGTCAGGAAAATAACCTCTCACTCAACGTCAACAAAACAAAAAGAGATGATTGTGGACTTCAGGAAACAGCAGAGGGAGCACCCCCCTATCCACATCGATAGGACAGTAGTGGAGAAGGTGGAACATTTTAAGTTCCTCGGCGTATACATCACAGACAAACTGAAATGTTCCACCCGAACAGACAGTGTAGTGAAGAAGGCGCAACAGCGCCTCTTCAACATCAGGAGGCTAAAGAAATGTAGGTTGCCACCTAAAACCCTGACAAACTTTTACAGATGCACAATTGAGAGCATCCTGTTGGCTGTATCACCGCCTGGTATGGCAACTGCACCGCCCTCAAAAGTAAGGCTCTCCAGAAGGTGGTGTGGTCTGCACAACGCATCACCGGGGGCAAACTACCTGCCCTCCAGGACACCTACAGCTACCGATGTCACAGGAAGGCCAAAAAGATCATCATGGACAAAAACCACCCGAGCCACTGCCTGTTCATCCCGCTTCCATCCAGAAGGTGAGGTCAGTACATGTGCATCAAAGCTGGGACCGAGAGACTGAAAAACAGCTTCTATCTCATGGCCATCAGACTGTTAAACAGCAATCACTAACTCAGAGGCTGCTGCCTACATACAGACTCAAATCATTGGCCACTTTAATAAATGGATCACTAGTCACTTTAAATAATGCCACTTTAATAATGTTTACATATCTTACATTACTCATCTCATATGTATATACTGTATCTTATACCATCTATTTCATCTTGCCTATGCCGCTCGACAATCACTCATCCATATACTTATATGTACATATTCTTATTCCATCCCTTTAGATTGGTGTGTGTTAGGTAGTTGTTGTGGAATTGTTAGATTACTTGTTAGATATTACTGCACTGTCGGAACTAGAAGCACAAGCATTTCGCTACACTCGCATTAACATCTGCTAACCATGTGTATGTGACCAATAAAATTTGATAAATGGCCCATAATTGAGCTCAATCAGTATTACTTTCTAATAGGCTTTTACCAGGATCTCTTTTGTCTTGGTCTGGCTGTACATCCAGGTGTTATATAAGAGGGGCTACTGGGCTTTAAAACATTAAGGATGAGACAGGAAGAACATGTTTTCCAATAATTAACTTTTCATTGGAGGGACGTGTTGTGAATGCGGACGAGGAGGGCTGTGCACTCCTGCATAACCCTTTTTCTGTTAGCAACAAACAAGATGAGGAGCAGAGAGCTTTCTCAGCCCTCGCACTCAGCACAGAGATCACCTGAGGTGGTTACACAAACAAACCAGTATTCATTCACAAACCCCTTTGCATGCATGCAAACAAACTATTCATATTTTTGCATGAACATACAAGGTGTACAATAGCATAAAACGTACTGTATGAGAATGATGCTAATTTTCCTAGTGTATCTGTAATACTGGAAAACATTCCACAATCACATCATTAATGTTTGCTGCCTACTGTCGTTACTAAGCATTTAAGGGCTGGCTGCAGTTAAATCCTACAAAATAGTTGATATTCAGCAAGACAAATTGCTTTTGGGATTAAGCAGATTTATTACAATTAAATTCAAGACAGTTTTTTTGGCCCAAAAAACTTGGGCCTTTGTCTGACAAACTAAATACACTGTGCTGTAAAAACATTTAACTTCTTAGGGAGCGGCAGAAGAGGTGACGGTTTTGGAGAGTGTGGCGTGCCCAAAGTAAAATGCCTGCCACTCAGGCCCAGAAAATAGGATATGCACATAATTAGTACTATTGAATAGGAAACACTGAAGTTTCTAAAAGTGTTAAAATAATGTATGTATGTGAGTATAACAGAACTGATATAGCAGGCGAAAACCCGAGCAAAATCCATCCGGATTTGCAGTTTTTTTTGTACATGACTTTCTTCTCCAGGCTGCCTATTCATTTCTATTTTAACTAGGACTGAGATTGCAGTACCTATGGCTTCCACTAGATGTCAACAGTCATTATACAGTGTCTGGAAGCTCTAGCACTAAGCAGAACGGATAGGAAGAGGAAGTAGTGAAGGGACCACTTTTGTCAACAACGTTTGATGGGCGCGAGATTGTCCTTTCCTATTGTCCTTTCCCACTCCTATTGTCCTTTCCCACTTTATTTTCCTTTCCTATTGTTCACGTTATCGTCTGGTTGAAATATTACAGTAAATATACATAAAAGGATACCTAAGGATACATTAAAAACGATGTTTGATTTGTTTGTAGAAAGTTTATAGGTATAATTTGAACGTGTTCTCTTCACGGTTCAATGGATGACTCAACGGTGGATTTTCTGATCATAACGTGCCAACCAAACAGAGATTTATGGATATAATAAATGACTTTTTCTAACAAAAGAACCATTGGATGTCTTCGTTGGACACTTGGGAAGCCCTCAGCAGAAGTTCTTCGAAAGGTAAGTGATCTTTTTTAGCTCTTATATGGGTTTTGTGTGACCCGCGCTGGATATGAATTTATGCTAATGTTGAAAATATATGAGGTGCTATCCTCAAATAATCAAATGTTGTGCTTTAGCACGCCGAAAAGCCTTTTTGAAATCTGACAACACTGTAATATTGCCAAGAAGAAGAGCTTTCGATGACTATGCAACACTTGTATATTGATGAATGTTTAATAATTAAACTTTTGGATTTTGAATTTGGCGCCTTACATTTCACCGGGTAGTGTCGGGAGTGGCCCGCTAGCGCGCCGCTACTCCCTGAGGAGTTAATTTCCCATTTCCCCCAAAAAAAAGCAGTCACCCATTTTCTTGTCCCCTTTTCTTCCCACAACATTAGCTGACTTGTTTTACTGATTCTACTTCAGCCTGTTGAGTTATGCTTCCACCACGACTTGGACAAATGCATCATCACTGCCTGGGAACACACACAAACAGGTCAGGATTTCAAAAATACTGTGTCTTGACGTAGGTCCTCGTGGGATACGGTAAACCCTAGAGAGGCCAGTATGACTGTGTGCAGAAAGTGATGTGGACACTTGTCTGTTTGTGTACATCCAGGAACAGAGAACATTAAGGTCGGGGGGTTCCCACCAGTGAGTGGCAACAATGGCAGGGAGCAGAGATGAGGATCTGTTTGGAGAAACTGGAGCCCTCTGCGACCTGCCAAGAATGCTGGGGTTCTGCTGAAATATAAACCCTCCCTCTGCTATGGCCCAGGCAGACAGCATCTCTACTGGAAAAACACTGCATATAGACACAGTGGTAGGACGATAACCTCTCTATGTGAACACTAGTGTAACCCGAAAAGAGGACCAGAGAGGCGAGCACAGGATAGACAGGGCTGGTGTCTTCACTTCCATAGGGGACAGACAAGGGGAGACATACATGAGAGGCAAGGGGACATGAGTGGCACAACAAAACAAAAAAACACTATACACTATATACAAAAAAATCCACCAGAACCGATGTCTTTCCAGATGTCTTCAACAACAGACTGCTTGAGTACACAGAGTGACCAGATACAGTTTGGCATGAACTGCCATACAAAGCCTATACAAGTTGTGTTTATTTCACTGGAGACTTGCATAATCCTTTTTTTTTGTGCTGAGGAATGCAGTTTAGTGACTCAGGAGTGAAAAGTGCTCTGTAGAGTAAATGTTACTTAAACCAGCCAATTTACATTCATGCAAATGAATGGGTAATGGGTTTCTGCTAAGAGTAAAATAATGAGCAGTAAACAAAAAACATGAATCTAGTCTACACAACCTTCTGGAGAGTGAATATTGAGGAAAAAAGCTTTTCTTTAAAGCGTGCGCAAGATTGATGATATGCAAGTCCAGCTAAATTGGATCCTTTCTCAGTCTTCCTCTTTTCAAAGTCTTGCTGAGATGAATTTGCTCCGGATGTGGAGAAAAGTAGCAACATTTCCTGCTCTAGAGAGACTCCCCTCCGACACTTGGGTGAATATGAGCAGAGAGATCCTGTGCACTTCTACTACTCATAAACTGCATAGAATGTTCTATGAAAAGGGCTGTATGTAATAGGTACAGCGCACACTGCCCATCCATCTCCATAGCATTTGTACTCAAAAAAGGAGGGACCTCAACCCAAAATTGAGAGAGGGTTTAAACAGCAAAACAGTCTACAAGGCTAGAGATGCAAACACTCAAACTCACTCCATCTTCATTTCATTTACACAGACTCGCTCACACACATTCACTCCCTCTAAAATCCTAGACTTGTTTGTTTACAGCAGTAAGCAGCTGCTCCACAACCCCTTCATGTGAGCATGGCCCACACAAACACACACACAGCCTCCCTCCGGCCGTGACGTCCTGTTTTGATGCAGGACCCGGGTGGAAAACAGCGCTGCAGTCTAAACGGACCATTGGTGTTTCTGTTAGTGGCTGTTAATGGGATGTCACAATCAGGCCAAGAACAAAGGCTGGGTATGACTGAGCCCGGAGCCCAAGCTCACTCCCACACAGCTGGGACTGCAGGAAAACAGCTCTGGAGCAGGTCCAATAACATGCTGCTTTTTCTTACACCCTTTACCTATCTGACCACTGATCCGCTCGGCAGTAAAGTAGAACAAATATTTTTCTGAAAATAGCATGAACATCTAAGATAAGTCTTTTGATACAGCCATATTGCATCACATCTCTTAAGGAGCACAGCCCACGTGTACACATGGCTCTTTTCTCAGAGACTGGAGGGTGATTATTATTCTTCCTATACTAAAGTGTTCACGCCATTTAGTCTCCCCCTATAGTACAGTATACAGTGCTTCAGAAAGTATTCATATACCCTAGACTTTTTCCACATTTTGTTGTGTTACAGCCTGAATTCAAAATGGATTAAATCCATGTTTTTCCTCTCACCCATCTACACACAATACCCCATGATGACGAAGTGAAAACATGATTTTAGAAATGTGCTCAAATGTATTGAAAACGGAATACAGAAATCTAACTTAAAGGTATTCTCACCCCTTTGCTATGACACTCCAAATTGAGCTCAGGTGCATCCAGTTTCCTTTGATCATCCTTGATGTCAACTTGATTGGCCAATTAAATTATTTGGACATGATTTAGAAAGAAACACATTTGTCTATATAACGTTGACAGTTGACAGTGCATGTCAGAGCAGAAACTATAACATCAAGTCCAAGGAACGGTCCGTAGATCTCCGAGATAGAATTGTGATGAGGCATATCTCAGCGGAAGGGTAGAAATCTTGAAATACTCCAGAAATTGTTTTCAAGAGCACATCATTTATTAAATGGAAAAAATATGCAACTACCCAGACCCAGAGCTGAGCAACCAAACTGAGCAACCAGGCAAGAAGGACCTTGGTCAGGGAAGTGACCAAGAACCCAATGACCACTCTGACAGAACTACAGAGTCCCTTGGCTGAGATGGGAGAACCTGCCAGAAGGACAATAGTCTCTACAGCACTTCACCAATCTGGGCTTCATGGGAGACAGAAGCCACTCCTGAGAAAAGAGGCACATGACAGCACTATGGAGTTTGCCAAAAGGCATGTGAAAGACACAGATCATAAAGCAAGAGATTCTGATGTGACAACAATTCAACTCGTTGGCCTGAATGCAAAGCACAATGTCTGGAGAAAAATAGGCACAGCTCATCACCCATTGAACACCATCCCTACCGTGAAGCATGGTAGTAGCAGCATCATGCTATGGGGATGCTTTTTAGTGGCAGTACCTGGGGGACTGGTAACGATTGAGGGAACAATGAATGAGCCAAATCCTTGATGAGAACCTGCTTCAGAGTGCAAATGACAGACTGGGGGCTAAGATTTATGTTCCAACAGGACAATGATCCCAAGCATACAGCCAAAGCGATGTTGGAATGGCTTCAGAACAAGAATGTGAAAGTCCTTGAGTGGCCCCAGCCAAAGTCCAGACTTCAAATCACATTGAAAATCTGTGGAAAGACAGGATGATTGCCATTCACCGCCGCTCCCCATCTAACTTAACAAAAGCTTGAGAAAATCTGCAAGGAAGGATGGGTGAAAATCACCAAATCCAGATGTGCAAAGTTGATACAAACATACCCAAGACGACTCAAAGCTGTAAACACCACCAAAAGGTGCCTCTACAAAAGTATTGACTCAGGGGTGTGAATACTTATGTAAATTAGATATTTCTTCATTTAATTGTCAATACATTAAGCAAACATTTCTAAAAACCTGTTTTCACTTTGTCATTATGGGGTATTGCGTAAAGATGGGTGACATTTGTAACAAAATGTGGAATAAGTCAAGGGGTATGAATACTTTCTGAAGGCACTGTATATACTATACACAACATTAGGTACGGTTGAGCCTCTCCCCTAATCTGTATTATGTTATCATAGAGTGGCGCACAATTGGCCCATCGTTGTCCGGGTTAGGGGAGGGTTTGGCCGGGGTACGTCGTCATTGTAAAATAAGAATTTGTTCTTAACTGAGTTGCCTAGTTAAATAAAGGTTAAATAAAATTAATTAATTGTGTGCCTTCCTCCAGCCCAAGCCACAGATGGTGGGAGAGAAGGGAGAATGTGTGTGGTGGGGAATGGGATCACATATTAGATAATCTCATTGAATGAACTTCACAGCACTGTGATCTGGGAGTCTGCTTTTACTTAGGCAACATCCATCCATGCTTATATCAGTTTGTCTCACACCTGCAAGCAAAAATTTACACTATACTCCAATGAATTTCTCAAGTCTTACTTCACTCACATAACAGTAAATGAAATGGGGCCTTATATAGTGAACATTTACTGACTCAACATACACTGACTGAAGTATTATGTTTACAGCTATTACGGGATGTGCCAGTACGCTCATTGCTGCAGCGTGACATCTATTTTGGAAGGGGTAAAACAATGGGCTGAGTACTGTGTATTCCCTCTCCGGCTAGGATGGCTGGACAGAGGGGGAGGGAGGGAACAGGAGAAAACAAAACCATGAGCTCAGACTATTAGCTGTCTCTAGTACCACTTAGGAGCAGTGTTTACCAACCCTGGTCCTTGGGTACCCCCAACAGTACACATTTTTATTGTAACCCTGGACAAGCACACCTGATTCAACTTGTCAACTAATCATCAATCCCTCAATGAGCTGAATGAGGTGTGTTTATCCAGGGCTACAACAATGTGTACTGTTGGGGGTACTCGAGGACAAGGGTTGGGAAACACAAACATGCCATAGACAACACCTCATCTAGGTTAAAGGTATAGTTCCTTCAGAAAAAAAATCAAAAGTTTAATCCATTTTAAATTCAGGCTGTAACAACAAAATGTGTTAAAAACCAAGGTCATTGTAGGTGGGTGATGCTGGCTGGTTTACATTGGTGAACACAGTTAACAGGTTTACTCAAGTCAAGTGTGACTAAGCAACCTGAGGCGAGTCTGAATCAGTCGTTATGAGAGAAATATTCTGGCTACATCAGTTAGTCCAGTAAAAATGCTTGCAAATTGTTTGATTTGGTATATGATCTTGAAAATTGGCACACTAGTATCATTTTTATGCTGAACAAAACCTGATATAGCACCATTTCAGCAAAGCCCCGGGTCGACCTGTAGCGTCCCCTTCAGGTCAATGGTGAAAATGCATTTACTGTAATGACATTTTGGGTAATGGCCTCCCGTGTTGGATCCCAAAATAGCTTCAAATGTTTGCATTGGTTTGGGGAACACATTCAATCAACAGCAAAAACCTTATGGCCTGTGTTTTGTCCTAACAATGCAATCAGAAATCGCAGTAAAATGTTTGTTTTTGCTTTCAAACATTAAGATATTCATGTTCTAGACACGTTTCATGGGAATGTTGCAAGAACATTAATGCGTCCAGTTCTGTAGGTTAGGAGAATATTCTATCAACGTTACAATAAACATAGTTGCCATGTTCTCAGAATATACGATAATGTTTTAGACACGTTTAATGGCAAAGTGGGTGGGGTTATAGCCTGCCTGGTTTGACCTGTCTGGAGGTATAGTCGGACGAGGCTACAGTGTCTCCCGACCCCTGCTATCTCAGCCTCCAGTAATTATGCTGCAATAGTTTGTGTCGGGGGGCTAGGGTCAGTCTGTTATATCTGGAGTATTTCTCCTGTCTTATCTGGTGTCCTGTGTGAATTTAAGTATGCTCCCTCTAATATATTCTCTCTGAGGACCTGAGCCCTAGGACAATGCCTCAGGACTACCTGGCCTGATGACTCCTTGCTGTCCCCAGTCCACCTGGTCGTGCTGCTGCTCTAGTTTCAACTGTTCTGCCTGCGGCTATGGAACCCTGACCTATTCACCGGACATGCTACCTTGTCCCGGACCTGCTGTTTTCGACTCTCTCTCTCTACCGTACCTGCAGTCTATGAAAAGCCAACTGGCATTTACTCCTGAGGTGCTGACCTGTTGCACCCTCTACAACCACTGTGACTATTATTATTTGACCCTGCTGGTCATCTATGAACGTTTGAACATCTTGGCCATGTACTGTTATAATCTCCACCCGGCACAGCCAGAAGAGGACTCGTCACCCCTCAGAGCCTGGTTCCTCTAGGTTTCTTCCTAGGTTCCTGCTTTTCTAGGGAGTTTTTCTAAGCCACCGTGCTTCTACATCTGCATTGCTTGCTGTTTGGGGTTTAAGGCTGAGTTTCTGTACAGCACTTTGTGACATTGGCTGATGTAAAAAGGGCTTTATAAATACATTTGATTGATTGATTGATAATGGGGACGTTGCAGTAATATTTTTGTGCATCAGTTGTCAGGATGTCTTCTGATGGTCAAAAGAAACGTACTCCCCCAAAAATTTGAAATGTCATTACACATCATGCCTTGTTACTGTTGCTAAGCCAATCAAGGTCCTGATTGGTGAATCACTGATCCATTCATAGCTCTGTCTGTTGGCAAGGTTATGGATACTCTCAAACATACACAGTGCTTTTAACATACATGATTACATTGTGCATTTTCATAATCACTAGACTTCTATGTTCTCTGAAGTCTACTAATTGCAATGATATAGAATATGATATTATATCCTGCGTCACTTTTAAGAAATGTGATAGGAAACCTGCCCTGTACACATCACTCTATGTAAAATTCCATAGGAATTGTCATGACTGTCCTGTGAGGATCACAATGAGTCAGATCAGCTTGGCAATGGCTGATAATAACCAGACTTTCTCTCCCCCACAGAGGGGAGGAGGGAACTGGTGTGGAGGTTGAGACACCTCCAAACCTGGTCGTAAATTAAGCAGGCGAGGACCATCTCCCTCTCTACCCTCCAGTATTGGTGAAAGTAATATGGGTTTTGGAATATAAAGAGGGACTTTATCGAACAAAACGACCATTCTTTGTGTTCCTGGGACCTGTGGGATTGCAGCCAGAGGAAGATCTTCAAAAGGTAAGTGATTTATTTTATCTCTATATTTGATTTTGTAATGCCTGTGCTGGTTTGAAAAATATTTATATGCAGGAAGTATGCGGGGCGCTGTCCACAGATAATCAAATGCTATGCTTTCGCCATAAAGCCTATTGTAAATCGGACAACGCGGTTCGATAACCAAGATTCTAAGCTAAAGAATGGTGTACAACACTTGTATTTTAATATAACATTTTTTTGGTGCCCCAAATCCTAATGAGTTAATTGTTACATGATTATAATGTAATTGGGCAACAATTAAACATAAACATAGTTAGTGGATTCTATAAATAAGTAATCAGATTAATGAAAGGAAAGTCACAACAGAATGGATTATGTCCAGCAGGGGCAGAGGTAACCCATTTAAGCAAAATCCCTTGACCACAAAACATTTACAAAAAGATAGGATGTCTCAAAGATGTCCAGCTATAATGCCATTGCAGATTTAACCTATTACACTCTAGGGCAGCAGTTTTCCAAAATGGCCACCAACCAGCTCCATGGGGTCAAATAGGACAGGTATAACATGGCAGTATTTCAATACATAATTGCTATATAATGCCCAATAATGGCTTAAAATGTTTGAGTTGGTGTAGCGAACACAATAAAAATGGCCCAAATATGCCATGTACCGAGTGTACAAAACATTAAGGACACCTGCTCTTTCCATGACATAGACTGACCAGGTGAATCCAGGTGAAAGCTATGATCCCTTATTGATGCCTCTTGTTAAATCCACTTCAATCAGTGTAGATGAAGGGGAGAAGACAGGTTCAAGGATTTTTAAGCCTTGAGACAATTGAGACATGGATTGTGTATGTGTGCCATTCAGAGAGTGAATGGGCAAAACATAATATTTAAGTGCCTTTGAACAGGGTATGGTGCCAGGCGCACCGGTTTGTGTCAAGAACTGCAACGCTTTTCACACTCAACAGTTTCCCGTGTGTATCAAGAATGGTCCACCACCCAAAGACATCCAGCCAACTTAACACAACTGTGGGAAGCATTGGAGTCAACATAGGCCAGCATCCCTGTGGAATGCTTTCGACACCTTGGAGAAGCAACTCAATATAAGGAAGGTGTCCTTAATGTTTTGTACACTTGCAGAAAGGTGGAAAAAAACTGCCCCAAAATAAACCCGGGTTACTAGTTTTTGAAAATGTTTTCACCCTAGTTTAAACAAACATTTTCTTTAAGAGTTACCTGAAGTCTACTGGTTACAATGACACATAATGATATTATACAGTGCCTTTAGAAAGTATTCACACCCCTTGACATCTTACACATTTTGTTGTGTTAGACAAAATAAAAAAAAATATTAAATCCCCCAAAAATTGTCACTGGCCTACAAACAATACCCCCATAATGTCAAGGTGGAATTATATTTTTCGAAACGTTAACAAATTAATAAAAAATGAAAAGCTGAGATGTCTTGAGTCAATAAGTATCAACTCCTTTGTTATGGCAAGCCTAAATAAGATTAGTCTTTTCTTTTTAACATTGTATCACCCTGTCATGGAGTCTCTCAGGCAACATCACCTCATAAGATGAGGAAGCACATTGCTTATGAGGATTGTCTGCTGCAGTTGTTCGAGAGATGTCAAAGGTCAAAGGTCAAAACCGTTTTGTGTTTTGTTCCAATTCACCTTCATAACCTAGCCTGTGTTTACTATTCTATTTCACTTCACATATCATTATATCTGAAGTGAAATAGAAAGGTGAACGCAGCAATCAGGTTGGTTCCACCATGCTAATCACAATGTAATCAGTGCTCTGTGTGTGACTGACCAGTATCTTTGATGAGGAGCCAAGACCTGATCTGCCCTGCCATGCCCATCAATGGGGCACTGGCAAAGACCTTACCTACAGCCTCACCTGTTGCCTGCCCACCACCGGTCGTCGATAGGGAGTTGTGTAAGCTTAGTCTGACCTGTTAAAAAAATGTGTTTGTCAGATATCACCTATCCTTACTGCCATTGGTAATAGAACATAAGTTCACAGAGGCATCTATGGAGCCAGCACTTGGAAACTTGCAAGATGATGTGATGGAGTCTTGACCGACATACAGGCTCAATACTGACGTCTTTTAATGGAGAGAGACCTGGCACTGAAGGTGATTACTAATAATACAGTACAGCAGAAATGTTCAGTATTTGCAACACCCTTTTCATTTCATGTGTCACTGATGAACTCTGCTTTTGCCAGATGCCAGCCTTGGTCGTTTGATGGGAAGACCATCATTTGGTAGGTTTTATCTGACCTTCAACATAGGATAGTATCTGTTTGTGGGTCAGATATTACCTAACTGCCATTGGTAATAGAACAATGACAATAGCTGTGTTCGAATAATCATACTAACTGCACTAACCCTACTATTTGTGACGTAAATTGAGTATGTAGTAGGCTTATTGGTCCTAGTATGGATATAGTTAGTATGCCAAATGTTCCCGGATGTTGTACTACATTCGCCAAAATATGAAGTATACAAGCAATGGACACTATTTCCCTGCTTTTAGGGCTCATAATGCAATTCTTCCAAAAATGGGCGTGGCTTCATAACGTTTTCAGATTTGAAGAAAATTGCGGAAAATATGCAGCCGAAGTCTGACGCGAGCAGATACAAATTCGTTGCTCTAACTAATTATCACAAATACTAAGGAAATGGCGAGCAATGTAATAAAGTAATAACTTTTCTAATAAATTACGTTTCACGTTATGTTGGCTGACAATGTTAGCAACACAATCCTTTTGAACCGCATAGCATTACAGCAGTATGTACCGGGTATGTTAGCTACCTACTGTAAAGTTAGTTGGTTATTAATACATCGAACTTGCCAGTATATTTACTTTAAGCTATCTAACTACCTAAAGTTTATTTACTTGATTATTCACGTCATTCATTGCTTAGCTAAGTGGTATAGTCATTCGGGTCCGTTCGTAAATTCGCTCTAGCTATCTATTCCGATTTCAGAGCAGTCTCATCTGACTGCCAGAGGCAAAGCGCAGAATAACTGATGAATTTACGAACGTTCAACACCGGTTGAATGTGGCAGGTGGCAGTAAACATTGGCAAAAAAAAACGTAATAAAATTGTAGCCAGCAGCACAGTAAGTAACCAACACTCTGAATAACCAGCTCTGCTAGGGTGAGTAAAATCCTCTCATTTGTGTCTGGCAGTAGCTAGCCAACGTTAGTTTGGGTACTTGACTGCTGTTGTGAGGTCAGAACGCTCAGATCAACCCTACGCTCCGAGAGTGAAACGCTCTCAATTTATGAAGGGACAATCTGACAACGCCCTGAATTTACGAACGCCCAGAGCGCACTCTGGCATTCCAGATTGAATTTATGAACACACCTAAAGTCTAGCTAGTAATTTGTTATGCTAACAAGCTAGCAAGAGGTTGCATAGCAACGGTATCAACTTCCAGTAGACAGGCGAAAGCGCTAGTACACTCATCTGAAAGAATACCGTTCGTTAACAGTATACTAAAATGAACTAATAGTATATACACTCATTAAATATGTAGTATACAGTATGTTAGTATGGGTATTCAAACACAGTTTATATGTGTATGTGTTCACAGAAACATGTGCGAAGCCAGCACATAGAGACTTGCATGATGTGATGAAGTCCAGTCTGACAGACTGACTTGATACTGGTGTCTCTAAATGGAGAAAGACCAAGCACTCGGAGGTCTACGGACAATTCTTCGACCTCGTGGCTTGGTTTTTGCTCTGACATGCACGGTCAACTGTGGGACCTTATATAGACAGGTGTGTGCATTTCCAAATCATGTCCAATCAATTGAATTTACCACAGATGGACTCCAAGTTGTAGAACCATCTCAAGGATGATCAATGGAAACCGGATGCACCTGAGCTAAATTGAGTATCATAACAAAGGGTCTGAATACTAAGGTATGTTTTTTTATTTGTAATAAATTTGCAAACATTTCTTAACTTGTTTTCGCTTCGTCATTATGGGGCAACTGGATGCTTTTGAGAAACTTGTTACTTGTTAAACAAAATCTATTTTTCTGACCAATTGTATTAGGATAAAATATAATTTCCCAATTTTTTGAAGCATACAACATAGCTCACTATTTGAATTACTTACTTTATACAGTCATTATCTCATCTTTCTCAAGGGTGTCAATAATTTCAGACCACACTATACATGTAATGTCTTTATGTTCTGTGGGATATTTGTGGGCACATATTTTCACCGGCCCCCAAAATAAAAAAGGGTATTTTAGGCTTAGGGGTTAGGTTTAGGGGTTAGGGTTACACTTAGGGATTTTGAATGGGAATCAATTATTTGGTTCCAACAAGGATAGTAAAACAAAAGTTATTTGTGTGTGTGTTTGTGTTTATTGTGTGTTGAATACCTGTATACCGGCTGCATCTCTCGGGCAATGCCAATCACAGCTCCAGAAGGGAAGCGATCAAACTCCAGAAACAGCTCCCTGATGTTGCTCCTGTACTTCAGATCCAGGTCCAGCTGTACAATGCACTGGAGATGTATTGCTAGCACCCCTTGAGTAGCAGATAGCAATATGTTTTTAGCCATCATCTGATACCGATATGAAGGCTGATATATCATGCATCTCTAATCATAGCTCTGATGTAGGCCCTGTTTCTGGGTAGCTACCACCGGTCAATAGCCAGCAGGGCTAGGGACCTCATGATACGATATTACCCCCCATACTTAGATGTCGATGCGATATGCATTTCTATTCTATATGTATTGTGATTTTATTGCTAATTGATGTTCCAAACATATTGCTAATCATATGTCTGCTGCAGAGGGACAAGAGAGAGCCATGAGATGACGAGTTTTGAACAGTCATGGAAATAAAAGTGCTGAAAACAAATTGTCTCCTGGTTTAAAAAGCATGTGTAGAACAAGCTATGAAGGAAACCTACTGGAGTTTTGGTGCAGGTAGAGCCAACTAGCCCAAAAATAATATTGTGCTAGTCAAAACAATACATAATCAAAAACAATATCCCAATACGTAACTGTATCGATTTTTCCCCCATCAATAATAGCCAGGAAGCAGCACTCTGTGGACACAGTCACCCCAGTTACCAGTACCAGGAAATACAGACACCTCTGTCCATTGTTTCACCTTCCTGTGTTTTGCTGGTTGGCATGGCAGTGAAAAGTAAGGAAATTCTTAAGGTGCTGGACTGCTGTGCAATGGACAAAATACTGTGCTAATCTGGATTTACAGAGTGGTGTCAATCTGAAAACCATGCATTGGGTCTTGGCATCTCAAACTGCTAAAATGTTACAGCGACTCTAAAGATGTCACTCACAATTGTGTATACTGTACCATACAGTTAACGAGTGTTATAGTAAAATAGTAACCTTAAAGTGCAAAAACAAAAGTATCTAGATACTCGATGGGCCTCCAGAAAAGTCATATGGAAGTCCTAAAAACAGATCTAGACCACGTACACAGATGGTCCAACAAGCCAATCCAGTAGTCTAAGAAAGCGATCTCGGTATGATCCCTGATGGTTCAAGAAAGTTATCTGGGGTTCCAAGAACTGTGAATTGCTAACCAACCTCCAAGAAGGAAATTCAGGAACAAGAAGAAGTATGTCCCAAATCTAGATGGGTGACCAGGTGGTGCAATAATTTGGCACTCAATGATTTGATGGAAAAACCATTGAGCAGTGGTGTAGTACAATTTGTTTAGGTGAGGGAGCGCAAAAAATAAATAAGTTCCTGAAAGTTTGTACCGACAGATGTAGCCAATTGAATTGGCCATCATTTATAGCATAAAAGGCATTCTCCAATTGCAACATCTGGTATATTGGACTGAAATAGGTTATAAGGGAAAGTATTCAAACCCCTTGACTTTTTCCACTTTGTTACGTTACAGCCTTATTCAAAAATGGATTAAACACATTTTTGATCCTCATCAATCTACACACAATAGCCCATAATGGCAAAGCAAAAACAGGTTTTTAGAATGTTAGAAGAGAAAGGTCCCAGTTCTAGCCATCACTCCAGAAACCGTGGATTGATGGCAGCATTCGCGCAAAACTGAAAGCGCGAACCACTGCTTTTAACCAGGGTAAGGCAACCGGAAACATGACTGAATACAAATAGTGTAGCTATTCCCTCCGCAAGGCAATCAAACAAGCTAAACGTCAGTATAGAGACAAAGTAGAGTCGCAATTCAACGGCTCAGACACGAGAGGTATGTGGCAGGGTCTACAGTCAATCACGGACTACAAAAAGAAAACCAGCCCCGTCGCAGACCACGATGTCTTGCTCCCAGACAAACTAAACAACTTCTTTGCTCGCTTTGAGGACAATACAATGCCACCGACTAGCAAACATGAGTAAAACATTTAAACGCATTAACCCTCGCAGGGCTGCCGGCCCAGATGGGAGCCCTGGCCGCGTCCTCAGAGCATGCGCAGACCAGCTGGCTGGTGTGTTTACATATTCAATCAATCCTTATCCCTGTCTGCTGTTCCCACATGCTTCAAGAGGGCCACCATTGTTCCTGTTCCCAAGAAAGCGAAGGTAACTGAACTAAATGACTATCGCCCCGTAGAACTCACTTCTGTCATCATGAAGTGCTTTGAGAGACTAGTCAAGGATCATATCACCTCCATCCTACCTGACACCCTAGACCCACTCCAATTGGTCCGCAGACGACGCAATTGCAATCACACAGCACACTTCCCTAACCCATCTGGACAAGAGGAATACCTATGTAAGAATGCTGTTCATCGACTACAGCTCAGCATTTAACACCATAGTACCCTCCAAACTCGTCATTAAGTTGGAGACCCAAGGTCTCGACCCCACCCTGTGCAACTGGGTCCTGAACTTCCTGACGGGCAGCCCCTAGGTGGTGAGGGTAGGAAACAACATCTCCACCCCGCTGATCCTCAACACTGGGGCCCCACAAGGGTGCGTTCTCAGCCCCCTAGCTGTACTCCCTGTTCACCCATGACTGCGTGGCCATGCACACCTCCAACTCAATCGTCAAGTTTTCAGACGACACTACAGTGGTAGGCTTGATTACCAACAACGACGAGACGGCCTACAGGGAGGAGGGTGAGGGCTCTCGGAGTGTGGTGTCAGGAAAATAACCTCTCACTCAACGTCAACAAAACAAAGGAGATGATCGTGGACTTCAGGAAACAGCAGAGGGAGCACCCCCCTATCCACATCGACGGGACAGTAAGTTCCTCGGCGTACACATCACGGACAAACTGAAATGGTCCACCCACACAGACAGCGTGGTGAAGAAGGCGCAACAGCTCCTTCTCAGCGAAGATTGTGCAATGTAACAGCAATATTTAGACTTAGGGTTACCACCCGTTCTATAAAATATGGAGCGGTTTCGTATTTCACTGAAAGATGTGATAGTGTCTTTCAAAACGTTCACGAATCAAAAATCATGGATTGATAGCAGCCTTGTAGGAAAACTGAAAGAGAGATGTTGCTTATAAATAGGGCAAGGTGACCGGGGACAATAGTGTGGTTAAACAGTACAAATACGACCTACGAAGGTCACAAAAGCTACCGTACCGGATACACCAAACACCCTTTTCTCATGATTTGAGCACAATGACCCTGAGCTGCCAAGGCAAGCCCCTGATGACATTGTGGGCTACACACTCAGTCTCCACTGAGGACGTATGTAGGTCATTCAAACGTGTTAACCCTCACAAGGCTGCCGGCCCAGATGGCATCCCTAGCCGTGCCCTCAGAGCATTTTCAGACCAGCTGGCAGTTGTGTTCTGACCATTTCAATCTCTCCCTAGCTCAGGGCGCTATACCCACCTGCTTCAAGATGTCCACTATCATCCCTGTGTCCAAGAAAGGGAAAGTAACTGAACTGAATGACTACCGACCAGTAGCACTCACTTCTGTCATTATAAAGTACATTGAGGCTTGTCAAAGACCATATCACCTCCTCCCTCCCCGACACACTCAACCGTCTCCAATTTGCCTACTGCCTTGACAATGCAATTGCCATTGCACTGCACACTGCCCTTACCCAACTGGAGAAAAGGAATGGATATGTGAAGATGCTGTTCATCGACTAAAGCTTGGCCTTCAATACCATAGTGCGCAATAAGCTCATTACAAAGCTCACGGCCCTAGGTCTGAACTCCTCCCCACGCAACTGGGTCCTGGACTTCCTGGCGGGCCGCTCCCAGGTGGTGAAGGTAGGTAACATTACCTCCTCAACACTGATTTTCAACACTGAGGTCCCACAAGGTTGCGTCCTCAGTCCCCTCATATACCCATGACTGCGTGGCCTCACACAGTTCTAACTCCATCAAGTTCAATGATGACACAACAGTAGTGGGGCCTGACTACCAACAATGACGCGATAGCCTACGGTGTGGAGGTTGGCAGGAAAGCCAAGAAGATCATCAGGGACCCCAAACACCTAAACCATGCCTTGTTCTCCCTGCTTCAAATCACTCAGACGCGGGCAGTACAAGAGCATTATGGCAAAAACTGGAAGACTGGACAATAGTTTCAGACCATCAGGCTGCTGAATAGCCAACACTAGTCAGCTACCTGCTCCCCCCTGCTACTCCCCCTATGGACATTTACCCCCCGCTACTCCACCTCGACATTTCCCCCTCACACCCCTTCAATGGTCACTTACCTCACATGCTGCTCCCCCTATGGACATTCTCCCCCCCACCAAATTACTTTTACTCTTCCCCCACCCCAACGACATTCATCACTGTTGCAGTTAATATGTATATTATTGACTTTATTTATTTTGGTCCCCACTCCATATTGACATTTATTCATCACTTCTACAGTTATGAAGTATATAGTGCCATTTCTATTTTTATTGTTGTTTTATTATTACCATTTTCATTATTTTATTTCAATTTGTCCTGCATGTTGGAGCTCAGAGCCTAAGATTCACTGTACCCTGCAATCACACCTGCAACCCTGTACATGCGACTATTAAACACTCAATCTCTGAATCGGAAAAGTGAGCACAGAGTTCTTCAAAGTTGGACCATACTGCACACACTGTGGAGAAAAAGCTAGCCACACAGCAAGTTGGTTCTGGGGAGATCGACTGTATTTAGTGTACAATTTGTTCATGATGATAAGGAAGTGGTTCACACCACCAATCTCTGACACTTCATCCCCTACAGCCAGTTCATGTCTATGGTTTAGACAGTGCCACACAACAAGGTTTGGATAGTGCTGGGAGAGCCTGTGTGCAACGCCTGATTTCTTCCCCAGCATGACACTGCCACAATCACTTACGAAGGACACCAAGTGTTTCTTCAGACAATTGTTGTTGAATCCGTGACCACACAAGCATTCAAACAAATGTTTCACAGTCTCTGCCTTTTGGTAGGGAAGCTCGATAAAATCAAGACAAAATATTAGTCACAGGGCTTGTCGGATTTACATTTAAGATAAACTATCAATGTAGTTTTGCTGCTAAGGCTTGTAGACTCATAAAAAAAAAAAAATGTAAAAGAAGCTCACAGCCCTGGGTTGGTCTGATATGCGAGTGCAAGACCAAGTCAAGCTTCGGTGCTTGATTAAGACGGCGGGAAGGATCACTGCTATAGATCAAGAATCAGCCACCAACCTGTACACAAAACTCATCCTAAAACTTGAAAGCATTTTTTTTACAGGACAGTACTCATCCCCTTCACTCAAAATTCAGTCACAGCAGCAGCTGGACAAGGGAAAAAAATACAGATACAAATAAATTAAAACAGATAGATATGGGGACTCTTTTATTCCAAGAGCCATTAGGCTGTATATTAGATAGTCTGTAGGTCCCTCGAGTATACAGCATATTGCACTTTCACTTTAAATGTGTAGCTATAGCACTTTGAGTGAATTATTTTGTGTCGTTTCTGTGTTTTCATGTTTAATTTACTGTCTTCTTAAGCACATGACCAAATTAATTTCCCCCTGATGGGATAATAAAATTGATCTGAATCTGACTTGTAAAATGACAGATGTGTGATATCTGCACATTTTGCTTATCTTCTGTACAATTTTGCTTATCTTCTGTACAATCTATTCAGGAGTATGCCTCCTGTTTGTTCCTCCACATACTGCTTGTCCATAGGTCAGCACATGGTAGCAGGCCTATTGGTGCCGTGGCGGTGGTACCAGCTGCAGGGAGAGGAGCTGTTCTGTCATCTGAGGGAACAGAGGTAGCTGAGGACGTGTGATTGGGAACCGTCAGTGTTGCTGAGATCAGGCCTGGACCCGGGGACAGGGAGGGAGCCGTCAAGGTTGTGGTGTGGGCTGCATGCAAGTAGCCAGGACAGATGAGGAGGGAGTTGGATCAGGATATTCACCTATGTCAACTTGATGGCTGTTTGTGTTGTTGTCAGGCCTATTGGTGGTGGTAGTCGCTACAGCTTTTGCAACAAAACAAAAAAAATGCACCAATGCTTGTTTTGTCACCATTATGCCTATGAAAGCTAGCCAGCTGTCCAAAAGGGTACCTCTGCTAACAGTGCATGCTGCAAAGTGATGTAAGGATGACAAATTTAAGGATTTGTTTTTTTATGTTCTGATTGATCAAAGTGGCCAAGCCTCTGACGGGCCGCCGCAGTGCACACATGTAGCCTACAGTTCACCATTCTCGCCACTGCCAGAGAGAAGAATGGGAAGAAACCACCATTTACCTACCTCTACATATTTATCTGGTTTGTCATACTATCCTTTTTCATGGAATTTTAGTGGTAATTAAATATAACTTATTTATAAAATGTATCAGAATACATTTTCCAGAAATATATTTACCAGCTCTGCGTATTCTGTAGTGCGAGACCCATTTTCTGATTTCTAGACCATTAAAGGACTTATTCAAAAAAAAAAATATATTCAAAAAACTTTCTCTGATTAATTTATTGGATCTATAAGACACCGGTGATGACCCCAACCCAGCTCACTGTTTTTCAAGCCAATATTATTTAGGCCCATCTACAGTAGAAGCAATCAGTGCCTAAGTCAAGCAAGAAAAAGGTGATTCCAGTTAACAATACTAACAAATAACAGAACAATAAACAGTTTTCCAGCTTCTTGCTTCTTGAGGTCAGACAGTGGCATGCACTGTAATCAAACGTATCTCTGTCCCAATCTGATGGTTGAGGTCACAATGGAAAGGCCAACCTAACTCGGGGCCCTGGCCTGGAGAGGCCAGACTGCGCAGACAATAGCCCTGTATATGGAAAAAGGAAAACAAGTGTCCTAAACTAAGCCTGTTGAAACAAGAACAATGCTGGGTGACTGGGCTAGAGCGGGGCCTCCACGGAGACCTTGGCCAGAGAGATATTTTAGGGTCGGTCTCTGTCCAAACAAGCAGCGGAAATTAAACTGTCTGCAGAGTGTCAACCATTTTCGCCCCTGCTCTTTAAACAAGGAAGTCCCCCTCAAAATGGCTTCATGTGTTGCGTTAGCAGAGGGAGAATGGCGGCGAGTCATGCCCCGACCGGCTAACGCTGACTTTGTTCGTTCTGAGGGGGCTTAAAACGGCCTGCTTTGGAACAGGGGAAAGCAGCAAGCGAGTCTTCGGCTGATACATGATTGTGCTAAGCTATAATATAACCACATAAATCATGAAGGCCCACACAGGCAGAGCCACATTCACGCACACTCTCCCATCGCCGTTTCTCTTTAACCGTCAATGACAGCCATTATGAGACCACTTAATGCTGACAGGCAGTGCAGAATGGCCTTTAAAACAAATGTGATATCGACATGAACTGCACAGGTCAAATTCCCGATTAATACTGATATGTCACCCTGCATTGCCCTTTGACCATACCGGAGGAGCTGGAGGCTCTCTGGACGGTGCCTCGGGGTAACGTTACAGTGCACGATAACAGAATGTTTGTGTTCGGCCAACTCAGATTCATTTCACCAGGCCTAGTTTACCCGGAGGGAGAGACCAACTCCCGAACCGGCGGGGTCACGGCAGGGTTCACTGCCACAGCCCACCTCTGGCGACCAGCCGAGCATGCGGACCAGCAAAGACCTTCTCCACGGACCAGGTTTCAGCAGGCCATGATGGGGCAGGCGGGCTGGCTGCACAACACTGCTTTGTCTAAATCATGCCTTGAAGGAATGTTGTGTCTGAGGTGAAGTATGTGGCATTGAATGGGGGGCTTGGGTTTTTGACTATGTCTAATGTGTATTCATGTGATATTTGAGTAACTTGAACATTACTACAAAATCTATGGGCTAGAAAAGCTAATTAAAAACATTAGCTAACATGGACTGGTTGATCTGGACATTTCTGACAAGTTATAAATAGCTCTCTAATGTAATGACCGACATGACAAGAGGAATACTGATGATGCACTACACAATTTCTAAATTTCTCCTTGTGCATTCTACGGTTACAACTTTGAAGAGTAAGTTGAAAGATGGACTGAGTTCTTAACCCTTTAGAACCCATAGTGTCTTTAAATCACTATAGTGGCTGCGAACAGACTTGTTTTTCTAACAGTAATAACTGTATCGATATCGCAAAATTAACTTGCTAGCAACCTTTCGTATTCGTGTGGCTGTTGTCATCAATCAGAAACCGTAAACAGGGTTTGCTGTCATTTGACTTTTAAAAGAAAAATGTTTACTTAATTACTCAAAATGAAAGTGCTGAAGTGGCAACAACTTTTCATTGTGGAAGAAGCTGTACCTACATTGGTTGGTGATACGGCTTCGGACACGTCCTTGCACTTTGAAAGCGATGATGATGTCGAGGGGAGTGAAATAAGTAAACAGCAGATATATGTTTTGTGTTTTTGATTGATGCTGTGAAACTTGGAGAATAGTTCTCAGATTTGCAAATCCTGTCATGATCACTTAGTTGGTACATCAGCGGTGGAGCAGGAGCTTGAATGATTGCTCGGTCTCATGTAGTTGCAGTGTTTAGCTGTAAATAATCAGCTAACTAGTTGGTTGTTTTGTCTTGTTTCTACTGATGTAATTCATATGGAAACGGCCCAAGCTTCTTGCTATAGTTAGTTAGCTAGTCTGTCAGGCAAGAAAGGTTGTGTGGCGGTAAATTTTGGTGTGCTAGCGAAGCGTCAACCTCAGCTGTCACTTTCACTAGCAAGCCATACAGCTAACTAGCCACTGAAATGGATGAGTCATTTGTGTTTCTGTTGTCATGGTTTGTCATGTTTGCTAGGTACAGATATTCATAGGATATACATTGCCTTGTTTTCCTACAGCTTAGCTTTCGTGTTAGGATAGATGCTCGCGCAATGCATCTCAGTGCAAGAGGCGTCACTGCAGTACCTGGTTCGAATCCAGGCTGCATCACATGCGGCTGTGATTGGGAGTCCCATAGGGCAGCGCACAATTGGCCCAGCGTTGTCTGGGTTTGGCCAAGGTAGGCTGTCATTGTAAATAAGAAATGTGTTCTTAACTGGCTTGCCTAGTTAAATAAAAGGTTAAATCTTTTTTTTTTTTAAGTAAAATATGTTTTTGCGTTGCAGTGATATTCGTTTACATAGCCAGCTAACAAGTTGCTTGTTTGGTCCGGTTTCTACCGATGCAATTAATTTGGAAACTGTCCCACCTTCATCCCTAATTAGCTAACATTGGCGAACTCTGTAGTTGGTCTGTCAGGCAAGAAAATGAAAGCTGGAAGCAACATTGTGCTTCACTCGCAACGCTGTCACACTTGATCCAGTCACTCCCTTTTTTAAAACCTGTTTGGCTAAATTGCACAGTGTCATCTTTGTAATCTTTTACTTTCAACATCCTAAATAAATCAACAATATTGGTGTGTTTAATTTGTAAACCGCTGTGCAACATACTTTGACTTCTTACCATCTATGAAAAATAAATCTGGCCATGGGTCTTGAAGTATGTGTATCCTATATTGCCTTTTTGGTTATAATCTGGCCCATCTATGAACATATTCTTGTGTAATCTATCCCGTCTGATTATCCATTAGTCATACATATGCACACCGTGAACTGAGAAACAATCTGGCCACTACGGACTTCATAAAATCCTTTTGAGTGATTGAAAGTGCTGTATAGCATCATGATGATACTGTTTACTGTGTGTGTGTTTGTGTAACGGGAGGCGTGTAACTATCATACAATTTATTATGAAAACCTCTAAGAAGTGATTATTAGGAAGTGTTTGGTTGAGTATGGAATGTGTATGGTTGAGAATAAGACAGGAAGGAAGAGAGATGATCCTGACCAAAATATATATATTCTCTCTGTGTGTGTGTGTGTGTGTGTGTGTGTGTGAGTGTGAGAAAACGAGGGAGGTGATGTGGAGACTCAGGGCTCAGCAGCAGAAGGCATTAGAGATGATAGGAGGGATAGAGATGTGGAGGGAGAGGCAGCAGCAGAGGGAGGAGGGTGTCTGCCCCAATTCCCACCATTCACCCTTGTACCACATATCCTGGGCCTAAAGTCACAGTAGCAGGGTTTTGGAGTTGTTTTAAAAGGGGTAGGAGTAATTTTTTTAAATATTCAGATCTGGTGTTTAATATCGACCTGTCCGCCACCACATCCAATGCACTAAATTGTGTGTCAGGACTAGTCTTTACTAAATCGCATTGAGAGACGTTATCTACATTTTGAGAAAACCTCTGAATAGTTGTTTGCATTTCTACATTGTCACAGAAGTAAGAATCTTTGTCAATACAATGGCCTACTTTGTGTGGGTACAATTACATTTTTTTCTCAGGATTTTTTCTCTGAATCTATCTCCATCTAATGCTTGTTGCATTTACTGAATTGTCATCAAAGTACTATTTTTACATTTCGTGCCACTTTGTAGGATGGGGCCTTGCTTCAATAAGTTCCATGGCATGTTTTAGGCTAAATGAAAAGTAAGAAACGGTGTCAATCAAATAATCTACTTTGTGTGGTTTCTGTTCACATTTTGGATTATTGTTTAAATATAATAATATTCATAAGTATAATATATTAAACTTGGTACGTTTTGCGTGAGTAATGTATTCAAATTTACAACTATTTAAATACTCTAGGGTTTTTGTTGTGTTAAAAAAATTGACAGCGAGTGTCTTTACACAATGGAAGACAAAATGTGTGTTATTTCTACTGACATGAATGTGGTGTCATATTAAATAGGTTGTGTTATTTAAAACTAAGTTAACTTGTATTTGTAATTTGTTCTTGAGCTATGTCTGTTTGAAATGTGTGAGAAAACAAGCTTAATCTTAAATTCTCAGTAATCTACAGCAGCAATCTAGAATTCTACTGGGGTCTAAAGGGTAAAACAAAAATGGAGGGGGGGGAACCCCCGCGCCCCTCCGGCCCCACAGTTTGGGAACCACTGACTTAGGGGACATACTGCTTAAGACAGACAGAATGAATGAAAAATAAACATTTAGTATATTAAAACAATTGTGTTGAGTCATCGACCTGCACTCACTTCCTAAACATAATCGTGCTGATTAGTGGCGTGTGTGGGTGTGTTTTTGTTGTTGAATTTTTTTGGGGGTCTAGATAAAAGTTGTGAGGAGGACAAGGACTTTGAAAGTGATCTCATACCCATTGTTTATTCCCCATGTTCCTGTTACAGTCTGAATTAAAAACTTACACACAATACCCCATAATGACAAAGTGAAAACATGTTTTTTGAAATTTTTGCAAATGTATTGAAACTAAAATACAGAAATCTCATTGACATAAGTATTCACATCCCTGAGTCAATACTTTGTAGAAGCACCTTTGGCGGTGATTACAGCTCTGAATCTCTAAGAGCTTTCCACACCTGGGTTTTTGCAACAATTGCCCATTAGTCTTTCCAAAATTCTTCAAGCTCTGTCAAATTGGTTGTTGATAATTGCTAGACAAGCCAAGCTGAAGGACCTGTCTCACACACACTACTGTACACTGTACGAGATACAAAATAAGCTATTCTTTATCACTGTTGAATCATGATTACAAGAATGACACTTTCTAATCACCAGTGCATTGGGAGCCATCTGAAACTCAGTGTAACTGGGGCAGACAACATTGATTGATTAACAGTTTTCATGTTGAATGGCACAGACTAAAGTCCACTTAAAGAACAGCTTCATGCAAACTGCCATAAAGCCCCAGAAAAAATGTCTTTGTGACGTTCTGTTATAACGGTCTGTCTTTGTTGTACTGTAGATGAAAAAAAAGACTGGCCCAGAATTAGATAGTGGCCACATGACACCGTGAACATTCCAGATCAGGCAGTTTTGAGCTGCCTAGAGACATTTCATACTACATTGAAAACAATCTCTGGCTTTATTCATGACCAACGGTGTCATTCACACAGCGGCCAAACACAGCCCAGTCCAGCCCATTTCCCAGGCCTCTCAGCCTGTATTGATGGATCGGTTGGGTAGGACTCAATAGCTGGAACAAGCTATTGAATCCTGCGTCCATTTTCCAGCGGCAGCTCATTCTTCCCGTCTTACAGAAAAACCTGAAGTAATTTCAGAGCAGCCCGTGTAAAAAGAGACTTAAGATTAATTTCTCTCTTCCATTTTGCCCTCCAATCCCTCTTGCTTTGGACAACAACTTAGCATGACACTGGGCTATGGAAAGCACCACAGAGGCCTAGGTAAGGGAACATTGAAAATGGCACCATCTTGGCCAGGGATGGGCAACTTTTTTTTGCTGGGTGGGGGCTCAGTCGGGGTCTCAACTTACTGTTGAGAGTTAGAATAGTAGAATACACAAGGTGTATTCAAAATTTGGTTGTGCATCAGCAGTTTTTATTTTGTTATGTCAGTAATGGAGAGTCACTCAATTAGCCCATGTCAGCTAACATCTTTGTAGATTGGCAAGTTAGTCTAGCGGCCACTTAGTAATCATGGTCGATTTACTGTCCGGGGGTTCCCCGTTGATTTTGTTAGTCAGTCTCACTCAGATAGCATATTAAAAACGGCAAACATTTCTCTTCACCTTATGGCAAAAAGTGTAGAATTGCCTGAAATTAGTTATAAAACTGCAAAATCTTCTCTCCGCCCCACGACAAAACGTAAAAAGTATCTCCACTGTCAAGATGGGAGCCGCTAAAATGTTTTGCTCGCAATGTGTGGGGGGGTATGGATGTGGGTACGCAGACCCCTGAGCAACTGCGGCCCCTCACGATGAGTTCCACTTTTTTGTGGCCCCCTCCCGTCAAAGTGGCCCAAGCCTAACAACTGTCTAGGTACTAAACAGGCTCCATCTGTCTTCTATCATAATATAGATGAAAAACGGCACGACTGCCACCTCAAACAGCTCGATCTGTTGCCCAACCACTTTCACACTAACAAAGTACTTCACACATTAGACATGTTCTCTTGCTCTATTAAAAAGGCCACGTGGAAAAAGAAGGGGGCCAGGTGTGGTTGAGGCCAGGGGGACAGTCAGGTCAGGACATGTTGGAGAGACCCCCTGGGAGTTTACTGGCAAACACATAATCTATAAAGGATGAATCACTCAGGGGCTTCATTAAATTAAGATACTGAGAAATATTTCCATTGTGTACTTCCCCTTGTCTATTTTGAAGAGCGAGTTCTGCGTATGATACTTATCTTTAGGCTGTCGTTCAATCCCTCATTGTATGCACTTGTGAGTCCCTTTGGAGTTTGACAACTGACCGCATTGTATGATGAAACTGTTGTGTCCTGGAATAACCAGGTTGCCATTTTCCCCATTTGCATTGCCTCATGCTACTCAGGTGGGTGCATAGCATTCTGTATGGTTGGAGTAATGAATGGTTTGTATGGCTAGGGTAAGAGAGGGAGGAAGCCTAACAAAACTCATCTATTGCCCCCACAGAGACCTACATCCTTCTGAAATAGCTGAAACATTTACAAACAAAATGATCAACATCAAAACGATAAAATAAAATACAAATGCACTTCCCCCTCATATCGGTGTCAATTCTAGCTAGCACTGAACTGTGCAGAAAATATAATGTCCAGTGGTCCACACACACACTATCATATTCACACAAACTGCCCATCTTCAAGTGAAGATTCCAGCAGCCCCCTGCAGATATTACAGTTCCTCCGACAGAGGAATAGCTACTTGGTGGCTCTGAAGCAACCTTTGGAGAAAGCAGCTCAGAACACAGTAAACAAAGAAGACACACCCACCTCTGCAATTTAGACGGGCAGAAAAACATCTACTCACCTCAGGTTAGCCTTCAATTGCTAGTTGAAGGGGCAAGCAGCTTAGCAAACACCAACGTTGAACTGAAGAACCATGTTCAAAGTCCTCTGGAAAATGGATCGGATTCTTCAGTAAATTGGCCTCACAGAACTGAAAGCTGAGTGACAACTGGTCACTTCAGACAGCGGAACACAGCGCATTCAATCCTACTCCTTCCCCTCTCAGACTGTTGACTTTGTATGGTTCCTTTGAGTGTGTTTTAACTTTTTCTTCAGGCCTCTTCACATCGCTCCAGGCCCAGGCATTATTAACCAGTCTAGTGTGAATGACACACACTTCTGGTTCTTGAGACATGACAAAAAAAAGTATTGAAAAAAAGAGCTTATCCACCAGTCCGTAAAGTCTGTCTACCTCAAGATCTTCTCCTGGGATGTTGCTTCTTATAGGAATTCAGGATTTCTTGGTATTCGGGTGCATTCATTTCTAAAGGGCACCTTACGTCATTTTTACACTGAAACCTTGTTTCGCTACGACTTAAATGGACAACTGACTGACCGTGATCTCTGGATGTAACATCTTGATGGAAAGGCATTCATTGAACTCCTTTACTCCTAATGCTTCGTTATTGCTGTAAGGAAGGAGCACAACACACTCATGTTCCAATGCCCATTCTTCTTTTATGAAAGTGATTCATAGTAGGGCCACTGTGTGTATGTAAGGGAAAGGTGTTGTGTAGTGATCATTGAGTAGGTATAAGACGGTATACCATGTTTTAAATATAAAATCATTGTATTTCCACGATTCCAACATTTCACGCAAGTGTTTTGATCTAAATCGGAAGTCAAACTGATTTTTGTCCATATTGTGCAGCCCTACAAGGCAGTGTCGAAAGGATCTCAAATGAGATCAACTTTTGGTTGAAGTTTGATTGAACGGTATAAAGCAAATCACAATGGAGAAAGCCCCATTGAAATCACTTACAATTTATGTGTTTCCACTCTAGGGTCATGCACAACTCATAAAGCAAATGTATAACTTTTATTATTCGAAACCATCATTCCATAAATGCCAAACGTGTGCAAAGCTGTCATCAAGGCAAAGGGTTGCTACTTTGAAGAATCTCAAAAATTGTTTAACACTTTTTTGGTTACTACTTTTTTGTGTCCAAACTTTTGACTGGTACTGTAAATATTGTGATATGATATTTTGGCCATAATCGCCCAGCCCTAATTTGGCCCCAAAAGCCCGGCCACTGGCTCTACTGGCTGAGCAGCGCCCCATGCTGTCCTTCCAGCGGGGTGTTAAAAGTGCTTAACCAGAGGGGACTGCCATCATCAGTTCACACTAAGCGAAACTGAAGCGTCATGTGACAATCGAACAGAACACTTCCCTCCCTCCCTGGGAGAGCGTTCCATGCCATGTGTCCTTCAGGCCCCTGCCAGTCTACCTTAAGGCTTCCGCATGCTTCGGCTAAGCAAACCGAACAAGTGTGCTCGCATACTCCCTTAAAAGACAACTCAAGAAATCGGTCATTAATTTTGACTTTGACGAGGAGCTCTTAGTGGCGCAATTCTACATCTAACTAGCATGTTTGGTGCAGTTTGCGTACACCTTTCTCCAGCTGTGTCCACCCCTACCCTCAACACCCATCCCCTCAGATCTCCCCGAGGCGACACAGAATAAACGAGTGTATACATTTGACAATGTAAGTGTGTAAGAAACAGTGTACGGTTTGTTTATGTAAGGAGGGAGAGAGAGTGTGTGGGTGTGAATGAGAGAATGCATGAGTGTATTTGAGCATGAAAGAGTATGCAAGTGTGAGAGAGAAAGAGAGTGAGTGTTTGCAAAAAACTCCTCAGTCTCTCATTGAGAGCCCTATCAGTGCCCACTCACTAGTCATGGCTCACTGAGTGTTCGAGAGAGAGACCGGTTGAGGAAATAAGATACTGTGCAGAGACAGACAGACAGGAAGGTGTTATTTAGAGGCTAGCTGTCTACTCCACACAGCCTTCTGGGACTCTGACTCCGTTAGAATTCATTAACGCAGATTAGTCATAGTCTGGTCCCAGATCTGTTTGTGCTTTAGACTACTCCATTGTCATGCCTGTTTTGCATGAGCATTCCATAAGAGAGCCGAAACAGACTGGCACCCGGGCTAGATTAGTCAACCACCAGCTCAATCTGAAGTTATGTGCTTGGTCACCTTGGGGTGTACTTTGGGGCACTTTGTGAGTCATCCCACCCAAAAATAAAATGAAATAGCAGTAAACATCTGATAGAGAGTGGGAGCAAAAAAAACAACCATTAGTATAGTGTGTAAGACTGAACTTCATAGTTTTAAACAGTAAGGGTCAAAAACATGTCAACCCGCCAAGACTTCTTCTGATGGCATTAACTGTGGAGGTGGACATACTGTAAATACCTATGAAAAAGTTACACATTCATTTTTATCTTTGTAATTAAGGCAACCCTTACCTGTGGACATGATGTGGTGCATGGCCACGGACAGGAAGAAGATGGCGTCGTTGTTGTAGGCCCCGGAGCCGGCGCTGAAGTGCTTCTGCATGGCCTCCACGATGGGGAACACCACCTTCACACACAAATGAGGGCAGTCAGTCATATGAGACACACCTCATTCAGACATTCAAGTCATTCAGACTTGATATTGTCAATTGCACAAGACACATGCCCATGACATTATTATTCTAATTGCAAAATCGGGATGCGCATAAGGGTTCACTTTCAAACAAAGAGCCCCCTGTCCCACTTCCCCTCCCTCCCTCCTCTCCTCAGCAGGTCACTCTACCAGCTCCCATGAAACCCTGCTGCCCCCGGTGGGCCTAATCCCACGGTGCAGTGCAGGGATTTAGCTCAAGCGGTCCCCACTCCCCAGTCAGATCATGTGGATCTCCCTCCAGATTAATGAAAGAGGATTTTGCAGTAATTTATTTGCAGAAACAAATATGTTCAAATGTGTTCCAGATTGTGTCTTGGTTAAATGCTACTGCATTAAAGATATGTGTGTGTGTGTGCGTGAGTGAGTGAGGTAAAGGTGGGGATTAGACATATTTAAAAGCAGATGTGTGATTTGGACATGCAGACATAATTTAATGTTCCATAACTGATTAAGATGAGCCTCCCCTACGTCTGGCAATAAAAACAGCCCTGGAGATTGTATTGTGGAACAGCACATAAGCCTAGCTTTGGAAACAGCTAACTGTTACGTTAGCCCATAGACTACCCACTAACCACAGTGTAATTAAAAGATCACATTAATTGTAGTTTTAATCAAATAAATCTTCTAAAGCTAACTGGGTGAAATCTGAGTGTTGTGCTGATTTTGCCTTTCCCAAATGACTTGCAGCTGAGAGCGCCTCGGCTTAGACAATGCGGGAATGAGAGCAGCAAATTAAACATTTATATGAAGTTTATTTCTAGATTTTGCTTGTATATTTAATAGAAAACGTTATTTTTTTAAGCGCTATGTATGAATAATTCAGATCGTAAACAAGACCACTCCCAACAACCCACGTACTAAATAGCCTAATACAGGAGAAGTTATACTCTTATACAGTGTTATTCCTCAGCTGTACGGAACCAACAGACAACTTACATTCTATTTCGACTTTATAGAACATAAAGGAAAATGTAGGCAAAGTGAAGCAGTAGAGAATAGACTCACCTACCATAAAATAGTCTGTCTACGATTGTCATTGTGATTATACACTGAACAAAAATATAAACGCATAAATGTAAAGTATTGGTCCCAGAAATGTTTCATACGCACAAATAGCTTTTTTCTCTAAAATTGTGCACAAATTTGTTTACATCCCTGTTAGTGAGCATTTCTCCTTTGCCAAGATAATCCATCCATCTGAGAGGTGTGGCATATCAATAAGCTGATTAAACAGCATGCTCATTACACAGGTGCACCTTGTGCTGGGGACAAAGGTGCAACGGTCACAACACAATGCCACAGATGTCTCAAGTTTTGAGCGAGCGTGCAATTGGCATGCCGACTGCAAGAATGTCCTTCAGAGCTGAATGTTAATTGCTCTACCATAAGCCGCCTATAACGTTGTTTTAGAGAATTTGGCAGTACGTCCAACCGGGCCTCACAACCGCAGACCATGTGTATGGTGTTGTGTGGGCAATCGGTTTGCGGATGTCAACGTTGTTAACAGAGTGCCCCATGGTGGTAGTGGGGTTATGGCATGGGCAGGCATAAGCTACAGACAACAAACACAATTGCATTTTATTGATGGCAATTTGAATGCACAAAAATATCGTGAACGGGATCCTGAGGTATTTGTGGCCAACAGATGCATATCTGCATTCCCAGTCATGTGAAATCCATAGATTAGTGCCTAATGGATTTATTTCAATTGACTCATTTCCTCATATGAACTAACTCAGTAAAAATAAATGAAATTGTTCAATGTTGCGTTTTTATTTTTGTTCAGTATAGATTCAATCAAGAAAACGTTGACCCTAAACCGAACAATGCAGACAGAATCAAGTTGCTTACTAATGCCAGAGTACAACTAAACCCAATTGCTTATTAAAGCCAATAAAAAGAGCATGTTCTGAGTTGGATAGTTGACTAAGTACATTACAGCCAACAGAGGAGAGGTTAAGCCTCCTTTACGCACAAAGCACTGGGATAATTACTTACTTGAGGAGAGGGGAGCTTTATCAAATTAAAAAAGGCCACTGTATTAAACCCTATGGGACAATAGCACAGGGGCAGCTGGTTGTCAGTCTGTCTGCAGCAGGCTGATTATCTGAAAAACTAAGGCCTGAGACCATGGCATGACCACATAATTATCGCATTAAGTCTACTAGTTATAGCATAATAGCATAACTCACTACGTGATCATGACCCACGTGAGGCTACAATGTGTCAAACAAAAAACAGAGAGAACATTTTTCTAAGCCAACACGATATTGCTAAGTCACAATTCCATCCATAATTAGGCTACAAAAGTAATTTTCAGTTTAAACGTCCTTCATAACAATTGGGTTATACGCTAGCAAACAAGGAGAATAAAATATTCAGTCTAAGCAAAGCAAAGTTTCCATTGTGACTCACAAGTGAGAAAAACAAAAAAGGTGACATTTCCAGTCACCTTGTTGGGTAGAGAATAACAGTTTCCTTTCCAAATCTGAGTCAAACTTCCGCTTTGTTGAGAAGAATGTTTCCAATTGAAAACAGCCATTTCAGTATAGGCCTAAATACGTAGCCTAGCTCACATTAACAGGATACAGTCCAGTCAAAATAAAAGATACAAAAACACAAGAATCAAAGTGTTAGATACAAGCAAGCTAAAAAGAATTTAATTTGGGCAGGTATTTGGTTCTGCACTGGTTTGAAAAGGGAAGCCCACATTGAGAAAAGCTTCCTTTCAGCTTTTCCTGGCTGGCTCGCTGACTCCAGTCCACTGAACAGGGGGACTAGGGTCACCGACTGTCACCCCTCTACGTCATGAGAGTCTGCAGTACAAGCAACCACAGGGATGGTGGAAAGCCCCATGTCCTGTACCAATGCTTGTACCTATTGCCTAACAAATCATAAGCAATGTGGGCAACACCAATGGGACTGGGCAATAACAACAAAAACAACCGTTTTCCTTCAGAGCATATGGGCTACGCTGTCAACAAAGCCACACAAGCATATACACTCACTTGTTAGAGTGCGTAACTTACACATGCGCGTGTGGGTCAGAGATGCTGTAACAAGCATGGCCCCCGGCGGTGGGATTGTATAGGCTGTTTGCGCGTGTTTTACAGGGGTCTCAGCAGTGGTGTAAAGTACTTAATTAAAAATACTTTAAAGTGCTACTTAAGTCGTTTTTGGGTGTATCTGTACTTTACTATTTATATTTGACAAATTTTACTCCATTACATTCCTCAAGAAAATAATGTACTTTTTACTCCATACATTTTCCCTGACACTCAAAAGTACTCATTATTTGAATGCTTAGCAGGACAGAGAAATTGTCAAATTCACACTTAACATCCCTACTGATGATCTGGTGGACTCACTAAACACGCATGCTTTGTTTGTAAATTATGTCTTGGAGTGTGCCCCTATCTATGCGTACAATTTAAAAACAAGAAAATTGTTCCGTCTAGTTAGCTTAATATAAGGAATTTGAAATGATTCATACATGATGCTTAAGTATATTTCAGCAATTACATTTACTTTTGATACTTAAGTATATTTAAAACCAAATACTTTTAGACTTTTACTCAAGTATGACAATTGGGTACTTTTTCCACCACTGGGTCTTAGACAATGTTGTCACTAAAAAGTCACGGAGGGGTTACATAACCACTGTCCTGTGTTGGCGCTCCTGAGAGATAAATAACTAAAGAAATTAGGTGAGGATCTGCTGAAAAGCATGTCAACAAGCTCACAAGCCATTGCAGTTTTCAGCCAGCCCCATGAAGATCTGTCCCATTAGTGACTGTGCAGGATGTGTTTGTGTGTGTTCAGTGGGCCTTGGGTGTTCAGTAAAGCTCTACTCATCTGAGAGCTGCTACTGCATCCCATGGCAGGGGCTGACAGGAGCGCAGAGGAATAAACTGGATGTCACAGCCTGTCAAGTTCTCATTATATACCCTATTACCCTGTTGTGCCTGGCAAAGGGGGCTGGAGCAGGGTTCGGTTGGGAGCGAGGGAGAGGAGCATTAGTTGAAGAGGGAGTAATCTGTCCCTCTGGCTCTGAGCCGCCTAAGATGCTAAACTGAGCAAACTGCCACTCAATCCAAGGATCAGACTAAGCGAATGCAGTGCCTCAACATCCCCCATCAGATGAAGATATGTTACCGGGGACGTGCCTGGCTGTTGAGGGAGGATTTATTTGCATTAGAGGGGGATAAACAACTTGTAAACAAGTTTGTTATCTCGTGCTCTGTGATGCAGACAAAAGATGTGAGCGGAGTCCCTTACTGCAACAAACTGTACTCAGATCATGCAACTAGAAAGGGGAAGACAGACGAAATTCCTAGTTAGGAATCAGAGGTCAAATTTACAAGGCAGAAAGTCTGTCATGTTTTGCTCTACCGCAGGTTTGAGATCAGACAGTCACATACTCTTCAGGTACAGGGCTTAGTTAGTTCTGTCAGTGAAGACATTCTAAACATGCATCAAGACCATGCATTGACTATATTAGGTACAGTATAATCCTCCCAGTGGCTGAAAAAAGCAGAAGAGGGGTATTTCTAAACGTAATATGTTTTGGAAGGGCAACACTGCCCCCCTGTGTTAAAGAATAAAACTGTTCACTCAGTGCATTGTTGCACTCTCCAGCCAGTCTGCTCCTCCAAGCAGGGCCTGTGTTTGCCAGGTTCAGGATTAAGCCTCGCTTTAAGGATTAAACTCAGGTCTCCACACCTTAGGACTAACATGCCATGTAACACAAGCACATATACACTGACTGATAAGTGGTCATCCTGGTAAGAAATGCATTTAGGGCTCCAATCAGACTCGCCCTCCTCCCCATCTCCTCCCTCGGGGTGCAGCAGTCTGGTGTCCAGGGAAAGGTCTGCGTCGTTCCAGTTGGCGTTTTGGATGGCCTGGGTCTGCTTGATGCGCTTGGTGGTGTTTGAGAAATCATGCCTCTCCGAGCCAAAGTAGTAGAAGGCAACAACGGCTAGAGCTGCTGCGAGGAGCAGGACAAACTGATAGAACCTGAAGGTGCTGACCCTACCCATAGCGTTGACTAGAACCCTCAGAATGCCCATGCTGTAACTCCTACAGATGAGTGTCAAAGCCCTTATCGTCACAGCTTGCAGAATGTGGGGATGAACCCTGAGTTCAACATCCTGTATGTTTCCGATGCAGTGTTGGTTTCAGAAAGAAGCCACTAGTCTTGTCCACGCCCTGACAAGGTTGAGTAGTCCTTTTCCTATAAACATTGAATGAATGTATAACTAAGGTCAGTCTTACCCTTCAGAATGGACTGCCTTTTTACAATACAACAAAAGTTAATATTGTCACATGAAAGAAATGTGATGTGCAGTGCAAATTAAATACATCTAGAAAACAAAGTAGTTGAATCACAATCACATCACGGGGCGGCAGGGTAGCCAAGTGGTTAGAGTGTGGGACTAGTAACCGAAAGGTTGCAAGTTGAAATCCCCGAGCTGACAAGGTACAAATCTGTCGTTCTGCCCCTGAACAAGGCAGGTAACCCTCTGTTCCTAGGCCGTCATTGAAAATAAGAATTTGTTCTTAACTGACTTGCCAAAAAAAATCTGCGATTCTTGCAACAACAGCTTGTAAAGACAGGAGCTTGTCGTGAAATCAGTGTTGTCACTTGCAAGTATGAATTGTTTTGAATTCACAGAAAATTCGCGCCACCTTTAATAGCTAGCTAGGTTATCCAGCATGCAATGACCT
The DNA here is from genome assembly GCA_030435695.1 of Brachymystax lenok tsinlingensis. Classification (NCBI taxonomy): domain Eukaryota; kingdom Metazoa; phylum Chordata; class Actinopteri; order Salmoniformes; family Salmonidae; genus Brachymystax; species Brachymystax lenok. The sequence goes on from CM059790.1 coordinate 12,969,116, forward strand.
ACCTGAGGAACGCTCAATAACTTCACTATTCATAACTAACAATTTGCTAGCAAAAACTTTGAATCACTAACAGTTGATACTTTAAAAAAATATTAGATGTACAACTACGTTAATTCCGTGGGGTGCTGAAATTAAAAACGTAATTTATTATCGAATCTTTTCCTCATTATGTGTTGCTCAAATCAGTCCGAACGCGCTTGAAGCTCGGTTTACTTAGTACGTCTGACAACAAAATTAGGAAATTAAAATTAGTCGGTGGTTGTATTTGATACGTTTTTATTAAAAGTATTTAATTTAAAACACGCTGCGGAAGGACCACAGTTGTACAGGACAAACATATGTACAGGTAAGCGTTTTCGAACTTACATTTTTACAAGTAATAGTTATTGACTCAATGTTGTTCCTAACAAATACCGCGACCATTTATCAATGTCTGAACTCCGTCTCGATATATGAGAACGAAGGGAGTTGAGTGTTCCTCAGTTAGCAATGAGCATGCATGCAACATAGTCAAGAACACTAAGACAAATGTACACATTTGGAAGAAAGCATATTTATTTACTGACCACTGTGGTGTTGGAGAACTCTCGATCCAGTCAGCCGAGTTGGAGCAGGTCGACTGTTGATAGTTAGCTAACTGCTAAAGATGTACATTATATGGACGCAACAGATTTTAGACAAAATAAGTCACGAACGCTGTGAAGGTCGCAACATATTCCACTGGTGACTATAGCTTGTCAACTTGAAATAACAACCATTCCATAAAATGTGTATTCTGAAATTAGATCATGTTTTGTTTGTAGTTAGCTAGTTTGTCACACGAATCTAAATTACACTTCCGGTGATGTCTAATGCCGCGTTCAAAACAACTGCGACCTCGGCAAAATACGAGGTCAAATCATGATGTCAGGGATATTCAGGTCAGAACTCTATAAAGAGGCCCGAGTTCGATGTGGAATTACGAGTTGGATGACCGTTCAGATCGATTTTTCCCAGCCAGAGCAAATTTTTCACGAGTTCCCAGTTGTTTTGAACGCGGCATCATGCTGCCTACACATCTCGTTCGCAAACGGCCCATCACTAGACTGTACACTTGTCAAATAACACAGTGTGCGGTAGGATTGCTGAATGGGGGTTGATATTGTTGAACAAGTGGTGAACAAAATAAGAATTCCGGTCCATTTTCTATGCAGTTGGAAGAATCGACTGATGTCAGTGGGGAAGCCCAGTTGATTGCGTTTGTGCGATACAGAAACATTTCAGAAATGAATGAGCGCATTCTGTTCTGCAAGAAGCTAACGAGGAGAACTACAGGTGAGGATGTGTTTCACGTTACTGACAGCTTTTTCTCAAAGCACAAACCAGATTGGAAATCCTGTGTTAATTTGTGCACGGATGGTGCTGCATCAATAATTTGGAGTGTGAAATTATGAATTGTCCACATAGAGAAAGTAAATCCAACTGTATTATTCACAGAGAGGCATTGGCCAGAAAACGAATGAATCATGAGTGAGTTACATGATGTTTTGAATGACGCAGTGAAAGTGACTACGTTAACTGCATCCAGTCCGGACATCTGAATTATCGACTGTTTGAAAGGCTCTGTGATGACAGTGGGACTGAGCTACTACGTCCGTTGGCTATCCAGAGGGAAACGCACTCACACCCCCTCGTGGCTGTGTTCGAGGACGCCTTGCCTACATTGCTGATGTGTTCAGCAAACTAAACAACCTGAACCTAACTCAGCAAGGTAAAGACACATTCCAAACATGTCTGACAAAGTGTGTGGATTCATGAAGACGATCAATCTCTGGGAGAGGAAATGTGAAAATGGGGATATAAGTTGTTTCCAGCAGCTTGACACCTACCTTTCTACAGGTAATGTTGACAGAGCTCCTATCAGTGGAGGCTGCTGAGGGGAGGACGGATCATGATAATGGCTGGAATGGAGTGTAATGGAGTGAATGTAATGGTATCAAATGTGTTTGATACCATTCCATTTACTCCATTCCAGCCATTATTATGAGCTGTCCTCCCCTCAGCAGCCTCCACTGGCTCCTACGGTGCCAATAGTAAGCTCACATTTATCCAAACTCAACAGTGAGTTCAGTGAATTGGTAATTGCTGGAAACTCTTCTATCGTCTCACTTGCACATCTGACGTTATTTGTCAACAAAAAGGACAGCAAGCATGGCGGCATCTTCAGCAGTTATTGTTTATGGTAAGAACAAAATACAAGTTGTTGATACAACATTGAGTCTGTTCATCTTCCTTTTGTATTAGAAAGTCACATCAGCTCTGGATATACTTTTTATGGGCAAAAAAGAGCAAAACATGCCTTCTAATGACCTCAATGTTTGAAAACGTAAATGCAGTGCACCCAACTTCCTATTACGACTTCACAACTGGTAATTACCAGTTACCACCTTTTCACTTGGTTATCGCTATGAACACAGCAAAAATCCACTCCCCCTAGATTAGGTATTGGCAACTGGTGACCCCAGTTTTTTAGGCCCACGGATCAATTTCCCCAAAATAATAATTTTAAATACAGTACCAGTCAAAAGTTTGGACACACCTACTCATTCAAGGGTTTTTCTTCATTTTTTTTCTATTTTCTACATTGTAGAATAAAAGTGAACACATAAACTATGAAATAACACACATGGAATCATGTAGTGACCAAACAAATCAAAATATATTTTATTTTGAAATTCTTCAAAGTAGCCACCCTTTGCTTTGATGACAGCTTTACATACTCTTCTCATTCTCTCAACCCGCTTCACCTGGAATGCTTTTCCAACATTCTTGAAGGAATTCCCACATATGCTGAGCACTAAATTGGGTTAAGGTCGGTGATTGTAGTGGTAGGGTGCAGCACTCCCATCACTCTTCTTCTTGGTCAAATAGCCCTTACACAGCCTGGAGGTGTGTTGAGTCATTGTCCTGTTGAAAAACAAATGATAGTCCCACTAAGCGCAAACCAGATGGGATGGCGTATTGCTGCAGACTGCTGTGGTAGCCATGCTGGTTAAGTGTGCCTTGAATTCTAAATAAATCACTGACAGTGTCACTAGCAAAGCACTCCCACACCACCACCTACATGCTTCGCGGTGGGAACCACACATGCAGAGATCATCCGTTCACCTACTCTGCGTCTCAAAAAGACAGCGGTTGGAACCAAAAATCTAAAATTTGCACTCATCAGACCAAAGGACAGATTTCCACCTGTCTAATGTCCATTGCTCATGTTTCTTGGCCCAAGCAAGTCTTTTCTTTATTGGTGTCCTTTAGTAGTGGTTTCTTTGCAGCGATTCGACCATGAAGGCCTGATTCACGCAGTCTCTTCTGAACAGTTGATGTTGAGATGTCTGTTACTTGAACTCTGTGAAGCATTTTCTTGGGCTGCAATTTGAGGCTGGTAACTCTTATGAACTTACCCTCTGCAGCAGAGGTAGCTCTGGGTCTTCCTTTCCTGTGGCGATCCTCATGAGAGCCAGTTTCATCATAGCGCTTGATTGTTTTGCGACTGCACTTGAAGAAACTTTTGAAATTCTTGAAATGTCCCAAGATTGGCTGACCTTCATGCCTTAAAGTAATGATGGACTGTCATTTCTCTTTCCGTATTTGAGCTGTTCTTGCCATAATATGGACATGGTCTTTTTACCGAATAGGGCTATCTTCTGTATACCAACCCTACCTTGTCACAACACAACTGACTTTTAACAAGGCACACCTATTAATTGAAGTACATTCCAGGTGACTACCCAAATGAAGCTGGTTGAGAGAATGCCAAGAGTGTGCAAAGCTGTCATCAAGGCAAAGGGTGGCTACTTTGAAGAATCTCAAATATAAAACATATTTTGATTTGTTTAACACTTTTTTTTTGGTCACTACATGATTCCATATGTGTGATTTCATAGTTTTGATGTCTTCACTATTATTCTACAATGTAGAAAATAGTCAAACATAAAGAAAATCCCTTGAATGAAAATGTGTTTCCAAATTTTTTTACTGGTACTGTATTTATTTATATTCCAGACTCTGACATTGCTCGTTCTGATATTTCTTATTTTGGGGATTTGTGTGTATTGTTAGGTATTACTGTACTTACTGTTGGAGTTAGAAACATAAGCATTTCGATGCAACTGCAATAACATCTCCAAAATATGTGTGCTTGACCAATAAAATTGGATTGGATTTGACATTGAAGTCATTACGTCTGGTTTGCAAGCATGTAAATGGTTTGTATGGAATATATGGTTAATGAAATAGTGAAACATATGTAGATGTATTGTTGTAGGTACTAGTATGTGGAAGAGAGGGAAATATTCATGTGTGGGGGGTGGAAAGAATTTGGGGGATGGGAGAGGGTTTTTATTTAAAAAAAAAATGTTAACCCCTCCATCACCCCCCCTTCCTCCAGAGGACAAATATACATTTTACATACATGGTACTTTTTTATATAAAGCAATCACATAACAATAATACATTACAAAACATAAGCTCTTTAATCCCAACCCTCAGCCACTCTCAGCCCATCCCATCCATCACCATAGGCCACCCTCGTTTGGTTTCCATGTGCAATATATTTTTCAATTCTGCTGTGATGTTTTACAACAAATGTTAACCTTTCTAATCATATATTATCCACAGATTGTGAGCTAAAGATGAAAACCTTTCCTACGAGTATTATTTATTGACTGACAATTGCTGTCCACATAGTCCAACACTCCTATTTGTAAGGTTCATTTTATGTTGTGATTTTTTTTTTTTACCATTCCTGAGCCTGTGTCCAGAAACAAGCTTACATAGAATACCAGAATAAATGATCAATTGATTCTCTCTTCACAGCTAAATCTACTGAGCTGAGATTGTTGTATGCCCCATATATATAGCATTCTGTTGGTGGCAAGAATTCTATATAATTTAAATTGAAAAACTCTGTGTTGAATCAAGTGTAATTTTTTTTGTACCATTTCATAAACCATGTGCCATGGAATTGGTACATCAAATCTCCTCCCATTTATTTTGCAACCTGTGTTGCGCAGCTGTCAACATTTTTGTCCTCAGATGAAACTGGTATATTTTTCTATTTATGCCAGTTCCTTTCAGCCGATTTGTATCATTTAATATATGGCAGTCAAACAAGTTCCCTACCTTCTCCCTTTTCCACTTGCCGCCTCCATTTTTGGGGTAGTGCTGCAATCAGTTGTTTGTAAGTTTGGATTGAGCAGATATTCCCATATATTTTCGATAACTGCATATGTGACAACTCCTCTGTTTCTATTCATAATATCATTAATAAATATAATACAAATTTGAAACATGTTTCCAAAAATAAGTTTTTTATTAATCAGTATATTTAAGTTGAACCATAACATTTGTTGTAATATTTGTTTTATCTTTTCTGGAGGATAAAACTGAAATTATAACCAGCTTTGTATGGCTTGTTTAAGAAAGGGTGATACTTTAAACAAAATTTCACTTTCAATTAGTCGGAAATTAGAAGTTGTAATCTGTATGAAGGCAAAAAGGCCATTTTTGAACAAAGGATGAGCCTTTCTTAATAATCTACAGGAGAACCATTTTGGGTTTAAGTATAATTTATGTATGAGTGAAGCTTTTAGTGAGAGGTTTAATTTTAGCCCCCCAAACTCATATTCATTATATAAATAGGCATGTTTAATTTTGTCTGGCTTAGCATTCCAAATAAAATGAAATATATTTTGCTCATATGATTTAAAAAACGAGTCATCTGGAGTAGGAAGTGTCATTAGTAAGTAAGTAAACTGTGATAGGACCAAAGAGTTAATCAATGTGATTTTTCCATAAATAGACAAGTATTTACCTCTCCATGGTTGCAGAATCCTATCTATTTTTGCTAACTTTCTATTGAAATTAATTGTGGTAAATTCATTTATATTTTTTGAGATGTGAATACCAAGTATGTCTACTTCACCATCAGCCCATTTTATTGGTAAACTACAAGGTAGTGTAAACACAATTTTTTTTAACGATCCAATACGTAATATGGTACACTTGTCATAATTAGGTTTTAATCCAGAGAGGCTAGAAAAGTGATCAAGATCATTGGGAATTTAAGAAAAACTAGAGTCATCGGCATACTTTTTATCCCCTGGATTTCTAACCCCTTGATGTTCTTGTTGGATCTAATTTTAATAGCTAGCATTTCAATGGCCATAATAAATAGATATGGAGACAACGGACAGCCTTGTTTTACTCCTCTTTAAAAGCTCAATACTTTCTGAGAAGTAACCATTATTTACTATTTTACATCTCGGGTTGCTGTACATACTGTAACTTTAACCCATTGTATAAGAGATTCACCAAATTAAAGTAATCCAGGCATTTATATATAAATTCTAGTCGTACTTTATCAAACGCCTTTTCAAAATCTGCTATGAAGACCAGGCATGGTATCTTCGATGTTTCATAATGTTCAATTGTTTCAAGTAATTGTCGTTTATTGTCCATGTAAAAAACCTGTCTGGTCAGGATGAACAATATCTGGTAAAACCTTTTTTATTCTATGTGCTATGCATTTTGCCAGGATTTTCGCATCACAACATTGAAGTGTTAGAAGCTTCCAGTTTTTTAAATGGACTGGATCTTTATGCTTACCACCTGGGTCCTGTTTTAGTAGTAATGAAATCAGACCTTGTTGAGTACTTGAAAGTCTACCATTTGTATAAGAGTAATTAAAACATGCTAATAATGGATCTTTGAGTACATCAAAAAATGTCTAATATACCTCTACTGGTATACCGTCAAGCCCTGTTTTTTTTCCAGACAAAATATTTTATTGCCTCAAAAAGTTCCTCTTCAGTAAGTTGGCCTTCACACAGGTCTTTCTGTAATTGTGTTAATTTTACATTATTATTATTATTATTATTATTAGGAAAGATGGGTATGGTGGAGAGTTTGTTAGAAGTTAGTAGGGCTCTTTTTAAAAAGTTATTAGTAGTACGGATCAGGTAGGAAGGTTTCGTTTTTCGTAATGTTTTTTTTTAAATTCTTTTAGTCTGTAAACTGTGATTGACTACACTCCAGTATAGTAGGTGGCGTCATGCATCTCCTAACGTTTGTTTGCGGACCGCCATAATACCATAGAAGTAGAGGCAGAAGCTAGCGTTGTACTCCTTACTAGCTAACAGTAGCGTCACAGATAGAACAATGAGACTGATATTTCACCGGATGTTTAAATGTGAGGCATCCGTGTGGATTTTCCACTCACTACCACATATGGTAGTGAGTAGGAAGCCCACTGGCCGGCATTGGGAGAAGATGGAACAAAATGGATTTTGGCCGACATTCTGCAACTTTTCTCACTGATGAAACGTTTGACCTCAATATAGTTTTCTGTTCCCAAAACTAAAATGTGTTATGAACAAAGTGGAGTACGTTTTTTATTTTTAATCGCGTTGTTTAAATAAAGGTTAAATTAAAAAAATTCAAACATATATTTGGAGTTATTGCACATGCGCACTTCAGAGGTGGTGTTCCGTAACGGAAATATGCAGATGTCCGCTAGAACGTGCCAATTGCATCTCGCCAGCTCGTGCTTGGCTCTGCCCAATATGATTAATTTGTTCCCGTTTGAAACGAAACGCTGTGGTCCATCTTGGTTTAGTTATACAAATCTTTGGTAGCGTGCTAATGGCCGTGGGAATTCAATTGTGTAGCATTAGCTAGTGGAAATGATTGTTTGTGCTTGCTTGACTGCACAATTATATGTTACGTTCTTTAGATGCTAAATTAGCTGGGTTGTTCCATCTAGCTAGACGTCTGTGCGTTTCAAATTAACATCTAGTCGTGGAAAATGACGAACGTTATTCAGGTGACAAATGTCTCTCCGAGTACCACCTCCGAACAGATGAGAACTCTCTTCGGGTTTCTTGGAAATATTGAAGAACTGAAGTTATTTCCACCAGAGTGAGTATTCTGAATATTAAACAATTAGCTAGCTAGTAGCGACGTACATTTTTCTTTAAAAGTCTGACAAATTTGGCCATTACATAGGTTGGGGCCTGTGCGGCCGCAGTCCACGCCTAGCTAGTAGTAATTAGTTAGCACACACGAGTGTGCGCTTGCTCATGCAATTGATACAGAGGAGCCAAACTCCTGCCAACTTGGCTGTGAGCTCGCAATTTAGCTAGAAGGTTAACTTGATGGCTAGTTAGTAAACACTGCTTACAGCAAGCTCATGGAGTAGGATATCTGCGAACTCTTGTCCCTCTGCCTATATGAAACGTCTAACGTTAACCAGCTAACTACTGAGAAACAACTGGCTAGTAAGTTATCTTGTGATATCGAATAATAAATCAGTTCTGCAGGCAGTAAATACTATAGTAACTAGTTGACAAAACAAACTGTCGCGAAAAAAACTGTTTTTAATTACCATGATACTGTGAAAACAAATGGCTCCATTGAATAACAGGGCAAGGTAGTAGGAGCTAATTAATCTGTGTTCTGTGCTTTGCTGTTTTTCACCTGTCGAATTACACCTGGCTGCACTGCAGTTAAGGTAGGAATTACAAGACGTCTTGATCATCCCTCTGAAGCTCTCATGGCAAAGACAAGAACAGACTGCAAGAGATGCAACGTTCTTTCATTGCGCTCTCTTCCCAATTGTAACTAAACCAGACAAAATATGTTTAATTAGGAAAGTGAGCATTTATGTTTTCAGGAAGAAAGTATACTAACAGTGTCAGTACCATGTTTCTGATACCATATGTCGAATCTTTGTATTTCTTGCACAACAAATGTGTATTTTCTTCCAGTGAATCTTCCTTGCCTGTGACTTCACGTGTCTGTTTTGTAAAGTTCCTTGAATCTGAGTCGGTTGGAGTGTCCCAGCATCTGACCAACACTGTCTTCGTGGACAGAGCCCTGATTGTTGTCCCATTCGCAGAAGGTTGGTAAACTTTGTCCTATTTCTAACGTTTTCCAACATGCAACAAAGCTCAATCAAACCCCATTGTTTATCAATATTTTATTTATAGATTTAGTACAAAAGTCTTGCCAGAGATTGACAATATAAAAGGGGGAAACTGGAATACATGTGTAATTTTGAGGTTCTAGTAAAGCCTATTAATACAAAATAATTGTATCTGTAATTTGTGTGTTGTGGTTTTCTAAATGGACAAGGCATCTGCTGAGCCCCTTGTAGACTGAACAGGGTCCTCTACAGCCATCAAGAGATTAGACACATAAATGGCTGCTTGGCTCCTGAGCCCCTTCCCACTCTTGTTCTGCTGTAGAGAGAGTATCTTTATCTCCAAGGCATCTTTTAATTATACGGATAACCACTCAATGAACCATAGCAGGGGCCAAGGGCCCTCCCTATCCCTCATATCAACAATCTTAAATCTGGAAACGAGATTAAAGTAATCCAAGTTTAAAGGCCACAATCAGTAGTAGGTATGCGTCTAATAAACTACATTTACTTTAGGATGCTTCCTTAACTGATTGTGGCAATGCATGTCAGAGTAGATTTACTCTGTGTACATCCATTTAGCTACTTTCAGCTACTGGCCTGGAAGATTCTGAACACCATTTTGGTTATGATTTACATGCTTATCTGTTTGGACTTAACCCACCCAATTTGATTAGCTTTGTTTCGCAGTTCTTTTATACACTGCTCAAAAAAATAAAGGGAACACTTAAACAACACAATGTAACTCCAAGTCAATCACACTTCTGTGAAATCAAACTGTCCACTTAGGAAGCAACACTGATTGACAATACATTTCACATGCTGTTGTGCAAATGGAATAGACAACAGGTGTAAATTATAGGCAATTAGCAAGACACCCCCAATAAAGGAGTGGTTCTGCAGGTGGTGACCACAGACCACTTCTCAGTTCCTATGCTTCCTGGCTGATGTTTTGGTCACTTTTGAATGCTGGCGGTGCTTTCACTCTAGTGGTAGCATGAGACGGAGTCTACAACCCACACAAGTGGCTCAGGTAGCTCATCCAGGATGGCACATCAATGCGAGCTGTGGCAAGAAGGTTTGCTGTGTCTGTCAGCGTAGTGTCCAGAGCATGGAGGCGCTACCAGGAGACAGGCCAGTACATCAGGAGACGTGGAGGAGGCCGTAGGAGGGCAACAACCCAGCAGCAGGACCACTACCTGCGCCTTTGTGCAAGGAGGAGCACTGTGGAGAACGTTCTGCTGCCTGCAACATCCTCCAGCATGACCGGTTTGGCGGTGGGTCAGTCATGGTGTGGGGTGGCATTTCTTTGGGGGGCCGCACAGCCCTCCATGTGCTCGCCAGAGGTAGCCTGACTGCCATTAGGTACCGAGATGAGATCCTCAGACCCCTTGTGAGACCATATGCTGGTGCGGTTGGCCCTGGGTTCCTCCTAATGCAAGACAATGCTAGACCTCATGTGGCTGGAGTGTCAGCAGTTCCTGCAAGAGGAAGGCATTGATGCTATGGACTGGCCCGCCCGTTCCCCAGACCTGAATCCAATTGATCTGGGACATCATGTCTCGCTCCATCCACCAACGCCACGTTGCACCACAGACTGTCCAGGAGTTGGCGGATGCTTTAGTCCAGGTCTGGGAGGAGATCCCTCAGGAGACCATCTGCCACCTCATCAGGAGCATGCCCAGGTGTTGTAGGGAGGTCATACAGGCACGTGGAGGCCACACACACTACTGAGCCTCATTTTGACTTGTTTTAAGGACATTACATCAAAGTTGGATCAGCCTGTAGTGTGGTTTTCCACTTTAATTTTGAGTGTGACTCCAAATCCAGACCTCCATGGGTTGATATATTTGATTTCCATTGATAATTTTTGTGTAATTTTGTTGTCAGCACATTCAACTATGTAAAGAAAAAAGTATTGAATAAGATTATTTCATTCATTCAGATCTATGATGTGTTATTTTAGTGTTCCCTTTATTTTTTTGAGCAGTGTACATATGTGCATCTCCATCCCCATATATTTTCATTAACTGCAAGTAAAAAGTAGGACTGGTTGTTGTAGTGAAATGCTTTATAATGATCCTCTCCACTTGACTCTGAACGGGTTTAGTAAGTCACACATTTAACAGAGGCTTTTCTTGTTGTTTTTACAGTTGTATTTCCTGGTTCAGCCCTATACACCAGGCACTGCTGAAAATGCCACCCAACAGGGTTGTCTTCTGCAGCTTATCCTGTTTCTCAAGTGTCATTTTTCTCAGAAAAGATGAAACATTGTTTGATTTGAAATTAGCTTAATTTTAGATTGCACACCCATGGACCATCTCATAAGATTTTTGTTTTTATTTCACTATTGTTTACTTTTTTTCTTCAGCATTGGGCACACAGTTAACCATTCTATTCAGGCTTTTGCTGGCATTTTCCCTTTTTTGTCAGAGCCTACTCAGTACTCTTCGGCATGTAGCCTTGAGGTTAGAGTTTGGGCCCGTTCGAATATCAGAGCCGACAAGGTGAAGAAAGAATAAGTCTGTTGCTTTGCCGTTGAGCAAGGCACTTAATCATAATTGCTCCAGGGGCGCTGTACAATTGTGACCGTGACCCCACTCTCTGCAGGTCCTCTGGGAATTGGGATATTTAGAAAAATGAACACATTTCAATTACACACTAGTGAGTAACAGGATGAATATTAACATGATATATTATTCTTTCTGTTAGTTGCAAGTTAAAATTTACAACACTGTACATGAGTGGTATCCTATGAAGTGAGTTTGAGGAGTTGTCGAAGTAACTTTGTTCAACTCAGGATAACAAGTCATACCAAAGTGGCTCGCCTTTTAGCCAGGTAAATGTCTATGGCAACAGATCCTAACCAGCTCCAGGGCAGGCTAACTCCACTTACCCTGAATGAAATGACTGAGCAACGAGTTGATGACCAATTAAATCAGATTCCCTCCTTCTTGCAAAGATTGCATCATCTGCTTCATTTGAGGAAGACCATTGATTCAATATTTTATTAATCAAATGTTTTTGTGTTAAAAAAAATGTTAAAATATATCACATTACACATTTAGTAATGACAGAATGCATTTTTAAAAACGTTCAGCGTTTGCTTAGCCATGTGCGACATAGACACAGATATAGGCTTCCTAGAGTTAGAGACAGGCGGACGGGCAATATCCACCGTTGTAGTATGGATGAAGCCTAAAGCTGGTTAGCTGTAGAAAACCCTGAGTAGATCTAGCTTGCTTGGTAGTATACCCCTCTGGTGAATACAGTAGCCAATCAACAGTGCTGTAGGCTCTTTGGACGAAAGACGCCATCAGCAAAAGCCCAGAAAACAGAATTTGGTTGAGCCTTTTCTGTTTGTTTTGTAATGGTAAGTGTTTTTAGGCAAAAGTAGTTAACTTTTCCCTGAGCTTTGTTTTGTGTATCTTGATGTTTTGTGCTTTGTAGCGAAGCAGCCGCTTGTTCATAAAACATCTAATGAAACTTGAGAGCACATACCACTGGACAACTGGCTGTGCTTGCTTACGTTTGGTTCATGACTTAAAAAAACAAGTACAGGTGATACAATCTTGGCAGTGTTGACCATAGTGTGTATTGTGACTATTCTCGTAGTAGTATTCTGAAATCATACTTAGCAAATCAGGGACCAACATATTCCGACAACACAAAATGGAATGTATGTCTTACTACATATCTATTGTGGTAAGAGTAGTTAGGTTGAGGGGGTTTGTTTGTGACTCTGTTTGAGTGTGGTGGATGTTTGCAAAGACCTATACTGACTCTGTGGCGTTTTTCTCTAGGAGTGATTCCTGATGAGTCTAAAGCTCTGTCACTGCTGGCACCAGCGAACGCCGTGGCAGGATGCATGCCTGGCGGAGGCCTTCTCCCCACTCCAAATCCTTTGGCGTCGGTAAGTGTTATCTATTGGTGTCGAAATGAGACCTATCAACTGTGTAACCAAAGGCCCTATTTTTGACAACCAAAAAGTAGCTGGAAGGAAGATTTGTCTGACGTATATCCCTTGTCCTTGCAGATGGGAGGCATACCTCTTTCAGCTCTCGGAAATCCGAACATGGATCACATGGCTGGCAACATCAACCCCCAGGTTGGACATGGCTACTTTCTATTTCACAACTCTCTGTACTTTAAAACGGGTGTAGGTTATAGTATTAATACATAATAAACAAATCCTGTCAAAATCGGTCAGTTTAAACTAGAGATGTCTGTTTTTACATGGGCTGCGTCTCAATCCACCGCTTCCCACTATGTTGGCCTTGCGCATCTATGGTGGAAAGTGGCCGAGCTACAGCTGTGTTTGTCAGACCATGAGACAAAAATCGGTCTTCTCACAAACGTCTGTAGCTTCTGAACTGTTTGGTCTACAAACAAATAATATTTCCACTCTATGGAATGCCCACGAACACGATGGTGTTCTGTGTTTTCCTCCACGACTGAAGTCGTTAACGATGATGTGCGACCTTCTGTCTGTAGCGTCCAAATTGTTTGGGCTACAAACGAATGACCCCATTGTGGAAAGGGGAGACACACGAACACAGTGGTGTTCTCCGTTTTGCGCTACGCCCCCACAAGTGTCACAGGACCAGGCTAATACAAATGAATGGAAGTATGTAAGGTGTTAATAAATGTCCAAACAAACATTTCCTGAGCTTTCCTATCTCTTAGATATAGGACAGACACTTCAAAACTATATTCCTTATGATTTATTTTGTTGCCATTTATGAATGTTATTCAATGCGTTACTATGAGCTATAGTAGAAAAGGCCAAATTAAATCTATATCAAACAGCTAAATAATCCATGGTATGACCATCTTAAAACAATTGTTAGCTTTGTAGAACCCCCCTAATAACCTATTGATCTACTTATCACATTATAAATGTATATAGCTATGCATTTTCATGTTCTCTATTTCAGGCCCTCTCTGCTGACTTTCTGAAGCTTATGCAGTCCATGGATCCTACTAAGTAAGTATCACCTCTAATTCTGGCCAGTCTATAAATAATATTTTAACTGTTACTCAATAAGAACAATATGTGGAAAAGTCATCTGTAATTTTTCTGGGTGACTAACTGGGGTTTAACCATTGCAGGATGAATCCAATGGCTGCTGGTATGATGATTAATCCTGGTATGAAGAATGACTCCAACAAGGAGATGGAGGAGGCCATGAAGAGGGTCAGAGAGGCCCAGTCACTCATCTCTGCCGCTATCGAGCCTGGAAGTGAGTTCTCACTAATTTAGACCACATATTTGCAGCATGACATATTTTGACTGAATTACTCATTCCTCTCTTCTATGGTGCTCTTCCTCACGTCTTCAGACATTGACGGCTGTAATGTTAGTCAGTTCCCACAGATTTGTATTGTTACGTTGGAGTTTCCTGAGCTTTCATTCTTCCTCTTTGCAGGTAAGAAAGACGACAAGCGCAAACATTCCCGCTCCAGGTCGAGACGGAGGAGGTCCAGGTCTCGTCACAGGTACGCCGCTAATGAGACACTGCATACCGTAATTAAATCAGCAATTTTGGATGTGCTGAAGGTTAGCCCCACTTTACATGTATGTTGGAAAACATCAGCAAATCAGTCACGATGCATCTTGAGTGGTTTGAGCATGGATTAGTTGGGACAGCTCTGAGTTCTGGTTTAAAAAAACTGTCTAATCATTGCAGGCGATCAAAGAGCAGGTCTCGACGGAGGTCCCACTCGAGGAGCAGGAGGCGGTCGAAGAGCCCCCGCAGACGGAAGTCCCACTCCAGAGAGAGGGGTAGACGCAGCAAATCCAGGTGGGTGGCCATCTACAGTGTTTTATTCAGAGGGGATGGCGTGCATGATATACCTCTTTCAGGAATCCTTCAAATCATTGTTTGCCTTCATTGTTTTTCCTGCTTGTAGGGATAGGAGGAAAGAAGAGAAATCCAAAAAGCGCTCCAAGACGCCGCCTAAGAGCTACAGCAGTACCAGGAGGTCTCGAAGCATCAATCGGTGAGTGGTTTAAATAAAGGAGGAGTCTAGTTAGATTGACCAAAATGCATTGATCCCGCTTGATGTTCTAGACCTTTCAGGAACCCCAAAACAACCAGTGGAATGTAGGGTTAAAGGTTTCCCTCCCATATTTAATATCTGGTCTTCAACAGGAGACGTAGAAGAAGCCGCAGCGCCTCTAGGTCACCAAAGAAGTCCAGGTCCCCAAAGAGGAAGCTGTCCAGGTCCCCTTCCCCTAGAAGGTGAGTGTGGTACAAAAGTGGGTCCTCCTGGTTCAGAACCACACTGGGCTTCACAGTGCAGTAATCTGTAGATGTACCTGTCTGTATTTAAACAATAGTTTTTCTTCCCGCAGGCACAAGAAGGACAAAAAGAAGGACAAAGAGCGAGAGAAGGACAGGGAGAGGAAAGATGGCAGAGATCGGAGCCGAGACGAAAGAGAACGATCCACTAGTAAGAAGAGCAAGGAGAAGGACCGAGACCGCAAATCTGACAGCGAGAAAGGAGATGTCAAGGTGTGCAGCCACTGACTTTCCCACATTAACGGCTCATTCTAATCGTATCTGTTAAATGTCCATCAAAACAGCTTTTTAGCCGTGACTAGGCTTAATCTGTACAGGTACACCGACTCTGAATGTTTTCATGTCCTGAATTTACTCCTTTATTGCGCAGAACGCTTTGCTCTTGAAGGTGACCAGGAATTACGATGAGGAGGAGCAAGGCTATGACAGTGGGAAAGAGGTAGAGGAAGAAGAGAGGAAGAGCGACTCTGATTCTGCGTCTCCCCAGAAGCCCCAGGAGTCTGACGAGAAGCTTGCAGGGGAGAGCGGCAAGAGGTCCGAACAGAACGGAGAGGACCACCATGATGAGGAAGACATGGAGATGAGCGACTGAGTACGCCCATTGAAACCCAGCCAGATGATGTCACTGAACCGCCATAGGTTCCATTCCCTACCATTCTCTTTTTAAAGGCACCAAGATAACGTGTCTGATCTTTTAAATGAATATTGGGGAAGATGTACAGTTTTTAGAATTATAGAGACACTTTCCATCTTTAGACTGGTTAGGGAAAATATTGTTCCTGTTTGAAAAAGCCAGTTTATTTCTGTAGTGGACCGTGTCTGTTGAGCATGTGTAGGAATTCTGTCCCAAATTATTTTTGCAAAAAAATGTAAAATTGCTGTACTTTTAAGTTGAAGGGCCTATTGAATGTGATTTCCATTTTTGGCCTCAAAGATTTTATTCATCTTGAACGTAGAGGAACTGTTCTCTTAAATGACTCACTGAACTTATGTATACTTAAACCTTTTACAGGACGGGTTGGCCTTTCGCCTAATCAGGCTGTTAAATCGTATTTAGCCTGGTACCATTCTGGTTTTTGGTGCAGATTTCTATTCTTTGTTGGAATCTTGACAAATTGATTCAATCTGTAAAGCACTTAATACTGTTGTAGACATACCCTTCCACCCGTGACGAAATACTGTAGATCGAAATGAGTGTTTGGATTATGATGGAATACCCTGTACATGTTTTACAAATGAAAGTCTATAATAAAACTTGGTCAAAATAGCTTTTTTTTTTTTTACTAGGCAAGTCAGTTATGAACAAATTCTTATTTTCGATGACGGCCTAGGAACAGTGGGTTAACTGCCTTGTTCAGGGGCAGAACGACAGATTGTTACCTTGTCAGCTCGGGGATTCGATCTTGCAGCCTTCCGGTTACTAGTCCAACACTAACCACTAGGCTACGTTTGGTAGCCTGCACCAGTTTTGAAATGCATGATAAACAAATGGTACACAAGTTCATTATATGTGGACATTTTATTTTAAAAACGTTTTTCATATGAAAATAGTGTCAGGCTTATACAAGGTTTCTTGTTGTACAACTGGCATGTAGATGAATGAAAATGTGTTTACATCAGCTCCTGGCAGCTAAAGCCATGGTAAGGAGAAAAACAACATTCGGCCCACAACAAAAAGTGAAGAAAGCACATTTCCATTTGCAGCACTAACCAGTAGTGGTGGCATGGAAGCATGATGGAAAGGTTTATAACTACTGGAGGGGTCAATAGAGCCCTGATCAATATACAAAGGAAATGAGTCGGGAGTACAAAGCGTTCTGCTATTTCTATTGCTGCTGGCGCAGTATTAATCAAACTGCAGCTCAGCAAACCCTGTTGTACACTACCCAGCGGAACCAAATGAGCACCACTTTAGAGAAGTCATATTTCATTCCTGAAGCAAGGCATTGTTAAGCGTAATGGATTTGACCTTTTCCTTGAAAGTAAAGCCTTGTTTATACCTGGTGCTAACATGCATCATTTGTCCTGATCTTGTCCACATTGATTGCCCACATTTTCAGAAATGTCTACACGTAATTAAAATGTGTTTAATATCCATCCTTTGTGTCTGCATTGTGACCAGAGTTCCAGGTCCCTCCCTATATGCAAATTATTTGACAGCTATTCTTTCAAAATAATATTGATTTATTTTAAGACATATTGATGCCATAATTCAATGGTGCCACCTGTAAATGATTTTAGAAGGGATAATGATTTAAATGTTTTCGCTGTCCAGATCTGTCTACACTTGTAAGATATCCAAATGCGTGCCTGACTACCTCCGAAGGTGGTCAGAAAGATCTGATCACAATCAGTCTTTTAATCGTTTACACCGTCTGAAAATGTGGGCAATCAGAATGTGAACAAAATCAGGACAAGGATGCATGTTGGAACCAGGTATAAATGGGTCTTAAAGAATAAGCAACATTTTGCTATGTTCAGAAGCAATCAGGACTCAACTGAAATTGTTCTTCTGAAGACGACAACTCTGCTGAATAATCCAGACCTTGTAAAACTCAAGGATGTTTGTACACTTGGCTCATACATAGGTCTGCAGGGGAGGAGTTGACATAAGTGTGACAATGAAGACAAAAAACAAAGTAGAATTGGAGACTTTTACCAGCACAATATTATATGTACAAAAATATCCATTGCCACCACGATGCAAACCAATTACCTCTTGGGTGAACTCACATCAACTAGGCTTGGCATCAATCTTCAGAAACTTTTCTTGTCATAGAAGACATCTACAACCATATTAACACAAAGAAAGTGAAAAAAACACAATAAAATAAACAAAAACAGCGGTATTTACACCTTGCGCAAGGAAAAGGCCTGGTTTTTGCTAGCTTTAAAATGTGCATTTAGGGCTCGATTCAATCCATATCGCTGAAGTTGAACTATATAGCATGATTGAAATGTAAAGGTAATTTTCGGTTGAGCCGACATATGCAGTGTTTACCGCTAACGCAGGCACATAAACTTTACATTTCTATCGCTGTGGCGCTGAACTTCTGTGATATGGATTGAATCGAGTCCTTTACATTGTACTTAAATCGTACCTAATCATCTACAGACAACTTTCACTCCTGGTTCATTTCCTTAACTGAATTGTACAGTTTGTTACAGTTTAAAAAGGTAGAATATGAAAACAATTCTTATATGTAATAATTATAATGCCACACTTGCTGCCAGTCAAATAGGATAAGACAACTTCGCTCTGGTACAATTCAATTTCTTAGCATGTCTATCATTGCTTTCAGGTGGAGTACCAAAGAGTTGAGTATCGACAGGCGCAGTAGGTCCTCCCCTCTGCTGCCAAGGCCAACTCAGCCCAGTAGTGACTGGCTGTAGTGCATCTAACCAGCGCCCAACGTTCAGTGAAGCTACTCCAAACAAAGCTCTGGATAGTAGCTACATCTTTTCACTTCCATTTAAAACATGACACATACAATTTCCTTTTCTTGTCTTCTTCTCCTATGACAACTTGATGTAACATCAATGCCCTTTCATAGGTGACCCCTTTCTGGTGTCCACCCAAAGGGGTTAAAGGTCAGGGAAGCGGCTGGGGTCCTCGTTGTACTCATTGGGGATGGTGAAGATGGACTCCTCAAACTCATCGTAGCGCAACTCTTGAAAAGTCACCGTGGCCGTAATGGTTGGAAAGACAGGGATATCTGTGTGGAGAAACGACAAATGTAAACATGTTATAACATCAGGGAATATAGCTGGTCAGCCAGTCAGCAGGCGTCCAACTGGATCTCTTATATTTTAGAATATGTTTCCCACTAAGCAGTATACTATACATAGTTCTTACCCAGTTTGACAGGGAAACCAGGAGGGAGTTTCATTTGAACAAACTCTCTGAGTTTATTAAAGTGCTTGAAGGGTGCTATCACCTCCAGAACGTTTAATAACCTGAAAATAAACAATAAAAAATATCAGTCTTTCATTCTCACTCAATGAAGAATGGATTTCATGCATCACTTCATGCCAGAGAGTACAGCAAGTTACAGTCACTAGCACATTCAATTAGCGATGGGGAGGCCTCTGCACACCACAAAAGTGAGGTTCACATTTTTGTTGTTGGTGTGATTACTGATCAATTAATTTATACATTTATAATTAGTAGGTTTTGTTATCTGTTTTAACACACCTTTTTTATTTTTGTACTTATGTATTGTATATTGTTTTTGTCGTGGTGTGGTTTTCATGTAAGCCTTTGGGCTTCCAACCACACCTGCACGCCGTTTTTAGTATTAATTTGTTTTTATCTGTATTGTTGTCTATCATGTGTTTTCTTTGGTGCAAATAAATAAATGCACTGTGTCCACCAACCTCTTAAGCCCATTCATTCACACGAACTTCATCTCAGATTTCAATACTTTATGAAGAAAAATGTATCCCGTCTGGCAACTACTTGTGTCAGTCTAGACTTCAAGTTAATCTGGGCGTAATAGAAAAGGATACTTACGATTCAATGCTCAGAGGGAAGTCTTGACTCATGGCTACGGTCGCTTTGAAGTTCTTCTTGCTCTCTTTGCATACCAGGTCTCTTCCTAGATGAGGCGCTCTGAGGGAGAAGAAGAGGGAGAATGCCAGTCATAAAATGAGGTGAATTTACTCTTTTGAAGGAAAAGAAAGGAAAGAAAGAATCCCCCTGAGGAGGAGTACAATTAGAGCAAGGTCTGACTAACTGTGCACCTGAAAGTAAATAACTGATGGGAGAGAGTGAATAGATATGGCAGATCACACAATTTTGAAAATGTGTTGTAATAATGGTATGGGTACGATGCATTTGGGTAATTTGGGCAATTTTTTAAATAATTTGTCTTACAATAGAATACACATGTTCTGTGAGGAACCACTCACTGCTAGGTGATGGAAGTGGAAGCAGTAACCAGTTGCTACGGAAACCCCGTACCCATCAAGTCGATGGGTCAAGTTTCTCCAACAGGAAGAAGAACAGCTCTCCACAGCTTTAACTGATGAGGTAATAGGGAATTGGCTTTAAATGGCACTATCCACCCTGTCACAACTGTACATAAGTGATCTCTATGTCTGTCCATCATTCCCCCTGGCTAGATGGCACTGCAGTGGATAGCAGCCGTCTTACGGGCTCCTGACCTATTTTGTGTGTTTTTTTTACGCTGATCGTAACGTTTTTGTATATATTGTCTCCAGAACATTTTCCTATGACTGAAAACAGCTTCAGGGCATCAGAATGGATGAACATTCCAACTTAAATGAGTCGGCACCTCTGGACGTTCAGGTTGCCGCCTCGCCTGTCTCTCTTTCGAGTCCCAGGGATTAGTTCCTGGTCTGGAGGAAGCAGCAGCGAAAGAGAGACAGGCGAGGCGGCAACCTGACGAGAGTACATTGGCGAGCAAATAGATCACCATTGCCCTCTGTTGTATTGACGAACATGCAGTCACTCGAGAACAAACTGGAAGAGCTCCGTATCCTCTCCATGGTACCTGAAAAACTGTAATATCTTATGTTTCTCAGAGTCTTAGCTGAACAGGGGGAGGAGAGGTGTGTCTCTTTGTTAACAATAATTGCTGCGCAATCTCCAATGTTAAGGAAGTCTCAAGTTAGAATACCTCATGATAAGCTGCAGACCATACTACTGTCATCCTGACATGACCCTCCAGCATGACAATGCCACCAGCCATACTGCTCATTCTGTGCATGATTTCCTGCAAGACAGGAATGTCAGGGTTCTGCCATGGCCAGCGAAGAGCCCGGATCTCAATCCCATTGAGCACGTCTGGAACCTGTTGGATCGGAGGGTGAGGGCTAGGGCCATTCCTCCCTTCCCTTGGTGGAAGAGTGGGGTAACATCTCACAGCAAGAACGGGCAAATCTGGTGCAGTCCATGAGGAGGAGATGCGCTGCAGTACTTAATGCAGCTGATGGCCACACCAGATACTGACTGTTACTTTTGATTTTGACCCCCCCCCTTGTTCAGGGACACATTATTCCATTTATGTTAGTCACATGTCTGTGGAACTTGTTCAGTTTATGTCTCAGTTGTTGAATCTTGTTAAGTTCATACAAATATTTACACATGTTAAATTTGCTGAAAATAAACGCAGTTGACAGTGAGAGGACGTTTCTTTTTTTGCTGAGTTTATTTGTGACCAACAGATGCATATCTGTATTCCCAGTCATGTGAAACCCATAGATTAGGGCATGATGAATTTATTTCAATTGACAGATGTCCTTATATAAACTGTATCTTAGTAAAATCTTTGAAACTGTTGCATGTTGTGTTTATATTTTTGTTCAGTGTAAAATAGCATATTTTCCATAACCAGTAAGTAGGTAGGTAGGTAAGAAGGAAGGCAGGAAGGAAGTTAGGTCTGGGGTCTGAACATAACCTGTAGGGAATACAATATGATCTATACCTGGTTTTATGGGGGAAGGGAATGGGTAGGGTATATGCAAATTAAATACTGTAGTATTTACTACAGTTTTGTTGTGGATAATGCTGTAGTATTTACTATAGTAATCTACAGTACACTACAGTTTACTACATAATTCTATAGTAAGTACTGTAGTATTCTATAGTAAACCGTAGTATTTGTTCATGTGGGCTGTGACACGCTCAATATCGGAAGTTGTCCGATGAAGCGGATGCTAAGCTACAGGACAGTTTCGTTCCAGCACAGACTGGAATATGTTCTGGGATTCATAGGATAACATTGAGGAGTTTCTTCATTGATAAGTATATTGACGATGTCCTCCCCACAGTGGCCGTACGTACATACCCCAACCAGAATCCATGGATTACAGGCAACAACCCAATGAGCTAAAGGCTAAAGCTGCCGCTTTCAAGTAGTGGGATAATTTAAGGGACGCTTATAAGAAATCCCGCTACGACCTCTGATGAGCCATCAAACAGCCAAAGCATCAGATGTGTCAAGGCTTGCAAACTATCACAGATTACAAAGGGAAACCCAGCCGCCAGTTTCCCAGCAATGCGAGCCTACCAGACGAGCTAAATAACCTCTATGCTCGCTTCGAGGCAAGCAACACTGAACCATGCATGAGAGCACCAGGACGACTATGCGATCTCACTCTCCGTAGCCGATGTAAGACCTTTAACTACTTAGGGAGTAGTGGCGCGCTACCCGGTGAAATGTAAGGCGCCAAATTCAAAATCCAAAAGTTTAATTATTAAACATTCATCAATATACAAGTGTTGCATAGTCATCAAAAGCTCTGATTCTTGGCAATATCACAGCGTTGTCAGATTTCAAAAAGGCTTTACGGCGAAAGCACAACATTTGATTCTTTGAGGATAGCACCTCCAATATTTATGCATTAGCATAAATTCATATCCAGCGCGGGTCACACAAAACCCATATCAGAGCTAAAGTAAATCCCTTACCTTTCGAAGAACTTCTGCTGAGGGCTTCCCAAGTGTCCAACGAAGATATCCAATGGTTCTTTTGTTAGAAAAAGTCATTTATTATATCCATAAATCTCCATTTGGTTGGCGTGTTATGTTCAGAAAATCCAACGTCGAATCGCCCATTGAGCCGTGAAGAGAACGCGTTCAAATATACCTATAAACTTTTCCTAAACAAATCAAAGACCATTTGTAATGCATCCTTAGCTATCCTTTTATGAATATTAGTGATAATATTTCACTCGGATGGTAACCTAAACGTTATATAAGGAAAATAAAGTGGGGCGGTCTCGCGCCCGCAAAATCTTGTTGACATCTGAGCTCCCTTGACTATTTCCTGTTCCTATCCGTTCTGCTCACTGCTAGAGCTTCCAGACTCTGTATAAAGACTGTTGAAGCCATAGGTACTGCAATCTCAGAGCTGGATACCATTGAAATCAATTGGGACTGTATCAAACAGAGCAAAGGTCACAAAAAAAAGATTCCGGACAGAAATTTCTCAGGTTTTCGCATGCTATATCAGTTCTGTTACACTCACAGACATTATGTTAACACTTTTAGAAACTTCAGAGTGTTTCCTATCAAATAGTACTAATTATGTGCATATCCTATTTTCTGGGCCTGAGAGGCAGGCATTTTACTTTGGGCACGCCAGACTCTCCAAAACCGTCACCTCTGCTGCCGCTCCCTAAGAAGTTAAGCAGGTTATTAACATTTGCAAGGCCGCAGGGCCAGATAGAATACCAGGACGCATACTCACAGCATGCGCTGACAGCTTGCAAGTGTCTTCACTGACATTTTCAACCTATCCCTGAACCGGTCTGTAATACCAACTTGTTTCAACCACCATAGTCACCGTGCCCAAGAACGCCAAGGTAACCATGAAATGCTTTGAAAGGCTGATCATGGCTCACATCAACACCATCATCCCAGACATCCTAGACCTACTCCAGTTCGCATACCGCTCCAACAGATCCACATATGACGCAATGTATGAATGCTGTTAATTGACGACAGCTCATTATTCAACACTATATTCCCCTCCAAGCTCATCACCAAGCTCAGGACCCTAGGACTGAACACCTCCCTCTGCAACTGAATCCTGGACTTCCTGACGGGCCTGCCCCAGGCGGTGACTTTGGCAACAACACATCACAATGCTGACCATCAAGGGGAGTGTGCTTAGTCCCTTACTGTATTCCCTGTTCACCCATGACTGCGTGGCCACACACGACTCCAACACCATCATCAAGTTTGCTGACAACACGACGGTGGTAGGACTGATCACCGACTACGATGAGGCAGTCTATAGGGAGGAGGTCAGAGACCTGGCAGTGTGGTGCCAGGACAACAACCTTCCCCTGAACGTCAGCAAGATAAAGGAGCTGATAGTGGACTACAGGAAACGGAGGGGTGAGCATGCCCCCATCTACATTGATGGGGCTGTAGTGGAGTGGGTTGAGAGCTTCAAGTTCTTCTGTGTCCACATCACTAAAGAATTAACATGGTCCACGCACGTAGATGTGATGAAGCAATATACTAATTGCTTCATCACATCTACATAATCCCTCCACACCCCTCAAAAACCAAAAGAAGACAGTTTTGAATAGGGGATGACAGTGCCTCTTCCCCCTCTGGAGGCTGAAAAGATTTGGCCTTAGATTCTCAAAACTTTTCACCGCTTGGTACAGCAACTACAAGGCACCTGATCGCAAGGCTCCACAGAGGGCGGTGAGTACGGCCCAATACATCACTGGGTCCGAGCTCCCCTGCCATCCAGGACCTCTATACCAGGCGGTGTCAGAGGAAGGCCCAAAACATTTTCAAAGACTCCAGCCACCCAAGCCATAGACTGTTCTTCCTGCTACCGCACGGCAAGCAGTACCAGCGCATCAAGTCTGGAACCAACAGGACCCTGAACAGCTTCTATCCCCAAGCCATAAGACTGCTAAACAAGACTGCTAAATAGCTAATCAAATGGCTACCAGGACTACCTGCATTGACCCTTTTTTGCATGAACTCTCTTGCACTCTATGCACACACACTGGACTCTACCCACACACTCACACATACGTACACTGACAACCCAACACACACATCCACGCACACACATGCACACTGACGCCACTCACACACACACACTTTCACAGTCCCCACATACGCTGCTGCTGCTACTGTCTTATCTATCCTGTTACCAAGTCACTTTACCTCTACCTATATGTACATAGGTACCTCAATTACCTCGTAATATATATTCATTGTTCATTTGCATTGACTCCCGTTTCGCCAGTCTCTAATTAACTATGCCTGCACCTTGTGTCTTCTTAATTTGTTTGTACATCACTGATGAAGGCATAAGGCCTCCGTTCCTTGTTTTTATATAGCACCTTGTATTTCCACTTCTTTCAGGGCAGGAATTCAATTAATTATATTATTTTTGCATCTCGGTCTCCTTGGGGTTTTCCTCTTCATGGTTTTGAGTGCGGAGTACTTTTTCGTACACTACAGATATTTTCTCTCCCACGCACCGGCCGCAGATCATTCTAGCCTGAGAGCTAACCCTCATACTGGCTTTCCACTCGCTGTATATACCCATGTTATTTTTACTCTTTATTGTTATTCACTGTGTATTTATTCCTCGTGTCACTATATCTATTTTTAACTCTGCATTGTTGGACATTTAAGTATGCATTTAACTGTTTGTCTACACCAAATAAAGTTTGATTTGATTACACTTAACCCTGTATGTAGACATTTGAGATGAACAATGAGGAAGAGTGCACTCGTGAAAGGAAGCGTGTAAGAAGTGTACTTGTGAGAAGGTGATGGTCACACATACTTTCCGTTTTCTGCGTCGATGTATTCCTCCCAGGAGATAGTGTTGGGTGAAGGGGCAGTTAGTGACTGTCGCCTCACAGGCTAAAGAGAGAGGGAACACATATGAGTGGAAAGAACAGACACCTGGCAATAGAAAACTACACAGAACAAAGTCAGACAACAAACTGAGCACAGAGTACACAAATATCATAAACAAAGTCATAGTCAGACTACAAAGAAATACAAAAACACATTCAGACATAACAAACAGCACACTAAAAGCTTAAAAATCACTTCAATATTGATATTTTTATGAGCTTCTCAAAGTGGCTTTATTTTGTTGTTTGTAAGATTTTGCCTTGTATCCACCTGAGGTGAATGAAATGTAGGATGCACAACCACATTTGGGTCACTAGAGGGCCCAAATACATCACTAATGCTGAGAGCGGGATTGGCCACATGAACAACACACTGCTAGTGGTAAAAACAACTTGATGATTTTACAGCTGCACACAAACTGCCTGAATGAAAAGGGGTCATTTCAATAAAGCACAGACTCAGTCGTTAATTCTCGACACGTGCCTCGTCACCAGCTCCTTGACCTTAGATTATCATCTCTCTGGACATCAAAGTAGCAACGGTCATCGAAATTGTTAAAAGGTTTTAATAAATGCAACAGTTGGACAATGGATGAAGATACTCCAAACGTTTTGAATTTGTATAATCCATCAGATATTGACTGAATTATAGCACATAAAATTTTTTACTGGCACAGACAAATAATGAATGGAACTCGTGGGATGTATTGAAACATTAATACTTTTTTCTCTTAGAATACACTCATATATACATTTAGTTCTTATCCTGTGTTAAAAGAAAGAAAATGACATGTGCCACATTTGCATAAATACACCAGGTGTGTTTGCATATATGAACACATTAACATAAAGGGGTGGAACAGGGCTGCAACCACCAAACACTTGCTCTGTCTACCCTACCTGCACTCACCTGGGCTGCATTCAGTAAGTTTTGACGTTCTGTAACATTGAATTGAACTGAAACGGTGCTGTGCTGAACGACCAGTTGAAAAACAAGGTGGGTTGTGGGACGCTGTCAGCATGGCCACTGCCCTTTAAAAACGTCACTCATTGCATCAAGCCACACCTTGCCACACCCGCCAAATGGGAGCAAACATCTGTTCAAGAACGTTTTGGGAAAATGTGTCGTTCAGTACAAACTGTTCTACAACGTAGCAAACGTTCAATCAAACTGAATGTTTTTATGTTCTGGACAGTTGAAATGTTGAAATGTGACCAGTACGTTTTTACGTTCTCAAATGTTAAATTAACGGAAAAGGTGCTGTACTGAATGACTAGTTGAAAAACGGGGAGGCGTTGGGTTGTGGGTAGGGGAACGCTGTCAGCATGGCAACTGCCCATTAAATACATCACTTGCATTGCTTCAAGCCACACCTCACCACACCCACCAAACGGGAGAAAACATAACTCAAAAGTCTGTTCAAGAATGTACAAGAACATTTTGGGGAAACGTGTTGTTCGGTACAAACCATTGAACTGAATGCACCTCTGCACTGCCTAGACTGCCTCATTAATGACTGATGTTGTCACGTTCTCTTGCAACTAGGGTGTCAATAGCAGGACACCCTCGGATTAAAAATCAAGACGCTTGGCTCTAGATTACACCTATCTAAACATACTTTACATTGTTTGCAAGATCAAACATAGTATGATTATAATCAGTGTTCATTTTCAAAAGTTGCTTTCATGTCGGTGCATCTAATTTGTAAACATTTCAACTGTATTAAATGGTTACTTTTTTAAATTCCTTCTCTTTCTTGTGATGTAGGTGTGTTAAATTCCCGACAAAGCTTTAACGTTCTTATAGATTCAACGGAAAGACAGTATTTTCCATTGAGCCCATTTCAGCCATTACCGGCATGTTTGACAGGTAATTCCAAACGTTAACGGGAGAAAAAAAACGACAGGCACAAGCAAGAGTATGAAAGAGTCGCAGGAGTAAAATGAAAGCAATCAATCCAGCGAGATTTACTAAGTGACTAGTGGATTTTGCGCGTTGCTAGCGATTGACCCACACAGGCTTACTATCTCACATTGGCCAGGACAGCTGGCTACTCAACAGTAGGCTACTGCCAATACTGAGGCCTTGGCAACATCGAGGATACCAACCGACGCACGTCCACAAATACGCACGTATGCACAAAACACTAATACTGAACTCTCTCTAACTGACCCCTCACTCTGAGTGGCTGTGTTTTCTGAAACGTGAATTGAGAAGCATCCACTATAATGTACCTATGGCCTACTTCACGAGAAGAAAGACAGAACTGGCACCAGATGATACTGTCAGTATCTCATCATTCAAACGTAGGGTTCCCTTTACTTCAAACTGGATAATGTTATTATCCCTATGTGACCCTGAGCGGTGGTGGATCACAGTGTTTTGATACATTTGCTGTGGCATCATGATGGCCGTTGGCTCGCACGCCTCTCGCTCCTGCCGCCACTGTTGTTGTGACGGGGGCAGAGTACACACAGCCTCCAGCCAGTGATCTCCTGGTATGCCAGTCCGTCTGTCGGCCGGTGCCCCCCGTCGCTCCGTGGCACCAGGGGTTTTAGCCTTCATCCACACAGTCAATAGTACAGAGCCCTGCTTTAAACCCCCTGCTATCTGTGTCCCCAGGCGCCGCGCTGACCCGCTCTGCTATGCCACCACCGCCCGAGTAAACAGAGGGGGACGTCAGTGCTGGGATGAACTTGGAATGTTGTTTTTCCCTCAACCTACTTCTGCAAACCAGTTTACACTGAGCAGGGAAGCACTTACACAAACATGGATGGGTGGATGCACAACGGACTGTGTAAGCAGTTTTTCCCGTTCAATGCTGTGCTGACCTTGACCTATATGCTCACAGGTTTTAATACCGGGTAAATACACAGTAAAAATAAACTTTGGACAACAGATGAAAAATGCTTAAAAGCATTTACCGTCACAGTACAAGGACAACAATACCACAAGAAGTAAATACCATAGGACACATCAACAACACAAAACCCAGTTCATGACAGGACAGGACTAACGAAAACAACAGAGCCGCTAAAAAGCATCTATTGAGCATTGTGAGGCAGTGACTTCCCTGTGCAGCAGCTTTATCTACAGTGCATAGACAAGGGCTACCAAAGCAAACTCTCGAACGATCTAGAGGCCGAAAGAGAGGGAAAGCACTGGAACCGTGTGTAAAGTTCAGCTGTGAGCTTCCATCACTAGAGGGGGGAGCTGTGCCTGGTATATATGCGCAAAGGTGGAGGAAAGGGGTCAAAATGCCACTAACGAGGATCAGAAGGGCGGTTTTCATTCCGACAGACGGTATGTCCATAGAAAACTACAAAGAAACCCAAGAGGAGTGAGGAGTCCAATTTAAGTATTTCCAAATAAACCATGCAGATGTGTTTTACATCAAAAGAGCCCTATGCTAAGGGGAAAAATATGACGCTCTCGTGGTCCATGTAGCATTGACATGTTTTGGTAGGAGTGACTGGAGGTGAGAGGAGATCCCATAGGATGGTGATATAAGAGTGGCAAGCAGTGAGATCAGAGGGCCTACCCCGAGGGTCCAGCAGGAGAGAAGAGTTTCAGGACTGGACTCGCACTTAGGCTGCAGGTACAAGCAAACACTACCTTCATTTAACACATAGCAGCCAGCTCACAACCGCAACAGGTGACATCGTACCAGTAGGCCCCAGCAGAATGTTCTGGATATGAATGGGGTGAATGTTTACATTGTGGCCATATTCCCGTACTCTGCAGCCAGAGGACCTCACAGCAGAGCTCACCTCGTAGTTCTGCTCAATGAGGTTCCCTCCTTTGCTCAGGCTCTCCATGATGGCCTTGTTCCTCAAGATGTCCTCCTCACTCAGGTGCTCCCGACGCTTCCGTGACTCCAGCACCAGCCCGTTCACTGAGTAGAAATCAGCCAGGAAATTTCCCACACGCTCCTGGAGCCACAAAGGACAAGAAAATAAATCCTCTGAGTCACCAATTTCCCTTCAATACACCTCAAAGGACCGAGACAGACAGCAATATCCCCCCACCCACATGAACTCTCCCCCTCATGTGAACACCTGTGGCTCTCCCAGGAGGCTTATCAAACACGACCACTATGTTTTGGTTACTCTCGTTGCCCCTGAACTTTGTTGTGGGGAGATACAGCGCAGTTAACGTGAAAAGGACATGGGCGTCCTGTACTGCATTGAATAACAAGACTGTACTGTAGATTAGCAAAGGTCACATTTTGAGACAGAGAGGCAGTATTCAACAGAGATGTATAAACCAACCGTTTTGTCCTCTCGGAACAGCCAGCCGGTCTGGGCTCTGGAGAAGGTGATGGACTTGGTGGAGAGAGTGGCAGAGTAAACATCACTGCTCATAAGGATGTCTACCTCTTCCTCTGTCTCCATCTCCGACTCCTGGAACACAAGGAGCCACCGCCACGTCGGTAAGCAGGTACAGCCCTCTGACACACACACTTCACAGGGATCATTTTGAAAGGCAGAATACAAGACAATGCAAGCGTCATTAGCTAGACTTCTGCATGCAGAAATGCAAGACGGTGTGTTTGTGTGCGTGCGTGTGCGTATTTGTGCGTCTGCGAGCGTATGTGTATGTGCACGTGTGTTTGTGTGTGTGCGTGCACGCGTCTCACCTCGTGGTGTATCCGCTGGTACACCTTCTGCTCATTGTCCAGCACCACAAAGGACTCAGAGGGGACGGCGTCGCCATTAAAGATGAAACTAAGGTCACCACGCTGGCACTTCATATCTGTGAAGTCTATTAGGGGTGGTGTCCAGTCTATGACCAATCAGAAAGAAAGGGAAGGAGGGATAGAATTGAAATTCAAACCACTTCATGGGTCAATATAATGTCAATAGCAGCAGCAACAGCACATTAAAACAGCACATATTGCCTCTAGTTCATGTCTATACTAATTGCTTCATCACATCAACATAATCCCTCCACACCCCTCAAAAACCAAAAGAAGACTGAAAGAAGCAAGGAGAAATAGAGAAAGAGAGAGACACAGTGAGGGACACACACACACTGAGTATAAGTACACTTTCTTGTTACCAAGCAACATACAGTGTAAAAGTAAAGCTTTTTTCAATAAAACTAAAGAACTCAAACTTGGTTTCTAAAAGCTCGGAGACAGCTTTTGTGTTAATAGTTGCCATGGGCGACAACCCATTTCTATGTTTTCCGACAAAAGCTAGTTTTATGGAGTAGTGGAGGAATGAGGTGTGACAACAAAGAAAATAACTGAACTACTTTATGGGCTGCACATAGACACAAAGTGGAGAGTGAGAGGTATGACAGAGCTGAGAATTTCAACCATTGGAATGTAAATTAAGTTATGCCTAGGTCTGTTTCTCTCCCCACCTTAGGAATATCAAACAGACATTTTGAAAGCCTATTAGACAGCTTCCAACCCTGGTAAATAAATGATAACCTACGCCCTCCCTTCACCACTTTCTCACCACACACACACACACAGTTTTTTGTGCCTGAGACTGATTTGCCCTGAATCTCCAGTGTTAGATTCAGAGCATTTGTGAGGCAGGTAACCTAGCAACACTTTAAAACTCTTTCATTTGTCTGTGTGTGTGTGTTTGTCCTTGCTGTGTGGGGTAAACTACAGGCCCTTTGAAGAACAAAACAGCCTGAACCTGGCTTCTTCTCACTGAAGCTCAGCAGATCATACATTAACCAGCCTGCTAGCACATCAAAGCCAGACAAGCAAATTGTTTTTGGTTCTTGTTATTTTTTATGTTTGTATTTTACCCCCTTTTACTCCCCAGTTTCGATCTTGTCTCATCACTGCAACTCCCCAACAAACTCGGGAGGCGAAAGTCGAGTCATGCTCCTCCGAAACATGACTCGCCAAGCCACACTTTTTAACACCCGCCCGCTTAAACCGGAAGCCAGCCACACCAATGTGTCAGCGGAAACAACGTTCAACTGACGACCAGGGTCAGCCTGCAGGTGCCCGGCCCGCCACAAGGTCAAGTAAAGCGCCTCCTGCCAAACCATCCCCTAACCCGGACGACGCTGGTCCAATTGTGCGCCGCCTTATGTGACTCCCGATCAGGGCCGGTTGTGATACAGCCTGGGATCGAACCCGGGTCTGGAGTGATGCCTCTAGCACTCAGACAAGCAATTCTAACCGCACTGTGTATTCCAACTGTGAATAGTGAATCGTGTTTTGTTACTGGATGGGACTACTCGGCGCTGGTCCAATTATAATGGAGCCGGTAGGTGGGTAGACTGAAGGCAAAAGGAACGTGCTGGTTCTCTCTATCTAAGTGTAATTATTTGGAGAGGGGCGCAGAGGTAATAGATCTGCAAACAGATGCCGTGCTACTCAGTCACAGCAGTGCAAGAACGGATTTCACACTCTAGTTAACCAAGCTTGTCGTTAGCCGCCATGCTGGGGCTGGCACTACAGCTGGGAGAGGGTGTAGTGTTCAAAGCCAGGGTTTTCTAATCAACTGAAGAGGGCCCTAAAAGCCTGAAAGTGCTTCAAAAAAGGGCTTTGTCAAGGCATATTTACTTTTATTATCGTGGGTTTTACCTTGTCACATTGCCCTTTTCAGTATAATACTGAAGGCTGTGGATATCACTCAGTAGAGGCGCCAGTCTAGTAAATGTTGTTGGTATGTCAATAGGGCAACCATCAGTACCTGATTCTTTTTCCATCCAATGAGACTGCATCTCTGCTCTGCCAAGACTATGAACCAGATGGCTGGGGCAGAAACAGACTGGCACACAACCAAGACTAAAGATTGGTGACGATCAGTTGAGGAGGACAAGCAACATTGTGTATTGTGTGTGTGTGGGCAAGCTGTACATAGGCTGTAACAGCTGAGAGCAGTACAGACAGACAGATCTATCCAAGGCATAGTTCGTCAGTGATACTGTGTTTATTCTGACGTGTGTGGTTATCTGATTGACATGCTTATTTCTTACAATGATCTCATCTTATGTCTTATCTGCTGGCTTCACGCTAAGTATTGCTTGTTACAACTTCATGAAAACAAGGGATTATTAAAAGGATTACTTGACTTACCTGATGTTGATGCCCTGTTTGTAGATCTTACACACGTCAGAGGGCAGGATTCGGGAGAGCAAAGGCACTGCAACATGGGAAAAATACATGGGGATATCGATAGGCCTAGGTATTGAAACTCCACTTAATAATGAAAATCACCAACCGCTTCAGAGCCCATACCAGCAACAGAATATGTAGTTCTGCAGTTTAATGCTCTTTTTACAAGTACGGTGTGAGGCCAATTCAAACCCTTGGAGGGCACCATCCATGTTCCAATCACCACACTAACATGCCATAATATATTGCTTAATTCTAATGTACAGTATATGTAGGTATGCTAGTGTGGATATTGGAACAGAGCCTGTGAATGCCATGTGTGCACTCAGTGCACCTCTCTGATAGGAAATCAATTCTGTTTGATCTGCACTAGTACAGACTGGACAATGTGTCTGTTTGAGACTGTTCTACCCCCAGCATATTGAATAGGGCTGGTGGGGCCCTGGCTTCTCTCAATGTGTGTGCAGTGCATAACACTTGGGGTTGTATTCTGTGAGGTGAAACGTTCAGAACATTGCAGTTAGAAATGGAATGAATAGAGCTGGCACAATTCCCTATTATATCTGCTCTGCACTATACATTTCTATGTGAAAGTTCTGTAAAGTTCCACCCTCCTGAACAGTCCTAACGGAAAGGCATCTCCCAATACAATCTTTGGATTTGAGCCGTTTGCCACTCAGGGGCACTACATCCCCTGTCAAATACTAACAACTAACACAATCAGCAACCCTTTCTTTACTGTTGTCCAACAGTCACGTAATCTTTACAAGCAGGTCATTATTTCACGGGACATGTCGACACACTGTTAGCATGCTCTCTGGAGTCCACTAGACATTTAGCCAAAGAAATGTGGGACATTTGCAACAGCATTTCTTCTATCATTAATTCAGTGAAACGGTAGGAAGTTCAATGGATCTAAAAGATAAGCTTAACTGATGTAAACGTTCCCAGGCCGTAGTAATGCGATGTTGTAATGACGTATAGCCACCACCAGGGGGAGGGTCTGCCTGTGTGGGGAGGCGAGGCCACTCCCTACAGAATATTACCTCAGTGTTGTAAACAATCTCTCAGCATCACTCTGTCTCCAACCAGCTGGGCGCTGGGCAGAGAGCCCTTACTGACACCCACATAACTGGGCGCTCAGAGATGCTACCATCAGTCTCTCTCTCGCTCTCTCTCTCTCTCTCTCTCTCTCTCTCTCTCTCTCTCTCTCTCTCTCTCTCTCAACCATTCTAACACTTGTAAATCAACTTGTTAAATCTGTTAATCTGGTTAAATGCACTTTGTGTAGTTGACAATTGCAAAGAAACTGAACCGTTGTAGTGAGTTGGCCTGATCATATACTTATCATATAGTTGTATAGATGCAAAGCAAACTCACCCCAACTTTGAAAGTCCCAGTGAAGCTCAAGATAAAAGTCTCCCAGCTGGAGAGAAAAAAATAGAATAACAATATGATTAGCAATCAAAATATCAAACATATATTTTCTTGATTGAGTTTAGGATCCAATACGTAGTTCAAACGCTCTGAAATTACACAGCTAGCCCACCTAATCTCAGGGCACTACAGACTAGAAATAAAAACCTCCAGTGATGTAATATGAATGATTGCGCATGTCTGAGAAATATAATCCCCTGGGGTCAGGAGAAAGACTTTCTGTGACATGGACGCCTGCTTCATCACAGGAGTTCCAGTATAACATTCTCGCGTCTAACACACGACAGGCTCCAAGGCCATGCCTAAAGCTGCTCCTTTACCCCTTTCCTCCACTGCTCTCTCCTTCCCTTTGTCACTCAGGTTCATCCCCTTGGGGAGTCTCAGTTAACCTGGCAGTGGCCTATGCCCAGAGCACCAGATGTTTATGCCCACAGAGAACCCTCAATAACATCATGCCAGCCGCAGCACTGCAAGGAAGACTATCAACTGTGTGTGTGCATGTGTGTGCGCACATGCGAAGCATCTGCCTTCCCCTGTGTCATGCCATCCAGGGAGGTTTGTGAGAATGTCACCTTTCCTGCAGGTTGACCCTCCCATGTTGCTGTCTGTCTGCATATTCCTTAAGCATAGGCCTGGGAGAATGCTTACTGCATGCCGAGGTCTGTGCTATGGGGCCGCTTTGTTGCGATGATCCTAGACAGTGTGTGACTGAGTGACTGAGAGAGGGCCTGTATGTGTCTGTGTGCGTGCCGCAGAGTGGCATTTCTGACTGGGAGGACTCTGCTGGCAGATGTGGAGTGAGTACACAGCCTGCCCCACAGCGCATTGGATCATGCTTCATTTTGGGAGAGGAGTAAGGTAGGGAGGGGAGAGGTGGAGAGGGTAGAGATGAGATGGGAATACACAATATATCAGCCTTCATATCGGTTTCAGATATGAGGGATATGAAACTGGAGAGAGGAAGGGAGAATGTACCGTACCTCTTTGAGGGCGTTCAGTAGCTTTGGCCTCTTGTCCTCCACACTCTCTCTGGACTGCTGTTTGAGCTTCCTTAGCAGCGCTGTGACTGACAGAGAGAAGAGAGGAGGGAGGGGTGAGACCACAACAACTACATACAGTAACACTTAAAGGGAACAAACAGCTTTGTCACGGTGGTGGTCCCCTACCTTGTACTATCTTGTCCCCTAAGGTATACTACTGGCTCTTTTAAAGTACGAACTGCAAGGGTACAATTATGTACCTATAACTAAAGGTACAAAAGACTAAAGTGTACCACTACAGTGAATAGTTTATGCCCCTTTAAGAACAAATCTAAACCTTTATTTCTGAGAGTGTAGGTAAAGATAATCAACATAAAGTATCCAATCAACTGCATTGCGTATTGCTGAATAGAGGACCACATTTCACCATGCAAACCCCACCTTATACTTTATGCGTGTAAGCTTAGTTGCGATGACTGAATCATTTGCCCGCCGGGTAACTAAATATCACATCATGCAAAACTTGATCACACAGTACAGTATTCTACAGTATCAAAGCACATACAGGACTATCAATGAATGTCAATAATGGGAGAGGCACGCCTAGCGTGGTGAGACTGGTAGTTCTAGTTCCTGAGATACACTATATTGGCTTCCCGTAGTGAAATGGCATAACAGGACCCCGCCCACTACACTGCCGGTAGGATCACATATATTCCAGGAAGTTCAAAGAGGGGAAGAGTCTTGGAGATAAACAATAAAGTTGACCGTTGATGAGATACGTCTGTAAGCGCTTTAATGATCCGAAGGATGCCAGACAGAATAGAGACTTCTCACCATGACGGCCCAGCTTTCATGACTGGCTGGCTAATACGAGCTCGCTTGTTTTCAAACAAGTAAAATCGAGCTGAAAGAGCCACATCCGACTAATGTTTATCCATGTTTTTTTGAGAGAGGTGGGAACAACAGCTAATTGCAGTTATGGAGGTGTCAGGGGATTAAACGACAACGGGGCGATCCACCTTTAATATGCTTTTAGAAGAAAACACAGCTTTTATTAGATCAAAACAACACACCTGTAATAAAAGGTGTGGAACTATGAGTGACTATCACAGATCAATCCTAGTGTTTGATTTGGTCACTTCAAATGCAGGGGCTGAAGTAGGCCTAATTTACTGTATCTATTCAATCATACAGGATGTTATCCTATCACACATACATACACAATACATCCCGCAATAATGAGCTAACTGTAGGCCTACACTGGTACCCTTAATCCTGTGCACCCCCAGTCCACAAACCCAAAGAGGCAAACAAAGGGAGCTGGGGCCTTGGTGCTGATAATGAAACTAGGCCACGGAGGCCCAGGCTGGGGCCAAACACACACACACACACACAAATACACAAACAAAGGCTGGGCTCCACTCCTTACACACACTGGGCTATGTTTTGATGTTTTGGGGGCCAGGCGTCTCTCTCCCTCTCAGGCCTGGCTGTCTAATGAGAGTCGACAGCCTCCTGATCTTTACCACCCATTGGCGGGGGAGACCAGAGGGGGAGAGGAGGGATGACCAGCTCACCATCTGCCCACGGACCACCCACCGTACCTCTTAGGCCTATTCACCCTCATTCACACATCATGGCTATTTTCTGCCATAACTTTCTGAAAGTTGTCTGAGGAGGCATATACAGTGCATTCGGAAAGTATTTATACCCCTAGACTTTTTTCACATTTTGTTATGTTACAGCCTTATTCTAAAATGTATTAAATTGTTTTTTTTCCCTCGTCAATCTACACACCATACCCCATAATGACAAAGCAAAAACATGTTTTTAGACATTTTTGCAAATGTATTAAAAAACAAAACTGATATATTACATTGACATACAGTGGGGAAAAAAAGTATTTAGTCAGCCACCAATTGTGCAAGTTCTCTCACTTAAAAAGATGAGAGAGGCCTGTAATTTTCATCATAGGTACACTTCAACTATGACAGACAAAATGAGGAAAAGAAATCCAGAAAATCACATTGTAGGATTTTTAATGAATTTATTTGCAAATTATGGTGGAAAATAAGTATTTGGTCACATACAAACAAGCAAGATTTCTGGCTCTCACAGACCTGTAACGTCTTCTTTAAGAGGCTCCTCTGTCCTCCACTCATTACCTGTATTAATGGCACCTGTTTGAACTTGTTATCAGTATAAAAGACACCTGTCCACAACCTCAAACAGTCACACTCCAAACTCCACTATGGCCAAGACCAAAGAGCTGTCAAAGGACACCAGAAACCAAATTGTAGACCTGCACCAGATTGGGAAGACTGAATCTGCAATAGGTAAGCAGCTTGGTTTGAAGAAATCAACTGTGGGAGCAATTATTAGGAAATGGAAGACATACAAGACCACTGATAATCTTCCTCGATCTGGGGCTCCACGCAAGATCTCACCCCGTGGGGTCAAAATGATCACAAGAACGGTGAGCAAAAATCCCAGAACCACACGGGGGGAACTAGTGAATGACCTGCAGAGAGCTGGGACCAAAGTAACAAAGCCTACCATCAGTAACACACTACGCCGCCAAGGACTCAAATCCTGCAGTGCCAGACGTGTCCCCCTGCTTAAGCCAGTACATGTTCAGGCCCGTCTGAGGTTTGCTAGAGAGCATTTGGATGATCCAGATGAGGATTGGGAGAATGTCAGATGAAACCAAAATAGAACTTTTTGGTAAAAACTCAACTCGTCGTGTTTGGAGGACAAAGAATGCTGAGTTGCATCCAAAGAACACCATACCTACTGTGAAGCATGGGGGTGGAAACATCATGCTTTGGGGCTGTTTTTCTGCAAAGGGACCAGGACTGACTGATCCGTGTAAAGGAAAGAATGAATGGGGCCATGTATCGTGAGATTTTGAGTGAAAACCTCCTTCCATCAGCAAGGGCATTGAAGATGAAAGCGTGGCTGGGTCTTTCAGCATGACAATGATCCCAAACACACTGCCCGGCAACCTTGAAGGAGTGGCTTCAGTAAGAAGCATTTCAAGGTCCTGGAGTGGCCTAGCCAGTCTCCAGATCTCAACCCCATAGAAAATCTTTGGAGGGAGTTGAAAGTCCGTGTTGCCCAAAACATCACTGCTCTAGAGGAGATCTGCATGGAGGAATGGGCCAAAATACCAGCAACAGTGTGTGAAAACCTTGTGAAGACTTACAGAAAACATTTGACCTCTGTCATTGCCAACAAAGGGTATATAACAAAGTATTGAGATAAACTTTTGTTATTGACCAAATACTTATTTTCCACCATAATTTGCAAATAAATTCATAAAAAATCCTACAATGTGATTTTCTGGATTTTTTTTCCTCATTTTGTCTGTCATAGTTGAAGTGTACCTATGATGAAAATTACAGGCCTCTCTCATCTTTTTAAGTGAGAGAACTTGCACAATTGGTGGCTGACTAAATACTTTTTTTCCCCACTGTAAGTATTCAGACCCTTTACTCAGTGCTTTGTTGAAGCACCTTTGGCAGCGATTACAACCTTGAGTCTTCTTGGGTATGAGGCTACAAGCTTGGCACACCTGTATTTGGCGAGTTTCTCCCATTCTTCTCTGCAGAACCTCTCAAGCTCGGTCAGGTTGGATGGGGAGCGTTGCTGCAAAGCTATTTTCAGGTCTCTCCAGAGATGTTAGATCGGGTTTAAGTCCGGGCTCTGGCTGGGTCGCTCAAGGACATTCAGAGACTTGTCCCGAAGCCACTCCTGCGTTGTCTTGGCTGTGTGCTTAGGGTTGTTGTCCTGTTGGAAGGTGAACCTTCACCCCAGTCTGAGGTCCTGAGGGCTCTGGAGCAGGTTTTCATCAAGGATCTCTATGTACTTTCTTAAGGTCCCTCCCTGACCAAGGCCCTTCTCCCCCGATTGATCAGTTTGGCCAGGCGGCCAGTTCTAGGAAGAGTTTTGGTGATTCTAAACTTCTTCCATTTAAGAATGATGGAGGCCACTGTGTTCTTGGGGACCTCCAATGCTGCAGAAATGTTTTGCTACCCTTCCCCAGATCTGTGCCTTGACACAGTCCTGTCTCGGAGCTCTACGGACAATTCCTTCGACCTCATGGCTTTTGCTATGACAGGTCTGAATACTTATGAAAATAAGGTATATCTGTTTTTTAAAAATTAAATCTAAAAACCTGTTTTAGCTTTCATTACGTCATTACGGGGTATTGTGTGTAGACTGATGATAAAAAAAAGTATTTAATCAATTTTAGAATAAGGCTGTAACGTAACAAAATGTGGAACATGTCAAGAGGTCTGAATACTTTCCTGAATATACTGTAGATGTAATAGAAGCAATAGAATAGCAAAATGTCCTGTCTGAAAGGGGTCTGGAG
The DNA here is from genome assembly GCA_030435695.1 of Brachymystax lenok tsinlingensis. Taxonomy (NCBI): domain Eukaryota; kingdom Metazoa; phylum Chordata; class Actinopteri; order Salmoniformes; family Salmonidae; genus Brachymystax; species Brachymystax lenok. The sequence goes on from CM059790.1 coordinate 13,008,646, forward strand.
TGTTAATAATATTAAATAATGTAATATTAATGCTAAAGAATCACCCACATAACCAAGACATGAAGCAGGCAAAAGACCTGAGGCAATATTGTTTATTCAACAAGCCTCCAGCCCCCACTGGTGAAAAATGTACTACAGCTACCAGCCAGCTTCCAAGTAGCAGGGATAGGACAGTAAATATTGACACAGTGTAGGCAGCACCAGGCTTCACTGCAGGCGAAGGGCCTACTCATTATTGGTTACACAACTGCTAAGACGACAGCTAGCTAGGTTACTTCCCAGACCAAGCTAAGCTAGCAGTCAGTCACAGACAGAGCATGGCAAGCCGGGGTGCTCCAGTTTTCCAGTTCAGCTGCCACATCAGAGGCTATGGGACAAATCCCTTCCATCTCCACTGGGCTTTGATGGATAAAGTCCCCTGTTAGTCTCATCAAGGCACCCAGCAGGGCACCCAGCAGGGCACTGGACAGTAAAAGCCCCATAGACAATTAGCCACCATAGACCCCCACCCTGGGGACCAGAGGCTGCTTTTGAACTATTTCATAGGCTACATGGCGATTGATGTGAGCACAATGTGAGTCATTAACTAACGACTTTCATGCAATTATCATGAGCGAGAACATTATGTTTTTTTTCATTATTGTTTTTCTTCACTTATTAGCAGGCCCGGCACCAGGATAAAGTGACTAAGGGGGCATTTGAAATCGGCAAGGGGGCACAATTAATTTGAGGATATAGGCTACAAGATAGATAGGGTAATTAACCTATTACAAACAGCCTATGTGAATGTGGCTGTTCACACAGCTGTCTTACCAAAATAATGCACACTAAATGCTGAAAGTAGTTATTCATGCAAACATACTGAATAACAGTTTGGCTTAGAATACCGACCCAACTGCGAATGCGAAAGAATGAATGCGAACAGAACAAAACAGCAGTATTAAGTAGTCCTGGTAAACAAAACATTAAATCAATAAAGTCATGACACAATCTATATTTAGGCTAGTGACATTAACAGTAAACAAAAGTTGAATGGAGATCCAAATAACCAAAACATAGCCTACAGCCTACTACAGTGAGATGCAGCCATGTACAGCTGTTTTACCAAACAAACAGGCCTATAGGCCCACTTCAAACATGGGAAGTCATGCAGCTCATGAGTTCAGCAGCAAGTTGTGATATGGCACAATACACTTCTGTGGATCAAATTCGGCTCATAAACACGTTTCCAATATGCACAGTTCCAATTACAACCAGGAAAAGCAATAGAAATAGAATGTGGCCTTTCATATGATGAAACATGCCGATACATTGCTATACCCAGGGGTGTCATTTGGGTTCCTGCATTAGAATTAGATTGAATTCTGCTTATATCACACTATACCACAATAAACATAAAAGTTCCAATGCTGAGACCATTTAGGGCTTTTGAAGAGACAGGTTGGCGCGAAATCTGTATCTCGGCTTGGCTGTATCAGCACCACGGAAAGCGCCCTACACACTAACGCAAGACCGCTTTGTCAATAGTAATATAAGCTGGCTAAAAAGGTAATTTTGCCATTCCATACCCTAGGCAGTGGCGGACTTACCATTAGGCAACTAAGGCAATTGCCTGGGGCCTCAGATCACCAGCGGTCCTCGTGAACTTAGAATAGAACAGTATCCATTTCCTGTGATAGCTAAACTATTATGCCTCCTGATTGATGGTGGACAACTGTCCATCCATCTATCGCACACAGATCCAGAATGAGACACCTATTAACACCAGCACTTTGAATGTTTTCACGTAGTTGGCAAATTGTGACAGACGCATCTTGCTGAGGAACAGAAATGAACAAATGTAGACTTCAAATAAGACCTACAAAATGTTACATTGTCAGCAACAGCTAATACTTAGGTCTTCTTTACTTTTTTATTCCTTTTGGTACTCAACTTATATACTTTTGACTGCTCTTTGCTCAACTGCCCATGGGCAGAGTACTGTCTACTCTACTGCCCATAGGCAGGGTGTAGTTCACTTCTCATCCAAACATAAAGTAACTTCGGGCCCAACTTCTACAGATGCCCAATTGAGAGCATCCTGTCGGGCTATATCACCGCCTGGTACGGCTACTGCACCGTCTGCAACCGCAGGGCTCTCCAGAGGGTGATGCGGTCTGCCCAACGCATCACCTGCGGAACACTGCCTGCCCTCCTGGACATCTACAGAACCCGGTGTCACAGGAAGGCCAAGAAGTTTATTAAGGACATCAGCCACCTGAGCTACGGCCTGTTCACCCCGCTATCATCCAGAAGGGGAGGTCAGAACAGGTGCATCAAAGCTGGGTCCGAGAGACTGAAAAACAAAAAGGCTTCTACCTCAAGGCCATCAGACTGATAAATAGTACCTTGCCCTGAACTTTAGTCACTGTCACTAGTTGGTAACCACACAGTTACTCTACCGTGCACCTTAGAGGCTGCTGCCCTATGTACTTAGACATGGAACACTGGTCACTTTAATAATGGAACATTGGTCACTTTAATAATGTTTATATACTGTTTTACCCACTTCACATGTACAGTACCAGTCAAAGGTTTGGACACACCTACTCATTCTAGGGTTTTTCTTTATTTTTACTATTATAAACATTGTAGAATAATAGTGAAGACATCAAAACTAGGCAATAACACATCTGGAGTCATGTAGTAACAAATCAAAACATATTTTATATTTGAGAATCTTCAAAGTAGCCACCCTTTGCCTTGATGACAGCTTTGCACACTCTGGAATCCATTTCAATTAACAGGTGTGCCTTGTTAAAAGTTAATTTGTGGAATTTCTTTCCTTCTTAATGCATTTCAGTCAATAAGTTGAGTTGTGACAAGATAGGGTTAGTATACAGAAGATAGCCCTATTTGGTAAAAGACCAAGTCTATATTATGGCAAGAACAGCTCAAATGAGCAAAGAGAAATCACAGACCATCATGACATTTTCAAGAACTTTGACAGTTTCTTCAAGTGCAGTCGCAAAAACCATCAAGCGCTACGATGAAACTAGCTCTCATGAGGACCGCCACAGGAAAACCCAGAGTTACCTCTGCTGCAGAGGATAAGTTCAATATAGTTACCAGCCTCAGAAAATGCAGCCCAAATAAATGCTTCACATGTGAGAACTCCTATGTGAGAACTCCTTCAAGACTGTTGGAAAAGCATTCCAGGTGAACCTGGTTGAGAGAATGCCAAGAGTGTGCAAAACTGTCATCAACTCAAAGGGTGGCTACTTTGATGAATCTGAAATATAAAATGTATTTTGATTTGTTTAACACTTTTTTGGTTAAGACATGATTCCATGTGTTATTTCATTTTCTTCACTATTATTATACAATGTAATAAAAATAGTAAAATAATGTAAAACTCTTGAATGAGAAGGTGTGTCCAAACTTTTGACTGGTACTGTATGTACTTCTAGTCAAGGCCTATCCAATTTAACTATTGCTGTACATATACCATTCTTCAGATATACTACATATTCTATCCATATACTGTCCATATTGTCTATACACCCCATTACATATATATAGATATTTATACTCCTAATATTTCTATACTTCTTATTTCCATTCTTTTACTTTTTAGATTTGTGTGTACACTGCGTGCACAATTATTAGGCAAGTGAGTTTCTGATCTTATCATTATTTCTATGCACATTTTCCAACTCCAAACCATATAAACTTAAACGCTTATTGGATTTAATAATTTTCAGGTGATATGTATTTGTGTAATGAGGGGAGGGTGTGGTGAAAGTGAATAACACCTTATATCAAGGTGTGCATAATTATTAGGCAGCTTCATTACCTCAGGTAAAATGGGCAAAAAAAGAGATTTAACTGACACTGAAAAACCATTTAAAATGTTTTTTTTATTTTAGACGGATGCAACACTCTTGAAAAAGCTAAACTATTGAAATATCTAAAGACAGATTTTTCTAAGGTTTTATGGACAGATGAAATGAGAATGACTCTTCAAATCAAATCAAATGTTATTTGTCACATACACATGGTTAGCAGATGTTAATGCGAGTGTAGCGAAATGCTTGTGCTTCTAGTTCCGACCAAGCAAGTGATCTAACAATTTCACAACAACTACCTTATACACACAAGTGTAAAGGAATGAATAAGAATATGTACATATAAATATATGGATGAGCGATGGCCGAACGGCGTAGGAAAGATGCAGTGGATGGTACAGTATATACATATGAGATGAGTAATGTAGGATATGTAAACATTATATAAAGTGGCATTGTTTAAAGTGGCTAGTGATACATTTATTACATCTGATTTTTAATTATTAAAGTGGCTAGAGATTTGAGTCGATGGACGAACGGCATAGGCAAGATGCAGTAGATGGTATAGAGTACAGTATATACATATGAGATGAGTAATGTAGGATTATACATTATATAAAGTGGCCTTGAGATAGAAGCTGTTTTTCAGCCTCTCGGTCCCAGCTTTGATGCACCTGTACTGACATCGCCTTCTGGATGATAGCAGGGTGAACATTCAGTGGCTCGGGTGGTTGTTGTGAGTTGGAGGCGTGCTTGGCCACACAGTCATGCGTGAACAGGGAGTACAGGAGAGGCCTGAGAACGCACCCTTGTGGGGCCCCAGTGTTGAGGATCAGCGGGGTGGAGATGTTGTTTCCTACCCTCACCACCTGGGGGCGGCCCGTCAGGAAGTCCAGGACCCAGTTGCACAGGGCGGGGTTGAGACCTAGGGTCTCGAGCTTAATGACGAGTTTGGAGGGTACTATAGTGTTAAATTCTGAGCTGTAGTCGATGAACAGCATTCTTACATAGGTATTCCTCTTGGGTTAGGGCAGTGTGCAGTGTGATTGCATCGTCTGTGGACCTATTGGGACGGTAAGCAAATTGGAGTGGGTCTAGGGTGTCAGGTAGGATGGAGGTGATATGATCCTTGACTAGTCTCTCAAAGCACTTCACAATGACGGAAGTGAGTGCTTCAGGGCGATAGTCATTTAGCTCAGTTACCTTTGCTTTCTTGGGAACAGGAACAATGGTGGCCCTCTTTAAGCATGTGGGAACAGCAGACTGGGATAAGGATTGATTGAATATCTGAGGACGCGGCCAGCCTTGCGAGGGTTAACACGTTTAAATGTTTTACTCACGTTGGCTGCAGTGAAGGAGAGCCTGCAGGTTTTGGTAGCGGGCCGTGTCGGTGGCACTGTATTGTCCTCAAAGCGAGCAAAGAAGTTGTTTAGTTTGTCTGGGAGCAAGACATCGTGGTCCGCGACGGGGCTGTTTTTGTTTTTGTAGTCCGTGATTGACTGTAGACCCCCCAGTCCAGGCACGGCGTCCAGTCCCACTCCAAGGCCGGAGCCTTCCTCTGCGCCGGTGCCCAGTCCAGGCACGGCGTCCAGTCTTGCTCCAAGGCCGGGAGTCTTCCTCTGCGCCGGTGACCAGTCCAGGCACGGCGTCCAGTCCCGCTCCTAGGTCGGAGCCTTCCTCTGCGCCGGGGCCATGTCTGGGCACGGCGTTCAGACCAGCTCCATGGCCGGATCCGCGGTCTGAGCAGGTGCTACGTCCCGCACCGGAGCCGCCACCGACGCTAGTTGCCCACCCAAACCCTCCCCATCTAGTTCAGGTTTTGCGTCCGGAGTCCGCACCTTTGGGGGGGGTACTGTCACGCCCTGGTGTTTTAGGTCAGGACGTGACTAAGGGGGGTTTTCTAGTTGTTTTATTTCTATGTTGGTGTTGAGTATGGTTCCCAATTAGAGGCAGCTGTTATTCGTTGCCTCTAATTGGGGATCATACTTAGTGTGTTCTGTTCCCACCTGCATTTGTGGGATATTGTTTTTGTTAGTGCCGTTGAGCTCGACGTATTGTACGTTCAGTTGTTTTCTTTGTTGGTTTTTGTATGTTCCACCTTTATTAAATATGTGGAACTCTACGCACGCTGCGCCTTGGTCCATTTATTCAAACGACGATCATGACAGCAACCAATAACATTTGATTTGATGGCAAAATGCAGGAACTTCGCCAAAAAAAGTGAAAATCAATCCCAGAACAACAGCAAAGGACCTTGTGAAGATGCTGGAAGAAACAGGTGCAAAAGTATCTATATCCACAGTAAAACGAGTCCTATATCAACATAACCTGAAAGGCTGCTCAGCAAGGAAGAAGCCACTGCTCCAAAACCACCATAAAAAAAAGCCAGTCTACGGTTTGCAACTGCACATGGGGACAAAGATCATACTTTTTGGAAAAATGTCCTCTGGTCTGATGAAACAAAAATAGAACTGTTTGGCCATAATGACCATCGTTATGTTTGGAGGAAAAAGTCAGATAAACACCATCCCAACCGTGAAGCACGGGGGTGGCAGCATCATGTTGTGGGGGTGCTTTGCTGCAGGAGGGACTTGTGTACTTCACAAAATAGATGGCACCATGAGGAAGGAAAGTTATGTGGATATATTGAAGCAACATCTCAAGACATCAGTCAGGTAGTTAAGGACAACAAAGTCAAGGTATTGGAGTGGCCATCACAAAGCCCTGACCTCAATCCTATAGAAAATTTGTGAGCAGAACTGTAAAAGCGTGTGCGAGCAAGGAGGCCTACAAACCTGACTCAGTTACACCAGCTCTGTCAGGAGGAATGGGCCAAAATTCACCCAAAACCTAATCCGCACGACACTGGGCCAATTGTGCACCGCCCTATGGGACTCCCAATCCCTGCCGGTTGTGAAACAGCCTGACTTAGAGGTCATAGGTCAAATCAGTAGTCATTGTTGATATGCATAAAAATGTACTTCATAATAAGATAATACATCAGTGCATTATCACTTATCTACCTACAACATATTTGGCTGGACAGCTAATAAACCTTAAATAGATTTTTCTCAGTTTCACTGTTTGTGTAGTTACTGCTCTTTGCCTTTGTATGGCAGAGCGGATAACTGCAGTCACAACACGGTGGAACAAAGCCAAAGTGCAGTAACTTCAGTAACTTCAGTTACTGCTGTTTGCCTTGGTTTTTACTTGGATTTTGAAGTTACTGCACATTTTACACTATTTTCTCTGAAACTGAACATAATTGAACCAGGACACTTTATCACAAGATAAAACAGATACTATAAAGCCTGATTTCAGTCTGAAAAACGTAGTTACTGCGTTTTGCCTTTGTAGGGCAGAGTACTGGTCTTGTCTTTTTAGAAATCAGAAAGGGCACTTTGAATACGGGATTTTAGAATCTCTAAAAAGACCCGACCAGTACTTCCTGGAAAAGTGTGATATCAGCATCTTTCAGTGGCCTCATTCACTCAGATGTTTCCATCCTCACACAGACAGCTCCCACTTCCCTACCAGATCCAGAAAAGTGCTGAACCTGCTAATGTTATAGAAACACTGGGCAGTGCTTTTCTAAGCAAACCATGTTAGCTAGCTACTCCATGTTTATGATACTGAATATGGAAAACAGCCACTGTTTCCTTCAGTGCTACTCTCCTGCCAGGTCATATCACAGGGCCAGGATTATGTGCCTACTGTAATCATTTACAATGTGTAACATTCCCAGGAGTCAACTGCCAGGAATAAAAGTGATTCATTTAAGCAAGGATATGAGTGTGATAACAATGCCTCATGATGCCTTGAAATTAGACAGTTAGTGAGTCAGAAGGTAGGTACCAGTGGTGTAAATGGTGGCAAAATACTTTGGTGGTAAAAATACTTTGAAGTACTACTTAAGTAGTTTTCTTTGGGTATCTATACTTTACTATTTATATTTTTGACAACTTTTACTCCACTACATTTCTAAAGAAAATATGTACTTTTTACTCACATACATTTTTCCTGACACCCAAAAGTACTCGTTAAATTCTGAATGCCTAGGCAGGACAGCAATATGGTCTAATTTACGCAACTAGCAATACAACGCGTTGTCATCCCTACTGCCTCTGATCTCAATAAACACAAATACTGCGTTTGTAAATTATGTCTGAGTGTTGAAGTGTGCCCCTGGCTGTCCGTAAATAAAAATAAATAAAAAATCATGCCATCTGGTTTGCTTAACATAAGGAATTTGATGTATAGCCTTTACTTTTTACTTCTACTCAAGTATGACAATGAATGACTTTTTCCATCACTCTACTTAAGTACATTTAAAACTTTTACTCAGGTGGTATTTTACTGGGGGACTTTCACTTTTACTTGAGTCACTTTCTACTAAGGTATCTTTACTTTTAAGTATGACAATTGAGTACCTTTTCCACCACTGGTAGGTGCGTGCATCGACCAACACAAGTCGAAGTGTAGCCGAACATCATAGTAATTTCTAAAGGGATGTGACATTTTTGCTCCTTTCAAAACTGGTAGACCTGGTTGTTTTTTAAATTCTAGAATTTATTAAAAAGTATCCATTTTTTTAATTAATGAGAGTGCCTCTCCTTTGAAACAGTTACTAAGTCACACAGACCAAATGGGTGCTGGGTAGCCATTTACAGTACAGACTACAGAGGTCAGCCATGGTGTACCCTGGTTCATACCACAGGGCATTGACTGCAGCGCAACCAAAGACCCAAATAAATCCATAAAAGCACACTTCTGCTCCCATAGCTGTACAGTCAGGATCCATAGGGAAAAAATAGGGAGAAGTATACAAAACCTCTGGCTTCTTACACACCCAAAATACATCAAAGCCGGCCATAGAGGGAAGAAGTTGGGGCAGTGTGTTCTTGAAGAGTTAGAACGGTCAGTCAGAGAGTAAATTGAAGCTTCTGCTAACTCAGCTATCATTATTCTGACAAGCAGAAGTTCACAAGGCTAGAGAGACAGTGATGGACAGCCAAATGAAATAAGGGGAAGAAAGAGGAACAACTTTCAAAAGATACGTTATTCTAGTCCCTTTTTGAGTGCAATGTTCCATTATGGCCACCTGCTCTGTCTCTCGCTCGCTTTAACACTTCAAAAGCTCCCTTTGTGCCGAGTAAGGTCCATAACAGTGGACGGTGGTTGGCCACGGTCAGAGTGACAGAATACAGACAAAGTGACAGAATGCAGTCCCAATCTGTGTCACCCGTGTGAAGCTGAACCAGTTTAGAGAAAAAATAACTTGTTTGTACGGTTTTCCTATTCCCACAGCCAACATGACCAGGGCTGTCAAAAGACCTCTTCAAAATGGAAGAACAGTTCAGTTCATCTCCCCATATAAAGAAATGTACTTTGATTCACAAACCAAGAGTAGAGCCAGGGTGACAACATGGGCACTTTACTGCTTTGCAACCGGACAGAGGTTAGAAATAAAAATACAAATATGGGGTCAAGATGATGAGATAGAAATATCTCTACAAGCTTGGGGGATTGGCATACAGCGCCTTCAGAAAGTATTCACACCCCATGACTTTTTAGAAATGCTGTTGTTTTACAACCTGAATTTAAAATGTATAAAATTGGGACTTTTGGGCCCTGTCTACACACAATAGTCCATTATGTAAAAGTGGAATTATGTTAAGAAATGAAAAGCTGAAATGTCTTGATTCAATTATTCAACCCCTATGAAAATAGGCAAGCCTAAATAAGTTCAGGAGTAAAAATGTGCTTAACAAATCACATAATAAGTTGTATGGACTCACTCTATGTGCAATAATAGAGTGTAACATGATTTTTGAATGACTACCTCATCTCTATACCCCACACATACAGTATCTGTAAGATCCCTCAATCGAGCAGTGAATTTCAAAAACAGATTCAACAACAAAGACCAGAGAGGTTTTCCAATGCCTCGTAAAGAAAGGCACCTATTGGTAGATGGGTAAAAAGAAAAGCATACATTGAATATCCCTTTGAGCATGGTGAAGTTATTAATTAGACTTTGGTTGGTGCATCCATACACCCAGTCACTATGACGATACAGGCGTCCTTCCTAACTCAGTTGCCGGAGAAGAAGGAAACCGCTTAGGGATTTCACCATGAGGCCAATGGTGACTTTAAAACAGTTACAGAGTTTAATGGCTGTGATAGAAGAAAACTGAGAACGGATCAAAAACATTGTAACTACTCCACAATACTAACCTAATTGACAGAGTGAAAAGAAGGAAGCCGGTACAGAATACAAATATTCCAAAACATGTATCCTGTTTGCAACAAGACACTGAAGTAATACTGCAAAAATGTGGCAAAGCAATTCACTTTTGGTCCTGAATACAAAGTGTTATGTTTGGAGCAAATCAAATACAACACATTACTGAGTACCACGCTCCATATTTTCTTGCCTAGTGGTGGCTGCATCACGGCAGGTAGCCTAGTGGTTAGTGTGTTGGTCTTGTAACTGGAGGGTTGCAAGTTCGAATCCACGAGCTGACAAGGTAAAAATCTGTTGTTCTGCCCCTGAACAAGGCAGTTAACCCACTGTTCCCTGGGCGCTGAAGACGTGGATGTCGATTAAGGCAGCCCCCCGCACCTCTCTGATTCAGAGGGGTTGGGTTACATGCGGAAGACACATTTCAGTTGAAGGCATTCGGTTGTACAACTGACTAATAATGGTGACTTTGCATCATGTTATGGGTATGCTTAAAATTGGTTCGGTTTGCTTTCCACCAGACATTGGGAGATTCATTTATCTTTCAGCAGTACAATAACACAAGGCTAAATCTACACTGGAGTTGCTTACCAAGAAGACAGTAAATGTTCCTGAGTGGCCAAGTTACAGTTTTGACTTAAATCTACTTGAAAATCTATAGCAAAACCTGAAAAGTGTTGTCTAGCAATGATCAACAAATAATTTGACAGAGCTTGAAGAATTTTGAAAAGAATAATTGTCAAATGTTGCACAATCCAGGTGTGGAAAACTCTTAGAGACTTACCCAGAAAGACTCACAGCTGTAATCGCTGCCGAAGGTGCTTTTACAAAGTATTGACTCAGGGGTGTGAATATTCATGTAAATTATATTTCTGTATTTCATTTTACAGACATTTGCAAAAATTGTCATTACGGGGTATTGTGTGTAGATGGGTGAGAAAAATTCAGTCTGTAACACAACAAAATGTGGAATAAGTCAAGGTGTATTAATACTTTCTGCAGGCACTGTAACACTGACAGGCCATGCCTGAGGGACAAACAGGGCAGAGAGAGAGGCTTGCATTTCCTAATGTATTATTTTTCATCTGAACACAAAAGCCTGGGATCCTTGAGGAATTTCCGCCTCTCTGACAGACAAAGAGGAGGGCTTGTAGCCCACTCTGAGAGCCATGTGGAGGAAAGCACAAAGCATCTGTTGATCGGAGGTGGCACCGTGTTTCCCCCTACTTGTTGTTTTCTCTCCCACACAGGTGGGGCCCTCAAGAAAAGATGCACTTCTGATACCAAAATCCTTAATGGAAACCAATTGAGGCCAAATCATTTTCATTAGGAAGGAAATAGACATTGGTGTGTTGGCTTGGCCCACCCACCCCCTTCTATGATAGTGGGAACAATTCTGGTCAGGATTTATGGTCTCAGTACAGTGACAATAGTGCCAGTATATGAGCCAGGGAGTAGTTGCTTACTCATTTGTCGCTCTCCGTAGCTGATGGCTTCGGCGAGGGGACTCCATCCCTGAGCGTTCTTCACCTTCACTGGTGCATTGTGGGCCAGCAGCAGATGGGCACACTCTGTGGGAAAAAGAGACAAGAGGAAACAGTCATTGACTTATTACAGAGAGAGAGACAGAGCTAGTGGGATAGAGCACTGCCTTGTTGGTTAATTGACAATTTGTCAATGGTTAATCTGATTTGCGCTGCTACATGGCCCAGTGTGGACCGACTAGAGGGGACAAGGGTCAAGCATGGAAAAGACACTAAATTATTGACCTCCAAAATCTTTAACAACTGGTGTTCTGTGTAACGGTTTCTTCATAGCCTGAAGCCTGAAACGAGCAAAGAATGACAAGTCAACAGCACACCATGTTTCCCACCAAAAGTGTCCCACCAGCACTCTGTTGTGAAGTATTTCATTCAAACTCCACTGAGCTTCCCATCAAACAGACAAAAGAGGCCCTGGAAGCTAAATTTATCTCCAACCTGACACAATGCCCGTGTCGGAACAAGCTCTAATATATACTTTTAACTTCCCTTCTCCAGGGAAAGCTTCCAGAAATGGAAGTTTGCAATAAAGTGAGACATTGTGTATGCTTCACTTCAAATATAATTAACTTCAAATTCATATATTTACTGAAAAAATTCAACACTTTGGTCACATAGACCTTCGAAAAGGCCTCATAGGATTGTATCTGAATTTTTAGCCATCCCAATCTGACTATTTCATTCTGATTTTATAAAGGGAATGTACTGTCATACATTCCACTGTGAGGCTCTCTCTCTTTCTGTGTACAAGTATACATGTCGAATAATAAAGGAGACAAATGCTTTGTAGCAATAGAGCATCATTCATCTAAACCTGAGAATGGTGGAGGGTCAGATAGGGAGTAAGAATGGGATGGAAATAGAAGGGTCGTTCTACGAAATGAGTCCGTTTTGTGTCCCTTTAGTATTTTAAGTAGACACTGTGCACCAATATTGGATTTTAAAAGCCTGTATATTAAATTAAGTGCTATTTAATATAGAGACCACATGGTCAATTCAATACATCATGTTTTATATTAATAAAGACTTGGTAATATGTCAGAATTCAGCATGTCCCTCTGTGCAGTCTTTGTGACTTCTTGGAAGAGTTTAACCCACTTAACCCCAAAGGTTTCCCAAGTTTTCACCGTCATTGGAAAGCCCTAGTTATTTTGTTGCTTCGACAAAGTCATTTCGGAAAATTATTATTTATTTCATGATATTAGTGATTCATTTTAAGAAAAAAAAACAACAACAACTTGTCCATCATTTTAAGGTCAACCCTGTGAACTAAACTCTTGTTTTAATATGGTGAAACTCAGTAGTGGTGCGTGGGTAAAAAAAGCCATATTACAACCTGTGTTGTGATAAATTCGTTGTTTGCTCTGTAACCTGTTAGTTCATATGCCCTGCCACCGTGCTTTATAGACCTAAGGCCGAGACAATAAGAACACTAAATTATAACCACACCTTTGTTTCATCACAAAACCGGAGAGAAACCTCTGTCCGGTGAAGTACACCAAGCATTAGGCATGTAACAAACAGTTACATGACCTACAACATGGTAAAGTAAGTTAATGTTTCCGACATCTTCAGACTACTAAACAAGTATTCATTTACAACCACAGAGAGTTACCGCAAGTCGCAAAGAAAACAGGAGTAAAATCCCTATCTCCATCCATGGCTAATTTAGGAAAGGGACAATTTTAGCTAGCTTGCTACCAGAGGACAACGACACAAGGAAATGCCACAATTCATGTTTTTTTAGTCAATTACGTTTTGCTTTTGATGTGATGTGATTGGTGTGAAGCCAATCACATCTCATCAACTTCCCTTGACAATTTTTTTGGTGCGCCTGAAACATTCACAGTTGACCTCACTCAGTTTAGCTCAACACTGATTGGCTATTATTTAATACTTTTTATATCAAGGGAGGTCAAATGCTTGCTGGCTCCACAGACTCACTATTAGACCCTCTATCACAGTACGCACCTCTGTCACTCAGAGAGAGCAGGGGCAGAGCTAGAGCTAGCTATGTGCCCCCCTTCCCTATATAGTTTTTGAGCAATATATTAAAAAAATTGAACAAAAAAACAGCAATACCATTTAGGAGATAAAGATTGTGAGTACAGTGTTTCTGATCAGATCGACAATTATCTTTTAATGTATCTGTGTGTGTGTCTACAATGCCATCTTTAGCGCACAGCATTTCTGCTTGGTTTCCAGATAAATGCATTGTAAGAGAGAAATTAAATAGGCTACTACCAACGTCTGATGATGCTTTTGACAATATAGGCGTGTTGTGTTGTGTTGGGTGAGGTGCTAAAGTCTGATGTATTTTGAAAACGTCCTAGTGTGTTGTGTTCATGAGGAGTTCCCTCGTGTGTGTGTTGTTGCATGAGCAGTAAGCCTATGGGCTGCTGTTTCCTCCTTGCTTGGCACAGATCTCAGAAAAGTTCAAATTGTGACATTTATCACATAAAATGTATATGCCATATCTCACAATCGATTGGGCTTCCAGAATTTAGTATGATCGCTGTGACAACATTTTTCCATAGATTTGCATTATTCCACAAAGTTCTATCTAGCGTTGCAGTAACATAACCTTGTGACATAGCAGGCTTTAGCTCTGCCTCCACTCTCCCTGAGTGAGAGAGGTGCGCACTGTGACAGACAGTCCAACAATGAGTCAAAGAGGTTTAGGCACATAGACAAATTTCCAGAATTTATTGCCCTTTAATAGGCACTTACTATAATCCATTCTTTATTTAACCTCTTGAAATGGGAAAACATGTTTTTTATTAAGTTGAACGTGTTCGTCGTGATTTTTATTTTAAATTAAGTGAATGTTTTTTTTTACCAAGTTGAACTACCCAAAAAGGACTCATTTTGTGGGATGACCCAGAACTGTTCTGTTATTACATAACATGACCTCATGCATTCATACAGGCTTATAACTTTAAAGCTAGGATCCCTTCCGATGAGCCATACACAAACAACATATCTGGCTCTGCAATGTTGAACAACCATCCCACTGGGCACAGACGTCAGTTCAGCGTCTAGCTTTGAATTGCATTTGCTTGGGTTTACAACTAATGTTAATTCAATGTGAAATCAACAACAAAAAAGGTCACCATGTCATTCTATTTAGGTTCAAAGTTAGGTGAAATAAAGACGAAATGCCCTTATGTTAATGACTTTTTGCAAATCCAATCAGTTTTCCATGTTGATTCAACATCATCACATTGAATTTTTGGGGTTGAAATAACATGGAAACAGTTTTTGCCCAGCAGGATGAAGTCTGTAGGAAATTAGATTTTTGATCTCTGGCTTGACCAGAACATATCCTAGGACAGGAAGTAAACAGACATCAATTCATTTGTACTCTGATGGGACAATACAACAGCCCAAACCTCCAGGCCTTGCCTATATTTATACAGGAAGCAGCACAGCAGCATGTGAATAACATAAGTTCTCTACTTCCTGGTTTGGGCAACTTGTCAACAACAATAGAAAGAGAAAATGGAGCCCGTTGTTCCGACTGTCAATATAGCAGTGACATCTCTAATTAAAATGGTGGCTTCCATGCAACTATGTTTTTTGGCTAATGCCATTTATAGCACCAAACAAGCAGGTCAAATGCGGAAATTGTCAACAATCCGCTGAATGGAAAATATATAGGCCAGGTGTTTCATGGGCAGGAACTGGGAATTTCATCACTCCTTGTTTGGCAACCTGTTACAATGGATGACTCTAATCATTGAAGAAAAGCCACATGGATGCTCTTCTGTGTGGAACAATAATGCTTTTCTTTATCCTGGGCACGTGTGTCAACCAGACAACCCTGTTACCCAACTAAATGAACCCAAATTTAATCTATTTCAATCAAGTCTAAACATATTGTTCTGCTTTGTTACTCTGCCAAACGTCAGAGAAAATGCCCAAGACATTCCTCCCCTTAGTCATGAGAATGGGAACTTCTCGACACAACCGTTAAACACACAGTTTGTTTTTCTGTAGGTTGTGTCTTCCACACAATTTTTATATACAGTGGGGCAAAAAAGTATTTAGTCAGCCACCAATTGTGCAAGTTCTCTCACTTAAAAAGATGAGAGAGGCCTGTAATTTTCATCATAGGTACACTTCAACTATGACAGACAAAATGAGGAAAAAAAAATTCAGAAATTCACATTGTAGGATTTTTAATGAATTTATTTGCAAATTATGGTGGAAAATAAGTATTTGGTCACATACAAACAAGCAAGATTTCTGGCTCTCACAGACCTGTAACTTCTTCTTTAAGAGGCTCCTCTGTCCTCCACTCGTTACCTGTATTAATGGCACCTGTTTGAACTTGTTATCAGTATAAAAGACACCTGTCCACAACCTCAAACAGTCACACTCCAAACTCCACTATGGCCAAGACCAAAGAGCTGTCAAAGGACACCAGAAACAAAATTGTAGACCTGCACCAGGTTGGGAAGACTGAATCTGCAATAGGTAAGCTGCTTGGTTTGAAGAAATCAACTGTGGGAGCAATTATTAGGAAATGGAAGACATACAAGACCACTGATAATCTTCCTCGATCTGGGGCTCCACGCAAGATCTCACCCGTGGGGTCAAAATGATCACAAGAACGGTGAGCAAAAATCCCAGAACCACACAGGGGGACCTAGTGAATGACCTGCAGAGAGCTGGGACCAAAGTAACAAAGCCTACCATCAGTAACACACTACGCCGCCAGGGACTCAAATCCTGCAGTGCCAGACGTGTCCCCCTGCTTAACCCAGTACATGTTCAGGCCCGTCTAAAGTTTGCTAGAGAGCATTTGGATGATCCAGATGAGGATTGGGAGAATGTCAGATGAAACCAAAATAGAACTTTTGGTAAAAACTAAACTCGTCGTGTTTGGAGGACAAAGAATGCTGAGTTGCATCCAAAGAACACCATACCTACTGTGAAGCATGGGGTGGAAACATCATGCTTTGGGGCTGTTTTTCTGCAAAGGGACCAGGATGACTGATCCGTGTAAAGGAAAGAATGAATGGGGCCATGTATCGTGAGATTTTGAGTGAAAACCTCCTTCCATCAGCAAGGGCATTGAAGATGAAACGTGGCTGGGTCTTTCAGCATGACAATGATCCCAAACACACCGCCGGGCAACGAAGGAGTGGCTTCAGAAGAAGCATTTCAAGGTCCTGGAGTGGCCTAGCCAGTCTCCAGATCTCAACCCCATAGAAAATCTTTGGAGGGAGTTGAAAGTCCGTGTTGCCCAGCGACAGCCCCAAAACATCACTGCTCTAGAGGAGATCTGCATGGAGGAATGGGCCAAAATACCAGCAACAGTGTGTGAAAACCTTGTGAAGACTTACAGAAAACGTTTGACCTCTGTCATTGCCAACAAAGGGTATATAACAAAGTATTGAGATAAACTTTTGTTATTGACCAAATACTTATTTTCCACCATAATTTGCAAATAAATAAATAAAAAATCCTACAATGTGATTTTCTGGATTTCTTTTTCTCATTTCGTCTGTCATAGTTGAAGTGTACCTATGATGAAAATTACAGGCCTCTCATCTTTTTAAGTTGGAGAACTTGCACAATTGGTGGCTGACTAAATACTTTTTTGCCCCACTGTATATATATATATTTTTTTTTATGTAACCTTTTTTTAACTATGGAAGTCAGTTAAGAACAAATTCTTATTTACAATGGCGGCCTACCAAGGCCAAACCAGGACGATGACAATGAGATGGCACAAAATAAAACACCCTCTGTGCATGAGAAAATTGTACTGATGCACTAACAGCGAATGCCTCTGATCTACAGGTAGATATAGGAAACGGCAACATAAAGTGTCTTGATAGGGCGTTGGGCCACCACAAGCCAGAAAAACTTAAATGCACCTTGTCATAGATTCTACAAGTGTCTGGAACTCTACTGGAGGGATGCGACACCATTCTTCCACAATAAATTCCATAATTTGGTGTTTTGTTGGTGGTGGTTGGAAAAATCTGTCTCAGGCGCCGCTCCATTACAGTGAGCTATGTCAAGAATCCAGTACATACACTACCGTTCAAAAGTTTGGGGTCACTTTTAAATTTCCTTGTTTTTGAAAGAAAAGCACATTTTTTGTCCAAATTGATCAGAAATACAGTGTAGACATTGTTAATGTTGTTAATGACTATTGTAGCTGTAAACTAGCAGATTATTTATGGAATATCTACATAAGCGTACAGAGGCCTATTATCAGCAGCCATCACTCCTGTGTTACAATGGCACGTTGTGTTAGCTAATCCAAGTTTATCAATTTAAAAGGCTAATTGATCATTAGAAAACCCTTTTGCAATTATGTTAGCACAGCTGAAAACTGTTGTCCTGATTAAAGAAGCAATACAACTGGCCTTCTTTAGACTAGTTGAGTATCTGGAGCATCAGCATTTGTGGGTTCAATTACAGGCTCAAAATGGCCAGAAACAAAGACTTTCTTCTGAAACTCATCAGTGTATTCTTGTTCTGAGAAATGAAGGCTATTCCATGCGAGAAATTGCCAAGAAACTGAAGATCTCGTACAATGCTGTCTACTACTCCCTTCACAGAACAGCGCAAACTGTCTCTAACCAGAGTAGAAAGAGGAGTGGGAGGCCCCGTTGCACAACTGAGCAAGAGGACAAGTACATTAGAGTGTCTAGTTTGAGAAACAGACGCCTCACAAGTCCTCAACTGGAAGCTTCATTAAATAGTACCCGCAAAACACCAGTCAAAACGTCAACAGTGAAGAGGCGACTCCGGGATGCTGGGCTTCTAGGCAGAGTTGCAAAGGAAAAGCCATATCTGAGACTGGCCAATAAAATAAAAGATTAAGATGGGCAAAAGAACACTGGACAGAGGAACTGCAGTTTCCCTCCCAGGCGGCGATGCAGCCCGACAGAATGTTCTCAATGGTGCATCTACAGAAGTTTGTGAGAGTCTTAGGGGCCATGCCGTATTTCTTTAGCCGCCTGAGGTTGTAGAGGCGCTGTTGCACCTTCTTCACCACGGTGTCGGTGTGGTGGGACCATTTCAGGTTCAGTGATGTGCATGCCAAGGAACTTGAAGCTTTTGACCCTCTCCACTGCAACCCCGTCGTTATGGATGGGGGTGTGCTGCCTCCTCTGTCTCCTGTAGTCCTCCTTTGTTTGTAGGCTGTCTAGTCATTATTGTAGGCTGTCTAGTCGTTATTGGTATCTCATTTTAAATGCACTTTAAATACAGTTTGATTTGATCCTATTCTTTAACTTTTATTTGAGGTGGAGACGTGAATCCAACAAATGTATTATTAACTTGTAGATTCCATTTGAAATCAACTAAAGCTTGAAACCCTAGGCCTAAATGTATTGTCTATGTTTAGTTGAATCCTGGGCTGATAGCTGTTGATGACTTCCCAAATGCTATATAGACCTAAATAGCTTAATTGATGACATACACTACATGACCAATAGTATGTGGACAACTGCTCATTCCAAAATCATGGAATTAATATGGAGTTGGTCCCCCCTTTTCTGATATTACACCCTTCACTCTTCTGGGAAGGCTTTCCACTAGATGTTGTAATGTTGCCTTGTGGACTTGTTTCCATTCAGCCACAAGAGCATAAGTGATGTTGTGCGATTAGGCCTGGCTTTTTTCAAATCCAATGTATTTTCCACAGTGATTCAACGTCACAATATATTGACAAATTACGTTGAAACAACATTGATTTAATCAGTTTGTGCCCAGTGGGTTGGGCGTCCCCCTTGAGTGCAATTACAACATAATAAAGTGATGAGATGGGTTGGAATGCTATTCTATCAGATTTTTTTAAAGGCTCTATAATGATGACTACTGAATGTCGGCTAGAGTGTGGAAGAAGGATAATGGAAATGATAAATTCTGAATAATTGGACAAATGGGAGGTATTAGGTACAGAGGACAGTTGGGAGCTCAGCTTCCACATACTTAGAGAGAATTAGAGCAGCATTTCTAGTCAATTCCTCTTGAAGAGGTCAGTAAGTGTGAGGAAAGAGCGGGAAAATGAGAACGGAAGAAAACATTTTAACGAGAAGGGGAACATACTGTCCGTTTCCGAATACCCATACTAGCGTACTACATACTTAAACTGCATACTATTTACTCATCGTTGCATACTATTTAGCACATATTGTTTAGTAAAAAGTATGCAGTATGCCACGGTTGTAACGCAGTAGAAGCTTCTGATTGGCTGATTAGGTTGGGTGGGGCCGAGTGAGGGTGGATTTTTCCAAATTCAACAGACTGGCAAAGCATTAACCAGCCTGATAATACCTAATTTTCAATTCCAAGTCAGAACATGGTTTAGTATTTAGTTAAAAAGCTCTGACGAAGCCCAAGAGAACGAGAAACACTTTTCAATGAGAAAACAGAAATCCATTTTTCAAAAATTATTTTCTAAATGTTGTATACTATTAAAAATTATATTTTCGCATGCTGAGAACAGGTCACCCGTGATTGCGTTGCTTCCCGCTATTTGTTGATTTAGCGCATCCCCATATCTAACTGATTAGCTGTTGTCAAAGCAGAAGTTAGTTAGGCATTTAGAGTATACTTGATTTTCAAAATGTCGCATACTATTAAACTAGATTTTTTTCCGCATACTCAAACAACCTACTATTTAGGATGCAAATATAGGTATTTGGATAGGGACAGTGTTTATATGAAAATGGGTAATATAGCCTATTGTATGTTTAAATCAAATGAATCATATAATAAAGTTGTCCTCCGCTGATGGGGAGACGTTGGGTCACAAAAGGTCTTGCATCCTCCTGGGTGACATAAGCCAGCCAGCACTCACCCCTCTGGCCTATATTTCCCTGCCTATTCCCTGATTGTGTAATAAGCACAGCATTTAGCAGAAATGCTTTATGTAAGCCTGAGCAAGCAAGCAGACCGGCTAGGCTAGGCAGGGGAGGACACGGCAGGGCATGTCTCTCTGGCAAGGCCCCAAGAGAAGGGCTTGGCATTTCAGGGAATAGGAGCACTAGGCTAGGGTGGGCTAGTCCGATTGAGTGGACCACTGCTGTACAACCTCATTGGTAAGACCAGACGGAATTTGCATATAAGTTAACTTATTGCAATCTCTACAGCACAGGTGTCAAAATAATTCCACGGAGGGCCGAGTGTCTGCGGGTTTTTGCTCCTCCCTGATACTGAAGGCATTTCTCTGATTTGTGAAAACTGTCCTTTTTATTGTGCCAACTGCCTATGATTTGATGCACTTGTATGTCAGATTTTGCTGTCTGTCGACAAGTTCTATCTCGTACCTTGGTACCAAACACGCAACTCGTTATCCTGGATCTTACAAATCCATTTGAGATGGCCTATCATTTTGTCTCTCTGTGCAAGCACTACAGGACTTGAGGCACAACAGGACAGGATGCCAAACTAACACCATCCTAACAACTATGTCAGATACAGGCAGCTCAGTGATGTTCTGTTACTATATGCCAAATAGGGGAATCATCTAACACTTCCAATCATCTAACACTATTGAAATTCCCACAGAAGAGTGTGGTTTGTTAACATTCTCTGAACAATTTGAGAACATGACTTTAAATAGAACAATGACGAAACATGTAGGAAACGTTATGCTGAAGTTATGAAATTCCCAAAGAAGAATGTTGTTTCTTAACGTTCTCGGAAGAATTTGAGTACATGACTTTAAATAGAACAATGAGGAAACCTGTAGGAAACGGTATGCTGAAGGACCAAATCTGAACCAATCATAGACATCTATGTTCTCCATCATAGACGTCTAAGTTCGGACATCAAAGTATGGCACAGCACTGTAGAGTACAGTAGAGTAGAGTACAGTAACGTATTGTTCAGTACAGTACATTATAGTGTACTCATCTTCAGTGTGCTCTACAGTGTACTGTCCTTAAGCATTAAGGCACAAAAGGCATGAACACAGTTACAGGTAAATGGAATTATAAATTATTTATTTTTATTTCAACCGGTAAATGTGTGCTTTAGTATTGTTTTCTTTGGCAACTGTGGTATAAGCAGGATAAACCCCCTCCATTCTGTACATTACTTTAGAAAAATAAACTCCGCAAAGGGACTCTGCTCTGCCACGTCCCGCTGTGACGTCCATTATTTCCAAGGTAAAGTACAGAACCTCTGTGTTTATCCCTTACATCATTTTTTTTTTACTTGACTTTACTATGCTCTACTGTACTGTACTGTGCTCTCCAAACTTGTAAAACATAGACGTCTATGATTGGTTCAGATTCGGACTGGACCAAATCTGAAACATTCATGGACGTCTATGTTTGGGCCAAGTCAAGGCCGGTCCGGACTAGGGCTGTTGCGGTGACCATATTACCGCCACACAGGCGGTCACGAGTCAAGAAGGCAGTAATATTCCATGTGACCAATTAGTCGCGGTAATTAGGCTTCTCCAAGCTCTGACGCTGCTGCTGGTCATTAGTAGCCTACCAAACCTGCTAAATGCCTGGTTCTCAGCACTCTACTGTCCCTCTAATCACTCTGACATCAATGCAAATGTATTCAAAAATCTAATCAAACACTTCATGAGAGCCCATGAGCTCATGTTGCGCAACATTTCTATAGGCTATGCAATTGCGTGAGAAAACAGAGTGATGGCCTCTACTAAAAAGAGAGGGATCCCATCAGCTTTCTATAGGCTAGGCCTACTATATTTATTTCTCAACTTTCCTAATATTAAGCACATTGCTTAGATTTACAACAGGAGTATAGCCTGTAGAGTATATTTAAGTGCATAGATGACATGTATTTTTTCCCTGTCACGTCCTGGCCATAGATAGCCCTCAGAGCCCGAATGGAAGAATATAGAGGAGTTTAAGGAAGGTTATCGAAGAGAGGTATTGGCGAGGAATAAGCTGCAGCGCAGTCCGGTGAAACCTGTGCCGGCTCCACGCACCAGGCTTCCAGTGCACCTTCCCAGCCCGGTACGTCCTGTGCCAGCTCTCCGCACTCGCCCTGAAGAGCGTGTCATCAGTCCAGTGAAACCTGTACCGGCTCCACGCACCAGGCTTCCAGTGCGCCTTCCCAGCCAGGTACGTCCTGTGCCGGCTTCCCGCACTCGCCCTGAGGAGCGTGTCATCAGTCCGATGAAACCTGTACCGGCTCCACGCACCAGGCTTCCAGTACGCCTTCCCAGCCAGGTACGTCCTGTGCCAGCTCTCCGCACTCGCCCTGAGGAGTGTGTCATCAGTCCGGTGAAACCTGTGCCGGCTCCACGCACCAGGCTTCCAGTGTGCCTTCCCAGCCAGGTACGTCCTGTGCCAGCTCTCCGCACTCGCCCTGAAGAGCGTGTCATCAGTCCGGTGAAACCTGTGCCGGCTCCACGCACCTGGCCTCTAGTGCGCCTTCCCAGCCCGGTACATTCTGTGCCAGCTCCCCGCACTCACCCTGAAGTGCGTGTCACCAGTCCGGTGAAACCTGTGCCGGCTCCATGCACCAGGCTTCCAGTGCGCTTTCCCAGCCCGGTACGTCCTGTGCCGGATCCCCGCACTCGCCCTGAAGTGCGTGTCACCAGTCCGGCGAAACCTGTGCCGGCTCCACGCACCAGGCCTCCAGTGCGCCTTCCCAGCCCAGCGCCCTCATCTGCGCCGGTGTCCAGTCCAGGCACGGCGTTCAGCCCGGCTATATGGCAGGATCCATGGGCTGAGTGGGTGCTACGTCCCGCACCGGAACCGCCACGTCCCGCACCGGAACCGCCACGGAACCGCCACCGACGCTAGTCGGGTACTGTCACGCCCTGGCCCTCTTGGTTTTCTATGGTGGTTTTGGTCAGGACGTGACTAGGGGGTTTATTGGGTTTTCTATGTTGTTTATTTCTATGTTTTGGTTTTGTATGGTTCCCAATTAGAGGCAGCTGATTGTCGTTACCTCTAATTGGGGATCATACTTAAGTTGTTCTTTTTCCCACCTGTGTTTGTGGGTTATTGTTTCTGGTCAGTGCCTGTGTGCGCTACGCATAGTGTCCGAATTCGTTATTTCTTTATTGTATGTTTCACAATTAAAAGAAAGTGGAACTCTATGCACGCTGCGCCTTGGTCTACTTCTTTCGACGATCGTGACATTCCCCCTGCCCCTGTTTCAAAACAGGTGCATGATAATGGTTCATTCTAAATCAAAACAAATTTCACATATATTATTTAGTATATGTAAAGACAAAACTCAATCAAGAATAGTCTGATGGGTGACAATATCAGCCTATCACTTGTGAATGATATATTATCACTTGTGAATGATGCTCAGCATAAGAAGAGATGCCTAACCCCCAACTTTTTGCAAACCTCATGTAGCCTAGTCCAAAGGCCTATATGTTTTAATAAGGTTTGTATCACAACTAAAGTGGCCAAATAACTTCTTAAAATTAAGCACATTAATCCGCTTTACAAGGGGTGTAGAGACTGGCTGTACTCCCCAGGCTGGGTCCAGGGTCCCTCTCTAAACAGTTCCTCCTCCCAGGTCCAGAACTCCCGGTTCTCTCGCTGCTTGGTCCTTTGTTGGTATTCTGTCACGATCTTCACGAGGGACGGACCAAGATGCAGCGATGCTTCCAGTATACATATTTTTTTACGTAAACTGGGAAAACAATAAACAAATGAACGAAGATCGTAACGATGGCACATAACAATGACTAAACACAAACGCTATGACCAAACAATAACCCACAAAACCCCTCTGAAAACTACAAACATATATGGTTCCCAATTAGAGGCAACGACACTCAGCTGCCTCTAATTGGGAACCATTTACCCAACATAGAAAAAGAACACCTAGAACAGAAAAACCCTACACCAAAAACGAAACAAAAACACGCCAGCCTGTAAAACTCAGGCCTGGACGTGACACTGGCATACATAAGCAGCCCATGAGTTTCAAGTTTGGGGAAGATAATTGTCACCATAAAAATGCATCTTTATAATAAAAGCATTACATGCATAATTGCATTTGCGGTCACTTATGTTAATGGTGTTTTCTGCTAATGGAACATTCACGCTTATAGCCTACTACCATGTGCGCATTGCTGCAGTTATAATGTGAAAAAATGGCCTAATAGTTTTTAACATTTTAAGCTAAACGTTCTGATCTGTTAGTATATGTTAGTATAGCCACATTGCGCAAAAATGTTTTTTTGATGCTAGTGGTTGTATTAATTTGGGATCTATCGCATCTCACAACTGTCCAAGACTAGGTTTGGAATATTTATTTATCGCACCGAATAGAATAGGTCGACTTTTGTATTATGGGGGTGTTATGAATAAATTCATATGATTTATGTTTAATGACTAAATTATTATATGTTTAAAATAATATGTTAATATGACAGACAATTTAATATGACAGACAATATGACAGACAATTTATAACTGGACCCTATAACAGGAAAACGGTTTCTTCACCCAGGGAGGGGAGAAACGGTTAGAAAGCTGTTAGAAGTGATAAGATGTTATTTGTAAAACACAGCCCGTCTAAAGTGGGGTGGAGTTAAATTGTATGTACATATAAAGGACTGTGTTCTTATTGTGATTTGAGAATTCTCGGTGAATAAACCTTTGACGTAATGATCTCTGTAGCTGGGTCTCTGTCTGTTTCATCTTAACCAAAGCTTTACGACCTTTGGGTTACAGACAGAGTAGGTTAATTAAAGTTCAGTTTGTGAACATTGAGAACAACATTTCCATAACAGGGGGACAGTATGACATAGGCTAGTGCTTTTGCTGTTCGTTAGGCCTACTCATCTCTTTTGGCTGACAAAAAGTAAAATGTGAACAGTTCTTCAAAATGCACCTCGGAATTGCGCGCAGTTGAGTGTCGGTCTTCACTTGTAGCCTGTGAGAAAGACCGGATCACATGATGGAGCGCACAGCACTCAGGGAGAAGGGCACAACAGCCACTGGCCGCAAAAGGCCTGGACTTTTTTTAGGGTGCATTACGGCCACACAAAGGGGATGCCACCGTCAAATTCTAGGCATTATCAAGTGCTTGTCAAATTGTGAATGAGTGACTGATGTAGTGTGTACGGCCTGCACAAAAAAACTAAGCAGAGCTCATGCCTTTTCATGCAACGTTTTTCAAATCATCATTAGAGTCACATCTTGCAGCCTCACAATGTATTAAAATCCAAACATATAGCCCAATGTTTGTAGAACAACTAAAATTACATTAATATCTCAAAATAAGCAAAATCGTTAGGAGAAAATAACCTTTCTAATTTATTCAGCTGTGTTCAATTGTATTCTTCATTCTATAAAATAATGCAATGGAATTCTAAGCAAATCTTGTCTGCTAAATGAACTAGTGTAGCCAACAGCCATTTGGCATAGCAGATCAGGCCCTAACATAAGGACAACTCATATTATGCTATTCTGTTCTTCTGAAATAGACTACATTTTCTTAATTTCATGCTTCTTTAGACTCTTCTAAAATAAATAACAGATTTATTGTGAAGGTGTAGGCTATATTACATGGATTTATTCGACTTTTTCAAATAGATGTTCCATATTTTGTGATTTTGCCACAGCCCTATTCCGGACCAAAAATCAACATCTATGTACGTTGAAATCAAGGTCAGGGTGGACTGACCACAGAGAAAAGAGAGAGAGAGAGAGAGATGGAAACTGAGCTGCACTTCCTAACCTCCTGCCAAATATCTGACCTCAGATTACACAGAACCACAAAAAAATTGAAAACAAACCCAATTGTGATCAACTCCCATTTCTACTGGGTGAAATACCACAGTGTGCCATCATAGCAGCAAGATTTGTGTCCTGTTGCCACAAGAAAAGGGCAACCAGTAAAGAACAAACACCATTGTAAATACATTTTTATGTTTATTTATTTTCCCTTTGGTAATTTAACTATTTGCACATCGTTACAACACTGTATATAGACATAATATGACATTTGAAATGTCTTTATTATTTTGGAACTTCTGTGAGTGTAATGTTTACTGTAAATTTGTATTGTTCATTTAATTCATTTTAAGTCACAGGGCAATGTTTCTTAAACTTCCACAAGGAAAATAATTTATTCAAAACTAAAAATAAGTTGTAATATTAGTTGGTATTGGTCTTTACTTCAAAATGATTGTGTTTTGATATATTTCTAATTCCATGTAATACTTTTTCCATCAGTTTGACCAGAAATCAAAGCATGCAAAGCAATGGTTGAAAAATGTATATGCCTTCATTTCAGCAACAAAAATATAGACTCTTAGCTTTCATTTCACACCAGATTTGACATGTTGGTGCTCATGGGTACTTTACATGGAAATGCCCATTGCGCATTAACTGCAATCAAGGCAGCAGCTACTCTTCCTGGGGTCCAGCAATATTAAGGCAATTTACATTCAGTTAAAACATTACACTTCAAAACACATTATTACACACTACTACAACATATCTACGAAACCAAATCCATATTTACGTGTGTGTATAGTGTGTGTATTAGTGTCAATATCCAGCACCTAATCATAAACAAGAAACATCCCTCACTGTATGCTACAGGGGCAATTACACATTACACACATACACACAAAGCAGTGCCGTGTCTCCTTCCAAACAGAAATCCCAATAGGAGGACCACACCCACAACATGAGATGTTGCTGCTATCACCTGTCTAGCCAGGGAATCTCCGGAGGAATCAGGTGTGTTATTCTGTCAAAAACCTTTGGTGTAGTTGGTGCAAAAGAGTCAGGCGCAGGACAGCAGAGATGAGAAACACAACGTAGTTTACTCATAAAGATACAAAGTAGAATACAATACCGAGCCCACCAAGAATGGACTGACAAAAATCAGAATAACAACGCACAACAAACATCGGAAAAACAGAGGGTTAAATAATTAACATGTAATTGGGGAATTGAAACCAGGTGTGTATAAAACAAAGACAAAACCAATGGAAAATGAAAAGTGGATCGGCAATGGCTAGAAGGCCAATTCAACCACTATACACACTTAGTTGGCTAGAAAGCACTAAGCAATATTGAAAGTATTCACTCCCCTTGACTTTTTACACATTTTGTTGTTAGTCTGAATTTAAAATGGATTAAATTGCGATTTTCTGTCACTGGCCTACACACAATACCCCATAATGTAAAAGTGGAAATTAATAAAAAATGAAAAGCTGAAATGTCTTGAGTCAATAAGTATTCATCCCCTTTGTTACGGCAAGCCTAAATAAGTTCAGGAGTAGACATTTGCTTAACAAGTCATACAATAAGTTGCATGGACTCTGTGTGCAATAATAGCGTTTAACATTATTTTTTAATGACTAGCTCATCTCTGTACCCCACACATACAATTATCTGTAAGGTCCTTCAGTCAAACAGTGAATTTCAAACACAGATTCAACCACAAAGACCAGGGAGTTTTTCCAATGCCTCGCAAAGGGCACCTAGTGAAAGATCAGTAAAAATACAAATAAATATCCCTTCGAGCATGGTGAAGTTATTAATTACACTTTGGATGGTGTATCAATACACCCAGTCACTACAAAGATAAAAGCATCCTTTCTAAGTCAGTTGCCGGAGAGGAACGAAACCGCTCAAGGATTTCCCCATGTTGCCAATGGTGACCTTAAAACAGTTACAGAGTTTAATGGCTGTGATAGGTGGATCAATACATTGTATTCCAAAACATGCATCCTGTTTGCAACAAGGCACTAAAGTAATACTGCAAAGAAATTGGCAAAGTAATTTACTTTTTGTCCTGAATACAAAGTGTTATGTTGGGGGCAAATCCAATACAACACATGACTAAGTACCACTCTCCATATTTTCAAGCAAAGTGGTGGCTGCATCATGTTATGGGTATGCTTATAATTGTTAAGGACAAGGAAGATTTTCTGGATAAAAAAAAATGGAATGGAGCCTAGCACAGGCAAAATCCTAGGGGAAAACCTGGTTCAGTCTGCTTTCCACCAGACACTGGGATATGAACTCACCTTTAAGCAGGACAATAACCTAAAAGACAAGTCCAAATCTACACTGGAGTTGCTTACCAAGAAGACAGTGAATGTTCCTAGTTTTTTACTTATATCTCCTTGAAAATCTATGGCAAGACTTGAAAATGGTTGTCTAGCAATGATCAACAACCAATTTGACAGAGCTTGAAGAATTTTTAAAAGAATAATGGGCAAATGTTGCACAATCCAGGTGTGGAATATTCTTAGAGACTTATTTATGCTTATTCTGGAAAGGCTTTCTGGAGGCTCCGTATGGAGGGTGTGACGCAATTGCGGAGGTCCCGGAGGCATGCAGTGGCCAAATCAAGCTCTGACCACATTGCTGTGTGCCTCTCAAGTTTTTTTAACAATGGGGAAAGCACCATATAGCTCCGGCGATTGGTTGACGGTAGGTGGGGGGCAGTACGTCCTGTATAAACACAAACTCACTTCCTTAACAACTTCCATCACAATACCTCTGCCCCGCAAAGCGCAAGAAGTATGAATGTCCTGACATCTGCGGTAGTCACATCGCAGTAAATGCTGCACGGCAGTGGTCACCAACTGGTAGATCACGATCAACTGGTTGATCACGAAGGCATTCCTAGTCGATCACCAAACATTTCTGTAAAAAACCCAACGATAAAATCTTGCGTTACAAATTCTTAAATTAATTTCATGCTGTTGGCGGTAGTACTCCGCCTATCCAGCAGGCCCAGAGAGCAATTTAAGTGCACCTATAGGCCTACCGCTGGCCAATCAGATAGCTCAGATCACAGTGTCTGCACAGTTTCCTCAAGTCATAGACTGTAAAAGGAAACCTCGAACTCAAAGCAAAGCTGATCCTGTGAGATTTCGAAAGGTTGCTGGGGCGGCAGGTAGCCTAGTGGTTAGAGCGTTGGACTTGTAACCGGAGGGTTGCAAGTTCGAATCACCGAGCTGACAAGGTAAAAATCTGTCGTTCTGCCCCTGAACAAGGCAGTTAACCCACTGTTCCCCGGGCGCCGAAGACGTGGATGTCGATTAAGGCAGCCCCCGCACCTCTCTGATTCAGAGGGGTTGGGTTAAATGCGGAAGACACATTTCGGTTGAAGGCATTCGGTTGTACAACTGACTAATAATGGTGACTTTGACTGACTTTGACTTTGGATCGAATCCCGGAGCTGACAAGGTAAAAATCTGTCGTTCTCCCCCTGAACAAGGCAGTTAACCCACTGTTCCCTGGTAGGCCATCAATGTAAATAAGAATTTGATCTAACTGACTTGCCTAGTTAAATTAAAATATATATTTTTAAATATATCTAATTAATAAAATATATATTTCAAAATGGTCTGAGAAGAACAGCATTGGCAGGGTAATTCAAGCATATCCAATGATAATGTATTTGGCCTATAGCCTCTGCACAAATCTCATTGCTACAGAACTGTTTTTAATTGGTTAACATTTTTTAAGTAAATCAAAAAAATAAATCTGAGCGGTAGATCTCAGATAGCATTTTGACTTTTTTTTTTGAGAAAAGGTTGGTGACCACTACTACTGCTGTACGGCCACTGCAGATGCCAGATTGACCATGCCGAGCCTTTTACACAGAAAGACTCATAGCTGATTCTAACATCATCGGGTTGAATACTTATCTAATATAAATATTTTTTGTGTTTTATTTTTCATTAATTCTCATAGCGTATTTTGTGTTGAACGTTGACAAAAAATGACAATGAAATAAATGTTAATCGCACTTTGTAACACAACAAAATGTGGAAAAAGTCAAGATGTGTGAATACTTTCTGAAGGCACTGTAGTAGAAATTTGATTTCCATGTACATTCAATCCAGTTGTGTTTAGACCTGACAAACACAAAGCAGTGAACAAGGAACATAATGCCACGCTCTGATCTGTTTCACCTGTTTTTGTGATTGTCTCCACCCACCTCCAGGTGTCTCCTGTTTTACCCATTAGTTCCCGGTGTATTTATCCCTGTGTTTCCTGTCTCTCTGTGCCAATTTGTCTTGTTTTGCCAAGTCAACCAGTGGTTTTTCCAAGCTCCAATTTTTCCCAATCTCTGTTTTTTCCTAGTGCTCCTGGTTTTGACCCTTGCCTGTCCTGATGCTGAATCCACCTGCCTGACCACTCTGCCTGTTCTGACCACGAGCCTGCCTATCCCCTTGTACTGTTTGGACTCTGCCCTGTTCCCTGAACCCCTGCCTGTCCTGACCTCGAGCCTGCCTATCACCTGGTACTGTTTGGACTCTGACCTGGTTTATGAACTCTCGCCTGTCCCCGACCTGCGTTTTGCCTATCCCTTTTGGTATAATAAATATCGGAGCTCAACCTTCTGCCTCCCGTGTCTGCATTTGGGTCTTGCCTTGTGCCCTTATACATACAGTTGAAGTCGGAAGTTTACATACACTTAGGTTGGAGTCATTAAAACTCGTTTTTCAACCACTCCACAAATTTCTTGTTAACAAACTATAGTTTTGGAAGTCGGTTAGGACATCTACTTTGTGCATGTGTACATACACTAAGTCGACTGTGCCTTTAAACAGCTTGAAAAATTCCAGAAAATTATTTCATGGCTTTAGAAGCTTCCGATAGGCTAATTGACATAATTTGAGTCAATTGGAGGTGTACCTGTGGATGTATTTCAAGGCCTACCTTCAATCGCAGTGCCTCTTTGCTTGACATCATGGTAAAATCAGCCAATACCTCAGAAAATAAATTGTAGAGCTCCACGAGTCTGGTTCATCCTTGGGAGCAATTTCATCCTTGGGAGCAATGAACGCCTGAATGTACCACGTTCATCTGTACAAACAATAGTACGCAAGTATAAACACCATGGGACCACGCAGCCGTCATACCACTCAGGAAGGAGACGCGTTCTGTCTCCTAGAGATGAACGTTTTTTGGTGTGAAAAGTGCAAATCAATCAAAAAACAACAGCAAAGGACCATGTGAAGATGCTGGAGGAAACAGGTACAAAAGTATCTATATCCACAGTAAAACAAGTCCTATATCGACATAACCTGAAAGGCTGCTCAGCAAGAAAGAAGCCACTGCTCCAAAACCGCCATAAAAAAGCCAGACTACAGTTTGCAACTGTACAAAGACAAAGATTGTACTTTTTGGAGAAATGTCCTCTGGTCTGATGAAACAAAAATAGAACTGTTTGTCCATAATGACCATCGTTATGTTTGGAGGAAAAAGGGGGGAGGCTTGCAAGCCGAAAAATACCATCCCAAACATGAAGCACGGGGATGGCAGCATCATGTTGTGGGGGTGCATTGCTGCAGGAGGGACTGGTGCACTTCACAAAATAGATCACGAGGAATCATGAGGAAGGAAAATTATGTGGATATATTGAAGCAACATCTCAAGACATCAGTCAGGAAGTTAAAGCTGGGTTGCAAATGGGTCTTCCAAATTGACAATGACCCCAAGCATACTTCAAGTTGTGGCAAAATGGCTTAAGGACAACAAAGTCAAGGTATTGGAGTGGCCATCACAAAGCTCTGACCTCAATCCTATTGAACATTTGTGGGCAGAACTGAAAAAATGTGCGCAAGCAAGGAGGCCTTACAAACCTGACTCAGTTACACCAGCTCTGTCAGGAGGAATGGGCCAAAATTCACCCAACTTATTGTGGGAAGCTTGTGGAAGGCTACCCAAAACATTTGAACCAAGTTAAACAATTTAAAGGCAATGCTACCAAATAATAATTTAGTGTATGTAAACTTCTGACCCACTGGGAATGTGTTGAAAGAAATAAAAGCTGAAATAAAATATTCTCTCTACTATTATTCTGACATTTCACATTCTTAAAATAAAGTGGTGATCCGAACTGACCTAAGACAGGGAATTTTTACTAGGATTAAATGTCAGGAATTGTGAAAAACTGAGTTTAAATGTATTTGGCTAAGGTGTATGTAAACTTCCGACTTCAACTGTAAGCCTAGATCGTTCACTGAAAACCCTCTGCAAAAATGCATAAATCTTTCAATAGCATGTACTTTAGTCTCCCAGTGAAATTAAATGTAGGCATCTAGTAAAGGGGTATTTCATTAATATTTTACTCAGAAGTATGTTTCCGGTCAAGCCAATATAACTCAACACAAAAATACGGATGTACTAATGGATTCCACAAAGCCTTATAGCAGTTGTGGGGATATTTGTGTTCAAACTACCCATATAGGCTATATATTATCCCACTGTGTAAATAAATAAAAAATAATATGTAACTTCTGTAATAGGCAACATGCCAGAACTGATGAGACAGGGTATGGTCTCTGCCTAGATATTTCTAGGATGAGGCCAATGACGTGTATATACTGTATAAATCATTGGATGAGACTAGCTACCTTTTGAACAGAATGACTTTGAACAAAATCACTTTATCAAAATGTTTCCCATCTCTGTATATTCCTTGATCCAGAGAGATGATCACGAACATGAATGATCTGCAACAGGCATAGCAGACTACATTTAGGAAATACAAATCTCAAGTCATTTGTACAGGCTAATCATCACTGCCAAGTTCCATCTGTCAGGGTATCAGTGTGCCAAATGTGCCACATTTACCCATCTCAATCATAGACAAGCAGCAATGGAGAGTCTCTTTGTGCAGCCTTAGATTCGATAGTAGGCTAATTTTGCAATCTTCACTATTCTCGAGACAGTCCGTTCTAGCACGGGAGTCCACTCAAGAGGTTTTAGTCTGAAGGAAAGTCCATTAAAAGGGGTCAACCTGTTGAGTATCCTGCCTTTTGGAGTTTGCCTCAGAGAGCTGTGATCTGTGACAAAAGTCTGGCACTTTACCCTCCACATAGGGACATACCAGGCACACACATGCCAGACACAACACACACTCAACACACACACAAACACCCACAGAAACACACATACACAGAGATACACCCACACACACACACCCACACACACAAACACCCTAATAAACTCAGTGCACTACTCACCTTTGTGACCCATCATGACAGCGAGGTGTAGGGGTGTGTTTCCTGAAGAGGATAAATACAATACAGAGTTTAGACTGTGCATTACAGTTAGGCCTGCATACAGACACTCTAATGGCTCTATTTCTGGCTGCCATTAAGGCAGCGCTAGTGTCAAACGCACATTAGCTTGCAATTTCGTCATGTAAAAACTGGCGCACTGGCATTTTCCAGCACTAACGCAATGTTCGGCAATTTACCTGTCTAACATCAGCAAGCTTGTGTTCAGATGGGAGGGGTGGAAATAATTGAGGTGTCGTTAAAAACATTATCCAAAGTGCTAATTTTAGGCAGTGCTGGTAGGGATATTTAAGACCAACCAAAAGCTGGTAACAGTTGGTTATGCACATTGCCGATTTGTGCATGGGACAAGACGTGATTTGGTGCCTGTATACTTCGTATTTAGAAACATAAAATATCAAGTTTGAGAGGAGCAAAACTGAGCTGACATTCCCTTTTTATCTATTGGCGGGAACTGGAACATGCTGTCATACATGTCAATCCAGAGCATCCCAAACATGGTCAACAGGTGACATGTCTGGTGAGTATGCAGGCCATGGAAGAACTGTGCTATTTTCAGCTTCCAGGAATTGTGTACAGATCCTTGTGATATGGGGCCATGCATTATCATGCTGAAAAATGAGGTGATGGCGGCGGATGAATGGCATGACAATGGGCCTCAGAATCTCGTCACGGTATCTCTGTTTGATGCCCTTCTATTTGCTCTGTTCCGGACATTATTATGAGCCGTTCTACCCATTAGCAGCCTCCACTGCTGTGCATTCAAATTGCCATCAATAAAATTCAGTTGTGTTCCTTGCCTGCCGATACCATAACCCCAACGCCACCATGGGGCACTCTGTTCATAACGTCGACATCTGCAAACCGCTTGCCCCCACACGACGCCATACATGAATCTGTGAAGAACACACTACTCCAGCATGCCAGTGGCCATCGAAGGTGAGCATTTGCCCACTGAAGTCGGTTACAAAGCCAAACTGCAGTCAGGTCAAGACCCTGGTGAGGACGAAGAGCATGCAGATGAGCTTCCCTGAGACGGTTTCTGACAAACCCACAGTTTCATTAGCTGTCCGGGTGGCTCGTCTCAGACCGTCCCGCAGGTGAAGAGGCCGGATTGTGAGGCTGGTTGGACGTACTGCCAAATTCTCTAAAATTATGTTGGAGGCTGCTTATGGCAGAGAAATTAACATTCAATTATCTGGCAATGGCTCTGGTGGACATGCAGTCAGCATGCCAATTGCACACTCCCTCAAAATGTGTGATGTCTGTGGCATTGTGTTGTGTGACAAAACTGCACATTTTAGAGTTGCCTTTTTATTGTCCCCAGATAAAGGTGCACCTGAGTAATAATCATGCAGTTTAATCAGCTTCTTGATATGCCACACCTGTCAGGTGGATGGATTATCTGGGCAAAGGAGAAATGCTCACTGACAGGGATGTAAACAAATGTGTACACAACATTTGAGAGAAATAATATTTTTGTGCGTATGGAACATTTCAGGGATCTTCTATTTTAACTCATGAAACATGGGACCAACACTTTACAAGTTGTGTTTTATATTTTAATACATTTCTTACTTATTTTTTTCTCTGATTGAAAAGTTCTGTTACCGAAATCTTTCACACCAAGGGGGTGAATACTTTTGCAAGGCACTGTATATACTGTGACATTGCTCTGACATTACTCATCCATATATTTATATATTCTTAATTCCATTCCTTTACTTAGATTTGTGTGTATTGTTGTGAAATTGTTAGATATTACTTTTGAGATATTACTACACTGTTGGAGCTAGAAACACAATCATTTTGCTACATCCGCAATAACATCAGCTAAACACGTGTATGTGACCAATGAATGTAATTTTTTTTGCCCACTCTGGTATTGGCACATGCACTCTAGCCAACAGCTTGCAGATACAGCGCAGATATAGCCTACTACATGATTAGATTAAGGACAAAAGTGCGCAATTCTTTTAGGTCAAATGGCAGCCAAGCATTGATCATTATGTCACCAGAATAAGACCCTCAATATTGATTGTATAGGAGAATAAAGCGCATCACTGTGCACTTTAGCCACCCTGTGAAGTTCATCATAACTTGTTTCATCTCCAGCTTAATAAACTGCATGCTTTGTCATGATGTCATGAAAAAAGAAAACCCGACATGTAGGCTACTTTACTCGCATAAAAAGGTTCAATGGAAACCTGGTTAATGTCAAGCCATTTTGAGGATGTTGGAATTATATTTGGGATGAACATGTTCAGGCCTACATAATACTTTTGAAGTAGCTGAATCAGATTAAAACATTGTGACTGGCTCTGTTTCTGCCACATGTAAAAGGTCATACAATTTAAAAGTTAAATGATAAATATTACGGCTATATTGAAGTTTTCCAGAGTAGTTCCACAACTGATCTAAATAAAATTAAATATTCAAATCACATGGCTTTTGAGATGTTATTCAAATGACATTTTCACTGCAGCCTAGATTAGAATTGTATTGTCCCTAAACAAGATCAATAGGGGGAGCTTTTTGAGCTGTGTGTCATGTCTTCACTCTTCACTCACACAGTACCTGGCCTCTTTGCTGCCTATCAGCTATTCCTATTTATTCTTGCGAGTTAATATTAAAAATGTATGTTAGTCTATTGCAGATCTGGACAAACTATCCAACAAGCACTATTGTCACTATGAATGGTGGATAGAGGGCAGGATGGACCGTTAGACTGGTAGACTATACTGACCTGTGGTATAGTTAAGCAATAAGGCCCGAGGGGATGTGGTATATGGCCAATATACCACTGCTAAGGGTTGTTTTAGGCACGACGCAACGCCCTTAGTCGTGGTATATTGGCAATATCACTGCATCACTGCAACATCACTGCACTCTATACTCTTCTGTAAACTGGTCATCTCTGTCTACCCATCGTAAGACCCACTGGTTGATGCTTATTTATAAAACCCTCTTAGGCCTCACTCCCCCCCCCTATCTGAGATATCTACTGCAGCCCTCATCCTCCACATACAACACCCGTTCTGCCAGTCACATTCTGTTAAAGGTCCCCAAAGAACACACATCCCTGGGTCGCTCGTCTTTTCAGTTTGCTGCAGCTAGCGACTGGACTAAGCTGCAACAAAACACTCAAACTGAACAGTTTTATCTCAATCTCTTCATTCAAAGACTCAATCATGGACACTCTTACTGACAGTTGTGGCTGCTTTGCATGATGTATTGTTGTATCTACCTTCTTGCCCTTTGTGCTGTTGTCTGTGCCCAATAATGTTTGTACCCTGTTTTGTGCTGCTATCATGTTGTGCTGCTGCCATGTTGTGTTGCTATCATGATGTTGTCATGTTGTGTTGCTACCATGCTGTATTGTCATGTGTTGCTGCCATGCTATGTTGTTGTCTTAGGTCTCTCTTTATGTAGTGTTCTGTTGTCTCTCTTGTCGTGATGTGTGTTTTGTCCTATATTTGTTTTTATTTATTTTTTATTTAATCCCAGCCCCCGTCCCCGCAGGAGGCCTTTTGCCTTTTGGTAGATTGTCATTGTAAATTATAATTTGTTCATAACTGACTTGCCTAGTTAAATAAATATTTAAAAAAAATTATATATATATATATATATATATATATATATATATATATATATATTCCACAAACCCATGAGGTGCCTTATTTCTATTATAAACTGGTTACCAACGTAATTACAGCAGTATAAATACGTTTTGTCATACTCGTGGTATATGGTCTGATTTACCACGGCTTTCAAACAACCAGCATTCAGGGCTCAAACCACCCAGTTTACAATAAAAGTTAGCACACTGAAAAGGAAAAGCATAGTGCATAAGGGAAGTACTAAAACACATTGATTTAGGGGAGGCACATGTTAACAGATAAAAAAATGTGGCTAGGATGGAATAATGATATAGTAAAACCTGCAACTAGCGAATGTAAACTAGGGGAAAAAAATATACTACCCTTCCTTGTGCCCAACAAAAACAACACACAACCATCCCCAAAGCAAAAAATAAAAGTTTGCCAAACCCACATTCCCCAGTAAATTGCATATGTCCCTAAATTCCCTTTTGAAAAAAGATTGCTGTAAGAGTGCAATATAACTGCAGTACACTGTAGTATACCTGTGGTTAGAATGCAGTACAACTGCAGTATGCTGCAAATACTGCTTCCAAAATAACACTTTTTTTTTTTTACTGCAGTCATTTTGCAGTGTAACAGCAGTTACAGAGTAGTATAACTGCAGTTGAGTACACTGCAGTTAATCTATAATTACTGCGTCCAAAATCAAAAATGGTTTGACAATTTAATCAGCTTAAAAGTTCAAACAAAACGATATTACCGACGGTATCGGTATTGGTGTCATCCGGGTCAAATATCCTAGTTTGGAACATGGAGATAAGGAGCAATTCGATTCTTACCATGGATATCTTTCTGAGCGATATTCTGAGTTCGAATGAGCGAGGACAAGCGTCGGACATCCCCCTTGAATACACATTCATGGACTGGAAAGTCTTCGCGGGTTCGTATGATGATAGGGTTTTTGTTGTTATCATCGATAACGTCCGCCGTTGATGTGTTAGTGTTTGCATTTATCTGCGATTGCTGATTCTGATGTTGCTGTGTCGATGGAGATTTGACCAACTTGTGATTGCTAAAGATTTTACTTGCTTTGCCTTTATTATTAGTCTTGGTTATAGTAAATGTCCCAGTTGCAGCCTCCTCGTCCGGTTCCAGTAAATCCTCTTCTTTGCTCGGTTTATGATCCTTGCGCAGGGAGCGTATCTTTTCTCCAGTCATTTTCTAAACAATTGACAGCAGAGCTGAGGGTGCCGTTGACGATGACCCTCTGGGCAAATAGATGTATTTCGTTGGTAAGAATGCCAATGGTAGATCACCCAAAAACTGTAGATTGCATAACATGAAAACCACAAATTCTTCAATGAATACAATGAAATAACAATGCAATTTAAAGCGGTACCAAATACTCCGCAATAACTAAGTAACTACCAGAACTCTGTCCCCTTCTTCTCAATACCGAAACTGTCCCTGCATAAGCGGCTCCTACAGAGCGCATCTGCCATCTTCCTCTAGTAGTATCGCGAGAGTTTACAACGGTTACAGTACCCGGGATTTTACATTATTGGTTTTCTGGTTGTTACGTTGTATCAGGGGAAATTACAACCCAATGTAGTTACAATGTTACAACCCAATAGCTACAGTGTTCAGGCCTACTAATCACGAAATGAATTGGCTACTATTATGCACACTAAGCAGCAATAAGTTATTAACATTAGTTGTAAAAAAAAATATGTTGCAAAGCAAACTAGGATACTAGCAACTACAAGTCAAATTCTAGTGTTCTCCATAAAGTTAATGGTTACAACACTTGACTGACAGACACGCACAGTCAGTGGAATTCAATGCATTTTATGTACGCTTTGACAATAACAACATCGGGTTGGTTGTGAGGGCCACCACCGACCCAGATGATAGGGTGATTTCGCTCTTCAAGGCCAATGTCAGTAAAGTCTTTAATCAGGTCAATACCGCAAGGCCGCGGGCCCGATGGTATTCCAGGGCGTATTCTCAGAGCATGTGCAGAACAGCTGGCAGGTATGTTCACAGTAATTTTCAACCTCTCCTTGTCCCAGTCTGCAATTCCCACATGTTTGAAGATGACCACCATCATTCCTGTTCCCAAGAAAATGACACACTGCTCAACTCATCTCAACCATAGACCGATATAGCATCCACAGTTGCAACTTATAGGTACCACTTAAGCCTTGTTCACACTGAAGGCCTTAATGCTTGTTTTTCAAATCTGTTTTGGAGTACTGACGGTCCAAACAGCAAGTTACAAGTAACTAAATCAGATTTATGCTTGTTCAGACAGCAGTCATTTGCATCTGGGTCATATCTGAAATTGTGATAGTACGAACTGGCCATGACTGACCCAGAAGACTCGGACCAGCTCCGCAATGTCCTCTCCTCCCAAGGAGCCACCATTGGAAGGCACGAGGAGTTGCTTCGTGGTCTCATGGAAGGGTTCCAGACCTTGTCCGAGTGCCACGACCAAGCATTGAACACATTACTGGAGCAATTCCGTGAGTTGTCTACTATGCAGCCTACCACGACGGTAACCTCCCAGCCCCTCAGTTACCCAGCTGGTAGCAGCGCCGTCACCCTTGTTTCCTGGCAACCCACTTACCTCCCCCGGAGCACTTCGATGGAGAGTCAGGCACCTGTCGGGCGTATCTCGCTCAGTGTTCACTCATCATTGAGCTGCAGCCCTCATCTTTCCCCTCAGACCACTCTAAGCTAGCATACCTCATCACGCTGATGTCCGGGAGGGCTCTCGCCTGGGCTTCGGCAGTATGGGAACAACAGTCGGCCGTATGCTTCAGTCTGGAGGAGTTTGTGGCAAAGGTAAACAAAGGTTTTTGATGCTCCATTGTCCGGGAGAGAAGCTGCCCGGTAGTTACTCCAGCTTCGGCAAGGCTCCCAAGGTGTAGCAGACTACGCAGTGGATTTACGCATGTTGGCAGCTGAGAGTGCCTGTAACCCGGAAGCACTGTTCGACATGTTCCTGCACAGAGTTTCGGAGGAAGTAAGGGACAAGCATGCTGCCCAGGAACTACCAATGGATCTCGACACGCTCATCGCCTTGACCATTCGGATCGATGGGCGACTAGTGCTTCTGGGTTACAGGCAGGAAGGGGATTCAATTTCACTCGCCCGTCCAAGGATTCCACCTCACCTCCGAGGTATCCCAGAAGTCCCCGACGGCTCCGTTGCAGAGAGAACCCAAGGCTACCCAAGTTTCCCCGGGAGCCTCCGAAGACTGCTGATCCACCTCTTCCCGAGCCCATGCAACTAGGCAGAGCTAGTCTCCAGCTGTATTTTTTTGGCACTGTTGGTTAGAGCCTGTAAGTAAGCATTTCACTGTAAGGTCTACACCTGTTGTATTCGGCGCACGTGACAAATAAACTTTGATTTGATTTGATTTAAAGGCTTCACACTAAGAGCTGTCTGTATTGCGGGACTACTGGTCATTTAGTCTCCACCTGTCCACTAAAGACCAGGCTCACCGGTAGGAGCGAGTACTCTGGTGGGCCATACGGAGAACCTTTCCTCTCCCCTTACTTGCATACCTTTTCATCCCATGTTGCTGTGGGGGAACCAGTCGAAATCTCTCCGGTACTCATCGACTTTAGGGCTGATGAGAGCTTTATGGACGCTACCCTGGCTTCCGAGCTGGATATCCCCACTCAGCCCCTCTCTATTCCCATGGACGTTAGAGCACTGGACGGGCGCTCTATATGCCAGGTCATCCACAATACCACCCATCAACCTACGTGTGTCAGGGAACCACAGCGAGGCGATACAGTTCCTGCTTATTAAGTCTCCTCTGGTTCACGTGGTATTGGGATTCTCCTGGCTCCAGTGACACAATCCCCTCATTGACTGGTCTGCCGGTGCCATCATGGGTTGGAGCCCATTCTGCCACGCCCATTGCTTGAAGTCAGCGCAGCCTGCCCCGGGATGTCTTCCTGGGGCCTCTGAAGTTTCCCCGGACCTCTCTGCCAATCCCGCGGAGTACCAGGACCTCTGGGAGGTGTTCAGTAAGGTCCGGGCCACTTTGCTGCCGTCACACCGACCATATGACTGCAGGATTGTTCTCCACTCTGCCCCGGGGACGACTGTACTCTCTGTCGGGTCCGGAGACCAAGGCTATGGAGACCTACTTTGAGGACTCCCTAGCTGCTGGGTTCAGCCGTCCTTCTGCCTCCCACACCGGTGCAGTGTTCTTCTTTGTGGAGAAGGACAAGACTGCTTTCAACATGGCCAGAAGCTACTACGAGTACCTGGTCATGCCCTTTGGCCTTATCAACGGCCCTGCTGTGTTCCAGGCTCTGGTTAATGATGTTCTCCACGATGATGACATCCTCGTCTTCTCCCGCTCCACCCAAGAACACGTGCTCCACATCCGACTGGTTCTCCAACGCCTCCTGAAGAACCAGCTTTTTGTAAAAGCAGAGAAGTGCGAATTCCATCGCTCCACCATCCCCTTTCTGGGTTACATCATCACTGCCAGGCAGCATGCAGATGGATCCCGGGAAGGCGAGAGTGGTGGCCCCAGCCTACGTCCAGAGTACAGCTGCAGAATTTCCTGGGTTTCGCCAACTTTTACCGTTCATGTGGTCCCCAGGTGCTGACCGGGCGTTCCGGGATCTCAAACACCGCTTCACCACAGCTCCCATCTTGGTTCATCCTGACCCATCCCACCAGTTTGTGGTGGAGGCCGATGCTTCGGATGTCAGAGTGGGGGCTATCCTGACCCAGCGGTCTGCCCTGGACTTCAAGTTGCATCCCTGCGCCTTCTTCTCCCACCGCCTCAACGCCACGGAGAGAAATTACGATGTGGGGAATCATGAGTTTCTTGCAGTGAAGATGGCATTGGAGGAGTGGAGGCACTGGCTGGAGGGGGCGGAACATCCGTTAATTGTATGGACCGACCACAAGAACCTGGAATATCCCCGCCTCCGCTAAGCGCTTCAATTCCAGGCAGGCTAGGTCGGCCCTACTGTTCACCCGGTTCAACTTCTCCCTCTCCTACTGGCCGGGATTCAAGAATGTCAAGCCGGATGCGCTATCACAACGCTATAGCCCCACGACTACTACCCCAGAACCTGAGACCATCCTTCTCACCTGTTGCCTGGCGACGACACTCAGTTGGGGTATAGGGAAGCAGGTTCGGCAGGCGCAGCATTCCCAGCCAAACCCCGGGGGGGTCCAGATAACCGGATGTTTGTGCCTGACGTGGTCCTGGAGTGGGCCCACTCGGATCCTGGTTTTTGTGCGAAAGCGCTTTTGGTTGCCTACCATGGTTCCTGACATCTCCGTAATTGTCGTCGCTTTCACGGTCTGTGCACAGAACAAGACTCCTCGGTAAGGTCCGGCTGGTCTCCTCCAACCTCTGCCTGTCCCTCACCGTCCCTAGTCTCACATCTCCCTGGACTTTGTCACGGGTCTCCCACATCTGATGGCAGCACCGCCAACTTGACCATTGTGGATCGGTTTTCCAAAGCCACCCACTTCATTCCTCTCCTCAAGTTACCATCTGCCAAAGAGATGGCCCAGCTCATGGTGCAGCACATCTTCCGGATCCATGGACTGCCAGCCGTCATGGTCTCCGACCGGGGGTCCTCAGTATTCGTACAAGTTCTGGAAGGCGTTCTGCACCCTCATTGGGTCGTCGGCCAGCCTGTCCTCCGGGTTCCACCCCCAGTCCAACGGCCAGTCGGAGCGAGCCAGCCAGGACCTTGTGACTACTCTGCGTTGCCTGGTCTCCACCAACCCTAATATCTGCCCTTTCGGGTGGAATCCCGCAAACTCATCCCCTGGTTTATCGGCCTGTTTCCCATCTCCAAAATCATTAGACCCTCTGCTGTTTGTCTTCTGTTTCCCCCGCAACCTTCATATACTTCCCATCTTTCATGTGTCCAGAGTTAAACCCATGTCTCACAGCCCTTTGTCTCCTGTTGGTTTGACCTCGGGGCAGGGGGTTCCAGTGCCTGGTTGACTGGGAGGGTTATGGCCCGGAGGAGAGGTGCTGGGTCCCCAGTTTGTTTCTTGCTCCTGTTTCCTAGTCCTTCCCGATTTGACCCTTCTGCCTGCCCTGACCCTG
This sequence comes from Brachymystax lenok tsinlingensis, assembly GCA_030435695.1. Lineage (NCBI taxonomy): Eukaryota > Metazoa > Chordata > Actinopteri > Salmoniformes > Salmonidae > Brachymystax > Brachymystax lenok. Next base: position 13,051,972 of record CM059790.1, read on the forward strand.
ACACTGCCTGCCGTTCTGGACCCTTTGCACCTTCTCTAGATTACTGACCCCTGCCTGCCTTTGACCTGTCGTTTGCCTTCCCTTGTATTCGAAATAAACTTTTGTTTCTTCGACACTGTCTGCATCTTGGTCATACCTGAAACGTGATAATAGGACATTATTTGGAAAAGCATGTAAGATCCCACAAAACCAAGCCATGAGGTCGAAGGAATTGTCCATAGAGCTCAGAGACAGGATTGTGTCGAGGCACAGGTCTTGGGAATATTGAGTTTGGGTGGTGGAATATTCTTGATACACACGGGAATCTGTTGAGTGTGAAAAACCCAGCAGCTTTGCAGTTCTTGACACGAAGCGGTGCATCTGGCACCTACTACCGTACCCCGTTCAAAGACACATATATTTTGCCTTGCCGATTCACCTTCTGAAAGGCACACATACACAATCCACGTCTCAATTGTCTTAAGGCTTAAAAATATGTTTTTTTAACCAGTCTCCTCCCTTTATCTACACTGATTGAAATGGATTTAACAAGTGACATCAATAAGGGATCACAGCTTTCACCTGGATTGACCTTGTTAGTCTGTCATGGAAAGAGCGGGTGTTATTAATGTTTTGTAAACTCAGTGTAGATATACAGTACCAGTCAAAGTTTGGACTCACCTACTCATTCAAGGGTTTTTATTTATTTTTACTATTTTCTACATTGTAGAATAATAGTGAAGACATCAACACTATGAAATAACATACAGTGAGGGAAAAAAGAATTTGATCCCCTGCTGATTTTGTACGTTTGCCCACTGACAAAGAAATTATCAGTCTATAATTTTAATGGTAGGTGTATTTGAACAGTGAGAGACAGAATATAACCAAAAAAATCCAGAAAAACGCATGTGAAAAATGTTATAAATTGATTTGCATTTTAATGAGGGAAATAAGTATTTGACCCCCTCTCAATCAGAAAGATTTCTGGCTCCCAGGTGTCCTTTATACAGGTAACGAGCTAAGATTAGGAGCACACTCTTAAAGGGAGTGCTCCTAATCTCAGCTTGTTACCTGTATAAAAGACACATGTCCACAGAAGCAATCAATGAATCAGATTCCAAACTCTCCACCATGGCCAAGACCAAAGAGCTCTCCAAGGATGTCAGGGACAAGATTGTAGATCTACACAAGGCTGGAATGGGCTACAAGACCATCGCCAAGCAGCTTGGTGAGAAGGTGACAACAGTTGGTGCGATGATTCGCAAATGGAAGAAACACAAAAGAACTGTCAATCTCCCTCGGCCTGGGGCTCCATGCAAGATCTTACCTCGTGGAGTTGCAATGATCATGAGAACGGTGAGGAATCAGCCCAGAATTACTCGGGAGGATCTTGTCAGTGATCTCAAGGCAGCTGGGACCATAGTCACCAAGAAAACAATTGGTAACACACCCTGCCGTGAAGGACTGAAATCCTGCAGCGCCCACAAGGTCCCCCTGCTCAAAAAAGCACATATACATGTCCGTCTGAAGTTTGCCAATGAACATCGGAATGATTCAGAGGACAACTGGGTGAACGTGTTGTGGTCCGATGAGACCAAAATGGAGCTCTTTGGCATCAACTCAACTCGCCGTGTTTGGAGGAGGAGGAATGCTGCCTATGACCCTAAGAACACCATCCCCACCGTCAAACATAGAGGTGGAAACATTATGCTTTGGGGGTGTTTTTCTGCTAAGCGGACAGGACAACTTCACCGCATCAAAGGGACGATGGACGGGGCCATGTACCGTCAAATCTTGGGTGAGAACCTCCTTCCCTCAGCCATGGCATTGAAAATGGGTCGTGGATGGGTATTCCAGCATGACAGTGACCCAAAACACACGGCAAAGGCAACAAATGAGTGGCTCAAGAAGACTGGCCAGTCTCCAGACCTTAATCCCATAGAAAATCTGTGGAGGGAGCTGAAGGTTCGAGTTGCCAAACGTCAGCCTCGAAACCTTAATGACTTGGAGAAGACCTGCAAAGAGGAGTGGGACAAAATCCCTCTTGAGATGTGTGCAAACCTGGTGGCCAACTACAAGAAACGTCTGACCTCTGTGATTGCCAACAAGGGTTTTGCCACCAAGTACTAAGTCATGTTTTGCAGAGGGGTCAAATACTTATTTCCCTCATTGAAATGCAAATCAATTCATAACATTTTTCACATGCGTTTTTCTGGATTTTTTTGTTGTTATTCTGTCTCTCACTGTTCAAATAAACCTACCATTTAACATTATAGACTGATAATTTCTTTGTCAGTGGGCAAACGTACAAAATCAGCAGGGGATCAAATACTTTTTTCCCTCACTGTATATGGAATCATGTAGTAACCAAAAAAGTGTTTATTTTAGATTCTTCAAAGTAGCCACCCTTTGCCTTGACTTTGCACACTCTTGGCATTGACTCAACCAGCTTCATGAGGAATGCTTTTCTGCAGTGGGAACCACACATGCGTTCACCTACTCTGAGTCTCACAAACACACGGCGGTTGGAACCAAAAATCTCAAGTTTGGACTCATCAGACCAAAGGACAGATTTCCATCAGTCTAATGTCCTTGCTCGTGTTTGTTGGCCCAAGCAATCTCTTATTATTATTGGTGTCCTTTAGCATTGGTTTCTTTGCAGCAATTCGACCATGAAAGCCTGATTCACACAGTTGATGTTGAGATGTGTCTGTTACTTGAACTCTGTGAAGCATTTATTTGGGCTGCAATCTAAGGCTGGAACTTTAATGAACTTGTCCTCTGCAGCAGAGGTAACTCTGGGTCTTCCTTTCCTGTGGAGGTCCTCATGAGAGCCAGTTTCATCACAGAGCTTAATGGTTTTTGTGACTGCACTTGAAGAAACTTTCAAAGTTATTGAAATGTTACATATTGACTGACCTTCTTGTCAGTAATGATGGACTGTCGTTTCTCTTTGCTTATTTGAGCTGTTCTTGCCATAATATGGACTTGGTCTTTTACCAAATAGGGCTATCTTCATATATACCAACCCTACCTTGTCACAACACAACTGATTGGCTCAAATGCATTAAAGAAGAAAATAAATTCCACAAATTAACTTTTAACAAGGCACACCTGTTAATTTAAATGCATTCCAGGTGACTACCTCATGAAGCTGGTTATTGGGGTCAAAGGCATTTTGTAACATGGCGTCTACGACCCCCAGGGGCCAGATCTGTGGTGGCGCTGTCTCTCCAATTTGCATACATCTCCCTCTGTGCCAGATTTGACTATCTCAAAATAGTCTTTCTGAATTGTACAACTGTGTTAGCACTGGAACAGCACCGGAGCAGCGGCGACGTCATCAAGAAACATGACAGAAATGTAATGAATATAAAATCTGAATATCTGCGGTGTGAGTGATGGAGAAAAAAATTGGCCTCGAAGACAAAAAGTGTAATTATAGGAATTTTCTAAATGGACTTCTCTATGGGCCGTCTTTGGGAAATGTATTTTTGGGCTCGACTTTAGTTTAACTGCAGTAGCGAAAGTGTCCTGTGAGCACAGTGAAAAGTGTACTTCTATAGACCGGAACCCTGGGGCCCTAGCTACAGCCCCCAAGGGCCAAATCTGTGGTGGCTCCGTAACAAAAACCTTTCCAAGGTATATAAATGTACCTCTCTGGACATTTAGAGTCGATCTATAAACTTTTAAATTTGACTTTAGTCAAACTGTCTCTGCCTGAAACACTGAACAACATAGCACACCAGCTCCCCCCTGTGGCACAGGACAGGAAAGTGTGATTGAGAAAAACTGTAATGCTTTTTATCACAGCAATATACCTTGACTCTCCTCCATAGCAATGGGAGTGTTGTTGTTTTACAACATTTACATTTTCATGTACTAAGAAGAAAAATACAAATGGGTTATAATAACTCTCTGTGTTTATGTTTTACATTCAACTGAAATTATGTATGTGGAAAAAATACACAAAACTGTCTTCAACAAACTAGTGGTATAAGTGTGTGTCTTAGATTACTTTGAAACCAAGAACAAACAATATGATTTGTATGTAATCAGGGGCAGACTGGGACCAGAAATCGGCACTGGCATTTCTAACACCCCGGCCCATTTTCCCCTTGAGGCCCCCACACCGGCCCATTTTTTTCCCTCAAGGCTCCAATACCAGGCCATTTTTTTCTGGAGGCCCCCTTTACTAACCAGATAATTCAAATTTTGCACACAAAAAAATAAGTTGGACCAGCCCACAAAAATGCCAGATAGCCAGTCTGCCCTGGCCCGTATGTAAATATATAATGTAGCTTACTCTTCCTCCTATTGGCTTAAACCATGCATTGCATCATCCCATCATTGCTGTGGAGGAAAAAAAAAATAATGCGAACAAGCATAGCAAACAAGCCACGAGCTAACTCGGGTAACGGGAAGCCCCTATTGAAATACCAATCGGTGCCATCCTCCCCTTGCAGAGAAGCGGTGATTGGGTTAGAAAGGATTTGGGCATAACACGTCGCCGTTAAATCACAATTTAGTTTTCATTAAGAGTATTCAACGGTAAAACATAGCGACACATCACTCTCAGGGAGCCGGACTGGATTTGTAACACATGGCTTCTTCACACCATCAAAACGACTTGTCTACCGGTTTCCACCCGCAGTTCAAATCTTTCGCAACAGAAGCGATCCACGTTGGGCAAGAACCGGAGCAATGGAAATCTATGGCCGTGGTGCCACCTATTTCTCTGTCCACCACGTTCAAGCAGTATGGACCTGGAGATCATGCTGTAAGTTGCCTGATGCAATAACCTTGGTGTCTGGTATCGAAGGGTGTTAGTTCAGTATTGGGTGTCTTTATACCAATCCGGTATACTGAACCGGTCCCGTTCAACGAATTTCCAGGGAAAATATTGGTGTTAATATTAATATGTATGAAAGTATGCTTGCTGGTCTTTTCCTGCCTGTCACATACGTTACGCATTTTATTCCACAGTCAGAATTGTCTTTGCAACCTCCGACAGTGATGGGAAATGAGCTTTTTGTGACGAATATTGAAAAGTGAAAGTTTACGATTTTCATTAGATTTTACCGAATCATTAATGACCAGCTGATCATCAGTACCAGCATCTGTTTATTTATGGAAGATGTGGCAAATGTGTGCTCTCTAAATGTAATGTATCATTTTTATCAGGGTTTTGAGTACAGTCGGAGTGGAAACCCCACCAGAAACTGTCTGGAAAAAGCTGTTGCTGCTCTGGATGGAGCAAAACACTGTAAGTGTTAATGTCAGACACCATTACCTCGTGAATTTGTATCTAATAAAATGTAACAAGTTAGAGAATGTATAGCCTAAGGGCCTCATGTGAAAATAATGATATTTCAAAGAATACATTAACTGAATTTCCTGTGTAGGTCTTGCTCTTGCCTCTGGGCTGGCTGCGACTATGACCATTTCTCACATGCTGAAAGCTGGAGATGGCATTGTCTGCATGAACGATGTGTATGGAGGTAAGACATGGCCCACAGTGTCTGTAAAACTGTCTAGAGAACCACCAAAAGGTAGACAACGTTGTGGGTGAAAGATCACACACATGTAAGTTGTATTTGATGCATATGACCATGAAACAGTAATACATAATGCTTTTTCTCTGCAGGTACCAATCGTTATTTCCGAAAGATTGCTGCAGAAGTTGGCTTGGTTGTGTCCTTTGCTGATTGCACCAAAATCGAGTTGCTCCAGGCTGCTCTTAAGCTGAACACAAAAGTGAGTGGAATTCTAAATCTACTTAATTGCCTTGTTTCACTATATTTTATTTTTGCCTAAATCAACCCAGGTTTCAGGTTTCTTATTTGTACAAGATGTCATCCAGTATCAGTGCTATTATTTCCCTTTTGTCCTTTATATTAAGTGCTCCACGCTGAGCTTTGCCATTAGTCAAGGGATCACCAGACTCCATTTGAGAATTCAATAAGAGGCGCTTCAGTCTCACTGTGACTTGTCTCTCCAGTCAATACAATACTTTAGTTGAAGACCTACATGTTATAGCTATGAGTTTTTTGGTTAGGAGCCAAACTATGAAACCCAAACACCTGTTCAACTTCTATTTGAAGAAATATGCTCTTATTTTCTATCTTTATGTAGTTGGTATGGATCGAGACCCCCACCAACCCCACCATGAAAGTGGTGGATATCCAGGCCTGTGCAGATGTGGTCCACCAACACAACATTGATACCGTGGTGGTTGTGGACAACACTTTCATGTCAGCCTACTTCCAGGTATGTAAATGTTTTGTTTATAGATATACAGTACCTGTCAAAAGTTTGAACTTATTCCAGGGTTTTTCTTTATTTTTACTATTTTCTACATTGTAGAATGATAGTGGAGACTTCAGCTATGAAATAACACGTATGGAATCATGTAGTAACCAAAAAGGTGTTAAACCAAAATATATTTTAGATTCTTCTAAGTAGCCACGCTTTGCCTTGATGACAGCTTTGCACACTCTTGGAATGAATTTCAATTAAAAGTTGTGCCTTGTTAAAGTTAATTTGTGGAATTTATTTTCTTAATGCGTTTGAGCCAATCAGTTGTGTTGTGACAAGGTCGGGGTTGGTATACAGAAGATAACCCTATTTGGTAAAAGACCAAGTCCATATTATGGCAAGAACAGCTCAAATAAGCAAAGAGAAACAACAGTCCATCATTACTTTAAGACATGAAGGTCAGTCAATCTGGAAAATTTCAAGAACTTTGAAAGTTTCTTCAATTGCAGTCACAAAAAACATCAAGCGCTGTGATGAAACTGGCTTTCATGAGGACCGCTCCAGGAAAGGAAGACCCAGAGTTACCTATGCTGCAGAGGATACATTCATTAGAGTTACCAGCCTCAGAAATTGCAGCCCAAATAAATGCTTCAGAGTTCAAGTAACAGACACATCTCAACATCAACTGTTCAGAGGAGACTGCGTGAATCAGGCCTTCAGGGTGGAATTGTTGCAAATAAACCACTACTAAAGGACACCAATAAGAAGAGACTTGCTTGAGCAATAGACATTAGACCGGTGGAATTCTGTCCAAATTTGGGATTTTTGGTCCCAACCGTCGTGTCTTTGTGTGAGACAGAGTAGGTGAACGGATGATCTCCGCATGTGTGGAGGAGGTGTGATGGTGCTTTGCTGGTGACACTGTTGGTTATTTATTTAGAATTCAAGGCACACTTAACCAGCATGGCTACCACAGCATTCTGCAGCGATATACCATCCCATCTGGTTTGTGCTTAGTGGGACTATCATTTGCTTTTCAACAGGACAATGACCCAACACACCTCCAGGCTCTGTAAGGGTTATTTGAGCAAGGAGAGTTATGGAGTGCTGCATCAGATGACCTGGCCTCCACAATCACCCGACCTCAACCCAATTGAGATGGTTTGGGATGAGTTGGACTGCAGAGTGAAGGAAAAGCAGCCAACAAGTGCTCAGCATATGAGAAACTCCTTCAAGACTGTTGGAAAAGCATTCCAGGTGAAGCAGGTTGAGAGAATGCCAATAGTGTGCAAAGCTGTCAAGGCAAAGGGTGGCTACCTTTGATTTGTTTTACACTTATTTTTGGTTACTGCATGACTCCATATGTTATTTCATAGTTTTGACATCTTCACTATTATCATACAATGTAGAAAATAGTAAAAATAAAGAAAAACCCTTGAATGAGTGGGTGTCCAAACTTTTGACTGGTACTGTATTATGTTTGTTATTGGTTATGCGTTGTTACATTCAGCCCAGTGACAGTTAGAGATGAATAAAGCTTAATGATTTGAAATGGATGTGTTCCTTCATTTCAAGCTCTTAAGTTTCCTAACAAACCCAGTTATTTCCTCTCTTCATAGGCAGTCTCAAACCGAGTCATTGATTAACCCAAATATACTCTGTGCTTGTCTCTTGCTCTTTAGCGCCCCTTGGCCCTCGGCGCAGACATATGCATGTATTCAGCTACTAAGTACATGAATGGTAGGTACACACTGTTTGTACATTGATGTTGACTGAAGAGAATTCCCATTGGGTTTGATCAAATCTAAATCTTTAAATATTTGATTGACAGGTCACAGCGACGTTGTGATGGGCCTGGTATCTGTGAACCGTGAGGACCTGTATGACCGACTGAGGTTTCTACAGAATGGTGAGAGATTAATGAATAGCAACTGGCAAAAAGCCATGTATGTTTAGGTGATGCACCCGTCAAATTTTTACCCTACTATGATTGAAGCATTTGAACTTCTCAGTGAAGCAGTTGCTCAACTCTTGTGACCTACTTTCGCTCATCAAACATTCGCACATGCTCGTGATGCCAGGGCTTTCCACCAATTATAAACCGCTGATAAAGAAGGCTTTGTATAGCACCCTTGTTGGTTGTTTGTCTGAGGGGCTGATTGTTGTGTTTTGTAACACTTTGTTCTTCCTTATTGTGCCCTAATCCTGACCCGAAAGCCCTGGGAGCCGTACCGTCCCCCTTTGACTGCTACCTGTGTAACCGCGGCCTGAAGACCCTGCACTTGCGCATGAGGCAGCACTTCCAGAACGCCCTGGCGGTGGCCAAGTTCCTGGAGGCCGACCCCAGGGTGGACAGAGTCATCTTCCCAGGTGACGGGGTGGGGGATGATCTCTGTGGATATCAAAATGTCAAACTAGTATTTCTGTATGTTGTATAAAACACATGTAACATATTTTGATATGACCTGCTTTCTAGATGATATAGAACATTTTTCAATGTAGGTCACTGGTAATTCCCTGGGCCAGTATCAACACAGTTCAGTCACACAGCACATGCATATCCAGTTACCCTCATTCTCTGTGATTGAATGGAGCGCAGCCTGTGGTTAATTCTTATTTTTTATGAATCTAACAGTTGACTGACTGGTTTTCCTCTCCACTCTGCAGGCTTGCCCTCCCACCCCCAGCACGAGCTGATGAAGAAACAGTGCACAGGCTGCCCAGGGATGATCACCTTCTACATAAAGGGAAAACTGGAGAACGCCACCATATTCCTCAGTAACTTAAGGGTAATTACAAAATTGAGATGCTCATGTGTGATTGACACGACAATGCCAAGATGAGCTGTACTGGGCTGATATGGTTATGCATACAACATAGTTGCTTGAACCGTGCTGGAAGGAACTGCAAGGATCGGCTCTATAGTATGAATTGTATTTTACTACAGTATGTGTTGAGGATTCAATCACGGATGGACACTGCAATAACGCTTTGTGCTGTTTTTGATTTCAAGTTGTTTGCACTTGCCGAGAGCCTCGGGGGATATGAAAGCTTGGCAGAGCATCCGTAAGTATACCCAAACATCATCAATAGACCTTAATATTGTAGCAGTTTAATGTTACGATTCATTCACTATTCCACTAGTCTTGTTAATTACAATGTTTCAGCTGAACCAATTAATATGCTGTGGTATGAAAATGTACAGTATTTTGATTGCTTAACAACAACGCCATAAGGGGGCAGCAGTGGTTAAGATGCTTGTATTTATTTTGAACCAACTTGAAATCAGACAAAATACATTTAACCTGTTTAATAGTGGAATAAATGGAGACCTGCACACTGTCAAAAATAAATGGATCCAAAACAGAGGCTTGAATGCAAAATAAAGATGTTTATGGAAACATCATGGTGCCCAAAGAATATATAGTGCAAGAAAGGGAAATGTTGAGACAAATGTTGAGGCCTCAGGCCATCATCAGGGTAAATTGTTGGCACACACCTGCTTCTTGGATTGCATCCTACCTGGCAGGCTGTACCTACCAGGTGACGTGTAGAAGATGTCTGCACCACGTGTCCCCAGGGCTTGGTTCTAGGCCCTCTTCTCTCGATACACCCAGTCACTCAGCTCCGTCATATCCTCACATGGTCTTCTATCACTGCTAAGCAGATGACACTCAACTACTTTTTGCCCCCTCCCTCCCCTTCTGACACCCGGTGGCGAGACGCATCTCTGTATGCCAGGCAGATATCTCAACCTCGACAAGACTGAACTGCTCTTTCTCCCGGGGACGACCTGCCCATTCAAAGACCTCTCCATCACGGTTGACAACTCCACCGTGTCGGCCTCTGAGTGCAAAGAACCTTGGCGTGACCATGGACGACACCCTGTTGTTCTCTGCAAACATCAAAGCAGTGACCTGCTCCTGCAGGTTCATGCTCTACAACAGTGGTTCCCAAACCTTTTTTTAGTCCCGTACCCCTTCAAACATTCAACCTCCAGCTGCGTACCCCCTCTAGCACCAGGGTCAGCGCATTCTCAAATGTTATTTTTTTCCATCATTGTAAGCCTGCCACACACAAAATACAATACATGTATTAAAACATAAGAATGAGTAGGAGTTTGTCACTTCCCACGAGCCGGGTTGTGACAAAGAGCTCTTATAGGACCAGGGCACAAATAATAATATCATCAATTATTTTGCTCATTATTTAACCATCTTACATATTAAACCGTATTTGTTCATAGAAAATGGTGAATAACTCACCGCAGGCTAATGAGGGTGTGCTTGAAAGGATGCACATAACTCCACAATTTTGGGTTGGAGAGAGTCCGTCTTAAATCATTTTCCAGACGCAGTCTGTGCCTGTATTTAGTTCATGCTAGTGAGGGCCGAGAATCCACTCACAGATACGTGGTTGCAAAGGGCATCCGTGTCTTAACAGCACGATCGCAGCCCAATCCAGAAATCTGGCAGTGGCTTCTAATTTAAATTAAATTTTCACAGAACCGCTTGTTACAATTGTTGCTCTCTTGTTCAGATCTCGGTAAATGGACTGGAGGCAGGGCATGAAAAGGGATAACGAATCCAGTTGTTTGTCATCCGTTTTGGGAAAGTACCTGCGTAATTGCGCAACCAACTCACTCCGGTGCTTCGATGTATCACATCTGACATTGCCGTAAGCTTGAGTTCATTTGCACACAAAAAAATCATACAATGATGGAAAGACCTGTGTGTTTTCCTTGTTAATGCAGACAAAGAGCTCCAACTTCTTAATCATAGCCCCAATTTTGTCCCGCACATTGAATATAGTTGCAGAGAGTCCCTGTAATCCTAGGGGGGGTACCCTGAGAATACCTGCTCTACAACATCCGTAGAGTACGACCCTACCGCACACAGGAAGCGCCGCTGGTCCTAATCCGGGCACTTGTCCTAATTAGTCTGGACTACTGCAACTCGCTGTTGGCTGGGCTTCCCGCTTGTGCCATCAAACCCCCTGCAACTTATCCAGAACGCTGCAGCCCACCTGGTTTTCAACCTTCCCAAGTTGTCTCATGCTCCTCTGCACAATCTACTGGCTTCTAGTTGAAACCTCGCATCTACTACAAGACCATGGTGCTTACCTACGGAACAGCAAGAGGAACTGCCCCTCCCTACCTTCAGGCTCTGCTCAAACCCTACACCTCAAACCCGAGCACTCTGTTCTGCCACCTCCGGTCTCTTGACCCTCCCGCTCAGCCCAGTCCAAGCTCTTCTCTGTCCTGACACCCCAATGGTGGAACCAGCTTCCCACCCTGAAGCTAGGACAGCAGAAACCCATCTTCTGAAAACATCAAACCCTACCTTTCCAAAAGTATCTTAAATAATCCTCTCTCCCAGCTCTCACTACTGATAGCTACGATATTGAGGAATAATGTACTTTCTATGCCTGTGTTACGTGGTTGTCCCACCTGGCCATCTTAAGATGAATGCACTAAGTCGCTCTGGATAAGAGCGTCTCCTAAATGACGGAAATGTATTTGGCATTCAAGCCTCAGTTTTGGATGTATTCCCTTTGACAGTGTGCGGGGTCTCTTTCTTCCAGTATTCTTATTTTGACTCCTATGCTCCTGGAACAGACACTTTTCAGTAGTAAGATCCTTTTTAAAAGAACGCAGATGGCCTCTGATCATACCTGTTCAATAGTGTCATGATAAAATGTCTATTTTCAAGTTACTCTGCTAATTGAGGCATAACGTTATACACACCCCTGCAAAACCTTTATCAGAAATAAGCATTTTTTAAATTATATTTTTGTACTTTAAGACATGGATTCTCTTTGAATATTGAGCTATTTATTACCTTCTTCGTCCCCCCCTCTCTCAGGGCGATAATGACCCATGCGTCTGTTCCTGAGAGTGATAGGGCCGCCCTGGGGATCAGTGACACACTGGTCCGTCTGTCCGTGGGGCTGGAGGACGAGCAGGACATCATCGAGGACCTGGAACAAGCCCTGAACGCCGCTGTAAGTACACTCTCTAAGCCTGCTCATAGCACACTCCCTAAAAACAAGTCTCTAAATTCAGCTAGCCTAACAACAAGAACCAGTTCTGCCCAGCGTGAAGTACGGTACAGTATCTCTGCCAAATGGGTCCTGGTAAAGTGACAATTATCCCTGGAATATTTTGCGCCACACATCTGTAGCAGATTGACTGAATATCCCATTGCTCTTGAATATCCTGACCAGTTTCCACCTGTAGATTTACTCCCTTTTTCTTTTGTTGAGCAGCATCCAAAGAAGTAATGTCTTCAGGACGTCCCATGACCAGAGGTGGTCTGTCGTCAGCGGGACGGAGTGGAGGAGGGAGTATCCGGTGTTTATAGCCGTGTACAAGAGAGCGGCGCTTTAACACGACGCACACAAACAGTGATGAAATCATCATCAGGGAACAACCTGCTCTTTAAACATTATGCCTTAATTATTTAATTGATTCTTTGGATGCTGATTTTATCAGGAGCACTTCCAAGGACTTTTTAATCTATTTGGCTGCTTTTGCATTTTTTTACGTTATCTTTTTGTTTGGAGGGTGTTGACGGGGCATTGTGAATGAGGTTCTTATTCAATCAAAACTGGTATAACAGTTGAGTTTCTTTCTGCTTCATTTAGTTAACATGAGAACTGATGAGCCATAAGGTCTTGCTCTGGAAATGTCTGGATAGCAGTTTTGATTAAATATAACTTTGTCTGGCTCTATCAAATGTATGCCTAGTAAAGGGAGAGTGGGGAAGCTTTTCCCCCAGAGTTTGTCTTAAAGGAAGTTGTCCAGTGAGGGAGTGCCAAGTGCATGCTTGTCCTTGCCTCGTCGAGCGGTTTTATATTAATGGAATGACAAACTAGTGCAGTGGTAGGATTATTCTTTGAGCAATGTGGTGTTGCTGAACTCGGCCCCGGGTTTACTGAAACGGGCTTGTTCTCAGATCAAAAACACACAGCGACATCAGGGTTTTCTGAGGAGAGCCAACCAACTCCACATGTTGGAGCTCTCATCTGACGGTGTAATCTATCACATATCATACATACCGTATCTGCCTGCTACTCAATGAATGTGCTTCGTTTGGGAAAGACCTTGTTTGATCAGTGTCATGTGACCATTACCAAACTCAATAAAATCAGTTTGCAGTACATTAATCTGTGCCTTTCACTTCCTGAAACATACTGTAGAATGTGGCCTAGCAGGCAACTTTGTCTTTTAATATAAACAATGGAGTAAAACAACCTTGTTTTGGCAGCTACGCAACATGCGGGTCTAGCGTTAGCCACTGGCAGGAACAGGATTGGTTACAACAAAAACCCACAGTAGGGTAGCTCTCCAGGAACAGGGTTGGTTACAACAAAAACCCACAGTAGGGTAGCTCTCCAGGAACAGGGTTGGTTACAACAAAAACCCACAGTAGGGTAGCTCTCCAGGAACAGGGTCACCTGTACCCTTATGCATAGACTATCAACACATGGAGTCTCTTCTAGACAATCTTCGTGTGCTTCTGACACCTGATTTGTACTTTTCTAAATACTACTGCATATGATTTTACAACTAAATATTCCTTGATATTAAAATAATGCAGCGCTACCGATACACTTGGCTATTCATTCATTGCAGTGCGAGTGAAAGTAGGGAGTGTTGAATAAAAACTTAAACTCATAACAGCAGTTTCTCACTGGTCATGGTTTTATGAAATCTCATGTAGGCTAGTATCAAACTTTGCTGTGGTTGGCGTACGGAAGAAAAAAGGAGCGCGAGCCTTTATCGTTGGCGTTTCTACAGAAATGTTTGGTGATCGACTAAGATCGCTTTCACGATCGACCGGTTGGTGACCCTGAACAGTCCCTGTTGTCGTCTTAAGTCTGGTTGTTACCTCAGTTCACTTTGATAACTGTATAACTTCCTCATACCGTAAGGACAGACAAACTAAATGTGCCACAAAGTCTTGTGATACAAGATTCTGTCTGACAAACTAGTTCTTGTGATACAAGATTCTGTCTGCCTTTAGTTCAGAGAGAATAATCTGGGCAACATCACCAGTAGGATTCCTTACATACACTGGTATAAAAATTGTGAAGACCATACAGTGCCTTTGTTTTTGAGTGACTTGTGTTGGATGTTTATATCATTAGCTGCCTCGCTACATGAGTTGACCTCTCAATGCTGAACATAGATTCACTACACTAGTCTCTTACTTTGTCTCTGCCTAGTGGTGAATCAATGGTAAATCACAACAATTAAAGACCACAGCATGGGATACAAGCATGTACTGTATTGTCCTGTTAATATTCATTACAGCTCACATCATTCAATTCACACCATTCAATCCCAGACATTCCCAATTGGCATTCTCAGTACACAGGCACAGACAACATCAAACAGCAGTCAGAAGGACAGTGATTCCTCACGAAACCCAGACATTCTTTTCCCCTCACAAAATGTAATCCATTGGAGTTAGTATTGTTGGCATATTTATGACATTTTGGCTTACTTCTTCAAAACATCATAATGTTGAATCTGTAGATGCTACAAAGCAACAATTAGTGTCATATGAAGCTTTAACGCTTGCTCTGGGGTCCTACTAATAACCCCAAACGATCAGTTCAGGTAAACATTTTGGGCGCGTTAATAATGGCTTGGTCGATTGGGTTGGTTCTCCTCTACACGCTAGAGGGAGCCATTTGATAATACATTAGACTCATAATACGGGTCCCTCAAAACGTCCATTAGCTCAAGCAATAGCTCTATTGATTCAGAAGGAGCTAGGCTATCATCCTGTGCTAACGCATTGACTATTTCCTACCCAGAGCAATAGCTCAAATGTAAAAAAAAAAAAAGTGTATGAACAAGAATTTTGTTTTAAATGTGATGTTTCATGTGTTATGTCTGATAGAGCAGTGACTATTATGCAATGATAGATTAGAATCATCGCTATCGATACAGCACAAACATCAGACAAACAATGGCCCTTGTAGACTTCAATAAATGACTGCCGTTTATTTTTTAAATATACAGTTGAACATAATATACTCTGCGGGCATATCAACAGTTTCAGACTGGGGTGTCTGCTACTTTTAGCGTTATGATCCAATTTGTAAGCATTACCAACAGAGTGAAAGTGAAAACGGATTTCTGCTGGTGATTTTCAGGATGTGCAATGATACAAGTAAAAGGAGGGCTGTGATTGGCTACATTGCCAATTTCTCTGGATAAAAATGGGTCATAACTTTAACTAGCAGATGCCACTCTTGAACTTTGATATGCACGTAGACTAAAGTATATTATGTTCAACAATATATTGAAAAATTTAAACAAATTTTATATTCAATTTATATCTGTCAATATTCAATGAATGTAAAAATGTTTTATTGAAATGAAAATACTAGAGAGGTAAAGCTTCGTATGACACAGATCTTTGCTTTAGCATCTACAGATGAAACATCATGCAGCCTTAAAAGGAGGCCTAGGTGAGGTCCAAAATGACATACATATGCCAACTTTGATTCATTATTTCTCAATTATGCTTTTAGATACAAAGTGTCAAATATATGACAACAATCCTTCCTCCAAAGGACTATTCCATAGATGACATTTCGTGAAAATCATGGTATTGTTTTTTGTCTGGTTCCGTGAGGAATCACTTATTAGTATTACATGTCAAACAACATTTGAAGAGGGGGTCCTCTGTAGTCGATAGTGATCCTGACCATCCGATTGACATAGTGGCAGGTACAGTACAGTTGACTGAAGCCGTATGTATGTAGCTGCAGAAACGTTACAGAAAGTAGAATCTAAAAGGTCCATTTATAAGACATAGCACGCAGCCCTTGACAAGGGTTAGCGGTTTTTATCCAGGAGGAAAGTGGCTAGTGCTGCTCCCATTTTCCCTTTGACAAGTGAAAGCAGTTCCTATACAGGGAGGAAATGGTGGGAGAGGGAAGAACGTGGCGTTAATCCATTTCCGAAGAGAAGGCTGTTCAAGGCACCATAACTGGATCACAAGTGTTTTGGTCCTCGTTCGAGCATGTCTTGAGTTGGTACAATTTCTTTGAATTAACACAAGAGTATCGTACAAAAATACCCTCCCCCTCGTCGAATATTAAAAGTAGAAATGACCAACGAATTTGTACACTGACAATGTGCAAATCAAGGCACTATTGACATTACATTGAGCAAACTGTTTAGGTCTTCTCATAAGGAGACCTTGGAATGGAAATGTGCAATAACCTGCAGTTTTTCCTCATGAAAACTAAGTATTTAAAAAAGAAAACGTTTGTCCATAGAGTCCATGCGGCCGCACAAAATGCAGCGCAAACTTGATTTAATTTGTCTCTTAAAAAAACTAAAACAATATATATTAAGTGTAGAAAAAGTGCTTGGTGACACATCCTGTTATTATCAGGCATAAGTCACAAGTATATAAACACATCCACAATCGGTTTCCATGGCAACATCGACAATAACAGACTCCATACGGTATCCTCCAGGCCGCTCCTGACTGAGGGGGCCCACCATAGATATCCAGTTATGTATCGAGTTCTATTCTGCCTCCTGTCTGTCAGGCCTGGTCACTATAGGGGATGTTGGCGTCTAAGGGCCTTGCTGGTGGTCTGGAAGCTTTACGGGGTAGAGATAGAGAGGGAGGAGAAGGTGGGAGAGGGGAACAGGTCCTTATCTGGACTGATGTACAGGGACTGGGTGCCGGCTTTGCGTCGGGCGGGCTGCTTCCACCTCTTGATCAGGCTGAAGCCACGGCTGGCAGGAGGGTTGAGGGCCACAACAGGGGGTTGCAAGTGGACGCCCGGCGGCAGCTTTACCGTGCCGGGATTGATGGGGCGGTGGCGTTGTTTTCGGGAGGTGGAGCCAGAAGAGACTAGGTTGCAGAGAGAGGAACGACCCCTGGGGCCTTAAACCTCTTGGCCAGGTCAGCTTGGCCTAATTCAGAAGGAGAGAATCTCTCCCTGGAAGAGGGACGAGAAAGTAAGTGTTAGGAGGGGGAAAAAAACAGCATCATCCACTCAGAGTTCGAGAGTAACAGCCATCCTGAAAGGGCTCAATATCACCACAAATAAACACCATGTTAGTTTCGGTCCATGTTTCTGCGTGACACACAGACACTCATGCACAAAACATTGCTTGTGAAACTGGGAGCCTCCAACCTGCTAGAGAGCAGACGGCACCTCCGCCACCCTCTTTAAATGCACCAGCACCAGCTTGTCCAGACCTGCATCAGAGACAACATGGACAGACTGGGCCGGGTAGGCCGATGACAAACTCACAGGTGTGAATAGCTAGGAAAGGGGGACTGTACCTTTAATACTGACCTTCGGGCTCAGAGTTGTGGCAGGCTCTCAGAGCTCACCGACGCCTCAGAATCCAGGTTCTCCTGGTCTGAACCAGGCTGCTCCAGCTCTGGCAGTCTGTAGGCTAGTTCCTCCCTGGAAAATAGGGGGAAGACAGAAAACAGAGCGGTTACAAAGGTAACCAAGGGTTGGTGGATCTCCACAACCCAAAACTATAACAATCAGATATAACCATTGGATATGAATATAACCAGTGTATAAATCACAGTATTAAAATGTGCTGAATTCAGTGGTGAATCTAGGCGTGACTCAGAGGCTCTGCTCGGTTCTTACTTCTCCTGTTTGATGGACTTGATACGCGCCATCAGGTTCTTCTCAGCCTCCGTATCGGAGTCCAGCGGTACGTCGTTCCCAGAGGACTCTTTCTCATGCACCTGGGAGAGAACACACAGTTACTTAGGACACCTCAACGATTGGGCTATCGCAATGGCAAGTCTACACCACACTGGTTAAGAGGATGAGAGGGTGAATGAATGGAGGGGAATGGTGGGGGGGATGCCTGTGTTAAGTAATCATGCATAGTGTTGCATAAGGTACCAGGGAACCATGGTACCTTAAGGCAGGCAGGAGGTTGTGTCACAATCAGTAGAGAGAAACAGGCACTTACGTTATGCAACCACACATGTAGGAAAATGTCAGTATCGGATGGGAAGGGTTTTATGCCCTATAGAACTATTGAATGCAGCTTGAGACTGCAAATCTAAGCAGAAGTCATGTCATATGATACAAGGTTATTTTACACCAGGAGAAAAAAAGAAATTGTCAAGAAAGACAAGTCATTCCCATGTCAAGCATTCCCCATTTCCCAGAGTTCCAATGCTTGGTACCGGTTAACAGGAAGAATCCACAAATCATCCCTCTAATCCCGAGGTTGTGCTGTGTGGAATCATGTATGTTCCACACAGCCCAAGTGACTTATGATCAAGAGTTATGTGACTAGTCAGACCATACAAAAGTCAAACCATACACAACAAATCCTATGTAGAAAAGACCAACAACACCATCACCCTGAAGAACCTTCCCATCCCAGACGCTGGGGACCGAAACAAATATGCAGTATTACAGGGGTCTAACAAGTTCCCGGAGAGCTACTAAGAGCGGGTAAGGTACGCAGGCTTTTGTTACAGCGCGGCACTAACAACTTTACTGATCATGGTCTTTACCCGGGTCCACGATTCGTTGACTTAGGTGTGTTAACGCTGGGCTGGAACAAAAGCCTGCATGCCCCGTAGTTCTCCGAAACCATAGTTGGGTGACCACTGCAATATTGTATACTACCAGTTAGTATGAAAAGGAGGGGAGGGGGAGGGTCATCGACTACTACACGTCATGCACAGACGGGTGGACATGGCAAACTGCATCTAGCTACCAGGAGCACTGGAGCTAAGTGGATACGTACCACCACTCCTTTGTACGGGGCAGAATACCTGAGGGGCAAATGCCAGTGCAGCTGAAGAAAGGGAGAACCACAAAACAATGAGCAGTAACCCATGGTGGACATGGGACAATAGAGAGTAGAACACTGCCCAACAGTACATCAAGTCTGTGACTACGGTCGGTTTGCCTAGTGAGTCTATGGACCTGGTACGTGTCAGGGTCAATCCCATTTCAATTCAGGAAGTAAACTGAAATTCCAATTCCAGATGTTTCTCATAGAGGCATTAAGGAAAACAAATTGAAATGTCAGTTGACTTCCTGAATTGACATGGGATTGACCCCAACCCTGGGTATTGTTCAGACAGACCAAGGCACGTAGCATTGTGCGTACCGTGTTCTGCCTCTTGAGTTTGAGCTGGTTGACGGCCAGAGCCTCGTCATACTCCAGCTGTTCAATCTCTTCCATCTTCTCGTTGTACTTTCGGATCTGCTCGTTGATCAGCATCTCCACACACCTGGGACACAGACATTACATGTTAGTCATCCAATTATGTTGTGTTAAAAGGCACTGCATTGTTTTCCATAGAGAGTGTGTCCTACCTAGTTGCCTAGGTACTGCATTGTTTTCCATAGAGTGAGTGTCCTACCTAGTTGCCTGAACAAAATAATCACTTGATAACAGCAAAGACTAGGGTTGAGATCAATCAAATTCATTCTAAATGGACCATTTATCTTATTGTATTTTCCCCCCCTTCATTTTAATTGATTTTTTCCAGATATATAAAGTAACAGTGGTTCCGGTCTATGCAGTGACTTACGTGGTGGTCTTAGCTACGTCCCTCATGCTCATTAGCGGGTCGGCGCTGTCTGGACAGCGGAGGATGCAGGGTGCAAACACGATGGCCAGGGAGTTGGGAGACATGCGGTTGTGAGACTCCTCCTTAGACACTCTGGAAGAGGAAATAAAC
Source organism: Brachymystax lenok tsinlingensis (assembly GCA_030435695.1). Classification (NCBI taxonomy): domain Eukaryota; kingdom Metazoa; phylum Chordata; class Actinopteri; order Salmoniformes; family Salmonidae; genus Brachymystax; species Brachymystax lenok. The sequence goes on from CM059790.1 coordinate 13,071,939, forward strand.
ATAACTCATGTTTGAGGGGAAAAATCGCATTCATCCAGCAACATACACTGAGCATGGTGTTTTTTTGTCATTAATCCTTTATTCGAGAGCCCCAGCCATGAGTATCGCACCTGACTAGATGGAAGGCGAGTCTTTCCAAGGTGTTGAAGCATGCGGTGGGGAGCTGTTCCAACACTTTGTAGATGGCACTTAGCTGTTCTTGCTTTTCAGGAAGTTCTAGAGAGGAGAAAAATAACAAAGCCACAATGTAACAATGGCACAATATTACACCACATTTCAACATTCAGTAGAATATACAAAGGAGAGCATAACCCACATGGGCTGATATAGGGGCTGTTGGGGATGTAAATTATTACAAAATGAAAAGAAGAATGGAGAAGAGCCATGGTCAATAGTGGGGTAGAGTTTTGTCTAAACCTAGCCTTATAACAGGACTCACCTACGGCCCGAAGGAAGTCATTGTAATGAGTGAAGGTCATGAGCGGGTCAGGCAGCTCCCTCAGCCACTGTTTGACCAGCCCTGTCACTGTGTGGATGGGGTAGTCCTCCAGGCACACCAAGTGGGGGTCTGCCACACAACATCAACCATTACACAAGTCATGGAATGGGAACACAAAGAGGTATACTTATATCATACATAAGATCTTTAGGCACTATGAAATAAAACAAATACAAGTACTCTGGTGCTTGTGCAGGCGTTACGTGTTAAGTACGTCTTATGTAGAACCCTTCAAGTGTTAACCTTCAATATCTTTGTAGCTCTCTGAAAGCGCTGCTATACTGTTTATGCTATGGCTGGTCCTTACCAGTCTCCATTAGCTGGTGGAGCTCCTTCATGCGGTTGGCAGAGCCAGACTTGCGGTAGATCCCCTCTGTGTACAGGCCATTCATCTCCACGTGCTCCAGCATCATCTCCAGCACCATGGGAACAGTGTTCTTATCGCTGGTCAGGTGACAGACTCGCACCCCAAAGTGCAGGCCTCCAGACTCCTCATCATTCTGCATACAGACACCAACAGTCAGTGGCAGGTTAGTCACATAAGAGTAACATAGGGACCAATCCTAACTTGACATTAGCCAACCTAAATCATGGTCCAAGAACGAGGTTAAAGTTTACCTTTTTGACACAAAACGTGGAGCAGTCTGTGACAATTTTGCAGAGGCACTTCTTGTGGCACACCATCTTGCAAACTGGAGGAATCCAAATATTAACTTAGCATTTGTGTTCACGGTGGGGCTCAGAAGAACGTAAAAACAATTCTCAACATTCACATCAATCATTTGGAGTGTCGTACTTGTTACTTGAATGTGAATGTTGTCAGAATATGTGTGTGTGTGTGTGGTACTCACAGCTACACATGCAGGCTTTCTCCATGCCCCAGATATAGGAGCTGCACTGGTCACAGGACTGCATGATGTTAACCTGGTACGTGCTGAACACATGGTCCAAAGGGTTTTCCATCTAAACCATAGGACACATTGATATAAATCTTTATAGTCATTTCATTGAATACATACAGGTACCTGCCAAAATAATGTAAACACTTGTGTAAATGAGCATTTGCTTCCACACAAGTGTGGTTCCTGAGTTAATTAAGCAATTAACATTGCATCATGCATAGGGTCATGTATAAAAATGTTGGGCAGGCCATTATTTTGGCTACCATAGGATGACAATGCCCCCATCCACAGGGCCCGAATGGTCACTGAATGGTTTGATGAGCATGAAAACGATGTAAACCATATGCCACGGCCATCTCAGTCACGATATCTTACACTTATGGGAGATTCTGAAGCGGTGCCTGAGACAGCGTTTTCCCATCAACAAAAGACCACATTTTATGTGGAAGAACGGTGTCGCATCCCTCCAATAGAATTCCAGACACTTGTAGAATCTATGCCAAGGTGCATTGAAGGTGTTCTGGCTCGTGGTGGCCCAACGTTTCCTTTATTTTTCCAGTTACCCGTTTCTTGCCATATTGAGAACAGAGTGGACAGATTTTAGGGCTGATCCTTTGTACTTACACCCTTGTCTTTTTTCCGCCTCTTCTTCCGAGTTTTATCAGGCTGAAATACAGACAAACACATCAATACCTAATTCATTTAATCCATATATTAATCAATGCAGTGTTTATCATACAGCAGTCGAGCAAAGCGAGGCACTGGTTCTACAAAAGCCTTGTGAATGGTTTTAATGACTAAAACCCAAAGTGCTGTTCATGCCCACTGTTATAGCATAAAGCCTTCCTCAGGGTGCTTGGATTTGCCTACTGCAATAATTTAGGGATTTTTCTGCAATTGAAATCCTTGGGTGGGCCTATGTTCAAACGGTGTACAAATAAATACGTGTTAGAAATTCATTTTCGGGATGGAAAAACGCTTATATTGTAAACTTAGACTAAAACAAGCTATAAAGTATGTAGAAAAGATAATGGACCCGTTATATTTTTCAATAAGATAATCTTTGGGAGCTAACAATCACCAAAATAAAAGCTACACAGTCGGGAGAAGAGAAAATTCAACAATGAATTTAGCAGTATTGATTGTTTTTCTGTTTGAGAAAAAGAACTCACCATTAGCCATAGCAAAATGCATAGAATTGCAGGAAGCTTTCAAACTGCAAAATGTGTAGAATTGCAAGAAATTGGCTTAAAAATGCCTACACCGCCAAGATGGGGGGCCTTAAAAATGTTCAGTCGCGCTGACGGGCAGACTGAGCCCATTGCCACACCAACCACCTAAGTCAAGCCTCTTTCTGAACCCCAGATAATAGCCCTATGACAAAATTAGCAAGTTCACCTTGGCTGGTTCTGCTTCCTCCTTCTTGATCTCTCCCCGTATGAAGCCGTCCAGGACAGACTGGAAGAGATGGACCACCAGCTGCACCTCACCCTTCTGCTTGTCTCCGGCCAGGCTGATCACCCTGTTTCGGTAGCCTCGCATCAGACCGTTGTAGCCAATGCTGGGTTTCTGTCCACCACGAGAGACAGAGAGAGACAGAGAGAGACAGAGAGAGAGTCAGAAATGCATCAAGCATCACCCATTCATAATCCATAGTGTGTGTGTGTGTCCACATACCGGGAGAGAATACATTCCCTTGATGGTCTCTCTGAACTGCACGGTGGCTGTGATGAAGATGTTCTCGGTTGCCGACAACTGCTTCCCCCTGGAGCGGAAGTCATTCACCTACAGACAGAGATTAAACACGTGGTCAATTGAAAATATCGCAGAACATACAATAAGTGTATTTTACTTTTATGCACCTGGAAACTACACAATGTGTGTCACGGAAAGCAACCCTCGTAACAGTTAGGCTTTAGCTGTATGAAAAAGCAGAAAAGCGGTCCGACCTGATTCCCCAGGAACTCATCCAGGTGTCGGAGCTCGTTGGCGTTGGTAATCTCCCGGTCCAGTGAGGCTTTCCACTGCTCTGAGACCCGCATGGCCTGGCTGATCTTGATGGTGGGGTTCCGGCTCACCGCCCGACCTCCAATAGCCGGGTCTGGGTGGGAGCGGGATGTGTGAGAGAGGCAGGGTTGCATGAAAGAGAGAGAGCAGTGTTGTCAATATGTACAAATATCATTATTCGAGAAAAAAAACAGTGCTTGGAATAAAGATATCCAACTTTGCTGTAGAATCTGATAGCCATCAAAGCTCTAAAACTAAAAAGTTCAACAAGCTGTAAAACGTAGATTGTTGGGACCTGGGAGCATTTTATATATATTGTGAACAAAAATATAAATGCAACATGAAATTCTTACAAAGATTTCACTGAGTTACAGTGCCTTGGAAAAGTATTCATCCCCCTTGGCGTTTTTCCTATTTTTGTTGCATTACAACCTGTAATTTAAATTGATTTTTACTTTGATTTAATGTAACGGACATGCACAAAATAGTCCAAATTGGTGAAGTGAAATAAAATTGCTTGTTTAATAAAAATTAAAACAAATTTAAAAATGAAGTGGTGTGTGTATATGTATTCACCCCCCTTTGCTATGAAGCCCCTAAATAACATCTGGTGCAACCAATTACCTTCAGAAGTCACATAATTAGTTAAATAAAGTCCACCTGTGTGCAATCTAAGTGTCATATGATTTGTCACATGATCTCAGTATATATCCACACCTGTTCTGAAAGGCCCCAGAGTCTGTAACACCACCAAGCAAGCGGCACCATGAAGACCAAGGAGCTCTCCAAACAGGTCAGGGACAAAGTTGTGGAGAAGTACAGATCAGGGTTGGGTTATAAAAAAAAATCTGAAACTTTGAACATCCCACAGAGCACCATTAAATCCATTATAAAAAAAATTGAAAGAATATGGCACCACAACAAACCTGCCAAGAGAGGGCTGCCTACCAAAACTCACAGACCAGGAGGGCATTAATCAGAGGCAACAAAGAGACCCCCTGAAGGAGCTGCAAAGCTCCACAGCGGAGATTGGAGTATCTGTCCATAGGACCACTAAGCCGTACACTCCACAGAGCTGGGCATTATGGAAGAGTGGCCAGAAAAAAAAAGCCTTTGGCGAACAAGGAACGTGGGAGACTCCCAAAACGTACAGAAGAATTGTCAGAATTGAAGGATGGCGCTAAATACTGGGAAATTCTTGAGGGAAACCCGTTTCAGTCTTTCAGAGATTTGAGACAGACGGAGGTTCACCTTCCAGTAGGACAATGACCCTAAGCATACTCCTAAAGCAACACTCGAGTGGTTTAAGGGGAAACATTTAAAATGTCATGTGGTATGGGGGGGTGAAGTTATGCACGCTCAAGTTCTGTTTTTTTGGTCTTATTTCTTGTTTGTTCCACAATAAAAATTTGTTTGCATCTTCAAAAGTGGTTGGCATGTGTAAAATCAAATGATACAAACCCCCCCAAAATCCATTTTAATTCCAAGTTGTAAGGCATCAAAATAGGAAAAATGCCAAGGGGGTGAATACTTTTGCAAGCCACTGTACAGTTCATATAAGGAAATCAGTCAATTTAAATAAATTAGGCCCTAATTTATGGATTTTACATGACTGGGTAGGGGCACAGCCATGGGTGGGCCTGGGGGGGCATATACCCACCCACTGGGGAGCCAGGCCCAGCCAATTTTCCCCACAGAAAGGGCTTACACAGGTGACGATTACACAGGTGAAGAAGCCGGATGTGTAGGTCCTGGGCTGGCGTGGTTATACGTGGTCTCCGGTTGTGAAGCCTGTTGGAAGTACTGCCAAATTCTCTAAAACTATGTTAGAGGCGGCTTATGTTAGACAAAGGAACATTCAGTTCTCTGACAACAGCTCTGCTGGACATTCCTACAGTCAGCAAGTCAATTGCACACTCCCTCAAAACATCAGTGGCATTGTGTTGTGTGACAAAACTGCACATTTTAGAGTGACCTTTTGTACACAGTTCACCTGTGTAATGATCATGCTGCTTAATCAGTTTCTTGATATGCCACATCTGTCAGGTGGATGGATTATCTTGGCAAAGGAGAAATGTTCACTAACAAGGAGGTAAAAAAAAAAAAATAACATTTGAGAAATAATATTTTTGAAAATATGGAACATTTCTGGTATCTTGTATTTCAGCTCATGAAACATGGGACCAATACTTTACATGTTGCGTTTATATTTTTTTCAGTATATATATATATATATTGTTTTGTACATGAAATGAAAGCTTTTAACTTCATTCCAAATTCGTTTTTTTTTTTTTTTTTTCCCACAGGGTTTTTCATATCACTGAGTAGATAAACTCAGCAAAAAAAGAAACGCTCTCTCACTGTCAACTGCGTTTATTTTCAGCAAACTTAACATGTGTAAATATTTGTATGAACATAAGATTCAACAGACAAACTGAACAAGTTCCACAGACACGTGACTAACATAAATGGAATAATGTGTCCCTGAACAAAGGGGGGGGGTCAAAATCAAAAGTAACAGTTGTTTTATCTGGTGTGGCCACCAGCTGCATTAAGTACTGTAGTGCATCTCCTCCTCATGGACTGCATCAGATTTGCCAGTTCTTTCTGTGAGATGTTACCGCACTCTTCTACCAAGGCACCTGCAAGTTCCCGGACATTTCTGGGGGGGAATGGCCCTAGCCCTCACTCTCCGATCCAACAGGTCCCAGACGTGCTTAAATGGGATTGAGATCCGGGCTCTTCGCTGGCTATGGCAGAACACTGACATTCCTGTCTTGCGGGAAATCACGAACAGAACGAGCAGTATGGCTGGTGGCATTGTCATGCTGGAGGGTCATGTCAGGATGAGCCTGCAGGAAGGGTACCACGAGGGAGGAGGATGTCTTCCCTGTAACGCACAGCGTTGAGATTGCCTGCAATGACAACAAGCTCAGTCCGATGATGCTGTGACACACCATGACAGACCCTCCACCTCGATCCCGCTCCAGAGTACAGGCCTCGGTGTAACGCTCATTCCTTCAACGAGAAACGTGAATACGACCATCCCCCCTGGTGAGACAAAACCACAACTCGTCAGTGAAGAGCACTTTTTTGCCAGTCTTGTCTGGTTCAGCGATGGTGGGTTTGTGCCCATAGGCGACATTAGCGCCGGTGATGTCTGGTGAGGACCTGCTTTACAGCAGGCCTACAAGCCCTCAGTCCAGCCTCTCTAAGCCTATTGCAGACAGCCTGAGCACTGATGGAGGGATTGTAAATCGGGCAGTTGTTGCCATCCTGTACCTGTCCCACAGGTGTGATGTTCAGATGTACCGATCCTGTGCAGGTGTCGTTACACGTGGTCTGCCACTGCGAGGGCTATCAGCTGTCCATCCTGTATCCCTGTAGCGCTGTCTTAGGCGTCTCACAGTACGGACATTGCAATTTATTGCCCTGGCCACATCTGCAGTCATCATGCCTCCTTGCAGCATGCCTTAGGCACATTCACGCAGATAAGCAGGGACTCTGGGCATTTTTCTTTTGGTGTCCTAAGTTTTCATAACTGTGACCTTAATTGCCTACTGTCTGTAAGCTGTTAGTGTCTTAACGACGTTCCACAGGTGCATGTTCATTAACTGTTTATGGTTCATTGAACAAGTGTTTAAACCCTTTACAATGAATATCTGTGAAGTTATTTGGAATTTTACAAATTATCATCTTTGAAAGACAGGGTCCTGAAAAAAGGACTTTCTTTTTTTGCTGAGTTTATAACATCCCCTTTATAACTCCAAACTCTCATGCACTGCCATAGCAAGAGGCTAGAGCCAGATTCATGAAAGGTCCAAACTATCTTGTTTTGATAAGAGCTTAATCCTACATGCGTCATTATTTACCCTGAAAGAAAAAAACATGGATTTTCTCTCTGGGTCCCATGTTCAGGAAGTGGCTGACCCTGTATCACCCCTACATCCCTGCACTCTTCCAGCACCTTCACATGATTAAGACCACAGCCAATTCCAGACAAGACTGGATCAGCACAAATAATTTGGGCCTTATTGTATAACCTATTGTAGAACTAGGACACAGTTTTTCCTGGTCAGATCACATATTTGGTGTTCCTCAAGGCTGCGACCAGGTGCTTCTTACCTTCTCCTCGTTCGATCAGGGCCTCGGCCATGGTCAGATCTCCATCGTCAGGGGTCTGAGGCTCCTTATGGGAACGTTTCTTCAGGATCTTCCTCAGGAACCCTGAGGGTCTACAGCACAATCAAACTGTCAACACCACACTCAGTCAATGCAAATGCACTGTAAGTCTAACAGTTATTAACGTGTATTATGTTTTTTAATGGGTTTGATTGTTCTTGGTGCGAGACTTCACTATAGTAAATAGGCACAGGTGAGTAATGTATCTAATCCTAATAATATGCATGACAATCACAAGAGTACCTGTTGTTCAGACTTATAGATCACATCTGCCACCATGCATGAGAACTGGATAGAACATGCTTTGTTTTAGTGAACAGATGTGTGAGATGTGAATGCTGAATCTTTATGAAGTGTGAATATCAAGGGGCAGACCTGTGAGGGTTTTTGTATGTAAGACTACAATACTACATTTTGTCATCGGTACAGTCCAGCACCACATATTTTCAAGGTTTACAACTCTGCTCACTGAGAACCATGGTAACAATCCTAAGCAAAATCTAAATAAAGCGCAATATTCAATCTTCCAATCCGATAACTTTGTCATGGCACAGCGCATTCAAAAAAGTGAATTAATGAAAGAGTAAATGAAGTTAAGGAATTTATCCCATCCAATAACAAACTGTCTCTATAGCTATATATGGGAAACTCTAGTTTGTGCAGCAAGCCACATGGAGCTGGACAGTTTGATTACACAAGAAAGAGTGTTTTCCCATGGGCCATCTGACTCAGACCTCCTGGGTGGATGAAATAGTCTGCTGAAGTTTTTCCCTCCCCTGTTACTTTATTAGCCTCTATACATCACCATCACACAAGTATTGGGGTTATCCAGAAGGCCCTTAGGACATCATAGTATGCGATTTGACATCCAAAACCCAAGGCATCAAACCATAATATTGGCCAAGTAAGGTTCTAATCTACACCACTAGTTCCCAAACCATTTTATGCTGTGACCTGCCAAAAGCTTTGGAACGCTCTTATGACTCATCAAATAAACAAAACCAATATTTCTCAGTCCAACCCAGTCTCTTTTCACAACCCAAAAGGAATCAGCCATGAATCAAGCCGGGACTATTCTGTTCCCCATCCTGCTGTACAATATCTCCCATTCGTTTCCCTGAAGCACCGTACTTCTCTGGGGTGGAAGGGTGAGTGTGGACAGTGTCCTGGTGGCCTGAGGTGTCATGGGTCCTCCTCTTCATGCTGCCCTTTGACCCATCCTCTGTAGAAGACTGGCGATACACGGAGAAAAAAATAAGAACAATGTGAGGAATCAAACTATACAATTCCCTTCCCATTGAGCAGGTGTTCAAAAGCACAGTTTGAAAATATAAGGCCTTGTTAGAAACTCAATGGTGATAGATCATTTGTTTCAGTTGTGAGAGGAAAGAGATGACATTTCCAGCAATCAAGAATGGCCCCAACCAAATAGCAACCAATAAAACTTCCATGAGAACCCCACCTACACAACTTCAAAAGATTTCCATGAGTAACAAACCTACCCAACTTCCAGAAACACCCAATCTTGGGACAATTACCTTAAGTTCACCACTTCTCATAATTGATACAAAAATTTTGGATAACGCTCTTATTTTTTTACCTGATACACCCATGTTTATTCCCATCAGCACATTGACCTTTTTTTGTGGTGGAGTTGGGGGTAAGCCTTATTGAGTCCACAAATAATCTAGGACCACTTGTTATTTAAATAACAAATGAATAATTCAATTGGAAAATGAGAGTTGTGTTAGTAATCCACTGGAAAGTCAACACACTTAAAGTAAGAGCCTGGCAAAATGGTAGCTATGTTACAACTCATTTTTTTGCTGCCATGGACATGACATTTGATAAAAGAAGATTAACTGCTGGGTGAAATAGCCCATTATGACACACATGGCTTGCCCAAACTCTGCCGAAACAGCTAAATCATGACGGTCGACCAGAAAGGGTTTCATTGTGGAGTTGATCAACCCTGGAGTGTATACACTCCTAAGCCTCTTTATTATGTTCTGTATTACATCTAAGGAAGTGTATGATGATGGGGTTAAACACTATGGCAGAAAAGGTCAGAAAATGGAGTCCAGAGATAAAGAGCCAAAGGTGTGCGAGGATGCACCAGGTTTGCTTTGGCTGGCAGGGCTCAGTTTCTCTGAGGTGGCAAGCTGTGCTCTGGCTTTGTGATTATACCTTATCCATGGACTTTGAGTGCAAGGGCCTGCTTGGGCCCACAGGGGACAAAGGGAAGCAGGTCCAATAGTCCACTTCTGCACTTTTCTTAAAAGGGCGAGCGTCTACGAGCTAGACGACGTTTGTGTTTGGCACGTTTACGGTAACGTGATCTGACCTAGCCAGAAAAGCACAACGACACTTTGAGCTTCCATTCAGATGCCTTGCAGGAAGGATGTGATTGGCTAGCTTCAGCCTGTTCAGATCTGATGTGCTGCCCTCATATTTGATGAAAAAAAAACAGTTAATAAGGCAAGGCACACAACATGGTGGGTATAATACTAGAGCAACGAGCATGTTACCTCTCTGTTTGACGTAGCACCAGCCGATCCAGGGGACATAGCATCAAAAGACGACGAGTTTCCAACACTCCTGGAAATAAAGTAAGCATGATACAGAGATGAGGGAAATTAATGCTCATAACTGGGGGAATCATCAGTCCTTCCTCATGATGCAAAAACAATAACATCCTGAAGGAAGTATATCTAAGTGTAGATATCAGAAGGATATGAAATGTCGTACTGTGAATATTTTTTTATCCTGTCCTTGCTGTGGGCCTCAGGAGGACTGGTACTCTCTGGTTGTTGTACGTCAATCTTCCTCTCCTTCCATTTCTCTGCCTTCTCCTTCATGGCGTCCTGTTGGCTGTAGCAAGTCAGGTTGCCTGGACCCAGTACCTCATGGCCGTTCCTGTTAGCCATTGGCTCAGGGTGATTCAGGGGTAAGGTGCTGGGGCGTATAGGAGCAGGGGTTGTGGCTTTGTCTTCCTTCTTCCCCTTGTCTTCCTTCTTCCAGGCTACAAAGGTGTACTGGTCCATCTCCTTGCTGTCCGTCCGCTCAGACCGGCCTTTTGGCTTTCCCTCGGGTCGGCTGGCTGCCTCCTGGGCTGGCTCCTCCTTGGTGGCTGCCGAGGCGACCCGCTTACTCTCTCTCTGGCTGTGCTCCAGGCCCCGCTGGCGCCGAAGCTCCCTCTTCTCCTGGCTCCTGGAGGCTGGGACCTTGCGGAGGGGGGGAGGTCGTAGCTTCTTCTGCCCCAACTGGGGATCTGTGGAGGGGGAAGCCTCCGCAGCCACCTGAGCCCCCTTGTCTCTCTCTGGTGAGTGGGGGGCAGCTGCCTCTGTGGTCCCCTCCTCCTCGGGCTCCTCTGAGTGGGCTTCCTCCAGTTCCTCCACAGCCTGGCTCTCCTCCTCCGGCTGGGGCCCAGCCTCAGCACGGTTGCCCTCATCAAGCTGGGAGACTGCAAAGGAATTCCCCTTTTCCACCTCAGGAGGTGAACTAGCTGCAGCCTCTCCATCTTTCACTTCCTCCCTCTGCTCCTCCTTGTCCTGGACAGGCACTTTGTCCCAATGTCGGCTCTCATCTAGAGTCCTTTCAGCTGCCACCTGTGCCTCTGGTTCCTCCTGTGTCTCAGGTTCCTCATTGACGCTTTCTGCCTGCCTCAGCTTTGCCTCCTCATTCTCCCTCGCCCTCCTCTCCGCGGCCTCCCACTCTGCCTCTTTCTTTCTCCTGAACGCTTCTTCCTCTGCATCCATTTCCAGTCGGGTTGCCTCCTCTGCCTCTCTCACTAGCCTGGCTGCCTCTTCCTTTGCCCTCCTCCTGGCCTTTTCCCTCCTGGCCTCCTCATCCTCATCCTCCTTTTTCCTCCTGTCCTCCCGTATTGAATGACACCTGTAAATTCCAACATGATTCAGAGCTGGTTCAACATCCATATCACAATGTTAGGCATCTCTTAACATTTTCTAAGTATTTATAACAAATAACTGTGGGGATTCTGGCAACACCAGTACCAGAATTCATGAGATGTTGTTAATAACTTAGTTACTGTTTACCGGTAGCTTGAGGCATTTCAAACGTTAAACACTACATTAAGTATTTCAGTGGTGTGGCCTGGTGCTGTACCTCCTCCGTGCAGAGTGTCCTCTGGCCAAAGCCTGTATCTTCTTGATGCTGGTCCGCCTGCGGAGGTACTGTGATCTCTGTCTAGAGCCCCTCCAAACGGCCTGAATCAGCGTGGCCGCCTGACACAGTCTCTCCTTGTGTTGCCTACGCCATGCACGCTGGAAGGGACGAACAGGGGCAAGAACACATTATTAGCCTGTCTGCAGAAATAGGATTGTCTCATATAGGAAGGCTATTGGACAATTTATATGTAGTTCTTTGTAAGAAATAGACACAGAAAAGTATAGTTTTCAAGGCATTCCATACAGGGGAAAGTAATATCTTTGAACTGACATCTGTGCCTTTTCTTAGACAGTTTTATGGCGGAACAAAGGATGGGTTATCATACAGCTTACCTGGATCAAGACGGCCGCCTGTCTCATCTCCAAGAAGTACCTCCTCTCCAGGCGCGCCCTGAACCAGCGCTGCAGGAAGATGATCTTACACATCACGTCCTTGTGCAGAGTGTCCTGCAGCTGCTGACGCTCTAGTTCCTTCAGGTAAACCTGAGGATCGCAATTGAATTCAAGAGATACATAAGCGAAAACTGTACATCTTATTATATCTCTTTGGAGAAAATAGGCTATCTGTCCATGTTCCTTGTGCTAATAGTTTAGAAAGTAACATCACTGTAGCCTATATCTTTAACCTATCATAGGAAAGTGAGGTTTCTGAGTAAAAAGAGTGAAGGAGCGCTTGTCTAACCTTGGTTTTGCCTATCTGGTAGGTGGTGTGGTCTAGATTCATCCTCTGGAACAAGGCTGAAATGTCCTCTGGCTTGGAGGGTGTGGCGTTTTTTGGGAAGCAGCACTCGGAACTGCTCGATGAATTCCTATAGGGACACATTTATGAAACGTATTCAGTTCGTTGACCAACACAATCACAGATTTTCGTGATATAGACAAACTACTTCACATTCATAACAGACAAAAAAATTGGGGTCCACCACATGACTAAGTAATTTCTCATGTCCACCGCACAATTTTCTTCATAACACATTCTTGTCCAGTACACGATTTTCTTCATAATGAATTCCAATTTGTTGTTAGGGTCTTGGAATTAGAGGTTACGGTAATTGGCCATGCCAATGTACACGATCACAGACATAACCATTGGAGGGGAGGGGGCGGGATTAGCGCATATCAGACAACTTTTTTTATCATGTGATTCGCACACACGTTTGGGTTTCTAGACCTTCACGTTATACACCCACCCACCCATCCTCCCCCGACCAACCCCATTTCTGTATGAAGTAACCTACTGCCTTTATCTGTGATTGAAGTGTACTGTCTTCAATAAAGACTTAAAGGTTGAGACCGAGTCTGCGTCTCTCACATGGATAGGCAGACTATTCCATAAAAATTGAGCTCTATAGGAAAAAGCCCTACCTCCAGCTGTTTGCTTAGAAATTCTAGGGACAGTAAGGAGGCCTGCGTCTTGTGACCGTAGCGTACGTGTAGGTATGTACGGCAGGACCAAATCGGAAAGATGGGTAGGAGCAAGCCCATGTAATGCTTTGTAGGTTAGCAGTAAAACCTTGAAATCAGCCCTTGCCTTAACAGGAAGCCAGTGTAGAGAGGCTAGTACTGGAGTAATATGATCAAATTTTGGGGTTCTAGTCAAGATTCTAGCAGCCGTGTTTAGCACTAACTGAAGTTTATTTAGTGCTTTATCCGGGTAGCCGGAAAGTAAAGCATTGCAGTAGTCTAACCTAGAAGTTACAAACGCATGGATTAACTTTTCTGCATCATTTTTGGGCAGAAAGTTTCTGATTTTTACAATGTTACGTAAATGGAAAAAAGCTGTCCTTGAAACAGTCTTGATATGTTCGTCAAAAGAGAGATCAGGATCCAGAGTAACGCCGAGGTCCTTCACAGTTTTATTTAGACGACTGTACAACCATCAAGATTAATTGTCAGATTCAACAGAAGATCTCTTTGTTTCTTGGGACCTAGAATTAGCATCTGTTTTGTCAGAGTTTAAAAGTAGAAAATTTTCCGCCATCCACTTCCTTATGTCTGAAACACAGGCTTCCAGGGAGGGCAATTTTGGGGCTTCACCATGTTTCATCGAAATGTACAGCTGTGTGTCATCCGCATAGCAGTGAAAGTTAACATTATGTTTCCGAATGACATCACCAAGTGGTAAAATATATAGTGAAAACAATAGTGGTCCCAAAACAGAGCCTTGAGGACTCTGACGTCCTTGGGTAGATGGAAGGATTCTGGAAGGGCATCTAGGAATCTTTGGGATGTCTGAGAATTTATAGCACGACTTTTGATGATCCTTGGTTGGGGTCTGAGCAGATTATCTGTTGCGATTTCAAACGTAATAAAATGGTGGTCCGATAGTCCAGGATTATGAGGAAAAACATTAAGATCCACAACATTTATTCCACGTGACAAAACTAGGTCCAGAGTATGACTGTGGCAGTGAGTAGGTCCGGAGACATGTTGGACAAAACCGACAGAGTCGATGATGGCTCCAAAAGCCTTTTGAGTGGGTCTGTGGACTTTTCCATGTGAATATTAAAGTCACCAAAAATTTTAATATTGTCTGCCATGACTACAAGGTCCGATAGGAATTCAGGGAACTCAGTGAGGAACGTTGTATATGGCCCAGGAGGCCTGTAAACAGTAGCTATAAAAGTGATTGAGTAGGCTGCATAGATTTCATGACTAGAAGCTCAAAAGACTAAAACGTGCTTTTTTGTTTTTGTAAATAGAAATTTGCTATTGTAAATATTAGCAACACCTCCGCCTTTGCAGGATCTTGTGGGGATATGGTCACTAGTGTAACCAGGAGGTGAGGCCTCATTTAACACAATAAATTCATCAGGCTTAAGCCATGTTTCAGTCAGGCCAATCACATCAAGATTATGATCAGTGATTAGTTCATTGACTAGAACTGCCTTGGAAGTGAGGGATCTAACATTAAGTAGCCCCATTTTGAGATGTGAGGTATCACAATCTCTTTCAATAATGGCAGCAATGGAGGAGGTCTTTATTCTAGTGAGATTGCTAAGGCGAACACCGCCATGTTTAGTTTTGCCAAACCTAGGTCGAGGCACAGACACAGTCTCAATAGAGTTAGCTGAGCTGACTACACTGACTGTGCTAGTGGCAGACTCCACTAAGCTGGCAGGCTGGCTAACAGCCTGCTGCCTGGCCTGCACCCTCTCATTGTGAAGCTAGAGGAGTTAGAGCCCTGTCTATGTTCGTAGATAAGATGAGAGCACCCCTCCAGCTAGGATGGAGTCCGTCACTCCTCAACAGGCCAGGCTTGGTCCTGTTTGTGGGTGAGTCCCAGAAAGAGAGCCAATTATCTACAAATTCTATATTTTGTGTGGGGCAGAAAACAGTTTTCAACCAGCGATTGAGTTGTGAGACTCTGCTGTAGAGCTCATCACTCCCCCTAACTGGGAGGGGGCCAGAGACAATTACTCAATGCCGACATCTTTCTAGCTGATTTACACACTGAAGCTGTGTTGAGCTTGGTGACTTCTGACTGTTTCATCCTAACATCGTTGGTGCCGACGTGGATAACAATATCTCTATACTCGCCAGATTTAGCCTTAGCCATCTTCAGATTAGCCTTATTGTCGGTAGCCCTGCCCCCTGGTAAACAGTGTATGATCGCTGGATGATTGGTTTTAAGTCTAATACTGCGAGTAATGGAGTCGCCAATGACTAGAGTTTTCAATTTGTCAGTGCTAAAAATGGTGGGAGGCCTCGGCATCTCAGACCCCGTAACGGGAGGAGTAGAGACCAGAGAAGGCTCGGCCTCTGACTCAGACCCGCTGATCATGCTGTTTAATTAGCTTATTGATGCAAGACACCTGTCAGGTGAATGGATTATCTTTGCAAAGGAGAAATGCTCATTAACAAATTTGTGCCCAAAATGGGAGAGAAATAAGCTTTTTGTGAGTCTGGGACCAACACTTTACAGGTTGCGTTTATACTTTTGTTCAGTATATATGTCAAAGTTGCGCAGTTAGCTATTGGTATATAATAAACAACAGATATTGCTTCCTTCCTGGTGTCTGCTGGCTATTTGAGTCAGTGAAGAGGTGCAGCGTACCTGGAAGGCGTACTTGGCTCCATAGCCAGACCTTCGGATGCGAACAGTCTCCAGCATGCCTGTGTAGCGTAGCTGTTGCAGCACCAGGGTCTCGTTCAGGCACATCTCTTTCTGTACACACAGATACACAGCATGTCGTTAGAGGAACGAACTCAATCACTTTCATCATCTTGGTTGTAAGTAGTAGCCTAAATGTTCTTTATTTATGCATACACATGTACGGATAATGTAATGTATAATAACTGATACCAATAATGTATAGATGCTTGTGTTATAGATGACTCCAAATGAAACTGTACCATGTTTTACTATAACTACTTTTAGTGTCACAAAACTATGAGTTGTCCACAATGTGGTTTTTAAAATCAGTATTTTGTATTGTCAACTATCGTATCATTGTGGAGTGGCACTTATAAAAAAATAAATGAACGGCAACTCTTGTAAAACATGTTTTTAGTAAAGTGACTTTACCTTCTCAGAGTTGGAGCGAATACAGCGGACGAAGAAGGGCTCCGCTCTGCCCAGATTCTCCAGCAGCTTTGTCAGAGAGGTCTGTCAATATAAAAAGGGACTTATCAATTAAAACTTACCTCAACAAATAAACATTTCCCCATGTTCTTTATTTTATTTATTCGTTTATTTGTCAGGGACAATGCAGCGCACATTATTACATACATAATTATCACAGTCAGCCATAATAATATGTGTAGATGTGTTGCATTTCTAGCCAATAGGCTAATTTGCAACCCCAGTCCCTGGTCAGGCCTTTCTAAACAGGTAATCCAAATATATCATTTTTAAAAGGACCACATAGTGTGAATTACACAATCATGCAGCAAATACATTGTATACAAACATCAACATTTCACAGTCGAGACCACATTACACAAAACAACACAAGCCCCTCACACCTGCTCACCTATACCCAACCCCAATAGTGAGGGCCTGGGCCGCTACATGACTATCTCCCATACCCAGACCCCACATGTGGGGTGATCCTTGGCAGCATGCGCAACAACCAGGCATCCAGTACAGACAATACATAACAAAACTGACTCAGTGGCCACATATTTGTTCAGCCAGTATTTGACCTTTCTATTAAATGTTTTCAGTTCGGTTTGTGTTTTTATTTCGGTTGGTAAATCATTCCAAAAATGGGTCCCTATCACTGAAAAACATGACTGGCTGAAAGTGGTTTTGCGCCCCTCTGCTATGCAGTTGCCACCCACTGCTCTCCTAGTGGCCACTCTCCTTGTGTTTATTTTTGTCACAAAAGGACAGAGTACGGCTGGAGCTAGATTATTTGCACATTTAAAAGTCAATTTGAGAAAAGAGAACTTAATAAAGCTATCAAAGTTTAAAAGGTTGTATACAATCAAACAGTGGTGCCACATGATTGGTTTCTGATCCATTATTTTCAGTGCCCGTTTGTATAATGATATAATGGGTTTGACTGTTGTCTGAGAGGCTTGGCCCCATACAGTAACACAATAAGATAAGTGAGAGAGTATCATGGCATGAAAAAACAGTAAAGCTGGCTTGACAGGTATATGATACCTTATCATTCTAAAACAGTTCAGGTTTGTCCGGACAGTCTTACAGAGTTTGTTAATGTGTTTATTGAATTTGAGTTGGGAATCCAGAATAATACCTAGGAATTTAAATTCCTCAACTTCCTCTATGGCTTCTTGATCTATTTTGATAGTACACTTAGCTTTCCCTCTGATAGAGAAGCACATAGTTTTTTTTACGTTAAGCGTCAGATGGTTGTCTTTAAGTCACTGGGATATACCCTCCATTTCCTTGGTCAGGGTCTCTGCTACCACAATTGGTGTCCTAGCTGATGCATAAATTACTGTGTCGTCAGCGTACATTTGACAGTTGGCTGACTGAAAGCATGTTGGTAAATCGTTTATATATAAACTAAAAAGCAGAGGCTCCAAAATGGAGCCCTGTGGGATACCCATTGTGGATTGTAGTGGTGTTGAGAGTTCAGTGTTTATTTTAACACGTTGCTCTCTATGCTCCAGATATGATGCAAACCAGCCAATAGCATGTTCAGAGAAGTTAAAGATGGCATCTGCATTGTATGAAGTTTGCATTGTGTGAAGTGTGGCTGTGTATTTGCAGGTGTATGTTGGTGGCTGCGGTATTTGCTGGTGAGATTAGCTGACCTGGAACTGAGCGCTGATGCTGGGGGTCTTCTTCTTCTTGTTGAGGTGATGCAGAGACTTGGTGGAGCGGTCGTGGATGGTCCGACCGACGATGAACTTCAGGGAGCGAGAGTCCAGCAGGCTCTAAGGAACAGCATCAACATCACAGAGTTCTAAACGTCTGCAGATAGCACAACAGTCTCATTGATACAGAGTTAAATGAAATATTTTGAAGGAACAAGACCCTATCACTGGACAGTTTATTAGGTACAACCCCCGTTCACAAAAATGAATTGCTCCTACAGACAGTCAAGTGGCTGTGGCTTGCTATATACAGCAGGCAGACAAGCATTCAGTTACTGTTTGATTGAAAGTTAGAATGGGCAAAACAAGTGACCTAAGCAACTATGAGCGTATGATAGTCAGTGCCAGGCACGCCGGATCCAGTATCTCAGAAATGGCCACCCTCCTGGGCTTTTCACACATCTAGGGTTTCCTCGAGAATGATGCAACGTAGGTGAAGTACACCATATATACTGTATACCAGGGTATTTGGAAAAAGCCACAGGATGGTTTTGCAATACTGTCAATACCATTGAATATATTTCTTTGAAGTTTTTCACTAACCTTTTAATATTTGTACTTTAAGTAAATACCTGCAGTCAACTTGTGCAATACGTTAGGTGATAAAGCAGATTGGGTTCTTCATTAAACCGGACAGATTAGTTTACTGTAGTGTCCCAGAACAGTTGAGCCAGTCATGTAAACTCAGCAAAAAAAGAAACGTCATTTTTTCAGGACACTGTCTTTCAAAGATAATTCGTAAAAATCCAAACAACTTCACAGATCTTCATTGTAAAGGGTTTAAACACTGTTTCCCATGCTTGTTCGATGAACCATAAACAATTAAATCAACATGCACCTGTGGAATGTCGTTAAGACACTAACCGCTTACAGACGGTAGGCAATTAAGGTCACAGTTATGAAAACTTAGGACACTAAGGAGGCCTTTCTACACTCTGAAAAACACCAAAAGAAAGATGCCCAGAGTCCCTGCTCATCTGCATGAACGTGCCTCAGGCATGCTGCAAGGAGGCATGATGACTGCAGATGTGGCCAGGGCAATAAATTGAAATGTCCGTACTGTGAGACGCCTAAGACAGCGCTACAGGGAGACAGGACAGACAGCTGATCGCCCTCGCAGTGGCAGACCACGTGTAACACCTGCACAGGACCGATACAGCCGAACATTACACCTGCGGGACAGGTAAAGGATGGCAACAACTGCCCGAGTTACACCAGGAACGCACAATCCCTCCATCAGCGCTCCGACTGGCCGCAATAGGCTGAAAGGGGCTGGACTGAGGGCTTGTAGGCCTGTTGTAAGGCAGGTCCTCACCAGACATCACCGGCAACGTCACCTATGGGCACAAACCCAACGAGTTTGCAGGTGTCTTGGTGGAAGAGTGGGGTAACATCTCACAGCAAGAACTGGCAAATCTGGTACAGTCCATGAGGAGGAGATGCACTGCAGTACTTAATGCAGCTGGTGGCCACGCCAGTTACTGACTGTTACATTTTGACCCCCCCCCTTTGTTCCGGGACACGTTATTCAATTTTTTTTAGTCACATGTCTGTGGAACTTGTTCAGTTCATGTCTCAGTTGTTATGTTCATACAAATATGTACATGTTAAGTTTGCTGACAATAAACGCAGTTGACAGTGAGAGTTTATTTTTTTTTGCTGAGTTTAGCTTATGCCTGCCCATATCATAAGCCCACCATGGGGCACTCTGTTCACAAAGTTGACATCAGCAAACCACTCATCCACACAACGCCATACACATGGTCTGTAGTTGAGGCTGGTTGAATGTACTGCCAAATTCTCTAAAACAACATTGAGGTGGCTTATGATAGAGAAATTAACATTAAATTCTCTGGCAACAGTTTTGACACAAAACTGCACATTTTAGTGGCCTTTTATTGTCCCCAGCACAAGGTGCACCTGTGTAATGATCATGTCTTGATCTGTCAGGTGGATGGATTATCTTGGCAAATGAAAATACTCACTATAAGGGATGCAAACAAATTTGTGCACAATATTTGAGAAATATTCTTTTTGTGCTTATGGAAAATTTCAGGGATATTTTATTTCAGCTCATGAAACATGGAACCATGTTGTGTTTATATTTTTGTTCAGTGAACATTAGTGAAAGACATTCGGCAGAAAATAGATTCATTTTCATCAGATTAGATGTGCAACAATATTTGGCTGGCAGAGTTTACAATGAAAACGCAATATATTTATTGCAAAAACAATGCATGGCAATCATATTTTTAATGTTTATTATACAAATAATGTAGCCAGATACATTTCCTAATGTTTTGCTTAAAGCTAATCTTGCATTTTACCAGAGAAAAATAGGATGACTACACAGTCAGAGCGCTGTCTGTTGACTATTTCTCATGTGTTTTATATTTTCCTGCGTAAAAAAACCTAAGAATTCTGCATTAATGCGACCCCTAAGTTAACTTGCTAGTTATCTAAGTAAGTGGTTTAATTAATAAGGTGAAGGGGCATCATATTGTGTTAGCATTCTGCCGTCCTCGAGTCAAAGCCCTTTGGGTGAGTTCTGTACAGCTGCCACTGCAATCTTTCGATATCCTTGCGTTTTTTCTCCTCTGTTCTTGACCCGTCTGCTCCTCCCCCATCTTCTCAGAGCAGGCAGGCCCGTTGCCCTAGCAACTCCAGACTCCACAGACACAGTGTGTACACATGCTGCTGGAGAGCCAGTACCCTTTTCCTTCTGACAAGCATGTCAAAACTTTGTTCATTTGCACAATGCAGCTCATTCACTTGTATTATGTCCAAACTCAACAAAATTGCATTTGGTAGCTACCTATATATGAATAATTTAATGAGCAGGATTGCTTGTCTTTGCAATTCGTTCATTCTCGTTTGCGCTTGCAAACTAGCTAGCAGCCTCCATGGAAATTCGCCATTACTTGTGAAAATTGTGCTACCATTCTGGCAATAGAGGCACAAATCTGGATAGCGCCCAACCCTAGCGGGACAAACAAAAATCATCCAGTCAGTGGCAGTCCTGTGGGTGAAAACAGCTTGTTGATGAGAGAGGTCGAAGGAGAATGGCAAGAATGGTGCAAGCTAACAGGCGGGCCACAAACAGTCAAATAACGGCGCAGTACAACAGTGGTGTGCAGAACGGCATCTCGGAACGTACAACTCGTCGATCCTTGTCACGAACTCTGGTTCCTGCGTCATCTGTTGGCAGGGTCAGGAGTTGGCGTAAGCAGCAAGAGTCCATGGACCCATCCTACCTGGTGTCAACAGTACAGGATGGTGGAGGTGCGGTACCGCCGTGCAATCTACAGAAACTGCGTGATGCTGTTGTGTCAGCATCAACCAACATCCCTGTGGAACGCTTCCAGCTTGTAGAATCCATTCCCCCGAAGTATTCAGGCTGTTCTGGAGGCAAAGCGGGATCCGACCCAGTATATGGAAAATTCTCTAAATCAGATGATTTTGTGAACTCAAGACTTATCTCGGATTGTATATTACATTTATTTTTCAAATGACATTAATGTATGGCGTGCACAAAGCTGGCGTATGTATGATGTATGAAGTTTACCTTGGGTATGATCTGTTTCTGCTTCGCGTTCTTGTTTTTCCTGTGGGGGAGGGATAGGTTAGTGAGAGGCTCAGCTCAGAGACATCGCTGAGGAGGTCGACGGGTGAGCATGGGGGCGAGCCGTGTTAGTATGGTGAGTCATGCTCAGTCAGTGAGGCGTGAGGGCTTGCACCTGGAGTATGGGTGGGATGACAAGGGCTGGGAATGATGGAGAAGGGAGGTTGCGGGATGGAGGAAGAGGGAACCTAGCCAAATCAGCCAGCCCGGCTGAGACCCATAGGATTACGAGACCTGTTCCCCCAGCTATCTTGTTTTTTATCACTACATATAGAGCATTATATCAGCCATGGGTTTATAGTGGAACTGTTTCCATGTGCCGACTACACTGCTTGACAGCGTGTCATTTGTGAGGTCAACACAACTTTTGTTTTGTTTCTTGACTGTGTTGAAAATACTTGCATAGACTATACCCAACAACTATAGTTTAATATAAGTTAAAAGAAACAATAATTTGTAACAAACCTTTAAGTTCTTTTTGACTTCACATTCCTACAAAGTTTCATCTAGAAGCCAATGCATTCAGGTGAGTAATGTCCTTGTTCATGCAGCAGCTGATATTCAAGCCATCAGAGCATCCTCAGCTTTTATCAAGGCCTTTGCATCTTCATTATAGCCCATACGGGCAAAAGCCTTGTTGCATTACAACATCAGCCTCATGCTAATCAACATCACATTGGGACCCAGTCTCTCTGGGCCTTGCATTCCACTATCACGAGCAGCCTTGTGTTGTTGGGTATCCTTCTCACAGGAATCCTAATTATTTGCAGGTCTTTGTTCGTAGGTGCATTTTTCGGGAGGTGTGGTCTCAAAAAGCTAATTACCGAGCCTATGTCTTCAACAGTGTCACGGGTTGAGAGCTTTAACAACCATGTGAGATGAAGATTTTCTTTTGTAGTCAAATCAGGTGTACTAGTGCTGGAACAAAATGTGCAACTAAGTGGATGTCTCAGGAGGACTACGGTTGAACAGTGTTCAAGCTGGGTTGGACTTGCTAGGCCAAGCTGGGCTGGACTGAGCTGGAAGGGGCCAGGGCTACAGACTCACTGAAGGAGGTGTCGAGGGAACCGCAGGCGACCCCAGGACTGCAGCAGCTTGCGAGGGTCCTCACCATCCAGCTGCAAGTCCTTAATGGAGCTGATTATCTGGGCATGCATGTCCCTGATTCAACCCAGCAAAGGCCACAGTGGGTGAAGAGGATGGTGGGTAGGAGAGGGAGGAGAGTGGGGGGGGTTTGGACACAGGGCATAAGGGGAGGGCAGGGGATGTAGGAACACCGCTGTTAGGACACCTCGAAAGACAGAAAACCCCCCACCACCAAAGAACCCACTTCCAAAGAGAAACACACACAGAACTGTTAGAGGTCTGAAGTGGAGAGCAAGTAAAATGTAAAATTTCTGTTTTACATGTGGGACAATGTCACTTCAGATCAGACCACCCAGCCATTGCTGCAGTAGAAAGTGAGAGGTTGTGCATGGTGTGGATGTTCTCACACGCCATACTCCTGTAAGTAAGTATTGTGAGCATGCATTCCTGAATCCAAGCTTCAGTGGTTGACATCTTTTCTCCATGCTGGTGTTACACTGCTGGTGACTGGGATTGGTCATTGGACTGGTGTTATACTGGTGGTGAACTGGGGAGGACTGGTGTTAAGATGGCTGTTCCTCTGGATCCATGCATTACTGTACTTACCACTCTGATCAATAAACCAAGGGAGGTCAGGCAGGAAGGGACGGGCCATAAGTAAAGGTACCATATAAAAAACTAGCACAGTCCAAAAAACAACCCCTAGACATGAGGTCTTCAGTATTTTCAGGTCTGAAGGAACCAGATAGGGGGAAGCAGTATGGAGGAAACTCTGCTAAGCTAATCGAAAGCCTAGGTGGAGCTATACCCATATTACTAACACCTATCATCTCTGCAAACACATTAGGGGTAGGGCCCTAAGGAAGGAGCTAGGGGTGGTTTAAACAACTGCTCAGTTCTTCTCAGAGAATGCTCATATTATAGAACATGGGCTTTTGGTCCATTTAGAAACTACAATGATGCATTTGACTTCCTCCATCTGCAATTGTTCATTCATTTCCGACCTCATCACTAGTACTCCAGGACCTGAGGTGTATAGCACTTGCCCTGACATGTTTCATTAACTAAACTTTACTACTACTGTTTATTAGTCTGCACACGTTCTTAAATGCTGTACTAACCATATATTAGTTTGGCCAGCCTTTCCAGTTGTTTCCGCCCAGTAAATCAGTAGATTATCAGAGCAGGGCAGCACTAAGACCTTCCTGTGTTCTACATTAACAATAATAAACCAGGGTGTTGAGACAGATTACTGTGGCCGAGAGATGGAGAGAGAAAGGGAGCGAAAGAAAGGGAGAAAGTAACGAGAGCAATGTGGTGGAAAATAGAGCGCTAGAACGGAGGAAGAGAAAACGAACAAGATGCAGCCTGTTGATTATAAAGGGAAAATGTTTGCCGTGTTTGATGTTTATATGAAGTCTATTTCTGTAGTCTGACTCTGCACCTTCATGACGTAGAGTCTTTCGTGTATCTCTGACATTATGAATATGAGCAAACTCAGAGCGGGAATGAGCCAGAGACTAACTGCCCAGAAAAACAATACTGTCCCTTCCTCCTGCTTGACCTCCCTCCATCCTTCTTCCTGCTCTCCTCCAGTCCACTTACTTCTTACTGTCATAGCTAGCAAAGATGTCTTCGAAGGCCTCTAGTGGGCGCTCGTCAGAGTGATCAAAGTAGAAATCGAGCATAGAAGCCCGTCTGTGGAGGGGAGAGAACAGCACACGGGGTCACCCAGCGGCATGGGAAACAACGCAGGTGCCAGGATGAGATGGAGAATTCATTCCACCATAGAGATATTATTACATTTCTATGGATTTGACAGCACTTATGTCATACAAGCGACCAGGAAGCACACATGGGATCCAACTGTTTCAATAGTTTCATTCAGTTGCATTTACTGGGGGACTAGTGGGAGTTACATTTGGCTCCCAGTACAGATACACTTCCTGAACAATCTTGTGATTCATAATCATGATAACACGGTCTGATCCTGCTTCATGTCATCCTAGGCGCAGGGACACGGATCCACAGTACGAATGCTCATCCTTTCATTTGTCATCTTTGTGACAAATGGATTTCTTAAAAAGACCTTTACAAATAAAATGGTGATTGATGACCAAATCACAATATGTTCTCTGTGAGAGGCCCCCAATCAGGGACTAGTAAGGGGCTTGTTATTGTAAGGCAAACTGATTTAAGTTATTCTGGTTAATCCGAAATACAAATCTTTTGTCTGTATAGTATAGATTCAATGAGATGACTTGGTCTTGGATCAAGGTAGTCTGGTTTGTGCATTTAAAGTGGATTTCTGATGGAAGACTGAGGCATTGCCCGTGGGCTTTAACACCACAGGCGCTCTGGTAGATTGTAATCACTGTGAACACCTGCCGTGTGCCTCAGGGAAGAGAGAGAGACCCATCTGTCAATCACGACATCACACCCAAAACAGTAGAGGAAGATGGCCCATTTCCCAACACTACCAGAGTATGTCTCAATTTCCACACTACCATACTATCTAGTACGCATGGCGAGGGACAGTCATTTTGTGTGACCATGTGACCTGACAGGAAAAACACACAAGGGCCCTATGCATGGGCAATACGTCACTTCTTTCTAAGTGGTATGGAAATGTGGATATTGGGACAAATTTTGTTTCCCTCCTTCCCTGTGTGTCCCTCTGTCAGAGGTGTGTTTCTTACCGGTACATCCTTTCTACAGGCGTGTTGGACCTCTGCAGCTCCCCCAAAGGAGTCCTGGAAGTGGGGCGCTGCACACCTGTTGAACACAGACAGACACACATAGGTTCTAAAAAGACAAAAAGACTGCACCACATGACTCCTGCTTGTCAAAAAAACAGAATAATCCAGTTGAGTCCTTCCAGGGGCCATTTCCCTGATTTCATTTAATACCATTAATCCCTTTTAAAAATACCCTCTTACGTCAAATGGGCCACTTTTCTAATCTAGTCAACACAACAAAACTTCTCTGGTGGATAATGACTGAAGCTTGCAGGGAAAAACCCCTCAAGCCATGTTTCCCCCCAAGCCCTGCTAAACTAATTAAGCAAACACAAGTAAGCCTACTGCAATTGTTGGTTACTGTGCATGGGTAGTACAGTTCTCACGCTGAGACATGGCTGTAGACTCCTTGTGTCTAAAGCATGTGTACACCTATACAATCAGCCGCCCATTGTACTACTGCTCCAGCTGTACATGCACCTGTATCGTACTACTGCTCCAGCTGTACATGCACCTGTATCGTACTACTGCTCCAGCTGTACATGCACCTGTATCGTACTACTGCTCCAGCTGTACATGCACCTGTATCGTACTACTGCTCCAGCTGTACATGCACCTGTATCGTACTACTGCTCCAGCTGTACATGCACCTGTATCGTACTACTGCTCCAGCTGTACATGCACCTGTATCGTACTACTGCTCCAGCTGTACATGCACCTGTATCGTACTACTGCTCCAGCTGTACATGCACCTGTATCGTACTACTGCTCCAGCTGTACATGCACCTGTATCGTACTACTGCTCCAGCTGTACATGCACCTGTATCGTACTACTGCTCCAGCTGTACATGCACCTGTATCGTACAACTGCTCCAGCTGTACATGCACCTGTATCGTACTACTGCTCCAGCTGTACATGCACCTGTATTGTACTACTGCTCCAGCTGTACATATACCTGTATTGTACTACTGCTCCAGCTGTACATATACCTGCGGTCTTGGCGGCCCAGCGGCGTCCAGCCTCGTTGAAGGCAGCCATTCCCCTGATGGTGGCTCGCAGGATTCCCCAGCGGAACATGGCCACAGGGTCCATCCCGATCAGCTGACGCACGTAGGCCCGGTCACTGCTGCGCAGTAGAGCCACAATGTCTGGACGCATGTGGTCCGTATTCTTCTCCCGGAAGTCCTGCCAGGAGAGAGTCACAAGGAGACGGTTAAGCATGTTGAGGCCATTTTAGAGTCTCCGCTAAGATTATTAACGCACTGAACAAAAATTAGATGTCAATAACAATGAACAGTTACACGAATGCAAGAAACCTCCCTCAACCCGCTAGACATTACATGATAGTAAACAGAGTCTGTCTGTGTTGGTGGGTGGTTGTCCATTCATCCCTACCTTGATCTGGTATTTGACTTTCCCAGCAAAGTGGTGGATGACAAAGGCAGGCTCCATCACAGGCGTGGGCACAAAGTACTTATTCTCCTGGTGCTGCTGCTTAAACTTGGCCAGCAGGGTCTTATCAGTTGCATGGGGGAAGCTGAAGAGAGGGAGAGAAAATAGAGGGTGTGAGAGAAGGAAGGGGGGGGAGACGTATACCGTTTGAACCTGCATCTCATCTAAAATGTAATTTTTTTGCCGCTTATAGGCAACGATGTAGCAAAGTAAATCTTTAGGCTGCAGTCACTTCTGGCACATGAAGATCAACACATTTTAGGTGAACGATCCCTTTTGTGGAATATGGGAAAAAAGGCTTGAAGTCCTTACTTGCTCTCCTCGTCCAGTAGGTACAGGAGACCAGTGGGCTTCTTGCTGATGAGGTGGATGCAGCCCACGTTGTCAGTGTAGTCTATGTTGTGCCAGGTGATGCCCTCCGCCTGGTACTCCTCCTGTAAAGGACCAATAACACGGTCAGAGCTAAAGACATAGGATAAGGGCTGTTATGCTGTCCTTATGGCACCATAGAATCTAGGTTATTCTATTACTATTTCAATGAGGCGCACCCAGGGCCAACGCACCTGTTCAAGTTTGAAGATGTGCTGGTTGAAGTAATACTGAAGCTGCTCATTTGCATAGTTAATACAGAACTGCTCAAAGCTGTTGGTCTCAAAGTCCTCAAAGCCAAATATATCCAGGACCCCTATAGACAAACACTGGAACAGAACAAATACATACAGTAGGTCAATTAGAAACGTAGGTAATATGGGCTAATAATGTCACCTATATCATACTAGATCTCTGCTTTTTTTTTTTTCTAGTGATTTGCGTAGTAAAAATAGTTTTTTTTTCTAGTTATTTCTGGGGAACTGCTGACATGTCTGGCCTTGACAATGACGAAACATGGAGAGGGGAACTCTAAGCTGCATTCTTAAGTCTGTGCTGTTGTGGGTGTGTTCTCTCTCTCTCTCTCTCTCTCTCTCACCGGGACAGATTCCTCCATGTCTTTCTTGTTGAGCAGTGCATGATTGATGCGCAGGACAATCCAGTTGAACAGTGCACTGTACAGAGACTTGGCCATGGAGTCTCTCGCAGTGATGGCCTGAGACAGAATGAGAGAGACAGAGAGAGAAGGGTGAATGGGAGTAGACAGACGCACAGGGGAAAAGGAGGAGACCAACACGACACACAATTATCCTGGGGTATAAATCCAGCAAGATAATGATAGGCCCTGAATATCGGTCTATGGTTGCCTACCTCACTGTGGCTGTAGGGCAGAATCAGCTTGTCATTGACTGTCACCGTTTTCCTCTTAGTTAGTGCCTCGACCAGCAACTCCTCTTCCACCTGGGAGGTCACAGAGAGAGATGACATTACACTCACAATTCTCAAAGCTTGCAACATTACTAGGGACAGACCAAAAATAAACACATTTAGTGGAGAGGAGGCCTCCTGTATAATCATTGGGGAGAACTACATTTGTCTCAGTGGACCACTAACACTCCCGGGCCCATTTTAACTGTCTCCTTGGAGCAGGGATCAGTTTGTCATTTCAGATCATAAATTAACATGGGTCCTAGATCAGCACTCCTACACTGAGACGCTTAGTGCGCGGGCCCCAATTCATCAATACTTTTTTAATTTTTTGCTGAATCAGTGTTAGGTCTGGGACCAACATCCCCACACATTGATGTGTAGACTAGAGCAGCAGAGCCATTGTTACCTTGAGCAGGTCTGAGAGGGTAGCCAGGACTTCTGGTGGTCCCACGTCCAGTCCCTCGTCTCGGCCTGTAGACTTCCTCCTGTACGTCACGTTGCCCAGGTACAAGATGGCCGACAAGACAGAGAAGATCCTGCAGCAGACAGACAAGTGTTATTATCATAGAACCACAATGAATAGAAAAGGCCTTCCTTCTACAGTATTTCTATTTTTCGGCCATATTGGATGCACATCACTGCCAACTACTGGAACAACTGCATCAGAGGAAAGGGTTGTCTGGCTACGTTTGGGCAGGAGATTCAAGTGGATCCAAGTAATGCCAACCGACTACAGCATATGCAAATCTATTTAACCCATTTGCCTTTAAGACAGCCATTTAATGGATCGAATGGGGTGTGGTGCCCTTGAAGTAGCGGAGATTGACTGCCCATGGCATGGTCACTCACTGTTTCTTAGTGGCAGACAGGAAGCCCACCATCTCCATGGCCTGCTGCAGCCTCTCAAAATCATGACGCAGGTCTTCTTCATCTTCGATCTTAAAGTTCTGCTGCACAGACAGAGAGACAGGTTCATTAACATGCAGTGCACATATGGGCAGGAAACTAGGAGAACTGCAGGCCATTCACTGCGTAACACATACCAGGTTTACTACCACTGAATCAGATGGGGAATGTTAGCTTGAGCCAGTTCAAGTACAAGGAAATAGATTATTAAGCCATGCGGAACCCATGAATAGAATGGGAATCAGGGTACAAAGGACTATATGTAGTTAATGGCATCTGGTAGAGGAATAGAATAAAGGTACTGTATAGAAGAGAACACGGCAGAAAACCAGCTAGGGGTACCTAGGGAACTAACTAAATGGGGATGGGGCTCTAGATTTAGTAGTGGCGTATACAGTAACTGGATATATATTCTGCTTGAGGTAAAGAAATACATGTACTAAGAAAAACATTACTAGTGTAGTGTAACTATGTAAATCCATTGTGTGTGTGTGTGTGTCAGTGGAGGCTGCTGAGGGGAGGACGGCTCCTAATAAATGTCTGGAACGGAGCGAATGGAATGGCATCAAACACATGAAAACCATGTGTTTGATGTTGATGCCTTTCCACTTCAGCCATTACTACTTGCCCGTCCTCCCCAATTAAAGTATCACCAACCTCCTGTGGGGTGTGTGTGTGTGGGGTACCTGCTTGAGGTAGAGGTAATCTTCAGGTTGCAGCAGTTTGAACTCCTTGCGCTCCTCCTCTGACGCTCCCACCAGCAGATAGTAAAACACATGGTAGTTCCTACAGGAACAATGTTTAGTAAAGTTTGTTTTGTGTGTGGATACAGTGTGGTTTTTGGCTTTTATTATTTGTTTGCTTTCGTTATTTGGTGAAGTTTATATATTTTTAAGTGGCAAGAATAAATAATTTATTTAAAAAAGGTGCTTATTTTATTGTGAAACAAATACATTTTTATTGGTCACATACACATATTTAGCAGATGTCATTGCGGGTGTAGCGAAACGCTTGTGTTCCTAGCAATCAGAAGTCAACACTGTGGTAGTATTAGTTTCCACCACCCAACATTGACTGTCTATAACGTGCCAGTCTAGTAGAGTGGAGTGTGAATGCTGCTATCAGTTTTTCCAGTCTTGCCATCAGGTGGCCAGTCAGCTTGCACTGTTGTAAAACCACACAGGCATAATGAGTTTCCATGTTTACTACTGAGTCTCGCTGACATCACAGACACAGACGTGATCAAAACAGAAGCTCATTTCAACAGACGTTGGTGTATATATATATATATATATGAGTTACAACATGAGTAGTGCATGATACTACAACTCCTATAATACTACAACTCAGACACATCTAGTGAGAACAAGGGCTCATTCTGTTTATAGGCTATGCCAACCCCAACCAAGGCATTTATAGTAGAAATAGTAGCACTTCGGTGCTAGTCACAGGTAAATAAATTATAAATAAAAAATGTATTCCTCGAAAAAATAAAGTCTCAGTTCCCGTATTGATGCAACTCTTTGGCACATATTCTGTCTGGGTAAAAAGTTAGCTCTGTGTCTAGGCCTGAAAGTCACCCTTGGACATGGCATGTTAACTGAAAATGAAAACGGCACCCAGGGGATCCTCCCTCTGTTTGTACAGAGGGCCTCCACAGGTCAATGGGGGTCAAAGATGATGACCCCTGCTGTTGCCCTTTACCTCTCATTCTTTTCTCTGGAGACCAGACGAGACTTCTCCAGGAGATACTTCTCCACGATTGCCCTGAGAACGAGGGAGAGAAGAAAGTGGAGAGGTGAAAGGGGAGAGAGAATGAAAACATCAATCAAGTAACACTGCAGTTAGTCTGGTCCTTTCACTTGGCTCTGTGTCTATTGAGGGTCTCGTGTTTGTGTGTACGTGCATGCACGGGCGAGTCCATGTGTTAAGGGTCATAAAAGTGAAAGCGGGATGGTAGTGACTGAGGAGGGGAAGCAAAGGCAGATGGTCAGTGGAACAATAAAGGAGTTGAACAAAGAGTCCAGATATGGACAGCCTTAGCCTGGTGCGTAGTGGCATAGTCATGTTAATGTTCATCAACATAGCCCCTACGATCAACTTTAAAACTGTTCTAATTGGATTTTCCAGGCACGAGGAAAACATTAAGCTCACCTTCCTGTTTGTTGACACACTAAAAATAGAGTGTCAGGGCGATGGCTGGGTGTTGTGTATATTAACCCCTTACACTCTTGGAAATTGGCCTATATGGATAGGGCCACATTGAAATGTTCCTAACAGAATAACTATAAAAAAAGCATAACATGGTAGCAATTGAAAGGGAACACTTTGGAGATGGGAAAATGATCAGACCAAAGGGAAGGACAACAGTTGACCTGACAAGACTGAATAAAATATTACACTTGATTTTGTGCATTTTTACATTTACTGTACTTTTCACAGCACTTGTCAGTAACATAAGAGTATTCATTGAAATTGAGGTAGGTGGTGCAAGATAATAAAAAACTATGACAAGTGTTTGAGTGAGAGGACCAACTGGTGTCTCCAAGTGGACACACCTCTCCAAACTGGGCACAGCTCCTAAGTAATTTCAACAATTTGATGATTCACGGCGAGAGCGTTCAACTATCAGGTGCTTTTAGCTCTTCTAGCTTTGCCGTTGAGGTGGTGAAGCAAGCACAGTTTTGTTTGGAACACAGCCCTGCGTCCCCACCGTCACACAATTACTGTCGTTGTTTATGCAATCTAAAAAACATTCAATTTTAAATCTCAATCTGGGTCCGGTGGCATCATGGCTAGCTAAGTTATAAAATACGATCTTATAGTGTTAGGCTTTCAAAAGGCACTTTAAACGATTGTAAATTTCAGTCCACACAGAATGGAGTCGTGAGCGCATTCAAGTGTGTGTTCCACGGCTACTTTACAACAAAAACACAGGCTCATTATGTTCAGGACAACCCAGGCTATAACGCATGCCATCCTCGTAACTGTGGAGCAAACACTGATCATCAAGGTTGATACTGTAAAATGACATAAGATTTCAAACATGGAAATGAGAAATGCACATTTGGACTTCTAGGTGTGTGGTTTGCTTGTACGACATCAAAGCGGTATTTATTATAATCCTCAACGTCTCATCTTTCAGAACACAGACTTCTCTCGACATACAGCATTTCCATCACTCATAACAGAATGTGGAAAAGTAGCGCAATTAGCGGGATGGTGGCATCTTCCGGTCACGCGCGCGCGCGGTGCTCAAGTTTATAACGTCTGTCAGTCAAAACCCATACAGCGCTGTGGAGCGGAAAACCTGAGCTCTGACATGTATAGCATGTTACTGTACAGCCACTGTGTTCCAATGAAGGCACTTCTCAAAGACAATCTGACATTTTCAACTGTTTACAGGATGACAGGTGCTGTGAGTGGAAAGGGTTAACACTAGTAGCTCAGGCAGAGTGCCCAGTGCTGGGCATGGAAACTTCAATAACTGGCCCTCTGTCTCTTTACAGAGCTGATCTAATAAAAAGCAATGCCAGGCCAGAATGTGGGCTAATGCATTACCACAAGCAATATTATCTTCATCAATAAGGTCCATATGCAATGCAGACACACTAAGACCGATACACAGTTCAAGACCAGACTATAGATATTGGATAGATCCTCAAACTAAGAAGCCACTCCAGGTATCACAGTGCGAGTAATCTCCCATCCCAGGCAGTGAAAGCTAGTGAGACCCAGTGAGCCAGCCAGACTAACATGGCGCTGAGCGGAATAACCAGGGTTTCTTTTTTAATCATTTAGCAGAGGCCCTTATCAAGAGCGACTTACACCTGCAAACGCTCCCTAAAACACTTCAGCGAGCAGGCCTTTCTAATCGACCTGGCCCGGGTATCCTGGAATGACATTGACCTCATCCTGTCAGTAGAGGATGCCTGGTTATTCTTTAAAAGTGCCTTCCTCACCATCATAAATAAGCATGCTCCGTTAAAGGAGTTATTGTGTTACGGCTGTGTGAATAGCGACGGATATTGCATTTTCTGTGGATCTGTTGGCGCGGTAGGCAAATTAGTGGGTCCAACTGCTTCAAGGAGACCACCATTGTCCCAGTGGCCAAGAAAGAAAAAAAAAGTGACATGCCCAAATGACTACCACCCCGTCGCACTCACCTCAGTCATTATGAAGTGCTTCAAAAGGCTGGTCATGGCACACAAGGCCAGCATGCCAGGCACACTGGACCCACTAATTTGCCTACCGCGCCAACAGATCCACAGAAAATGCAATATCCGTCGCTATTCACACAGCCGTAACACAATAACTCCTGTGTGAGAACGCGGTTCATTGACTACAGTTCAGCATTCTTGTTACCTCCAAGCTCGACACCAAGCTCAGAGCCCTAGGTCTGGACACCACGGGATTTGCTTCATCCACGAACGCAAGGCCCAGTACATCCCTGGCATGCAGCATCAAGGACCCCATGCACCCCAGCCACGAGCTGTTCTCTTCCTTACCGTCAGGCAGACTATCCGAGCAGGAGTACTGACACCATCTCGGGGCCTGTTGGTATCTACAAGCCATCAGACTGCTGAACACTTGAACTGACCACCTGCTCTGATTCTCCTCACCTTAGTACACATGCACTCACTCATGCACACATCCACATAGACATACATTCATGCTACACACACACACACACACACACACACAGCTACCAGACTCTTATTATACTGCTCAGTTTATGCACTGCCCCCCCCCATTCACCCCCTTCCCCAACACACGTAAATATTGGACTATAAAATCATGCCTTGTATTATACTTACGCTAAATTGTTTATTCTATTCTACTCAGCCAATTACTGTGTTCCTATTCTTATCTTCTATAATTTCTTATTTGTGTTGCATTGTCAAGAAGGAACCTGCAAATAAGCATTTCAGTGGATCATCCGTATCACGTACATATGACGAATAAAACTTGGTGATGTCAAAATGAGAGGCGTTGTACAAAACAAAGTCAGTGATTGGATCATCTAACCAATCACTGTATCAAAGCCAATGCTTAATTTTCAAAACGCTGGTTTTACCAATGTGTTTTCTGGCTCTGGCCCAACCCATTGGTCTCAGGGATGAATCGTTGGGAGATTCAGACTCATTGCGGAGAAGAAACGAACATCTACATGCGTGGTGTAGTGTTTGTAATATCGTCACTGAAACGTTTGGGTACAGCACCTCTGTTAGAACGGAAATGACAGAACAGAGCAGTGTGTGACGCCGGCGGTAACCAGAGAGAAGAGGCTCTGCTTTAACGTGGGCCAGCAGGCTTCAAACAGAAACAACCTAAGACAACTAATGCACTAATCACTAGCCTTGTATGGTATGATGGAAGTAACAGCAGCTGTCTGCTGTCATGGATGTTTCTGCTAGTCACATTACAGTTCTACTGAATTTCAACGGTAACTGCCTTGTGGCTGCCTTTGAGGGCCGGTGTGAGAGCGCTGATGAGGATGTTGTTTGTGTTGAAGGGGCAGAGTATGGTGTGTGTGGTTTACAGCTTTACAAACACACTCAGGAACATCCACACAAGAGGAATGTAGTGTGTGTTTACAGGGTTACACAGACAGACAAGAGGATTGACTGTGTGTCATCACAACACACAGTGTGGGCCAGCGGTTAGTACTCACCCTCTCACCACCCCGCTCTCCAAGTAGTTGACCTGGATGAACTTCCCAAAGCGGCTGGAGTTGTTGTTGTGGGCCGTCTTGGCATTCCCAAACGCCTAGTGGAAAGAGACCGAGAGAGAGGTAGAAATGGTTACTTTCACTGTGCCGTCCAAAAAGTGAGTTTAGTTAAGAAATAGGAATAACTACACGTGTGCTAAAACTGGGGCTATTAGCAGCTGCCAAATGTTTCCAACAACAACAGTCTGCACAGAATGACAACACAGGGACCTCAGAGTCCAGAAGTCCACACTAAATGAAAACAGCAGCTGAGAGACGAGGGGGACGGACGACGACTCCTCACCTTCCCTCCCTACCCCCTCCTTTCTTCGCTATTGCAAAAGTCCAGGGGATGACACTAGGCCAGTGAGATTGCTGAGGGTATGGGGAGACTGTTAGGTCTAGAAGCCTCCCCCCCAGCCAGGGACACAAACCAAGCCCTGCCACCAGTCTGAATGGGGAGCCCTGTTCGCGCACACAGGCAACAAAAGGCAGCCACAGGGGAAGTTGAGTCAGTGCATTTTAAATAGGAGCCACATTGTACAGGGAGAAGTCTGAATTTGATACAGTGGTGGTTGAATAGATTTAGAGGGGAGGAGGGGTCCTCAAAGAAAGGGTAAGATTCCTTACAGTGAACCGTTGACCCATTTCCACTGTTCCAATAGACTGGGTATTATGCAGTCTTTAGCTCTTGCTCAATTTATGAGCGGAATTTCACTCACTATATCAACTTAATCTCCAGGATGAGTGCTGCTGGAAGAATAATAAACTGCATTTGAGGGCACAGAAAAGAGTTGGAACTTTATGAAAATAACAAACTTGAAGCAAATAGAGTGTAGAGGCAGGAGTTGACTGGGGGGAGACGAAAAGTCTGTCTGAAATGTCGTCATCCTTGGCCAGGATTATGTGTTCATACATGAACCTGTTAGACTCCTCTTTCCCAGGAGACTGTATCCTCATGCTAGTGTGTGTGACTGAGGGGGAAATAACATTGACACAGGGCCAGGTTAAGGCACTGTCAGCTGGCATTGACTGCCCATCCATCTGAATGGTGCCTAGTGTTGTCAAACTGTTGTCCCAGGGTGAAGGCTAGCAGACCCTGGGAACGTTCCCCTGTGCTCGGCCTCTCTGCCATGGAGGGAATGCTAAACGTGTCACAGCGTCATTCACATTCAAACAGCCCTCTACGCGGCCTTTGTGATTGGTTGAGAGGCACATCAGTTAAGAGGACGTGCCTCAACGGATTGGCTACCCAAGCAGAGTGAAATAAAGGCTTACCCCCTTTTTGTTAAATGGAGAAGGGGGTAAGAGAAAGCAGATTGAGAGAGAGAGAGAGAGAGAGCAAGAGGGAGGGGATTGGGGGAACAGAGAAAGGAAAAGCAAAGGTAGAAGATTGAAAGAGGAAGAGAAAGGAGGGGGAGATGATTTTAAGATTCCACAGAATTGTAAGATTCAGCGTGTGTGTGTGTACACGCATTTAATATATGACTTCTGCCTGTCTTAACTGGCTCCTTTTTCTAGTGTTCCCTGGCAGCCGGCCCCCCTGTATATTTCCACTACAGAAGCCCAAGGCTCAGTTCCACATTCAGTCCCTTAGCGGGCCACCTCAGACTCTTACCACTTCTCCTTACTAATCACAGCCTTACACGCTAATTGTTATTGGTACAGACAGGCATCTCAGAAGATCCTTGGTTTAAATTACTGATATTTGTTTCCCAGTATCACCGCCAGGCTCCGACCTCTCAACCACTTGGCTACATGCACAATAGATTCCTAAGCTGCTTATTAATACGAACGTCCACATTCATAGGAAATGCATTGACAGTAACAATCAGGCTCTATCTGCATAACCTATAACTGAAGGCTGATATGTGATAGCACCAATACTGTAACACCAACACAACCAATGGTACTTACATGACAAAACACTAAATTACAAGGCCAATACTACTAGAGACAGTGGCATTCATGTAGGTCAGAGACACTGTGGGACATTCAGAGAGATATATATATATATACACACACACACACACAGAGCCTTGGGAAAGTATTCAGACCCCTTGACTTATTCCACATTATGTTACAGCCGTATTCTAAAATTGATTAAATAAAACATCTCAGCAATCTACACACAACACCCCATAATGACAAAGCGATTGATAATTCTTGCAAATGTATTAAAAATAAACAAATATTCAGACCCTTTGCAATAAACCTCAACATTTAGCTCAAGTGCATTCTGTTTCCATTGATCATCCTTGAGATGTTTCTACAACTTGGGAGTCCCCTTGTGGTAAATTCAATTGATTGGACATGATTTGGAAAGACACACACCTGTCTATATAAGGTCCCACAGATGACAGTGCATGTCAGAGCAAAAACGAAGCCATGAGGTCAAACAAATTGGCCGTTGAGCTCCGAGACAGAATTGTATCGAGGTACAGATCTGAATGGTAGCAAAAAATATATATATATATGCAGCATTGAAGGTCCACAACACAGTGGCCATCAATCTTAAATGAAAGAAGTTTGGAAACACCAAGACTCTTCCTAGAGCTGGCCGCCTAGCCAAACCGAGCAATCGGGGGAGAAGGGCCTTGGTCAGGGAGGTGACCAAGAACCCGTTGCTCACTCTGACAGAGCGAGATGGGAGAACCTTCCTGAAGGACAACCATCTCATCAGCACTCCACCAATCAGGCCTTTATGGTAGAGTGGCCAGACGGAAGCCACTCCTCAGTAAAAGGCACATGACACACCCTCGCTTGGAGTTTGCCAAAAGGCACCTAAAGGACTCAGACCATGAGAAGCAAGATTATCTGGTCTGATGAAACCAAGATTGAACTCTTTGGCCTAAATGTCAAGCGTCGTGTCTGGAGGAAACCTGGCACCATCCCTACGGTGAAGCATGGGTGGCAGCATCATGCTGTGGGGATGTTTTTCAGCGGCATGGACTGGGAGACTAGTTAGGATCGAGGGAAAGATTAACAGAGAAAAGTAGAGAGAGATCTTTGATGAAGTAGCAGGTTCTCAGACTGGGGCGAAGGTTCACCATCCAACAGGACAACGATCCTGAGCACACAGCCAAGACAACGTAGGAGTAGCTTCAGGACCAGTCTCAGAATGTCCTGGAGTGGGCCAACTAGAGCCCGGACGTTAACCCGATTGAACAGCTCTGGAAAAACCTGAAAATAGCTGTGCAGCAACACTCCCCATTCAATCTGACAGAGCATGACAGGATCTGCAGAGAAGAACAGGAGAAACTCCCCAAATAAAGGTGTGTCAAGCTTGTAGCGTCATACCCAAGAATACGCATGGCTGTAATTGCTGCCAAAGGTGCTTCAACAAAGTACTGAATAAAGGGTCTGAATACTTATGTATACGTTATATTTCAGTATTACATTTTAATACATTTGCAAAAATATCAACCAAAAAGTACACGTTTTTGCTTTGTCATTATAGGGTACTGTGTGTAGATTGATGAGGGGGAAACTATTTCATCCACTTTAGAAAAAGGCTGAAAAAGTCAGGGGGTCCAAAGTTGACTCACCTACTCATTCAAGGGTTTTTCTTTGTTTTTACTATGTTCTACACTGTAGAATAATAGTTTAGACATCAACATTATGAAATAACATATGGAATCATGTAGTAACCAAATAAGTGTCAGTTAAATCAAAATATTGTATATTTGAGATTCTTCAAAGTAGCCCTTTGCCTTGATACCTTTGCACACTCTTGGCATTCTCTCAACCAGCTTCATGAGGTAGTCACCTGGAATGTATTTCAATGAACAGGTGTGCCTTGTTAAAAGTTATTGGCTTTTCTTTCCTCCTTAAAGAGTTTGAGCCAATCAGTTGTGTTGTGAAAAGATAGGGTTGGGTATACAGAAGATGGTATTTTACCAAATAGGGCTAACTCCACATTATGGCAAGAACAGCTCAAATAAGCAAAGAGAAACGACAGTCCATCATTACTTTAAGACATGGTCAGTCAATCCTGAAAATTTAAAAGAACTTTGAAAGTTTCTTCAAGTGCAGTCGCACGCAAAAACCATCAAACGCTATGATGAAACTGGCTCTCATGAAGACCATCACAAGAAAGGAAAACCCAGTCATTAGTCACCAGCCTCAGAAATTGCAGCCCAAATAAATGCTTCAGAGTTCAAGTAAGACACATCAACTGTTCAGAGACTGCGTGAATCAGGCCTTCATGGTCAAATTGCTGCAACACCAATAAGAAGAGACTTGCTTGGTCAAGAACCATGAGCAATGGAACGCATTTGGATATCAGATCGGTGGAAATTCAGTCCTTTGGTCTGATGAATCCAAATCTGAGATTTTTGGTTCCAACCGCCGTGTCTTTGTGAGACGCAGAGTAGGTGAACGGATGTTCTCCGAATGTGTGGTTCCCACCATGAAGCATGGAGGTGGTGGTGTGATGGTTCTTTGCTGGTGCCATGGTGTGATTTATTTAAAATTCAAGGCACACTTAACCAGAATTGCTACTACAGCATTCTGCAGCGATACGCCATCCCATCTGGTTTGTGCTTAGTGGGATTATCATTTGTTTTTCAACAGGACAATGACCCAACACACCTCCAGGATGTGTAAGGGCTATTTGACCAAGAACGAGAGTGATGGGAGTGCTGCATCAGATGACCTGGCCTCGACAATCACCCGACCTCAACCCAATTGAGATGGTTTGAGATGAGTTGGACCGCATAGTGAAGGAAAAGCATTCCAGGTGAAGCTGGTTGAGAGAATGCCAAGAGTGTGCAACACTTTCATCAAGGCAAAGGGTGGCTACTTTGAAGAATCTCAAATATATTTTGATGTGTAACACTTTTGGTTACTACATGATTCCATGTGTTATATCATAGTTTTGATTTCTTCACTATTATTCTACAATGTAGATGTGTCCAAACTTTTGACTGGTAGTCACACACACACACACACACACCAAAAGTTTGAATATATATATATTTTTTTTAGAGACTTTTTTTAAAAAAATACAGACAATACAAAATGTCCGCTCCCACAGTAGGTCCTCTGGTCAGAGGGTGCGCTCACCCCCACCCGGCCCGAGACGCCGGCGGGAAGGCAATGCCCCGCCCCTGGCCCAAAGGGATTTTCTAAAGGCGGGAAAAACCAAGCATGGAAGCGAGCATACTCATAACTACCAGGAGCAGCACACACCACTCACAGCATGAAACCAAATCACAAAACATAATTGAAAAACAAAATATTAAATAAGCCCTTCCCCACCCTCAACCTTGATTGGAGGACCTCAAACATTACACTGTACATAACTTGTCCAACACTCATCAATTCCACCCTTCAGACAGTCACAGATCAACCTATCTTTCCCAATAAATCATAATTCTACAATTTCCTCTCGCAATGCATCCCTCCATTCTCCCATGGCGTCTCACTAGGGACTTGAACCTCCATCTGCAACATTTCTGCCCAAATTTCCCCCAAAATAAACATTTTACCCAAAACTACTGATATTTCCTACTGACTGGTCCTTTAAGTCCCCCAGGAATAAAGTTTGCAGGTCCAACCGCACCCTGATATTATGGCATAACCACCATTCCTGGACCCGACTCCAAAAACAAGCCACCGGTTGACAGTACCAAAAGATTGTTTCTGCATGGCAGTCTACACCAGTCTGACTGTTGAATACCCCATATACTGAGCATTCTTTTTGTAGCGAGAATTGTTGTTTTGTATATCAATTCATAAAGCCGATGCCATGGTATTGGGACATCGAAAATATGTTCCCAACTATTTGTAATTTTATGTGGCATAGTTGCCAACCCTCTTGACCATATGTGAAACTAATACATTTTACAATTTATAAA
This sequence comes from Brachymystax lenok tsinlingensis, assembly GCA_030435695.1. Lineage (NCBI taxonomy): Eukaryota > Metazoa > Chordata > Actinopteri > Salmoniformes > Salmonidae > Brachymystax > Brachymystax lenok. Next base: position 13,112,685 of record CM059790.1, read on the forward strand.
AACAGTGATTTCAAGCCATTTTTATTTTTAATTGGTGGCAGACAAACTAATTAATTCCTTTCTTTTTGTCTGTGGGACATTCAGATGATAGTTAAATAACTGCACAACTTATCTTGTATGTTTGGCCTTGCTGCAACTCAACTGAGCATCCAATCATTCATTTTGTTATGAGACTGTGTGTAGTGTTAGGCAGTGTTAGTGCTTGGCGAACATTGATGGGGATTCAGTAGGGTCCCCCCTGTGTGAATCACATTGAATTAGAATGATCAATTCTAACTATGTGAATCACTATACATTGTGGGATATCATTACACTGTAAAACTGTGCAGAAATCAATGCTGGAAAGAAGAAACAGCCCTATCTCAGATAAACATGTTTTAACAGACCTTAGTAATCTTACAGACAAGCTGCACTCATTTGCCTGGAGTAGAAAATAAACAAAAAGTGGTTGAATGCCAGCTCAGTGGAAATAAGAAAGATTTGATTGGAGAGGTCTCTGGTTAAATTGCTTCAATATGCATCTGCTCTACTGCAGTCAGAGGATGGCTAGCCACATATTAGTACAGGATCCAGTGTACTGGAGCCAGGCAGGGCTGCAGGGAGTCTCGCTCCAACGCCATGGTTCACCAGACTGGTCCCATTTCAAGGAGCCACACCCAGGGCACCATATCAAGATAGTCTGGTCAATGCCATGAATACTGTACAACTGGCCTGTTACATGAGAACCTGTGCTAGTATGTTCCTAACCGGTGAACAGAGTCAACTAGTATGATGTGCAAGAATACAAATATGACCTAAAATATGAGCAAACAATCACATCCCTTGAGAGCTAGGCTAATTTGACATTGCCTAGCTCACAGTAGATGACTGACAAATTGCTAAGTAGCTGCTGATGAATGGCCAAAACAAAAGAGCTGGTCTTACAGGAGCGGAGGCCATTGTGTGTCATGCCAGGGAGCCAGTTTCCCACACCACCAACCTACTGTAGTGACACCGGGCGTCCAGCCTGGGCAAATATAGCCAGGGAAGAGTGAAAACGCAGGCAGGCTGGGAGATAAACAATAGGCACACAGAATGGCAGCTACTCCTCTATACTTCCTGAGCAACAATGCGGCGTTGGCGACACGCCTAGTGGGCCGATTGGCCAATGGCTAGGGGAGGCTCCTGCAGCTAGCTCTTCCTGTAGCATAAAACCGCTGCTTCCTGTTAGAGGCTGCAGTTAGAACCCACTGATAAGATGTTCCTGTCTGTGGGCTGGGAGACTGTGTGGCATGGGGTGGGTATGGTTGGTTAGACTGGCTCAGAGTCACTACTAAGGGCTTCTGGATACAGTACGTGCCATTTAGGAGGTTAATTCCTGGCTTAACTCTGGGCTTTCTGCTAGGCCAGCCCATCAGCCAATCAAATCAATGAACCAACTCATTTGTATTATCCAAAGAGGTCACATTTGAGTTGTTCCAATCTACCAACATTTGGCTGGTGGCTGGTGTTGATCTCCCACCCTGACACCAATATTGCATTTTAAAAGCATGTACTATTTAAATGGTGCCCTTTAATATAGACATGGAAAATTCAATACATCAGATTTTGTATATGAACGACTTAGTACCAACATTCAGCCTTTTGTCCCTCTGTGCACCCTCTGACTTCTAGGAAGATTTTCTCCCACTTAACCCAATGCAGTTTTTCACACAACACAATGCCACAGATGTCTCAAGTTTTGAAGGAGCGCGCAATTGGCATGCTGAATGCAGGAATGTCCACCAGAGCTGTTGCCAGAGAATTTTATGTTAATTTGTCTACCATAAGCCACCTCTAACTTTGCTTTAGAAAATTTGGCACTATGTCCATCCTGCCTCACACCATGTATGGTGTCGTGTGGGTGAGAGTTTTGCTGATGTCAATGTTGTGAAAAGAGTACCCCATTGTGGCTGTGGGGTTATGGCATGGGCAGGCATAAGCTACGGACAACGACACAGTTCAATTTTTTCAATGGCAATTTTTCAATGGCATTATCGTGCCATTCATCCACCGCCATCAACAATGTTCCAGCATGATAAAACACTGCCCCATGTCGCAAGGATCTGTAAACAATTCCCTGAAAATGTCCCAGTTCTTCCATGGCCTGCATACTCACTAGACATGTCACCAATTGAGCATATTTGGGATGCTCTGGATTGACATGTGCGACATCATGTTCCCGGTCCCGTTAATATCCTGCAACTTTGCACAGCCATTGAAGAGTGGGACAACATTCCACAGGCGACAATCAACAGCCTGTTCAACTACGTGAAGGAGATGTCTCGCTGCATGAGACACATGGTGGTCAAACCAGATACTGACTGGTTTTCTGATTTTTAAAAAGGTATCTGTAGCCAACAAATGCATATCTGTATTCCAAGTCATGTGAAATCAATAGATTAGGGCCAAATTAATTTATTTCGATTGACTGATTTCCTTATATGAACTAACTCAGCAAAATCTATGAAATTGTTGCATGTTGCTTTTATATTTTTTCATGTGATTAGTGATTCATTTCATTAGTGAATCACAACAACCTGGCCCTCATTTTAAGGTCAAGTGAACTATTCCTTAAAGAAATAAATATATAAAATTATAAAGAATAAAACATTAATAGTCAAATCATAGACATGGTTGGCTGACAACATCACGAAAATGATGAGCACGCATCAGTGGGGCAGGAAGCCGTGCATTATGGTTCTGAACAGTCAGAAAGCTAGCAACAATGACAAGAAGCTGTTATGTTGGGAATCGAGGGGGCTCGTTTCAGCTAGTTCTCTCTTGTTCTTGATACCATGTCATGTTTTGAGGTGTTGAGACTGATTTCATGTCAATATGTAGGGTGTTAATAAAAAATTGACAAAAAAAGGGTTAAATAATAGGTTACTTGTGTAGATACCAAAATTGTCCAAACCCTCATGTCTCTATCATAATCCGTTCAAAAGTTGCAGTTTTTACCCTTGTAGGATGTCCAAAATTGGGTGACCCCTGAAGCCGGGGGGGGTGCTGTGCAAAAACTGGAAAATAGCATTGCATCAGCTAGGCTGGATGCTGTGCAAGAATTAATGCTAACTGACAGGCTCACAGAGTCATCTTTCTTCTCAAATCCAGAGGACATAAAACAATAGAGGTAAAATACATATCAATTTTGATACATGACATTTTGTATTTTCATATTAATGCTGAATTCCTGTTATTTTTCAAAGATTACACAAAAACAAGCTTATATCTGTGAAATGTCAACGGAGCACTAAGCGTACTGCAAGCTTTATTTTATTAAAGCCTTTTACATTTAATGTAGCTTGTGTCATGCCAATTTTTGCTTTATAACTGTCGCAGACGACCACCACATATACAATTGTCAAAAGTTACTGCGAGAAAGCGGCAGTGATCTTAACAGAGCTCGATGCTTATTATGGGATGTATTGTGTTAGGAAACCTGACATTTTGGATATAATGTTAATGCTATGTCAGAGAAAGATCACACTGAACGATTCAGAACATGAATAATCATATTTGTCTTGGTAAAAAGCCTTATAACATAAGTGACATTTCCTCACAAAAGCACATTTTCGGACACCCTATGTCTAACATTCGCTAGCTAGCTAACCAACAACCATAATGCATTTGAAAGACAAAAAGAGCTCATTGTGGAAATGTTTGTTTTAATGCTAAGTTCATTAAGTTGAACAGAATGTTAAAATGATGTGAAATCAAAAGTTACTCTACCCAAAAAGGGACTCATTTCATGGAACGGCATATACACTAAGCCATAGAAATGTTTTTATGCAAAAACTTCACGCACAGACAGAGTAAAGATATAGAAATAGGTGACAGTCTGGCTGGCTAAGACTAGGTCTCAGACTGGAGGCTGAGGAGCGGTGGTGGGTAGATAGCAAGCTTCCTGTGCTATTTAATCCACAATGATGTCATACAGTGTGACCAGCCCAGAGCAAAACCTGCAGTACTACAAACTCATGCAGAGGGATAGGAACCTTTGCTGCACGCAACAAAAAAACCTAACAATAGCTGTGCTGTTGCATGTTATATTACAAGATTAACTGAGTTGATCTGAAAGTCTAATTTAATAATACTGGAGTGCCGTGAGAACAGCGCGCAGTATACTGTTTAGACTTGACTTGCAGATCTAGAGATGGTGTGTACTGATAATCACCCAGTGGATATTCTCAGTAAAACAAACCTTCAATCTACTTCAGTGTCAAAAGTACGCAAGCCAAACATACCTCGGAGTTTAAAAGTTCTACTGCAATTATGTTCAAGTCTTAACCCTGCAGTGAGAGAATACGACACCTGAATAAAAGAAAAGGAGCAGTGACATCTTCCTGTATCAGGCTCTTTCTGGAAGAGGGACCATTCTAAAAAAGCTCTTCAAAGCACATGAGAGAACACACAGGTGAAACAGAGGTACCTGTATAACCAGTTGTGTGAACAAAGCAAGTATTAGAGCAGGCTTTCAGTTTGTGTACATTGGACAATCTGATGCAGGAGACTCCAGTACATCACTGGGCTGTATGCACTACCCGTCATCCAGGACCTGTCAGAGGAAGGCCCTAAAAATTGTCAAAGACGACAGCCACCAAAGTCAGTCTGTTCTGTTGCCGCACGAAAAGAGGTACCGGAGTGCCAAGTTTGGGACCAAAAGGCCCCTGAACAGCAGCTACCCCAAAGCCATAAGACTACTGAACAGTTCATGAAACAGCTACCCAGACTTTTTGCTTTTTCACCCCCTACCAACATCAATCAATAACCTAACCAAACCAAAATGTCGATATTACCTCAATCACCCCAACTACCTCGTACCCCTGTGCAGGGGTCACCAAACTATCACTCAAGGCCCCCCTTCCAGCATTGGGGGAACATCCACCCCCACACGTCTATATTTCTATGGGCACAAGCACAGTCCATGACAAACTATTCAAACCCCTCTTGTTGGTGTGATGAGTGAATCTTTTGAATCTAAATCTATGGGCTAAAAACCTTTGTCTTGGGCTGTTGGCAGTAGGTGCAACCGATTCAACTGCCCTGCGCCAGGTAGACCAACTGTTACCATTTTGAACCATTTCATGTGTCTGAAGGTACAAACGCTGCGTTCCAGGTGGGCACAGAGAAATAAATAAAGTGCACTATAGGCCTACCGCTGGCCAATCAGATGGCTCAGATGACCGTGTCTGCAGTAACGTAGCAGGCATAAAAGAAAGCTACAGCAAAGTTGATACTGTGAGATTTCAAAATGTTAAAACCATAACTAGAGAGACTGTCAACAAATACAGCAAAGAGATGCTGATTTATGAGTGAGTTCATGTTTAAAGTTCTTACTCAGCACTGTCAACACTTAATCTGCGGTGATAATGTATTTGGCCTATAGCTCACCGCACAAAACTAATTTCTACAGTACTGTTTTTAAATTGGTTAATGTTGCATAAGCAGACTAAGTAAAAAATAAACACGTTTCCCTTTACTGTGGCAATTGTGATCGAATCAATGCAATATTAGCCACTTTCAATGCAACATACCAAAACAAGCTATGGAATAGATTGTTGTAGGCAGAATGCATCGGAGTAGGATTCTATTGTATTGACACTACTCAATACAGACCGGTGCAGCATAAACAAATCAGAGCTGCAGTAGGATTACATGCTAATAGACCATTGACAAACGGATCTGTGCCATTTACTTTGAACTGGACTGTTTACAGCATGAGCGGCCGTGAGTAGATTTTTCCGCGTTCAAAGCGAGAGCTGCATGTAGTGTGCACATATTGTTCATGTACTTTGCTAGTTAATGAGTTATTAACCCAGTTATAGATCATTTATAAAATCAGCAATAGGGAAGTTGCTTCCTACAAGAGTACAAAATGTGTACATTTCCAGACATCTTTGAATAAGCTAAGTAGCCAATCGGCAGAGGGTAGCATAATTTGTCTGATTCTCTAATAATGGTATGGGAATAATAATGCACTTTATTGTAGAGTGGTTTCTTGCATCACAGAACCTTTTCATTCACCTCCTTGTCTGAAGGACAAGTAGATAAACAGGTTAATTTCAAGCCCTGCATGTTTTTTTTTTCCTAAAGTCTCATGGAATGTAGGCCTACATTGAACACCACACATTGCTGCTAATGTAGGCTGAATGATAGAACAACTATTTCCATGTTAACTTCTTAGGGAGCGGCAGCATAGGTGACGGTTTTGGAGAGTCTGGCGTGCCCAAAGTAAAATGCCTGCCACTCAGGCCCAGAAAATAGGATATGCACATAATTAGTACTATTAGGTCGCTAACACTGAAGTTTAAGAGTTAAAATAATGTATGTGAGTATAACAGAACTGATATAGCAGGCGAAAACCCAAGGAAAATCCATGCGGATTTGCATTTTCTTTTGGAAAATGACCTTCTCCATTGTGCCTATTCATGTGTATTTTACCTAGGACTGAGACTGCAGTACCTATGGCTTCCACTAGGTGTCAACAGTCTATACAAAGACTGGAAGTTCTAAGAGTAAGCAGAACGGATAGGAAGAGGAAGTAGTCAGGGGACAACTTTTGTTTACAACGTTTCACGCGCGCAAGATTGTGAGTGCGCCCCAGTTTATTTTCCTTTCCTATTGTTCACGTTATCGTCCGGTTGAAATACAGTAAATATACATAAAAGGATACATAAAAAAATCGATTTGTTTGTAGAAAGTGTATAGGTATAATTTGAACATGTTCTCTTCACGGTTCAATGGGCGACTCAACGGTGGATTTTATGATCATTACGCGCCAACCAAACGAAGATTTATGGATATAAATGACTTTCTCTAACCATTGGATGTCTTCGTTGGACACTTGGGAAGCCCTCAGCAGAAGTCCTTCGAAAGGTAAGTGATATTTTAAAGCTCATGAGTTGTGTGACCCGCGCTGGATATGAATTTATGCTAATGTAGAAAATATTTGGGATGCTATCCTCAAACAAACGTGCTTTCGCCGTAAAGCCTTTTTGAAATCTGACAACGCTGTGATATTGCCAAGAAGCAGACCTTTTGATGGCTATGCAACACGTATATTGATGAATGTTTAATAATTCAACTTTGGGATTTTGAATTTGGCGCCTTACATTTCACCGGGTAGTTTCGGGAGTTGCCCGCTAGCGCGCCGGTGCTCCCTAAGTAGTTAAAATGTTATGGGATGCATTTTCTACATTGTTTTTGATGGTAGGCCTACATTACGATCAAATAGCCACATTAGCCTACAAGGCCAATTAAAACTAACTTAAAGCGGGTACAGCCTCAGTGTTCACAGAAAACACGCGCTGGAAGTTTCCCAGAATTTTCACAACGTTCAAGTTTGCGCTCAGCAGACCTGAAATCTGCTCAGTGCCGGAGAAAATTAGAGGGAACATTGTTTCACGGTAAAGTCTAAAGTTGTATTTGGCTTATGTGACAATTTTTTTTAAGTTCAGATAAACTCTGAGGCCGTTGCGTAGTCGAGCAAAACCAATTTTATTTGTCACATGCTTCGTACCTAAACAGGTGTAGACTAACAGTGAAATGCTTACAGGACCTTCCCTACAATGCAGAAAAAAAGGTAGAATTTTAAAAAAGAACAAAAGGAATAAATACACAATGAGTAACAATAAATTGGCTATATACACAGTGTACCAGTACGGAGTCGATGTGCTGGGGGACGAGATAGTTGAGGTAGATATGTACATATAGGTAAGGATAACGTGACTGGGCGACGGGATAGCAGTAGATGATTGAGTTGTGTTCCAAGAGGTAAAATGTTGACTTCTGTCTGAACACTAACACTAGTCCACAAAGCACACTGTAGGTTAAAAGAGTCACGTTACACACCAATGATCTCACCAATGCAACCAAAACTGAAGAGATTCCTCAGATTCAGAGCCCAGACAGAGAGGAAACACAGTTCAACTTTTACCCATTCTAACTAAGAAAAAGGAGCCAATGCAGCCAAATGCCAAAATGTAAAGATTGAAAGCAACCTCATGTTTAAATCATTAGTTGGAATTGGACTCGTTGGAAGAGGAAACAGCAAGACTTGTCTGAAAAACAGGAACAAGAATACAGAACATAACTTCTAAGAAGATATTACTTCCTCTGTGAAATGCAATTTCATGTCAGCCATCATTAGGGCTTGTTGCAGAACGTTTGCTAGGCCTTCTAAAAAACCTTGCAGAGCCTTCTGCAAGAGCAAGAGGAAACGGTGTGTGTGTGTAGGTGCTTGCGCAGGTCTGTACGCTTTACCGAAGGGCTGGTAAAGGCTGTTACGGAGGAGCCAGGATGGAGCATCTGGTCCTGGCTGAGTCTTGCAAGAATTGGGTCTTGGTTGTTTCACAGGCCAGTCTAAGTCCGTCCGTCAGACCAGAGGCCTGGGGAAGCAGCAGGGCAGTCTGGAGCAGAGAGACCGAACCAGCCTCAGCCAGCCTGCCAAAGCGACAAGGACTGCTGATTGAGGGGAAAATATTCAGTTCTCTCCAACCAAAGCCTTGGGACCATCTATTCATCTTGCTGCTGCCTTAGAACATTGCGCAGTGACTAGTCTCTCCTGTAAAAGGGTCATTGCAGAGAGCTGGAAGTTTGACGGATAGTATGCCAGATACTGTATTCTATTTTGCAGTGCAATGAATTGACCAGACCAGTTGACATTTACACAGAAATGCTGCCATTCTAGTGTGAAACCAGAATGAACACGGTGTTAGAATTTAAGGGGGTCTGAGAATTTAATACCGATAAGTAAGTTACAGTGCTGCATTTACTTCCAATAAACTGCATTCCTCCTGAGGCCTTTGACAGTTTATGACCTATTTTTAGCCACATTACTGAGGAATAAAACATGTGAGAGGGATTTGCTACCATATCAGAGCTGGGGCACATTACTTACAAACACCAAAGCAGCACTCGCTCCACACTCGTTTACAATTAATGACCAGTGTGTGTGAAATCTGGGTTAGACATTTGGCAATTATGTTGTGTGTGTTTTGCATTGGGTTTGGGAAGGGGGAAATCAGCTGATATAATTTTACATTTTAGCCATACATTTTAATCATTTAGCAGACATTCTTATCCAGAGAGCATACATGTTCATACCACCCCCCCGTACTGGTTCCCGATGGGAATCTAACCTAGAACCCAGGCGTAGCAAGCACCATGCTATACCAACTGAGCCACACAGTACCATTGATCTGAGTGTGTGTTAAATGCAGGGCTTGGAGTTTTGCTAGCTGGTATGTGGGACTCCCGAGGGGCGCGTCAGTCTAAAGCACTGCATCTCAGTGCTAGAGGCGTCACTACAGACCCTGGTTCGATTCCAGGCTGTATCACAACCAGACGTGATTGGGAGTCCCATACGGCGGCACACAATTGTCCCAGCGTCGTCTGGGTTAGGGTTTGGCCGGGGTAGGCCGTCATTGTAAATAAGAATGTGTTCTTAACGGACTTGCCTAGTTAAATAAAAGGTTAAATAAAAGTGTGTTGGGATGTCCAGGCTGACTGAGGTGACATGGTGCCTGGGGCCCAGAGAAGAGCGTGCCTGTCCTACTGTAATCACTGACTGACTCAGCCCGATTACCATCTCTAACAGGAAGTGCTTCATAATGTCACATGACCAGGGGCCCAGAGTTCACTGACAACACATGACTCAGGCCACAACCAAGACTCAGGTCACAGGTCAAATAGGCTACAGTGATAAGATAACTACAATCCTACTTGTGATGTAAAAAAAAGGCTACACCTCTGTCTGTGTTTTAACAACTCAGTCACCTGATCCAAAACACTGATGATTCACAGGCACACACAATTTGCTCTATGCGGATTGTTGTTCCCTTGTTGCAACTCGTATTGTAGCAGGCCTAAACTTGACTGATTCAAATCTTTCCAATTATAGGTAATGAATGGTAGCCATTGTTCTGCAATAACGTGTGTGATCCAATTAGAATGTACAATTAGATTTCGCCCTAGACCACAAATAGAAGATGGAACATTATATTGAACCACATGGGAGCTCTAGAGCTTATCAGAGCTATTCTAAAGCTGGTGTCTAGAAAGTATTTCCATGAGCTTTCCTTTAGTTTGCACAGCTGTTCAACATAATTGACAATGACTCCTGGTCAAGGGCCTGATCTTCGCTCTATTCTCACATGATATGGAGGGTATATCACAAAGCAGGATCACTGAGTAAAAACATTCAGATATAGCGGCTTGTCATCTTTCAGAAAGCCAAAGTTGAATGCGTAAACACCATATCATTTTCAAGTAAATCTTTTTTCAGGACCTAGAAAATTTGGAGTTGTTTGAGAATATTTATAAACACTTTGTAAAGGGTTAAACTGATGCCTGGGCTAATATCTTCACATCTTCTTTCATTTCTTCCTTTTGCACATCTACATCAGCCTCAGATCCTCTTTCGCCCCTTAAGGTCACATGACAGATGACTAACAGATCCTCAACTCCTGGCTCATGGAAAGCACATTTGACTAGGGGCGCATGTCAAAAGTCTCCTCTGGAAGAACTAGGTTTGATGCTCTTCATGCTTCCCGCACTTCAATATTATGCATGTGGACAGAGTGCAGGCTCATGCATCTTCCATGCATCATGACAAGATTAGTCACCTGTGAAGAGGAATCCTCTGCCTTGGGAATGAGATATCAGCTAAAAAACATTTCACATTCGGTTTAAATTCCCTGCTTCTATGCTAACCTCGACAAATAAGGCGGAATGAGAGTTTACAGACACCTATAGACAGACATGTGAGAAACACACATCCTTAGCCCCATTGCAACCACACATACATCCTGCTAGACGAGGTTTGAGATTAGGTATGAGCTCCAACTTCATTGCACATTAGTGATTGGATAAAAAAAAAAATCTAAAAAGACACTGTAACCCATCACAATATATTTTTTTTGGGGTGGGGGTATTATGTCACAATATTTTTTTATTTGCTAGGTAGTGTTGGCTAGCGCTAGTCGGTTGTACCTGCGCCAAAACTACAGTTTTGTCATCCTATAGCCTTTTCTCCATCTTTTTAAATAGTGAGCCCTTGTATTTCCAAGACGTATCAAAACAAAATGTTCTAACGTTATCTTGTCGCTCTGCAGCAGACATAGCCTATAGTGAGCAAAATGTTTGGAACATCAAATTTTAAAAAAAATGTATCGAATCGCAATACAGAATGGTGAGTCAGCAATACATGTGGCACCTAAGTATCGTGATATCATCGTATCGTGAGGTCCCTGCAATTCCCAGCCCTATTGCACATGTGTACAAAAGGTCTTACCTCCAGCACAGGCCCAGCACCCAGGATGGTCCTCTCCACTCCACTGGCGTAGCCCTTCTGGCTGAGGGCCGTCAGACAGTGGATGAGGAAGTTGGTGCTCTGCGTCTTCCCTGAGCCGCTCTCCCCAGAGATAACAATGCACTGGTTCACCCTCTTCCTTAGCATGGCATAGTAGGCCACGTCCGCAATGGCAAAGATGTGCGGCTCCAGTTTCCCCAGCTGGTGGTTCTCGTACATCTTGACGTACTTGGGGTTGTAGATGGGTAGGAACTTGAAGGGGTTGATGGCAATGAGGATAGACCCGGCATAAGTGTAGATCTTTTTCTTGTGGAAGCGGTTGCGCAGGTTATCCAGGATGCTTCTCTCATTGAGCACCGGGAGGTTACAAAGGTCGTCAAAGTCCTCTTGGCGCGTGGGGAGGAAGCCTCTGGCCGCCAACCTCTGTGCCTCCTGCTCCTTGCAGAGGGCGGGAAGGTGGGCATAGTGGATGGTGCCGTCGCGGTTCCTCTCCTGGAGGACGAAGTAGAAGCCCTCGCTCTGGGGGTGCTGCTCCTGGGCCTTGCGAGGCCAAAGCAGGACCCTCTGGACGGGGAGGTCCCCCGACTCCAGCACCCACTCCTCCCCACCGCACTCCTTCACCTCGGCCAGCACGTAGAGGTGCTGCGGGTCCACACCCAGGGCCAAGGCTGCGTCCTGGATGACAGAAGCAGCCGTGGCCTCCTTGGGCACCTTGAGGGAACAGCAAGGTGGGCAGTCCGCTGAGAGCCGTGGGTAAACCTGCAGGTTGTAGGCCCGCCCATCTTTGCTAGCTGCTCCGCCATCATTGACACTCATTCTGGGGAAGCTGTAGTCGCCTCAGCATGCCGTCCGCACTGCCTTCTGTTCTCTCACCACCCAGCGCCTGGGGAGCACAGGAAGACAATTGTTTTCAAAGACAGTTTTCATTGAAGCTCATTTGGTGAGAAAAAAACAACTGAAGCTGACAAAGCAACAAGAGCTGTGGTGCAAACGTTTAGCCACATCTATGCTGAAAAGTGCCAAACGACCCTGTGTGGGATAAAGCTTTTCCAGATTGTGGAAGTTTCCCATTTGGGCATTGCAGCCTCACACAAAGGTCTAAACAGTTTGCCACGATGGCATTATTCCTGTGTTTCAAAATGCTAACAAATGGGTTGGTTTTAAACAAAAGACTCGCAGCACCACAGGGAAAGCTTAGATTTGAGCATTTTGAGTGTGTATCAACTCCAAAACGTCTGTATGTCTTGGTCTAAGCAGTTGAAGAGTGGACATGTGACTTGCATCACAGCACATAGGAAGGCAATAGTAAACCAGGTTCTACATTTTTTTTTTTTTTTATCTGGATTAGAAAGATCCATCAACCATTTGAATCAAGCAATTTACACTACCATCAAGGAATTCTAAATCCTTCCCTCCACTTAATGGTTGAGTAATATCAATACAGTAACACTAAATTCAGAGCTAAGATTATTGTATGGTACAAAATTAAAAAATTTGAGAAAGATAATCAGAAAAATACAACATTGATTAAACTGTATTTATTGGTTTCTTTAAATTTTGATAATGGATGATAGATGTCCATCTGACACACGAATGTTCTGGTTTTCTACATCTAGAACCCAGACTCAATCTCCCTGACCATAAAGTTGGCCTACATTTCATTTCCAATGGAATTTCCAGATTTTCCACTAGTGAGAATTTTTTTTTTTTTTTTCATTGGGTTCATTGGACATAGATCAGACACCCATGCATGGCTTAAATGTGCGAAGTCATTCCCTAAGTAGTTAACAATGGGAACTAATAGTAGTCACAAACCACAGTTGGGTCACCTGTTACTGTCCTGTCCTCCCTTCCACTAGCATACTGTTATGTTTAGCTTATTGCAGTTTCTCTTTCTGCTATCTGGTGGTCAAAGCAAGACTAAACAGTCTTGACAACCCCTCCTTCTCACTACCTATCCAGTTAATGTCATCTCTCTCCGCTTTTACTGACACTAGGGTTGTGCGATATTACAATAAAATCGTAAATCAACGGATGGTTGACAGCCATCGTCTACGGTGACGACATTTTGATGTGACAGACCATAGTTTTGCCTATTTGAACTTGACTGGCACCATGCAGTAAAGAGCATATAAGAGAGCATGGCACAGCCAGGCAACATACCTAATGGCAGAGGGTAGCATAAATTGTCTTATTCAGTGTAATAATGGTATGGGAATAATAATGCATCAAACATCACAACAATTATTTATTTTCAAAAGTTTCATGGAATGTAGGCCTACATTGACACCACACATTGGCTGCAGTTGCTACTGTAGGCTGAATGATAACATTTTAACATGGAAATAGAACAGCTATGGGATGGATTTTTTCCATAGTTTTTTTTTATGGCAGACAATCTGGTAGGCCTACATTATGATCAAAATTTCCACATTAGCCTACTTGGCCACTGTTAAAACCGGATACAGCCTCAGTGTTCACAGCAAATGCACATTGGAAGTTGCACAGAATTTTCATAACTTTCAAGTTTGTGCTCAGCAGACCTGAAATTTGCGCAGTGCCGAAAATAGAGGGAACATTGCTCCTGGCTCGCCTTACCATACCTCCTTACCCATCCAATTAAAATATAGAAAATGGATTTGACCGAGACGCACGCTGACAGAAAGACCCATCATTGTCAGATAAAGCATCCGATCAAGCAAAACAGAACCTCTCTCTCAGTATGTGTAGCCCCATGTATCGGATGCGGTCTGGACAAAGAATATGGCATGACACTTTTTTGCCAGACCGCATCAGATACATGGGGCTACATATTGTAAGAAAGAAAAGCGCCGTTTCAGTATATCCAATGCGATTGGACTAACGTGCGAAGATAATACTTTTTGAAGTTGTTTTACCAACAGATGGAAGCATGACTGGTTGTGTTTATGCCACATTAAAAAAAAAGGTAGGCTAATACATTCACAGTTAAATTACATTACACTATAAAACCCACAATAGAACCACTAAAGCGGTCATTTGGAAGTCATGCCCCCCTCAGTCTATTACTTTTCCTAAATACGTCTATAATACACAATGTCGTAAGAATCTTAATATCAAAGAGAACTGGTATTAGACAGTTTTAAGAGGGCAGTCATTTTAATATGGTTTTCCCCGTTGCCCCACCCTCCGACAGTAGGGATGGCGCCTCTCCTCCCGATAGTTGAAGATGCTGTGCCTATTTAAAAATCCCCCTATTATCAACACAAAATGTAATCAGATCAAAATTTGATTTGTCACACGCGCCGAATACAACAGGTGTAGTAGACCTTACCGTGAAATGCTTACTTACAAGCCCTTAACCAACAATGCAGTTCATCACTGATGGAGCAGGCCCTGAATCTCAAGCAAGAAATAAAAATCATAAAAACGCACTAAACAGCTTTCGATATTTCGGCTGCGAGACATGGACATGCTCTGATAATTGACTTTGACTGGGGTCATATCAACACTTACAGTATATCCAGCTCACAGCTCCAGCTTGCATTTTGTTTGCTAAATGGAGAATTCTGCCAAAGCAGCACAAAATGTCCAGTTAGAAAATAGTTTCACGCTCTAACGTCAGATCATAGCATGGGCCTTTAGCTTTAGGCCAGCTTTAGGCTAAGATTTTTTTATTTAACAAAAACAGACACTCCTTAATTAACTTCTTAGGGAGCGGTGGGGCGCTAGCGCCACCCCCGACACTACCAGGTGAAATGCAAGGCGCCAAATTCAAAACACAAAAGTTGAATTATTAAAAACATGCATCAATATACAAGTGCTTCATAGTCATCAAAAGCTCTGCTTCTTGGCAATATCACAGCGTTGTCAGATTTCAAAAAGGCTTTACGGCGAAAACACCACATTTGATTGTTTGAGGGTAGCACCTAACATTTTTCCCATTACCATAATTTCATAAGCCTCCACGGTTCACAGAAAAAACATTTCACAGCGAAAACAAATCAATTACCTTTTGAAGAACTTCTGCTGAGGGCTTCCCAAGTGTCCAACGAAGACATCCAATGGTTCTTTTGTTAGAAAAAGTAATGTATTATTCCCATAAATCTACGTTTGGTTGGCGCGTTATAATCAAAACACAGCGTCGACTCCTCCATTGAAATGAAGAGAACTCGTTCAACTTATACCTATAAACTTGTCCAAGAACAATCAAACATAATTGATAATGTATCCTTAGGAACACGTTAATGTATATGTTGTATAATATTTCAACCAGAATATAAACTGGGCGATAAGAATGGAAAAACAAAAAACAAAGAACACGCAAGTCGGGAGCACGCATTTACTTGTATTGACAACTGCGTGGACACTTCCTTATTCCTCTTCTTCTCTGCTCTAAAAGCATCTAAAAAGAATCAGAACACTTGAGACTTGACATCCAGAGGAAGCGATAGGTACTGCATTCATATGCCCTTATAAGGGCATTTTCATAAGGGAGGGGCTCTAAATGAGGCAATGTGTCAAAACCACTTTTTCCAGGACAGAAATTCCTCTGGGTTTCACATGCCATATCCGTTCTGTTTTCCTCAGACAAAATGTTAACACTTTTAGAAAATTCAGAGTGTCTCCTATCCAATGGTACTAAATATGGTTCAATGGGTGAGTGGACGCTGTATTTTCTGATCATAAACGCACCAACCAAACGGAGATTTATGGATATAATACATTACTTTTTCTAACAAAAGAACCATGGATTGTCTTCGTTGGACATTTGAGAAGCCCTCAGCAGAAGTTCTTCAAAAGGTAGTTGATTTGTTTTCACTGTGAAATGTGTTGTGTGAACCGCGATGGTTTATGAACTTATGCTAATGAAATATATTGGAGGTGCTACCCTCAAACAATCAAATGTAGTGCTTTCGTCGTAAAGCCTTTTTGAAATCTGACAACGCTGTGATATTGCCAAGAAGCAGAGCTTTTGATGACTATGAAACACTTGTATATTGATGCATGTTTAATAATTCAACTTTTGGATTTTGAATTTGGCGCCTTGCATTTCACCGGGCAGTGTCGGGAGTGGGGCGCTAGCTCCCCACTACTCCCTAAGTAGTTAAGAAACCTTTTGGACCTAGACTTTGCGCTCTGGAACCACTTCCCGTGCGGTAGAAGAGAGAACAGTCTATGACTAGGGTGGCTGGAGTCTATGGCAAATATTTAGGGCCTTCCTCTGACAACGCCTGGTATAGACGTCCTGGAAGGCAGGAAGCTTGGCCCCAGTGATGTACTGGGCCGTACGCACTACCCTCTGTAGCGCCTTGCGGTCCAAGGCCGAGCAGTTTCCATACCAGTCAGGATGCTCTCGATAGTGCAGCTGTAGAACTTTGATGATCTGAGGACCCAAGCCAAATCTTTTCAGTCTCCTGAGGGGGAATAGGAGTTGTCAGGCCTCCTTTTCCTGTAGTCCACGATCATCGCCTTTGTCTTGATCACATTAAGGGAGAGGTTGTCCTGGCCCCACACTGCCAGGTAACTGACCTCCTTCCTATAGGCTGTCTCATCGTTGGTGATCAGGCCTACCACCGTTATGTCGTCGGCAAACTTAATGGTGGTGTTGGAGTTGTGCTTGGCCACGCAGTAATGGGTGAACAGGGAGTACAGGAGGAGACTAAGCACACACCCCTGATGGGCCCCTGTGTTTAGGATCAGCATGGCAGATGTGTTGTTGCCTACCCTTACACCTGCATTGCTTGCTGTTTGGGGTTTTAGGCTGGGTTTCTGTACAGCACTCTGACATCAGCAGATGTAAGAAGGGCTTTATAAATACATTTGATTGAATGATTAATTATGTATGTTTGGAAAATTTATTTCTTGCAGAGAAGGACAAGTTGACCAATAGAATAGGTCAACTTTTGTACTATGTGGGATACTAGACTGGCATAGGGTAGTGCTTTTGCTGTTCGTTAGGCCATCTTGTTGGCTGATGAAAAGAAGGCCAACTGTGGACAGTTCTAACATCTTCAATATGCGCCTCGGAATTCAATAAGAAGGACGCGCGCAGTTGCGTTCACGATATGTCGGTCTTCATTCACTTGTACCCTTGGCCACATCAGAGAGCTATGTGAGTGAGGTTCTTCGGAGCACAGCAGTAGGGAGAAGGGAATTATAATTACATTCAGCCCAAGGGCACAACGGCCACAAAAGGCATGGATTTTTTAAGGGGCATTACGGCCACACAAGGTGGATGCCGCCAGGAAATTTGCGACCTGGTGAGAATATTATCAACTAAATTAAGCATATAGGACAACCAGTTTCTTTGCTAACCGCTCACAGAATAGCCGCATATGTGCACTTCCTTCGAAATTGATTGGAGAAAATATCCTATTTTATTAAGCTATGTTCAATTGAATTCTTCATACTATAAAATAAAGCTACAGAATTCTAAGCAAATCTTGTCTGCTAAATGAACTATTGTAGCCCACAGCTGCATGGCACAGACAGATCAGGGCCTAACATAAGGACAACTCAGTACGAGTCAATGACAAGGTTTTAAGTGAAAACAATTTAATTTTAAAATGCTTTGTTCCCTTGAGTGTTACCCATGCTCTTTCAGGGTTTGTCGCTAAAAACTATTAAAAAAATCGTTTGTGATTGCACCAAATTACTTTTAACAATCGTGAATAAACATGTAAAAAAAAAAAAAGGTTCAGACCATTATTTCAAGCAAAGAAGAGTAAAATATATGCAGTCTCAAATATTCAACATTAAAGTTAACAGTAAAATTAATATATATATATCTTTGTGTTTTTTCACTGGACGACCCCAAACCCCCTCATGAATTTTTTTAAACAATGTTAAAAACAGTGTTAAGAAACATTGTAATAAATTAGTAGTAAAGTTATTGAAATACAATTGTAATGTAGAATGTTGAATTACTGTAAGTCAGTCAAATGTTTGTGCAATGTCTTAAAAACATTAAAATCTCCACATTGCAGACCAATTTTTCTAATATTAAAACATCATTTTGTGATTAATTTTGAGCAGAACACTGCAAGGTTACAATTTTGAATTTAAAGTTTAATTGTACAAACTATTCATGAGATTCAAACATTAAAAGACAAAAGAAATGATCACTTTGTAGCAAAAGTTCAATGAGTTTAAGTTCACAATAAATCAAACGTGCATTCTTAAAACATTGCTTTTGATGTTGTTGCACTAGCGTGACAAGAAACCAGCCCTGTCTGTGTCGGACAGCCAAGATGCTCTTGAGCTGAAGGGCTCGGGCTCACTGATCATGGACTTCACATCTCCTTCAGTAGAAGGTAATGTATTGTACAGAGGGCCAGACAAAAACATTCCTCACTCCATGCTGCTGCATACAAGTGACCTGCACTTTCTCCCCAATCCCCTTTAACTTCTTAGGGAGCGGCAGCATAGGTGACGGTTTTGGAGTCTGGCGTGCCCAAAGTAAAATGCCTGCCACTCAGGCCCAGAAAATAGGATATGCACATAATTAGTACTATTGGATAGGAAACACTAAGTTTAAGTGTTAAAATAATGTATGTTAGTATAACAGAACTGATATAGTAGGCCGAAAACCCGAGGAAAATCCATCCGGATTGTAAATGACCTTCTCCAGGCTGCCTATTCATTTGTATTTTACCTAGGACTAAGACTGCAGTACCTATGGCTTCCACTAGATGTCAACAGTCTTTATACAAAGCCTGGAAGCAATAGCAGTAAGCAGAACAGATAAGAGGAAGTAGTCAGGGGACCACTTTTGTCAACGTTTGACGGGTGCGAGATTGTGAGCGCGCGCCACTTTATTGTTCACGTTATCATCCAGATGAAATATTACAGTAAATACACAAAAGGATACATTAAAAATGATGTTTGATTTGTTTGTAGAAAGTTTATAGGTATAATTTGAACGTGTTCTCTTCACGGTTCAATGGGCGATTCGACATTGGATTTTCTGATCATAACGCGCACACCAAACAGATTTATGGATATAATAAATTACTTTTTCTAACCATTGGATGTCTTTGTTCGACACTTGAGAAGCCCTCAGCAGAAGTTCTTCGAAAGGTAAGTGATATTTTTTAGCTCTTATATGGGTTATGTGACCCGCGCTGGATATTAATTTATGCTAATGTGGAAAATATATGAGGTGCTATCCTCAAACAATCAAATGTTGTGCTTGAGGGTAAAGCCTTTTTGAAATCTGACAACGCTGAGATATTGCCAAGAAGCAGAGCTTTTGATGACTATGCAACACTTGTATATTGATGAATGTTTAATAATTAAACTTTTGGATTTTCCGCCTTGCATTTCACCGGGTAGTGTCGGGAGTGGCCCGCTAGCGCGCCGTTGCTCCCTAAGTAGTTAACATCTGGCCTACAAAGGGGCGGTCTTCATAGCTATGCGGATGACACACAGCTGTACATTTCGATGAAACATGGTGAAGCCCCAAAATTGCCCTCCCTGGAAGCCTGTGTTTCAGACATAAGGAAGTGGATGGCGGAAAATTTTCTACTTTTAAACTCTGACAAAACAGAGATGCTAGTCCTAGGTCCCAAGAGATCTTCTGTTGAATCTGACAATTAATCTTGATGGTTGTACAGTCGTCTCAAATAAAACTGTGAAGGACCTCAAGCATTACTCTGGACCCTGATCTCTCTTTTGACGAACATATCAAGACTGTTTCAAGGACAGCTTTTTTCCATTTACGTAACATTGTAAAAATCCAAACTTTCTGTCCAAAAATGATGCAGAAAAGTTAATCCATGCATTTGTAACTTCTAGGTTAGACTACTGCAATGCTTTATTTTCCGGCTATCCGGATAAAGCACTAAATAAACTTCAGTTAGTGCTAAACACGGCTGCTAGAATCTTGACTAGAACCCCAAAATTTGATCATATTACTCCAGTACTAGCCTCTCTACACTGGCTTCCTGTTAAGGCTAGGGCTGATTTCAAGGTTTTACTGCTAACCTACAAAGCATTACATGGGCTTGCTCCTACCTATCTTTCTGATTTGGTCCTGCCGTACATACCTACACGTACGCTACGGTCACAAGACGCAGGCCTCCTTACTGTCCCTAGAATTTCTAAGCAAACAGCTGGAGGCAGGGCTTTTTCCTATAGAGCTCCATTTTTATGGAATAGTCTGCCTATCCATGTGAGAGACGCAGACTCGGTCTCAACCTTTAAGTCTTTATTGAAGACTCATCTCTTCAGTAGGTCCTATGACTGAGTGTAGTCTGGCCCAGGAGTGTGAAGGTGAACGGAAAGGCACTGGAGCAACGAACCACCCTTGCTGTCTTTGCCTGGCCGGTTCCCCTCCACTGGGATTCTCTGCCTCTAACCCTATTACAGGGGCTGAGTCACTGGCTTCTGGTGCCGTGGGGAGATCTTGTGGGCTATACTCGGCCTTGTCTCAGGATGGTAAGTTGGTGGTTGAAGATATCCCTCTAGTGGTGTGGGGGCTGTGCTTGCAGAGTGGGTGGGGTTATATCCTGCCTGTTTGGCCCTGTCCGGGTTTCAGACGGGGCCACAGTGTCTCCCGACCCTCCTGTCTCAGCCCCCAGTATTTATGCTGCAGTAGTTTGTGTCCTGTGCGAATTTAAGTCTCTCTCTCTCTCTCTCTCTCTCTCTCTCTCTCTCTCTCTCTCTCTCTCTCTCTCTCTCTCTCTCTCTCTCTCTCTCTCTCTCTCTCTCTCTCTCTCTCTCTCTCTCTCTCTCTCTCTCTCTCTCTCTCTCTCTCTCTCTCTCTCTCTCTCTCTCTCTCTCTCTCTCTCTCTCTCTCTCTCTCTCTCTCTCTCTCTCTCTCTCTCTCTCTCTCTCTCTCTCTCTCTCTCTCTCTCTCTCTCTCTCTCTCTCTCTCTCTCTCTCTCTCTCTCTCTCTCTCTCTCTCTCTCTCTCTCTCTCTCTCTCTCTCTCTCTCTCTCTCTCTCTCTCTCTCTCTCTCTCTCTCTCTCTCTCTCTCTCTCTCTCTCTCTCTCTCTCTCTCTCTCTCTCTCTCTCTCTCTCTCTCTCTCTCTCTCTCTCTCTCTCTCTCTCTCTCTCTCTCTCTCTCTCTCTCTCTCTCTCTCTCTCTCTCTCTCTCTCTCTCTCTCTCTTCTCTCTCTCTCTCTCTCTCTCTCTCTCTCTCTCTCTCTCTCTCTCTCTCTCTCTCTCTCTCTCTCTCTCTCTCTCTCTCTCTCTCTCTCTCTCTCTCTCTCTCTCTCTCTCTCTCTCTCTCTCTCTCTCTCTCTCTCTCTCTCTCTCTCTCTCTCTCTCTCTCTCTCTCTCTCTCTCTCTCTCTCTCTCTCTCTCTCTCTCTCTCTCTCTCTCAGGACCTGAGCATTAGGACCATTCCTCAAGGCCTACCTGGATGTCCCGAGTCCACCTGGCTGCTGCTTCTCCAGTTTCAACTGTTCTGCCTGTTTTATGAACATTTTAAAATCTTGTCCATGTTCTGTTATAATCTGCACCGGCACAGCCAGAAGAGGACTGGCCACCCCTCACAGCCTGGTTCCTCTCTAGGTTTCTTCCTAGGTTTTGGCCTTCTAGGGAGTTTTTCCTAGCCACTGTGCTTTTACACCTGCATTGCTTGCTGTTTGGGGTTTTAGGCTGGGTTTCTGTTCAGCACTCTGTGACATCAGCTGATGTAAGGGGGGCTTTATAAATAAATTTGATTTGATTTTGAGCTAACAATGACAAAACTGCCTAGACTTTCAGCAAGAGATGACTAGGCCATAGCTTCATCTTGATTGTGTTCTTTATTGAAGTTCACTTCCACAGCACTGAAACAGGTGTTGCAGATGCTTGGTCTGCTGCATATTGGTTGCACCATATGACTTTTCTCACGTCTTAGAGGCAACTGCTTAAGAACCCATGTGAACACTTGACTTTGACATCAAGTATGTATCTTGAGTATCAAAATAAAATAAGGTTCAGATAATTCTACATTTTAATTAGTTAACGGTCACACCAAATGATCAGATTGTTGGGGTAAAACCTGAAAGGGAGTGGAAATGTAAACTTAAAGATTTACAAGAGACTTGCTAACCTATAATCTTAACCAAAGTGTATCTTAATGTCACATCCTGTCACGAGTACCATCATGTGATTTGATCCAAAATGGTGACTGTCGTTTGCAACAAATGTTAATGCTATTTTTCCAAAAGTATTTAAAAAATCTTTCTGCCTAAACTGTCTTAACCATACAGTGCAATAGACCATTAAATCATGCCAGAATAATCATTTGACAGTTTTATGATTCGAGAGGTTTTATTAACATTTATATAGATTGCATTAGTCTGACAGTCGCTCCGTATTATTTTTTTTTTTTTTTTTTTACTTTAGAGCACCGAAAGGGACAGTTTTTCCCCCCACATTCAACCATCAACTCTTGCAGGACTCAAAAGAGAAAAGGGCATAGTTACATAACATGTGTATAAATGAGTTGTTGATTTTGGAAAATATTTCAGTCAGACACCAAAATATTCATGGCAGGTCATTGACCCGTATGCTAGTCGGTTCTTCTGAAATGGACTACATTTTTTTAATGTTTCTTTAGACCTGTAAAATAAATAATGGATGTATTGTCATGGCGTAGGCTATATTAAATGGATTTATTAGACTTTTTAAAAAGTAGATGTCCCAAAGGTCTGCATCAGTGGCTTGTAGGCTATGCGTGAAAGCCAGGAGATGCTAAACGTGTTTATACTAATTAACAGTCAGTCAATTACCGTGAGACTGGCAGTTATTTGCTTGACAATTTTTCATGACCGCCACAGCCCTAGTCTCAGCGTAATTCTGTTACTGCGGATCTGCCCATATCAAAGTACATCCAAAAGGAAGAAAGCAAAGGACATACATACGATGTAAAACAAAGAGATAAAACCAAAAGCTGGAAACAGCTGATTATAGCCCAGTGTAACATATCATGTAACCTAACTTGGCACTGGTGGCTCTACGGAGTGAACCCCGAGAAAGAGAGAGCGGGACAAGAAAGACGTAAATTACTGTAGGCGCATACCCATCATTTATCACTGCAGTCATCAGGCCAGAGTTAGTTATTTCAATGTGAAAAATACAAAATGTTGACCTACATGCCCAAAGAAACTAGTCCCTCTCCCAAAAGGAGGAATGGTTTGTTTTGTAATCAAAACATCTTAAAAGCCATTGTTTCCTCTTGGTAAACATGCAAAAAGCCTGCATTACCAAATGTAGGCCTCTTCTCCACAGTCACTATAAATTGCTCCCAAACAGAACAGCAACAGATCTGTAAAGAGACCATGGCCAGAGATGGGCATCAACAGTAAGACACGCTGGAATCATTCAGAAGGGAAATAGCTACAAAACAGCAGTCAGTGACTCGATTGTTGACCACAACCCCAGAAATCCTGCCTGAAAAATGCCAAGGCATGCAAAAACACTGGGACCACAAAAAACAGCATTATCATTATCCTCCATTATGAGCTGGTCTGGTTTAAATCTGTCAATTTTACTCTTTCCACAGATACCCACACCGGCTTCAAAGCAGAGAAGCAAAGCCGTGCGAGGGGTCTCAGAACAATCAAAAAAAGGGTTACTGCAAATGTTTTAGCCAAATGCAGAACCTCCTATATGATTGGAGGATGCCCAGAATTCCAGAGATAAAGAATGGATTGACGGATTGTCTGTGTGGTGGAGGCTAAGCTGCTTACTGTGAGCAGAAGAGGAATTAAGACAAACAAGCTACTTAGAAGCAGCTAATTGGTGAAGAGGATACCCCTATCGCCTCTGAATTGTCAATGGGAATAGGGTAAGTGTCAGTGGAGGCTGCACAGGGGAAGACGGCACATAATAAATGGCTGGAACGGAGCAAAGGGCAAACACATGGAAACCATGTATTTGATACCATTCCACCTACTCCGCTCCAGCCATTACCACGAGCCAATCCTCCCCAATTAAGGTGCTACCAAACTCCTGTGGTAAGTACCTATTAAGCCCAATATCTAAGTTGACATTTCAATCATATACTGCCCTGATTTCTGTAAGATTATGAAGTTATGAATTTACTTAATCGTTTTAATAAGACGTACAAATATTTAATACAATTTGTGAAGTGCAGACTGTGCTTAACGGGTAGGCTACCGAATGTACCTTTTAAGCCCTTGGGTGTTAAAAATTAGTCCATCTCTTAAAATGATCTATTTCATTCCTTTTCAAACGTTAAAAACAAAACACAGAAGGATAGTTATGTAAAATTACATATTAATCTCATCTAAAGTTGTTAAATAAAACTGATCATTACTATTCATCATGAAAGTAGCACTCATAACGGGGGGTGGGCATGCACAAAGACAACTTTCTCAAAGCTGATTCACATTTGGGTCATTCCAGCAAGCCATGTGACCCACCATATCAAGATGTCCTGAAATCGTTTCTGTAGTTAGAAACATACATTTAGTATTCCTGAAACATTTTGTTGATAAATAATTTGGTCTCTGAGAAATTAACTTCTTTGGGAGCAGCGCACGAGGTGACGGTTTTGGAGAGCCTGGCGTGCCCAAAGTAAAATGTCTCCCATTCAGGCCCAGAAAATAGGATATGCACATATTTAGTACCATTGGATAGGAAACACTGAATTCTCTAAAAGTGTTGGAAGCGATGGGTACTGCATTCATATGCCCTTATATGGTCATTTTCATGAGGGAGGGGTTCCAAATGAGCAATGTGTCAAAACCACTTTTTCCAGGACAGAAATTCCTCGGGGATTCGCCTGCCATATGCGTTCTGTTTTACTCACAGACAAATGGTTAACACGCCAGGCTCTCCAAAACCATCACCTCGGGAGCCACTCCCTAAGAAGTTAATAGGTAGTCTTAACCTAGGTCTAGCCTAAATCTGATTACTCTCATTACCTTTTGTAAGGGTAAAGACAGCATTTCCTAACCATTTGAACAATAATGATGGTCTAAAGATTTCAATGAAAGTTCTGGTTAACTTCTTAGGGAGCGGCTCCCGAGGTGACGGTTTTGGAGAGTCTGGCTTGCCCAAAGTAAAATGCCTCCCACTCAGGCCCAGAAAATAGGATATGCACATAATTAGTACTATTGGATAGGAAACACTGAAGTTTCTAAGAGTGTTAAAATATTGTCTGTGAGTATAACAGAACGGATATAGCAGGCGAAAACCCAAGGATTTTCTGTCCTAGAAAAAGTGTATTTGACACATTGTGAACCCTTCCCTATTGTAAATGACCTTATATGGGAGTAAGATTGCAGTGCCTATTGCTTCCACTGGATGTCAGTCTCTAGACAGTGTTTTGATTATGATTAGTTGCTCTGGATGGTAATAGAAGAAGAATTGGGAAGTGGTCACCAGATGTAAACAGAAGAGGATGCGCGTTCACGGGCTCACGCGCGCTGTGGTTTTTTCCTTTCCTATTGCCCAGTTTATAATCCGGTTGAAATATTATACTAAATATTCATAAAAAAAGTGTTCCTAAGGATACATTATCAATGATGTTTGATTGTTCTTGGACAAGTGTTTAGGTTGAACGAGTTCTCTTCACGGTTCAATGGGCGAGTGGACGCTGTATTTTCTGATCATAACGCACCAACCAAACGGAGATTTAAGGATATAATACATTACTTTTTCTAAAAGAACCATGGACTGTCTTCGTTGGACACTTGGGAAGCCCTCAGCAGAAGTTCTTTAAAAGGTAATGGATTTGTTTTTGCTGTGAAAAAATATTGGAGGTGCTACCCTTAAACAATCAAATGTGGTGCTTTCGTCGTAAAGCCTTTTTGAAATCTGACAATGCTGTGATATTGCCAAGAAGCAGAGCTTTTGATGACTATGCAACACTTGTATATTGATGAATGTTTAATAATTCAACTTTTGGATTTTGAATTTGGCGCCTTGCATTTCACTGGGTAGTGTCGGGAGTGCCCCACCACTACCTAAAGTAGTTAAAGTACCCTTAGAGCAATGTAAACTAGGCCAGTTTGTGTAAAACCACATATTCCCATCACTGGGCATTCTGCTGTGGCTTTTCAATCCTATGCCTCCAAGGACCGTAACAAATATCACTTCTGATGTGACCAATATTTCAATGATCTCCATTCTCAAAACTTACGAGTAGGCGAATAGCCCTCGAGTTCAGTTTTACTGAACCTTAATGACGCCACCAAGACGGACATAAAATGCACGCAAATGATAACTTCTTTACTGGAACCAAAGTATGAGTGCCAAACCAACCTTGTGATGGAAATCAGGAGTGTGTTTCTGGAAACACAGGTGAAACAAATTAGCAGTGCCAGCTTCAATATGGGGCAAGGCACAGAAATCTGTGAACATTACACATCGCATACACAGATTTTATCAACATAACTGATCCCACTTGGCACATAGAGATAGGGAAACGCTGCGACTTGAGTGATTTGCCTGACTGCCTAGCCTGAAATGCCAACTGTGCTGTTACTCACTCCTCCATGCCATTTAAAGCTATAAACCCCACCCAAAGTGGGGGAGCAAAGCCTGAAGTGTCATACAGTTGAGAGAGGATCCCACCCCATTCTACAATGAATGGGTCTAGCTATAGCGTTTATGAACAGTTGTTTTCAGGGTTTATGACAGAGCTGACAGCCTTAAGATTACAAGCATTTCACTGCATTAGTGAACTGCAGACTGCTGTCAAGCTTCTGCAAACACAGAGCAGCCAGTCAGAGCTGAGCCACCACTGGGTGACTGGCAGGAAGTAAATGAGCCATTACTGAGACTGACCAAATGCTTTCATTGGTCTTTAACCCCCACACGACATTACAGCTCTATGGGGGTCAACCCACAGGAAGTGGATTCTGAGTGGCCTGGTCTCCTAGGACATGAGCTAGGAGACAATTCCTTTGAACGAGGCAAGAGGGAGGGGCAGGATAAATGCTTTAAAGGCTTATCATGCTATGATGAATGTAAGGGTAATGCTAGGCTTCCCATTAGTGTGACGCAGGATTAGCTAAGAGGCAACTATTAGTCTCAGAGGAAGAGTATATCTTCCTGCAGACCACCTAATTCTCTTTTGGGGGAAGAGGAGATGAGGGCCATTGAGGCAATCAGCAGCTAGCCTGATTGTGATGAGCCGTAGAGTTGGCCCAGGGCCAAACAAATTGTCCCCCAGGCACAAAGAGAAAGGCCTGCAGTGGAAAATCAGCCATAGGCCCTTTTATAGATTGCAGATGCAACCAGTCGGTCTGAATGAAAGAAAGCCTCCCACTGAAGCATGTGGCTGAAACAGAAACACTGCCTTTGTTTAAGGAACACCTCAGATATTTAACTCTTCTAGCAGACGGCCAGGGCAGAGAGAAACTCAAGGGCCAGCAGAAAATAGCGATGCAGGCAGCCCCCTCCTCCCCACAAACACCACTTGGTTCCCTAAACCTGGCCAGCCATGAACAAAACAAGAGTTCAAAAAGAATCTGCTTTCTTCAGGGAAAAGTAAATAGGAG
Source organism: Brachymystax lenok tsinlingensis (assembly GCA_030435695.1). Taxonomy (NCBI): domain Eukaryota; kingdom Metazoa; phylum Chordata; class Actinopteri; order Salmoniformes; family Salmonidae; genus Brachymystax; species Brachymystax lenok. Next base: position 13,140,468 of record CM059790.1, read on the forward strand.
AATACAGGGACCCCTAACAGAGAATACAGGGACCCCTAACTGCATTTGATTTGTAAATTCTCAAACCCTTCACCCCATTCCGCGACCTCTACGAGCACCGACATTGCCATTTTAAATCGAAGGAAAATGTACTTGCCAAGACTGAAGTGGTTGTCTCACCCAGCTATCTTAAGATAAATGCACTTATTGTAAGTTGCTCTGGATAAGAGTGTCTGCTTAAATTACTCATATGTAAAATATACATTTGGTAAAATATTCAATTTAAAAGTAAGCTTACAGACAAGGCAAAGACTAACCATGAGCCAGCCAGACATCTGATGGGCCATTCTCCTCTGAAATAGCCCAACAGAACCAAATGGAAGCGTACTAACGATGAGATGACAGTGGGTATGGTCAGCAGACTGCACTGTATTGATTAGGTACTGCAAGTGATCAACAGATAAATAGCCGGCTGCCGTCACCATCTCACATCCCTTGAAGACAGGTATAGACCTAACCCTGTGTTTACACAAGGTCTTCATGGGAGACGAAGAGGGCTGTTTGGCATGCAAGCAGCAGCAGGGAGTATGTTTGCAAAATATATAACTGATCATGACCCTGAGATGAGACTGTACATCGAACCTCCCTCTGTTCCTCAGGGAATTCAACACCAATTTTAGCTGGGCTCAATAAAACCCCTTTGTGTAATTTACACAGCAGGTTAGTAATCCGACAGGCCTGGCACGAGCTCCCGAGCTCTGCCCCCCCCCCCAGCCTCACATGTGGCACTGCTCCAGTAACGCAGTCCAGATGCCAAGTTACTTAGTATCCCCTGCCAGAATAGGAGCTGTGAGTGCTAGGCCAGGCCACAGCGTGTCCACACACCAGGAAGGAATACAACATGGTCAGTCTCCTCTTCTTGGCTTTAAACCAACCTTTTCTCTGTTTGAAGTAGGCTAGGGGCGGTAGGTAGCCAGTTAGAGTGTTGGGGCAGTAACCGAACGGTCGCTGGTTTGAATACCCAAGCCGACAAGATGAAAAATCTGGTGATGCTCAAGGGAACATCACCATAATTTACTCCAGGGGCACCATACTACTATGGCGGACCCTGTAAAACACCACATTTCACTGCACCTACCCAGCATATGTTTTTATTTAACTAGGCAAGTCAGTTAAGAGCAAATTCTTATTTACAATGACGGCCTAGGAACAGTGGGTTAACTGCCTTGTTCAGGGGCAGACCGACAGCTTTTTACCTTGTCGGCTCGGGGATTCGATTTAGCAACCTTTCGGTTACTGGCCCAACGCGCTAACCACTAGGCTACATGCGCCCGTATGTGACAATGACACATGACATTTTTTAGGTCGGTTTAATGGCACTTCATATTTTTTTCTCATCACGGTCATGGCATATTTTATAGGGGGATCATGCTTACTGTATAGGCCTAGCCTACTTGTTTTTACCATCTCCCAGTCAACCCACCAAATCCTTCCCCTCTTTTAGAGCAGTAGGCTCTAAATAACTAACCCCTTTTGATTTGAAAGAAACCTTCCAATACATATTTGCCCATTTGTAGAAATAATTCAAGAGAAAAAAAGGTGCTCAAAGTTGGCCATTTTCTATACTCCACCATACCGCCCTCGCTGGAAAATTTAAAAACGGTTGAGAATGAATTTAAAAGCTTACAAACAGGGGTGTCAAACATTTATTCATTTTTACACAGAAAACAAATATAAAAAACACAACATGCAATTTCAAAGACGTTACCGAGTTAATTTTTATTTCAATTGATGGATTTCAATATGAACTAATTAGGCCCAAATCTATGGGATGTCACATGATTGGAAATACAAATATGCATCTGTTGGTCACAGAAAGCGGAAGAAAAGAAACACATGGGCGTGGATGAGAAAACCAGTCAGTATCTAGTGTGACCACCCTTTACCTCATGCAGCACGAAACATCTCCTTCGCATAGAGTTGATCAGGCTGTTGATTGTGGCCTGTGGTCCCACTCTTCAACGAAGTCGCTGGATATTGTCAGGAACTGGAACACACTTTTATACACATTGATCCAGAGCATCCTAAACAGGCTCAATGGGTGGCAATTCTGGTGAGTATGCTGGCCACGGAAAAACTGGGACATTTCAGCTTCCAGGAATTGTATACAGATCCTTGCAAAATGGGGGTGTGCATTATCATGCTGAAACTTCAGGTGGTGGCGGAGGATGAATGGCACGACAATGGGCCTCAGGATCTCATCACGTATCTCTGTGCATTCAAGTTTGTTGTCCATAGCTTGCGCCTGCCGATACCGCAACCATGCGGCACACTGTTCACAACGTTGACATCAGCAAACCACTCGCCACCAAAGCCCTACATCTGCCCGGTACAGTTGAAACCAGGATTAAGCTGTGTAGAGTACACTTCTTCAGCGTGCCAGTGGCCATTGAAGGTGAGCATTTACCCACTGAAGTCGGTTACGATGCCGAACTGCAGTCAGATCAAGACCCTGGTGAGGACGATAAGCTTCCTCGAGAAGGTTTCTGACAATTTGTGCAAACCCACAGTTTATCAGCTGTCCAGGTGGCTGGTCTCAGACGATCCTGTAAGTGAAGAAGCCAGATGTGGAGGTCCTGTGCTGGCATGGTTACACGTGGTCTGCATTTGTGAGGCCGGTTGGACTTACTCATTTGTTGACTTCTGCAACCGTAAAAGCCTTGGTTTCATGGATGTTCATACATTAGAAGCCTCCTCCCTAAATTTGTTTTATTCACTGTTTTAACACACTGCCAACCCGGATGTCCTTGCAGTGTCTGAATCCTGGCTTAGGAAGACCACCAAAAACCCTGAAATTTCCATCCCTAACTATAACATCTTCAAACAAGATAGAACAGCCAAAGGGACGGCTTTGCAATCTACTGCAGAGATAGCCTGCAGAGTTCTGTCTTACTATCCAGGTCTGTACCAATTTTAAAAAAAAATAATTTTAAAAAACTTTCTAGAAACAAGTCTCTCACTGTTGCCGCTTGCTATAGACCACCCTCTGCCCCAAGCTGTGCTCTGGACACCATATGTGAATTGATTGCCTGCCCCCATCTATCTTCAGAGTTTGTGCTGCTAGGAGACAAACTGGGACATGCTTAACACCCCGGCCATCCTACAATCTAAGCTTGATGCCCTAAACCTCACAGAAATCAATGAACCTACTAGGTACAACCCCAAAGCCGTAAACACGGACACCCTCATAGATGTCATCCTAACTAACTTGCCCTCCAAATACACCCCTGCAACCGAGATCTCAGCGATCACTGCCTCATTGCCTACATCCGCAACGGGTTTGCGGTCAAACGACCACCCCTCATTACTGTCAAACGTTCCCTAAAACACTTCAGCGAGCAGGCCTTCGAATCAACCTGGCCCGGGTATCCTGGAAGGATATTGACCTCATCCCATCAGTAGAGAATGCCTGGTTATTCTTTAAAAGTGCCTTCCTCACCGTACTAAATAAGCATGCCCCATTCAAGAAATGTAGAACCAGGAACAGATACAGCCCTTGGTTCTCTCAAGACCTGACTGCCCTTGACCAGCACAAAAACATCCTGTGGCGTTCTGCATTAGCATCGAACAGCCCCCGTGATATGCAACTTTTCAGGGAAGTCAGGAACCAATATACACTGGCAGTTAGGAAGGCCAAGGCTAGCTTTTTCAAGCATAAATTTGCTTTCTGTAACAAACTTAAGATTCTGGGACACTAAGGTCCATGGAGAATAAGAGCACCTCCTCCCAGCTGCCCACTGCACTGATAGGAAACGCTGTCACCACCGATAAACCCACAATAATTGAGAATTTCAATAAGCATTTTTCTACAACTGGCCATGCTTTCCACCTGGCTACCCCAGTCAACAGCCCAGCACCCCCCTCAGTAACTCGCCCAAGCTTGCCCCATTTCTCCTTCTCCCAAATCCAGTTAGCTGATGTTCTGAAAGAGCTGCAAAATCTGGACCCCTACAAATCAGCCGAAATTGTTGCAACCCCTATAACTAGCCTGTTCAACCTCTTTCGTGTCGTCTGAGATTCCCAAAGATTGGAAAGCTGCAGCGGTCATCCCCCTCTTCAAAGGGGGAGACACTCTTGACCCAAACTGCTACAGACCTATATCTATCCTACCCTGCCTTTCTAAGGTCTTTGAAAGCCAAGTTAACAAACAGATTACCGACCATATAGAAACCACTATGCAATCTGGTTTCAGAGCAGGTCATGAGCATGGCTGAGGTGCACCCAAGGTCCTAAACGACATAACCGCCATCGATAAGAGATTACTGTGCAGCCGTATTCCTTGATCTGGCCAAGGCTTGACTCTGTCAATCACCACATCCTTATTGGCAGACTCGACAGCCTTGGTTTCTCAAATGATTGCCTCGCCTGGTTTACCAACTACTTCTCTGATAGAGTTCAGTGTGTCAAATCGGAGGGCCTGTTGTCCGGGCCTCTGGCAGTCTATGGGGGTGCCAAAGGGTTCAATTCTTGGGCCGACTCTTCTCTGTATACATCAATGATGTCGCTCTTGCTGCTGGTGAGTCTCTGATCCACCTCTATGCAGACGACACCATTCTGTAGACTTCTGGCCCCTCGTTGGACACTTAACTACCCTCCAGACGAGCATCAACGCCATAACTCTCCTTCCGTGGCCTCCAACTGCTCTTAAATACAAAAAAACTAAATGCATGCTCTTCAACCGATCGCTGCCTGCACCTGCCCGCCCATCCAGCATCACTACTCTGGACGGTTCTGTCTTAGATTATGTGGACAACTACAAATATCTAGGTGTCTGGTTAGACTGTAAACTCTTCTTCCAGGTCACAAACATCTACAATCCAAAACGAATTATAGAATTGGCTTCCTATTTCGCAACAAAGCATCCTTCACTCATGCGGCCAAACATACCCTCGTAAAACTGACCATCCTACAGCTCCGACTTCGGTGATGTCATTTACAAAATAGCCTCCAATACTCTACTCAATAAATTGGATGCAGTGCCATCCGTTTTGTCACCAAAGCCCCATATACCACCCACCACTGCGACCTGTACGCTCTCGTTGGCTGGCCCTAGCTTTACACTAGTCGTCATACCCACTGGCTCCAGGTCATCTACAAGTCCCTGCTAGGTAAAGCCCCGCCTTAGCTCGCTGGTCACCATAGCAGCACGCGCTCCAGCTGGTATATCTCACTGGTCACCCCCAAAGCCAATTTCTCCTTTGGCCGACTCTCCTTCCAGTTTTCTGCTGCCAATGGCTGGAACAAACTACAAAAATCTCTGAAACTGGAGACACTTATCTCCCTCACCAGCTTTAAGCACCAGCTGTCAGAGCAGCTCACCGAACCCTGCACCTGTATATAGCCCATCTGTAAATAGCCCAACCAACTACCTCATCCCCAACTGTATTTCTCTCTCTCTCTCTCTCTCGTTCCTTTGCACCCCAGTTTTTCTATATTGCACATTCATCTACTGCACATTACCATTCCAGTGTTTAAATGCAATATTGTAATTACTTTCCCACCATGGCTTATTTATTGCCTTACCTTCCTTATCTTACCTAATTTGCACTCTTTGTATATAGATTAGTTTGTTTTACTCCATGTGTAACCCTGTGTTGTATGTTTCGAACTGCTTTGCTTTATCTTGGCCAGGTCGCAGTTGTAAATGAGAACTTGTTCTCAACTTGCCTAACTGGTTAAATAAAAAAAATAAAAGATGTACTGCCAAATTTTCTAAAAACATTGGAGGCGACTTATGGTAGAGAAATTAACATCCAGTAATGTAGCAACAGCTCTGGTCAACATTCCTGCAGTCAGAATGCCAATTCCACGCTCCCACAAAACTTGGGACATCTGTGGCATTGTGTTGTGTGACAAACTGCACATTTTAGAGTAGCCTTTTAATTGTTCCCAACACAAGGTGCACTTGTGTAATGAGCATGCTGTTTAATCAGCTTTGTGATATGTCACACCTGTCAGGTAGATGGATTACCTTGGTAAAGGAGAAATGCTCACTAAGGGATGTTTACAAATTTGTGCAAAAAATTAGAGAGAAGTCAGCTTTTTGTACATATATGAAAAAAAGTCAGCTCATGAAAGCAACACTTTCAATGTTGCGTTTATACTTTAACTTCTTAGGGAGCAGCTCCAGAGGTGACGGTTGGAGAATCTGGCGTGCCCAAAGTAAAATGCCTCCCACTCAGGCCCAGAAAATAGGATATGCACAATTAGTACTATTGGATAGGAAACACTGAAGTTTCTAAGAGTGTTAAAATATTGTCTGTGAGTATAACAGAACGGATATAGCAGGCAAAAACCGAGGAATTTCTGTCCTGGAAAAAGTGTGTTTGACACATTGCCTCATTGTGAACCCCTCCCTGTTGAAAATGACCAAATAAGGAAGTGGTGACCACTGGATGTCAGTCTCTAGACAGTGTTTTGATTATGATTAGTTGCTCTGGATGGTAATAGAAGAAGAATTAGGAAGTGGTCACCAGATGTAAACAGAAGAGGATGCGCGTTCATGGGCTTGTGCGCGCTGTGGTTTTTTCCCTTTCCTATCGCCCAGTTTATAATCCGGTTGAAATATTATACTAAATATTCATAAAAAGTGTTCCTAAGGATACATTATCAATGATGTTTGATTGTTCTTGGACAAGTGTTTAGGTTGAACGAGTTCTCTTCACGGTTCAATGGGCGAGTGGACGCTGTATTTTCTGATCATAACGCACCAACCAAACGGAGATTTATGGATATAATACATGACCATGGATTGTCTTCGTTGGACACTTGGGAAGCTCTCAGCAGAAGTTCTTCAAAAGGTAATTGATTTGTTTTCACTGGGAAATGTGTTGTGTGAACCGCGATGGTTTATGAATTTATGCTAATGGGAAAAATATTGGAGGTGCTACCCTCAAAACAATCAAATGTAGTGCTTTCGTAAAGCCTTTTTGAAATCTGACAACGCTGTGATATTGCCAAGAAGCAGAGCTTTTGATGACTATGCAACACTTGTATATTGATGAATGTTTAATAATTCAACTTTTGGATTTTGAATTTGGCGCCTTGAATTTCACCGGGTAGTGTTTTTTTCTCTTTAACGTCATCTACAAACTCTTAAACCCCGATTGTTTTCATATTTGCGTAAGTTGAATCTTAGACCCTATTTTACATAATCTAAGGTTGTGTTGTGCCCGCCTTTAGTTGAGACAACATGCTCTTGAACACCGAGTGGGTGTCATGTTTTGGCTGATAAAAGTAGTAAACTGGGAATAACATTGACATTTCAACTTTCAAAATGGTACCACAGAGAAAGTTCACTTGAGTGGGAATATCTGTTTTAAATTATACTGTCAACCCTCCAAATGAAACCTATTGAAGTCAGAACTACACAATGAGTATACAAAACATTAAGAACATTGCTTATTCCTTGACATACTCGCCATTTGAAAGCCATGATCTCTTATTGACTTTCAATCTCAAATTACTTTCAATTGACTTATCACATCCACTTAAAAATCAGTGTAGATGAAGGGGAGGAGAAAGGTTAACCTCTTAGCGCACGGATCCCTTTAGCGGGATCGTTTTCAGAGCAAACATAGCGCGGCAAATTCATAATAAAAATTCGTAATATTAAATATTCTTCGATATACAAGTGTTGCATACCCATCAAAAGCTCTGCTTCTTGGCAATATCACTGCGTTCTCAGATTTACAGCGAAAGCACCACATTTGATTGTTTGAGGCTAGTACCTCACATTTTCCACATTAGCATAAATTCATATCCAGCTCGGTTCTCAAAATGTCCATATCACAGCTAATATAAATCGCTTACCTTTCAAATAACTTCTGAGGGCTTCCCAAGTGTCCAAACAAGAGAATCCATGGTTCTTTTGTTAGAAAAAGTAATTCATTATATCCATAAATCTCAGTTTGGTTGGCACGTTATGTTCAGCTACTCCACCAAGCATTGTCAGTCTACTCGCCCGTTTTACAGTGAAGGGATCGCGTTCAAGTTATACCTCTCATCTTTTCACAAACAAATATCATTAATAATGCATCCTTATGCATTCTTTTATGAATAATAGCGATCATATTTTACACGAACGGTAACTGAAACGTTAAGACGAAAAGAAAGCTGGGCGCGCTCACGTTCTCGTGAACGTGCACGTTTGTTTACCTTTTTCCCTTCCTGTAGTATTTCTCCCTCTATAAGGATCTGCTCAGAGCTTTTTCCTCCAGACACTTTCCAGAGACTGTTGACATCCAGTGGAAGCCATCCAGTGGAAGCCATCCAGTGGAAGCCATTCGTACTGCAACCTGTGTCCTATTCCCCAATGATTTATATTACCAGGGCTTCAATGTGAGAGGAAGGGAACAGAAAAAGAAAAACATTTCTTGGCGTTTTGCCTGCTATATCTGTTCTGGTATACCCACAGACTATATCTTAATGGTTTTAGAAACTTCAGTGTTTACTATCCAATAGTACTAATTATGTGAATATCCTAGTTTCTGGCCATGAGTGGCAGGCATTTAACTTTGGCCACGTCAGACAGGCGAAAATTCGGAAAATGGGACCCTAGCTGGAAGAGGTTAAAGGATTTAAGCCTTGAGACATGGATTGTGTATGTGTGCCATTCAGAGGATGAACGGGCAAGACAAAAGATTGAAGTGCTTTTGAAATGGGTACGGTAGTAGGTGCCAGGCACAGGGCTGTTGCGGTCATAGTAAAATTTGGCACTCTTTTACGCACTCTGGACATGCTTTGGTACAAGTTACTATCGATGTTCCCAAACAGATTACACTTAGTTTCCCACATTAAAAACACTGGGCAGTTGCAGGAACAGGGTTGGAAAGCCCATGGCATACAGAGTTTGGGCGGAATATCACTTGTCGAGCAGCGAGAGCATGCTCAAACAGTGGTTGATACGTGAAGTGAAATAAGTGTTCATATATTTATTTCCTCAGCTGCTCATATTAAGCACAGCTCCACAATTAAACCAAAGCAGCCTACCAGGCATCATTGAAAGAGAAGGGAAAGTGCACAGCGTCCATTCGCTATTCGAGAGATGACATGTCTTTTTTCCCCTGCCCATATGATACTGCGTCATTCTAACGCTAAACAGATTTTACATACAGTACCACAAAAGTTGACACCTCATTCAAGGGTTTTACTTTATTTTTGAAAAATTTCTACATTGTAAAATAGTGAAGACAGAAAAAATATGAAACGTGGAATCTTGTAGTAAACAAAAGTGATACACAAATCAAAATATATTTTATATTCTTCAAAGTAGCCACCCTTTGCATACTCTTGGAATTCTCACAACCAGCTTCACCTGGAATGCTTTTTAACAGTCTTGAAGGAGTTCCTACATGTGCTGAGCACTTTTTGGCTGCTTTTCCATCACTCTGCAGGCCAACTCATCCCAAACTATCTCAAATGGGTTGAGGTCAGGTGATTGTGGAGGCCAGGGCAGCACACCATCACTCTCCTCCTTGGTCAAATAGCCCTTGCACAGCCTGTTTTTGAAAAACAAATGATAATGGGACTAAGCGCAAACCAGATGGGATGGTGTATCGCTGCAGAATACTGTGTTAGCCATGCTGGTTAAGTGTGCCTTGAATTCTAAATAAATTACTGACAGTCACCAGCAAAGCACCCCCACACAACCTCCATGCTTCACGGTGGGAACCACACATGCAGAGATCTGTTCACCTACTCAGCATCTCAAAGACACGGCGGTTGGAAACCAAAAATCTCAAATTTGGACAAAACTCCACCCGTCTAAATCACATAGACATGGTTAGCAGATGTTAATGCGAGTGTAGCGAAATGCTTGTGCTTCTAGTTCCGACCGTGCAGTAATATCCAACAATTTCACAACAACTACCTTACACACACACACACACACACACACGTAAAGGAATTAATAAGAATATGTACATATAAATATTGGGATGAGCGATGGTATAGTGTAGAGTAGTGTATACATATGAGATGAGTAATATAGGGTATGTAAACATTATATAAATCTGGCATCGTTTCAAGTGACTAGTGATACATTTATTATTAGCCAATTTTTTTATTATTAAAGTGGCTAGAGATTTGAGTCAATATGTTGGCAGCAGCCACTCAATGTTAGTGATGGCTGTTTAACAGTCTGATGGCCTTGAGATAGAAGCTGTTTTTCAGTCTCTCAGTCCCAGCCTTGATGCACCTGTACTGACCTCGCCTTCTGGATGATAGCAAGGAGAACAGGCATAGGCTTGGGTGGTTGTCCTTAAATGAACTTTTTGGCCTTCCTGTGACATTGGGTGGTGTAGGTGTCCAGGAGGGCAGGTAGTTTACCCCCGGTGATGCGTTGTGCAGACCTCACTACCCTCTGGAGAGCCTTACGGTTGTGGGAGGAGCAGCTGCTGTACCAGGCGGTGATACAGCCCGACACGATGCTCTCGATTGTGCATGTGTAAAAAAGTGTCAGTGTTTTAGATGACAAGACAAATGGAGCTGTCGCGCCTTCACCACGTTGTCTGTGTGGGTGGACCATTTCAGTTTGTCCGTGATGTGTACGACGAGGAACTTGAAGTTTTCCAACTTCTCCACTACTGTCCCGTCGGTGTGGATAGGAGGGTGCTCCCTCTGCTGTTTCCTGAAGTCCACGATCATATCCCTTGTTTTGTTGACATTGAGTGAGAGGTTATTTTCCTGACACCACACTCCGAGGGCCCTCACCTCCTCCCTGTAGGCCGTCTCGTCGTTATTGGTAATCAAGCCTACCACTGTAGTGTCGTCTGCAAACTTGATTGAGTTGGAGGCGTGCAAGGCCGCGCAGTCATGGGTGAACAGGGAGTACAGGAGAAGGCTGAGCACACACCCTTATGGGGCCCCAGTGTTGAGGATCAGCGGGATGGAGATGTTTCCTACCCTCGCCACCTGGGGGCGGCCTGTCAGAAAGTCCAGGACACAGTTGCACAGGGCGGGGTCAAGACCCAGGGTCTCGAGCTTAATGACGAGTTTGTAGGGTATTATGGTGTTAAATGCTGAGCTGTAATCAATGAACAGTATTATTACATAGGTATCTGTTTTGTGCATATGCTGCCATCAATCCACGGTTTCTGGTTGGGGAAGGTTTTAAGTCACCGTGGGTACAACATCACAGATGCACTTGCTAATAAACTCACAGAATCAGCGTATACATCAATGTTGTTGTCTGAGGCTATCCGGAACATATCCCAGTCCACGTGATCGAAGCAATCTTGAAGCGTGGAATCCGATTGGTTGGATAAACGCACGAGCGTTTCCAGTTTTAGTTTCTGTCTATAGGCTGGGAGCAACAAAATGGAGTCGGTCAGATTTGCTGAAAGGAAGGCTTTGTATGGGTTGCGGAAGTTAGAGTAGCAATGATCCAAAATGCTGCCAGCCCAGGTCGCGCATTCGATATGCTGATAAAATTTAGGGAGCCTTGTTTCCAGATTCGCTTTGTTAACTTGTTAGGGAGTGGCAGCTGAGGGGTCGGTTTTGGAGAGCCTGGCGTGCCCAAAGTAAAATGCCTCCCATTCAGGCCCAGAAAATAGGATATGCAGATATTTGGTACCATTGGATAGAAAACACTCTGAATTTTCCAAAACTGTTAACCATTTGTCTGTGAGTAAAACAGAACGCATATAGCAGGCGAAACCCCGAGGAATTTCTGTCCTGGAAAAAGTGATTGACACATTGCTCATTTGGGCACCCCTCCCTCATGAAAATGACCATAAGGGCATATGAATGCAGTACCCATCGCTTCCTTTAGATGTCAGTCTCGAGAGAGTGTATTTTTTTTCATTTTGGATGAATAAGACCAGAGAAGAAGAGCAAACAAGGAAGTCACTCTCATGTAAACAGAATGGAACGCGCGCTCCCGAGAAGTCACGCAGTGTCTTTTTTACCGTCGTTATCGATCAGTTTATATTCCGGTTGATTTATAATAGTAAATATACGTAAAAGTGTTCCTAAGGATACATTTAAAACTGTTCTTGGACAAGTTTATAGGTATAAGATGAACGAGTTAGCGCCGCGTTTCAACGGAGTAGTGGAAGCTGTCGTTTCTGATAACGCGCGGACCAAATGGAGGATTTATGGATAAAAGACGTTACTTTTTCTAACAAAAGAACCATGGATTGTCTTCGTTGGACACTTAGGATGACCTCAGCAGAAGTTCTTCAACAGGTAATTGATTTGTTTTCGCTGTGAAATGTGTTGTGTGTGCCATGATGGCTAATCGATTCATGGCTATGGGAAAAATATGTGAGGTGCTACTCACAACGCTGTGATATTGCCAAGAAACAGAGCTTTTGATGAGTATGGAACACTTGTATATTGGTGGATGTTTAATAATTCAACTTTTGGATTTTGAATTTGGCGCCTTACATTTTACCTGGTAGTGTCGGGAGCAGCCCGCTAGCGCCCCAGTGATCCCCGAGAAGTTAAAATCCCCAGCTACAATAAATGCAGCCTCAGGATGTGTGGTTTCCAGTTTACATAGAGTCCAATGAAGTTCTTTCAGGGCCGTCGAGGTGTCTGCTTGGGAGGGATATACACGGCTGTGATTATAAATTAAAGAGAATTCTCTTGGTAGATAATGCGGTCTGGACTTGATCGTAAGGAATTCTAGGTCAGGTGAACAAAAGGACTTGAGTTCCTGTATGTTGTTATGATCACACCACGACTCGTTAATCATAAGGCATACACCCACGCCCTTCTTACCAGAGATGTTTGTTTCTGTCGGCGCGGTGCGTGACGAGACTCTGATAACGTGAAACAGAGAATGTTACAATCTCTGATGTCTCTCTGGGAGGCAATGCTTGCTCGAATTTCGTCTACCTTGTTGTCAAGAGACTGGACATTGGCGAGTAGTATACTCCGGAGCGGTGAGCAATGTGCCCGTCCACGGCGCCTGACCGGAAGACCGCTCCGTCTGACCCTTTTGCAGCACCGTTGTTTTGGGGTTGCCTACTGGGATCCAATCCATTGTCCTGGGTGGTGGTCCAAACAGAGGATCCGCTTCGGGAAAGTCGTATTCCTGGTCATAATGTTGGTTGACGTTGCTCTTATATCCAATAGATCTTCCCGGCTATATGTAATAAGACTTAAGATTTCCAGCAGCAGCTCATGTGTGGAGGCCTGGAGACAATAAATGTGTTTATCTTTTCCAGTGAAGACATGGATGACTCATGGTAGGCAAAATGGATCAACTTTGAGCTCCTTTTATCTCCTGAATGTTTTGGCACCTACTTTCTGACCACTTCTTCCAAGGGCAAACATGCATGGAAAGTTGTTTAAATTAAGAGGGATGCTGTCAAAAAGTGATTGAATTCTAATGGATTTACCCATGAGTGAAGACCGTTCAATCAGTCATCTCACGGCTGTTTTGGATTTCATATATGTTTGTTAAGCAACAAAATCAATACATTCGCAACCGTGGAGCAAAACAGGCGGGTTTGGCTTAGAATCAAAAGATTGTTGACAAAATGTAAACTATATTTCCTCTCAACCTTTACTGAATAAAATATAAATTTGCACAATGAGCACTTTATTAATAAGTGCATAGACTACATTATCCCAACAGCGACTGTATATGCATATCCCAACCAGAACCATGAATTACAGGCAACATCCACACTGAGCTAAAGGCTACAGCTGCCGCTTTCAAGAAGTGGGACACGAACCTGGACATAAGAAATCCCGCTATGCCTTCTGACAAACCATTAAAACAGGCAAAGCGTCACAGGACCAAGATCGAATCCTACTACACCGGCAGACACTCACCAGATGTGGCAGGGCTTGCAAACTATCACAAATTGCAAAGGGAAACCCAGCCGCGAGCTGTCCAGTGACACATGCCTACCAGACACGCTAAATACCTTTCATGCTCGCGTCAAGGCAAGCAACACAACCATGCAAGAGAGCACACAGTCGTCTGGAACAGCTGGTGATCGCGAACTCCGTAGCCGATGTGAATTAGACCTTTAAACTGGGTTAACATTCACAAGGCCGTAGGGCAAGACTGATTACCAGGACGCATACTGAGAGCATTCGCTGACCAGCTAGCAAGTGTTCTTCACTGACATTTTCAACCTCTCCCTGACCCAGGCTGTAATACTTACATTTTCAAGCAGACCACCATTGTCCCTGTGCCCAACAAGGTAACCTGTCTAAATGACTACCACCCCATAGCACTCATCCCAGACACCCCGATAGGGCAGATGATATGTCCAAAATATCATATCACGGTATTTTATATTTTTTATAATAAAAGTTCTAAATTTGCTTTATGAGTAGTGGGTGACCCTTATTTTTAAACAAATGTTGCAATTGTGATTTCACTTGCGATTTAGATCAAAACACATGGAATCATGGAAATAGAATGTTACATCTCATTCTATAGTGAGAATATAAATAGTGGGCACTTTGAATACAGTGTTGTTTGACATGAAAACAAATGAAAATGCCAGGGAGGAGTTGTGACAGGGTAGGAACCAAAGTGTTGGTCAGTGTTTCCTAGGGGACCCTATAATCTTTGGCTACATTAAAATATTTTTCCATATAGCCAACGCATTCATGCTTCACCTGTTCCTCTTTGATTTAGAAGATACTGTTACACCAAAATGCAGATTTTGGCCTACACAAAAACTGGTATCAGGCTGGGTAGCTAGCTATGTTTGCTCTGATTCAGTACATTTATTAGCTAGCCAGCCAGCTACTAGGATTAGCATTAGCACAATTTAGCTAAAACCTGCACACACAAAAAAAAAAAGACAAAACTAGCCGTTTACAGATGTAAGAAGCACAAGGAAATTATAAAACTAGAGAACAACATTTTGCTGCCGACTAACAGACCTTCATTCATTAACCTCTTCGGGCTAGGGGGGCAGTGTTCGGAGAGTCTGGCTTGCCCAAAGTAAAATAGGATATGAAAGTAGGATATGCACATTAGTAGCATTGGATAGAAAACACTCAAGTTTCAAAAACTGTTAAAATAATGTCTGAATATAACACAACTGATTTGGCAGGCGAAAACCCGAGGAAAATCAATCCAGAAAATCTGAATTTGTCATGTCACACTTTTCAATTGGCCATCTATTCAAAGCAGGGTATTTTAGCTCCCAGATTGCAGTTCCTATGGCTTCCACTAGATGTCAGTCTTTAGAAAAGGTTTCAGACTTATATTGAATAACCAAGGAGTAAGATGTTCTTCCTGAGGTCTAGTGAAGTGTACTGTTATGGATTATGCGCGTGACAGTGAGCACGCTCTTAGCTCCATCTTTTCTATTCTACAGGCTATATGCCGTCTGAAATATTATCGTATCTAAGTATTGATTAGAAACGCTGTTTCACTTGTTTGGACGAACTTCACCGGTACTTTTGGGACATTGTTTGTCTGCATGGATGAACGCCTTTGAGCAGGTGGATTACTGAACAAAACACGCCAAACAAACAGAGCTTTATGGATATAAAGAGGGATTTTATTGAACAAAAGGACAATTTATTGTGTAGCTGGGACGCTTGGGATTGCCATCAGATGAAGATCTTCAAAGGTAAGCGATTTATTTTATTGCTATTTCTGAGTTGTGACACCTCTGCTGGTTATGTTATTATGCTAATTGAATATTTGTGCGGGGCGCTGTCCTCAGACAATCAAATGTTCTGCTTTCGCCGTAAAGCCTTTTTGAAATCTGACAACGCTGTTCGATTAACAAGACTAAGCTTTTGAATGGTGTGCAACACTTGTATTTTCATGAATTTTTAAATTACTATTTTTGTAATTTTAATTTGACGCTCTGCATTTCACCAGATGTTGTCAAAATCGATCCCGTTCACAGGATTGTATCCCTAACAAGAAAGGTAACAGAAACGCAATGGGCTTGTTTTGGCGAGAGTGAAAGCTCCCGCTTCGCCTCTTCCTCTCGGATACTATGAATGCATACAAGGACCGGACATTTTCCATTAATTGCTTAATGAAAACATGCACCAATAAGCCTATCGTCTTACAGTCAAAAGGCTATAGCCTATTATGGAACATGCAACTCCTGTAATGAGGCATCTAATAAAACAATTTTCAAAATGCAATTAGTTGGAAAACTGTTTTAAACCTAATGTGAGCAGTTGTGACAGCGATGAAAATCTCAGAAATTTAGTGGGGAATCTATTACTAGAAGAGGTTGCAAATATGACTAGGATTGTGCTTTTGGCTGCTGGAAAACAAAATAAAGTTTATATGAAAACCAAGAACAGGAGAGTAATGCTGGTTAATGGCATCAGGAAGTCTTCATCAAATAATTGCCTCAACGTTTCTATGGATGGATTTTCACAAGGCTACTTTGAAACAAGGTAAGACATGCCTCATTTGAAGTAAAGCGTTCAGACAATTCCTGCCTCAAGCTAACATTGCAAAGTGGTGGGTGACATGCTGATAAGCCTGCCTACTGTTGACTATAGCCTATGCAATCGAATGACAAAAAGGGAGGCATGCTTTAATTACGAGTTGAGAAATAAAAATAGCTCCTTTTAAAATCGTGGCCAAAGTAAACAACTAAATGCAATCGCGTGTTATTTGTTGTGCAATGACTGGGCTTACAAAAGCACATTTCACTCAAGTGAGGAGCTACTCTTGCTGTCTGAGAGAAGATATTCCGCTCCTCAAACTAGGCTCTGTATGCTGTGCCAATTGAATTCCACTAAATTAACCTATAGACCGATAAGCATGACGGGTCAAAATGCATTTTCAGCAGCTAACCGATAAACGGACCACATCCCTTATTAGAACGCTTGTGGATTTATATTAAAACTTCTTAGGCAGTGGTGGGGCGCTAGTGCCCCACTCCCGACACTACCAGGTGAAATTCAAGGCAAAATCCAAAAGTTGAATTATTAAACATCCAGCAATATACAAGTGTTTCATACTCATCAAAAGCTCTGCTTCTTGGCAATATCACAGCGTTGTCAGATTTCAAAAAGGCTTCACGGCGAAAGCACTACATTTGATTGTTTGAGGGTAGCACCTTCAATATTTGCCATTACCATGAAATCTTTAGCCAGCGCGGTCCATAGAAAATGCATTTCACAGGGAAAACCTTTTGTAGAACTTCTACAGAGGGCTTCCTAAGTGTCCAACGAAGACAATCCATGGGTATTTGGTTAGAAAAAGTTATTTATTATATCCATAAATCTCCGTTTGGTTGGCACCTTGTGTTCAGAAAATCCAACGTGAAGAGAACGCGTTCAACTAAACCTATAAACTTTTCCTCAACAAAACAAAACCCAATTAAAATGCAACCTTAGCTTACCTTTTATGAATAAAAGTGATAATCTTTCACTTGGATGGTCATCTAAACGTTATATAAGTCAAATAAAGTGGACCGCTCAGCCAAACGTGCGCCCAAAAACGTGCAACCGAAAAATAGCTCCTCACCAAAACCCCTACCCATTGAACACATTAGTTCCGATTGCTATGAAACTTTATATATACACAATGCTGACATCCAGTGGAAGCAATAGGTACTACATTCAGTGTCCTGATATAAAGTGTTCTCAATAGGCACTGTCTCAAAGTGAGCCATAAGCCACTAGAATGACATTTCCAGATGGAATTCTCTCAGTTTTTTTGCATGCCAAATGAGTTCTGTTACACTCACAGACATTATGTTAAGCAGCAAGGTGGAAACATTGTCGTCATCAACATTGTTGCTTGTGCTGCATTGACCATGAAGACTGAACACAAGTGTCTCGTGGTCAAGCAACAACAAATGTGCTTCTTGAGTGACAGGGGGCCGGGCTAGGTCTGTGTGGAAAGCAGCATGAGAGAGAAAGTGCGGAGAGGGATGACAAGTAGAGGTGCAAACTATAAAAACGAACGTCATGTACACAGCATATCACATTTAACAAACCAAACATTCAAATACCGTTATAGAAGGTAAAGTATCAATACCGGTATATAGTCAAATACGGTACACCGCCCAGCCCTACACCCACTCCAATTCGCATACCGCCCCAACAGATGACACAACCTCTATTGCACTCCACACTGCACTTTCCCACCTGAACACCTATGTAAGTATGCTGTTCATGGACTACAGCTCAGCGTTCAACACCATAGTGCCCTCCAAACTCATCACTAAAAACTACACCTCCCTCGGCAACTGAATCCTGGACTTCCTGACTGGCCGCTCCCAGGTGCTGAGGTTAGGCAACATATCCGCCACGCTAACCCTGAACATGGGGGCCCCTCAGGGGTGGGTGCTTAGTCACCTCCTGTACTCATTGTTCACCCACGACTACGTAGCCGCACACATCAAGTTTGCAGACGACACGACGGTGGTAGGCCAGATCACCGACGACAAGACAGCCTACAAGGAGGATATCAGAGACCTGGTAGTGTGATGCCAGGATCTTTCACTCAACGTCAGCAAGACAAAAAAGGAGCTGATCGTGCACTACAGGAAATGAAGGGCCAACCACGCCCCCATCCACAGGGCTGTAGTGGAACAGGTCAAGAGCTTAACATTTCCCTCAGTGTCCAAATAATTAGACTTAAAAATGGTCCAAACACTAACAGTCGTGAAGAGGGAACGACAACACCGCTTCCCCGTCAGGAGGCTAGAAAATTTGGCATTGGCCCTCAGATATTCAAAAAGTATGACAGCTGCACCACCACTTGGCAACTGCTTGGCATCCGACCGCAAGGCGCTGTAGAGCGTATGGCCAAGTTCCATGCCATCCAGGACCTCTATACCAGGCGGTGTCAGAGGAAGGCCCTAAAAATTGTCTAAAGACTACAGCCACCCAAGTCAGACTTCTCTCTGCTACAGCACGGCAAGTGGTACCGATGCACCAAATCTGGAACCAACAGGACCCTGAAGAGCTTCTACCCCCAAGCCATAAGACCGCTAAATTGTTGGTTAAATAGTTAACCCGGACTATCTGCATGGACTCTTGACATAAGCTGCCATTACTGTTTATTATACATGTACATTTCTAGCTCAATTACCTCGCACCCCAGCTCGGTACTGGTACCCTGTGTATATAGTCAAGTTGTTACTCATTGTGCATGTACTACTCATGTTCTAAATTATCTGCATTGTTGGGAATTAAACACATTTAGCATCTCCTGGCTTCCATGCATAGCCTACAAGCCACTGATGAAGCCCTGGGGAACATCTGCATTAAAACATCTCAAACCCATGTAATATAGCCTACACCATCACAATAAATCCATTGGACTTGTCTAAAATAAATAAAGCATATGAATCAAATGTAGTCTATTTCAGAATAACATACTCTGAGTATGCCATATAGCTGTGGGCTACACAAGTTCATAGCAGACAAGATATGCTTGGCATTATTTTATAATATGATGGATCTGTACCCCCTGTATATAGCCCCGCTATTGTTATTTACTGAATCTTTCATTATTTGTTATGCTTACCTCATCCTTTTTTTTTTTTTTTTGCATTTTCTTCTTACAAGCCCTAAACCAACAATGCAGTTAAGTAAGCATTTCACTGTAAGGACTACACCGGTTGTATTCAGCGGAGTTGACAAATACAATTTGAGGGACAATAGAGCGGCAGGTAGCGGAATGTAGCCTAGTGGTTAGCTTGTTGGGCCAGTAACTGAACGGTTGCTAGATCGAATCCCCGAGCTGACAAGGTAAAAATCTGTCGTTCTGCCACTGAACAAGACAGTTAACCTAATGTTCCTAGGCCGTCATTGTAAATAAGAATTTGCTCGTAACTGACTTGCCTAGTTAAATAAAAGTTAAATATATAGAGTGCTGAATGCCAGGCAGTTAGCAAGTTTGGTAGGCTACTAATGACCATCAGCAGCATAAGATCGTGGAAAAGCCCAATTACGATGACTAAACGGTCACGTGGAATTTAACTGCTGTCATGACTCGTGACCGCCGGTGTGGCGGTTATACGGTCAACATCACAGCCCTACCCATAATTAAGCATTTCACTGTTAGAAGCAACTGGTGTAGACTAAAGCATGTGACAAATAACTGTAGTGATGTATTTGAGACATTACATTTTGTTGGTTAGCGAATACATTTTTGCCATATTACTATAGACGTGTCAGGAGTCAAAACAAGGTATCAATAACAAGATACAATGAGCTGAAACAAGCCACCTACGATTCCCAACTTCATGTCATTGTTGCCAGTTATCTGAACGTCAGAATCATAACACACGGACTTCTGCCCCATCGTTTGGGACGTTGTCAGCTAACAAGTCTATAAACCACACGCCATGGCCTGCAGCAGACCAACATGAGGTTTAAATCACATGCAAACGTTCAATCCAGAGGACCTGCATGCATGAGAATAGAATAGAGGAGTTTCCAGCAGAAGATTATTTTAACCAGAAGGCAACTTTAATGGATGGGGATAGCAGAGATGGTGGCATTAAAGGGGAAATGTGCCTTCAGTCAGGCTGATGAGCCGAAACCCAACTCAATGCGGTCACATGAAACGTTACGTTTACAATAAGGAAATCCAGAACATTCCATGGCTCAGGACATCCTGCTTTTTGCCCTTGAAAACTGCTCAGACCTGGTGGGGGTTAGGTCAGTGGGGAGCAGAATTTTGAAATAAACCATTGAGCAGACTATTTACAGTTAGAGGCCTCTAGAGCTGACAACTGTTCAATCTACATCCCATCAAAACATGTCTGTACATTCTGTAATGTTGCATCCCTCCTGAATAAGCCTGAGCAGAGATGGGTGGGGTGGGGGTGGACATTCTTCTCTCAAGACGTGGGCAAGAAGGAGGGGGAGGCGTGGAGAGAGCAGCTGTGCGTCAAGTGGCAGAAATCAGGAAGAGGTGAATGGGAAGTTGAGGCAAGGAGGCAGACAGAGGGGATATTGTGCGGGAGCGCTCATGTGGGCCACTGCTCTAAAAACACATGACTCCATTGTGGCACCAGAATAGCCACTAACTCTGCCCTCCCCCTAGCTAAGCCCTCCCATGCTACCTCCCTCTCAGCTCCCTCCTACTCCTAGTAGACAATGCTCTAGAGACAGGAGGTTAGATCAGGTACTAAACTCTGACCACACCCAGTCAGACTAAACCATGTGTTCAACCAGGATTGCCATAAAACACAGGGACATAACAGCATGTTGATATAAGTAGCTTGTCTGTTACTAAGGAGGGCTTGTGTAATCTCTTCCTATAGGGCACTAGAGCAGTCTTCACTGTGGCGTACCCCTGGTGAGGTTTGGGTGCCCTGTTGGATTCCTGCACTAAAAAAAAAAAAAAAAAAGTGTGACTATAACCATTTTAGGAAGGATAACCTTGAAAATCCTCAGATGGTCAGTAAAGTGACCAACTATGATCTAAAACGGCTTCAGGCCCATTGTTCTGGTAAGTCAGTTCAAAGGACGAACTAGAATGCCATCTCAAAACCAAAGAGTTGCCCCTAACCATAAAATGTGGTCTAGGCCTACAGCCAAGGCCTGCTGACAGTGCCACTTCCATATGGACCCTAGAATGTCTGTTATATTAACATGCAACCAGATATAGAATCCTTCCACTCAAACATAACATACATTTGGAGACATTCAGCTGTGAACAGAGACTTGAAAGGTAAAAATATACCACAAGTGCACGCAACCAGGTGAAGCCAGGCAATACTAAAACACTGAGTCAAGGTCTTCTGTTCTTTCCCACCCATTACTCGCCATAATCGTTAAGGCATCCCTCACTCTGCAGCCAGCCCGAGTTGCAGCCTGGAACATATACAGAGTTCAGTTCAGTCACACTGACTGCAGTTGCTGGACTAGCTGGCACATTCAATGGGAATCGTTCGTCACTATTATTGCCTTGCCTGGCAGACTTTTATTTATTTTTTTCCCCTCCTTTGCGCCCATCCCGTCATTAATCGTCAAGTCGAAATGGTTGGTGGGAGTTCCATTATGAACGGGTCTCTTCAGCCTCGTGTTATTTTCTCCCAAGTACGCAGTGTTTATTTACTGGGCCTTGGTCTCCAGAGGAACCTTGGAACTGTGGCACTGGAACGGGCCACTGATATTCATCATGGGGCAGCATCGGGGGAATTCACTTCATATAGATGTAACATGCCACATCGCAACCAATTCAAGTAACTCAGCCATGGACATATTACAGAAATTCTAAAGTTTATGAAGCTTCAGTAATCAGGCTAAATGTTCTAAAAACAGGAAACCAAAGCGCACCCAGGACCTGTACTGCTAGTCAGAGGAAAGGGAGAAAACAGGGTGGCCATGACTGATCATTGGGATTCTGGAGTAGCCAGGTTTAAGGTGGATGCTAGGACTGGGTCTGGTGCAGGGGAGTGCCTGTCATGTCTCTGGGCCTGGCTCACTGACCACAAAGGATGGAGGGGGAATGTATTACTTCTCACCAGGGCAAACAACCAGTCATCCTGTCCACACCACACACACGGCCAGACAGCGCTCTTCCTGAGAGAGCTAAGCTCAGGGACCAAACCGGTAGTGGGGGTGTAGAGCCATGGTCCAATAGTCTCTACATGACCTGGGATACTAATTTTACAGTTATATATAAGATGGGGAATGGTCTAGTCTACAGGAATAAAATATTTAAAAACACTACCAGTACCTGTTTGGAAACCTCCCTATCTGGGCAAGACAACCAAGGAAAATGTCTACAGGGACTGCCCCTAAACCTGTGATGTGGTCTTTGAAAGTGCATATTAAGACGTTGTCTAAGCCTATGCCATCTTCTGGGATAGCTCGTTTGACGTGCATGATGCGACAAGTGGCTTTTAAATGCAGTCATCTGTCCATGACTCACACACGTCACTGTGCTAGAAAATTGTAGCATTTTGTGGATGAACATTAAGCTACACTAAAACTCCAGCTAAACACATAGTTTAGCCTTTGATCATTCATCATCATGACGTCTGTTTTACTTCATTGTGTGCATGTTATTTTATGATGGCCTGAATGAAGGCTCAGCACAACAGGCCCAAACAAATATATGCCTTCAAATTGACAGTCTGGCTTTTTCACTCATACACTGCAATTGCAGCTATTTATAAACTCGCAATAAACTCAGATTGCCCACATTGAGAGATCAGAGTTGCCAGCAGGATTGTGGAGTGCCGTCCAAGTTCTGTCTCCAGCTTAAGCGTTTTCCATACGCTTAAAAGTACCAAAACACACGTCGTCGCCAAATCCGCACCACATAGCTTGGTTAGCTGCTCACTGCAGAATTCAAAGCTCTTTTTCTTCCTTCTCCCCACAAAACGACACACCCAGGAGCATTCCTGTCAATATACTGCAGGCAGGGCTCCTCTGGATTAGAGGCCTGCTCTGACCAAAACCTCAGCCACTCACAGACAGAGACACAGAGGACCTGGGCCCAACACCTGCAAGGACAACTCCATATTCTAGCCTACATTAGACAAGCTTTTCAGAAATGACCAGTTCAGGGCACCCTGCTGAGCTTATAAGAACCAGTGGCTTAGTGTTAAAATAAAATAAAAAAAATCATGCTGGTACAAACTCCTATACCGTACGTGGAATTAACTAAAATCTAAATTGGGGACAGATGTTATTCTTAAAGGAGTGCATTACTGTAATATGCCTACATTAATATAATAATTACATAATGTCAGTGATTGTACATGTAATGTGACATAATAACTTGTTGTCACCTTTTTTGAAAACTAGCCTATGGACAGTGAATGAGTTACTTGGTGAGGGAACTGATAAAAAAAGGTTATTTATTTAACTTCTTGGGGATTGCTGGGGCGCTAGCGCCCCAATCCCGACACTACCAGGTGAAATGCAAGGCGCCAAATTCAAAATCCAAAAGTTGAATTATTAAACATGCACCAATATACAAGTGTTCCATACTCATCAAAAGCTCTGTTTCTTGGCAATATCACAGCGTTGTCAGATTTCAAAAAGGCTTTACAGCGAAAGCAGCACATTTGATTGTTTGAGGGTAGCACCTCACATTTTTCCCATTACCATAATCCATCACGGCACACACAACACATTTCACAGCGAAAACAAATCAATTACCTGTTGAAGAACTTCTGCTGAGGTCTTCCTAAGTGTCCAACAAAGACAATCCATGGTTCTTTTGTTAGAAAAAGTAATGTATTTTATCCATAAATCCTCCATTTGGTTCACGTTATAATCAGAAACGACAGCTTCCACTACTCCATTGAAACGTGACGCAAACTCGTTCATCTTATACCTATAAACTTGTCCAAGAACAGTTAAATGTATCCTTAGGAACACTTTTATGTATATTTACTATTATAAATCAACCGAAATATAAACTGATCGATAAAGACGGTAAAAAACACAGCGCGCCTTGTCAGGAGCGCGCATTCCCTTGTGTTGACATAAATGAGACACTTCCTGGTTTCTTCTTCTCTGGTCTAATTCATCCAAAATGAAAATGAATACTGTCTCGAGACTGTTGACATCCAGAGGAAGCGATGGGTACTGCATTCATATGCCCTTAAGGGCATTTTCATGAGGGAGGGGTTCCAAATGAGCAATGTGTCAAAACCACTTTTTCCAGGACAGAAATTCCTCGGGGTTTCGCCTGCCATATGCGTTCTGTTTTACTCACAGACAAATGGTTAACACTTTTGGAAAAATGAGTGTTTCCTATCCAATGGTACTAAATATGTGCATATCCCATTTTCTGGGCCTGAATGGGAGGCATTTTACTTGGACACGCCAGGCTCTCCAAAACGGTCACCTCGTGCACCAATCCCTAAGAAGTTAAGTAGGCAAGTCAGTTAGAACAAATTATTATTTACAATGAAATCCTAAAGGTAAACTACACGAACAAAGGATCACTCCTCCCTCCCAGCCCATCCCAGTATTCTTCAACAGGAGAAAGAAAACAGCCTCCCTGAAAAACACAAAGACAAGCCTCCACGTGTCCACGACCTTAATGCCAAGTAAAGTCCTCAGCAATGTTATCACATAGTAACTTAAGGCTAATTCATTCTTATTTCTCTAGTGATTTAAATTCCATTAGACATAATTTCAAAGTAAAGTCACAACTTGACCTAGCCTATTTATTACAGAACTGTCATTTCAAGGCAGCAGCTCCTCTCCAAGTCAGGGTTCCCAAAACTTTTTCCAGTTGATGGCACAAGCTCATGATCTTGGATGTACCAATTTTTTGACGCTGCGCAACGATAATGACCTGTGTCCCATAAAATGTACCTGCATTCTATACAGAACCAGGCTAATAATGATTAGCCATCTTTTAAATTAGCATGCCCTTGCAGGGCTTGACATTCAGGTAAATTTGCCAGTGCCAACTGAAAGCTACTGGCCCGAATGAAAAGAACACTGGCCCGGGAAAGTAGATGCAAGCATAATTTAAATGCTTCTACAAAGTATTGTGAATGAGATATTCCTGTATTTCATTGTCAATACATTTGCAAACATCTCTAAAAACATGTTCACTTTTTCCATTGTGTGTTGATGGGTGACAAATTCAGGCTGTAACAAAATGTGGAATAAGTCCACAAGTATGAATACTTTCTGAAGGCACTGTACATATGGTTAGGGGTAAAGTACCACCTTGCGGTCGGATGCCAAGCGGTAATGCATCCAGTCAAGATGCTCTCAATGGTGCAGCTGTAGAACTGAGGATCTGAAGGCCCATGCCAATGATTGAACCTGAATAAACTTGGAACACTCACAAATCACATTTTTGTATAGAAATATATAACTCAGCAAAAAAGGAAATGTCCTCTCACTGTCAACAGAGTTTATTTTCAGCAAACTTAACATGCGTAAATATTTGTATGAACTTAAGATTCAACAACTGAGACAAACTGAACAAGTGTCACAGACATGTGAGTAACAGAAATGGAATAATGTGTCCCTGAACAAAAGGGGGGTCAAAATCAAAAGGAACAGTCAGTATCTGGTGTGGCCACCAGCTGCATTGGGTACTGCAGTGAATCTCCTCCTCTTGGACTGCATCAGATTTGCCAGTTCTTTCTGTGAGATGTTACCACACTTTTCCACCAAGACACCTGCAAGTTCCCAGACATTTCGGGGGCCCTAGCCCTCACCCTCTGATCTAGCAGGTCCCAGACGTGCTCAATGAGATTAAGATCCGAGCTCTTCGCTGGCCATGGCAGAACACTGACATTCCTGTCTTGCAGGAAATCACACACAGAATGAGCAGTATGGCAGGTGGCATTGTCATGCTGGAGAGTCATGTCAGGATGAGCCTGCAAGAAGGGTACCACATGAAGGCGGAGGATGTCTTCCCTGTAACACACAGCGTTGAGTTTGCCTGCAATGACAACAAGCTCAGTCCGATGATGCTGTGACACGCCGCCCCAGACCATGACAGACCCTCCACCTCGATCCCACTCCAGAGTACAGGCCTCTGTGTTACGCTCATTCCTTCAACAATAAAACATGAATCTGACAATCACCCCTGGTGAGACAAAAGCGCGACTAGTCAGTGAAGAGCACTTTGCCAGTCCTGTCTAGTCCAGCGACAGTGGGTTTGTGCCCATAGGCAATTGTTGCCAGTGAGGACCTGCCTTACGACAGGCCTACAAGCCCATCTCAGCCTATTACGGACAGTCTGAGCACTGGTGGAGGGATTGTGCGTTCCTGGTGTAACTCGGGCAGTTGTTGCCATCCTGTACCTGTCATGCAGGTGTGATGTTCAGATGTACCAATCCTGTGCAGGTGTGTTACACGTGGTCTGCCACTGCGAGGACGATCAGCTGTCCGTCCTGTCTCCCTGTAGCGCTGTCTTAGGCGTCTCACAATACAGACAACGCAATGTATTGCCCTGGCCACATCTGCAGTCCTCATGCCTCCTTGCAGCATGCCTTAGGCACGTTCCCGCAGATGAGCAGGGAATCTTTCTTTTGGTGTTTTTCAGAGTCAGTAGAAAGGCCTCCTTAGTGTCCTAAGTTTTCATAACTGTGACCTTAATTTCCTACAGTCTGTAAGCTGTTAGTGTCTTATCGTTCCACAGGTGCATGTTCATTCATTGTTTATGGTTCATTGAACAAGCATGGGAAACAGTGTTTAAACCCTTTACAATGGAGATCTGTGAAGTTGTTTGGATTTTTACAAATTATCTTTGAAAAGACAGGGTCCTGAAAAAAGGACATTTCTTTTTTTGCTGATATATATATCTAAGTCCACAACAACGACATCAGAAGATGACTTTTGTGGTCTGGGAACAATCCCCCCAATGTGGAGGGTGTAGTTTCCCATTAATTAAACTGCGCACCCTACAAGAGACTTGTGTTTTTGTACTGCACGATTGATATAGATCATCATGTTAACATTGTGCCAGGTAGGCCTACGTTGCAGTCAACATTTAATTGGGAAGGTTTTTTGGGAAAGCCTTTAGAAATGTTAATTCCAACAGTTCATGACTGAATTGCCCATCGAAAAGATTTGAATAGGACTTCGGAACAAACTTTCGATAACTGGTTTACATACCCATTGCTGTTTGAATAAATCTTAAAAATAAAAAGCTAATTGTAAACTAAAAAACTAATTTTACCAATGAAAACAATTCATTGCCACACTATCTACCAATTTTAAATTGATGTCGCACCGCCATGTCAAAGGGTCTAGTGTTTTGGTCGCAGTCTCGAATCCTGCAAATTGTTTGAGTTTAAGTCCTTTCATCTTCTAAAATCAATTCAATGCCACTGAATAACTGCTGAGCCTCTGTTTTATAGTATCATGCGAAGGCAGGTGGCTTTGACTACTTTCCACAGGTAGACCAAGCAGCATATAAACAGACCGGGGGAGCTGGGGAACTCAGTGTTTCCAACAAGAGAACACAACAGATCTAGGATTAGATTCCCAACCCCAAATGCTATCCTTTACCATTTGGAGGATAAAAAAAATCTGACCCTGGAAGTGCAGAGGGACTCTTCAGGGTTTGTTATAGAGAACACTGCATTGCCAGCACTGGGCTAAACATCCTGCTCCACACTCCAAGTCCAACCATGGATACCTACTAAACCAGAATGGTTTCAAATCTATTAAGTCACATACAAAAAGTGAATGTATCATACATAGGCCTACTAATATACACACACACACACACACACACACACACAAAATATAAAATATAAAATATAAAATGCAACAGGCAGCAATTTTACTGTTAGAGTTCAAAAGGAAAATCAGTCAATTGAAATAAATGAATTATGCCCTAATCTATGGATTTCACATGACTGGGCAGGGGTGCAGCTATGGGTGGGCCTGGCTCCCTTGTGGGAGGGCCTATGCCCTCCCAGGCCCACCAATGGCTGCGCCCCTGCCGTCATGTGAAATCCATAGATTAGGGCCTAACTATTGAGGCATGTTGGAAGTACTGCCAAATTCTCTAAAATGACAGAGGCGGCTTATGGTAGAGTAATTAATATTGAATAAGCTGGTAACAGCACTGGTGGACATTCCTGCAGTCAGCATGCCAATTGCACACTCCCTCAACTTGGGACATCTGTGGCATTGTGTTGTGTGACAAAACTGCACATTTTAGAGAGTGGCCTTTTACTGTTCCCAGCACAAGGTGCATCTGTGTAATGATCGTGCTGTTTAATTAGCTTATTGATATGCCACACCTGTCAGGTGGATGGATTATATTTGCAATGGAGAAATGTTCACTAACAGGGATTTAAACCAATTTGTGCATAACATCTGAGCGAAATAAGCTTTGTGCGCATGGAACATTTCTGGGATCTTTTATTTCAGCTCATGAAACATGGGACCAACACTTTCCATGTTGCATTTATATATTTTTGTCCAGTATACTTTCTCTGACCTAATTTCACAAAGTAGCCATGAGTCATCATTGCTTAGGGCCTATGTGGAAAAATGAGGGTGACTTTCCAAGCCATTCGAGAAACTCAGACCGACAGTCAGGAACGGGCTTGGGAGATAAGCTGTCTGGGAACCATCTCAGGCGATCTTTCATCTCTTCACTAAATGCACCCACGCATATACATCACTTAACAACTTCTGAGTCATCATCTAAAAATAAGCAATGCATTTCCACACAATTAAAAAACACGAAACCACAATAGGGCTACACCATACAGTCAATGGCTTACACTCAAGCCTCCGACATCAAATAAAATGTTATTTGTCACATACACATGGTTAGCAGATGTTAATGCGAGTGTAGCGAAATGCTTGTGCTTCTAGTTCCGACCATGCAGTAGTATCTAACAAATTCACAACAACTACCTTACACACACAAGAGTAAAGGAATGAATACGAGTATGCACATATAAATATATGGATGAGCGATGGCTGACCGGCATAGGCAAGATGCAGTAGATGGTAGAGTACAGTATATACATATGAGATGAGTAATGTAGGATATGTAAACATTATATAAAGTGGCATTGTTTAAAGTGGCTAGTGATACATTTATTAAATCCAATTTTAATTATTAAAGTGGCTAGAGATTTTAATTGATGGCCAAACGGCATAGGCAAGATTCAGGAGATGGTTTAGATGATATACAAAATTGTTTAAAGTGGCTAGTGATACATTTGTTACATCCAATCAGGGTGAACAGGCAGTGGCTCGGGTGGTTGTCCTTGATCTTTTTGGCCTTCCTGTGACATCGGGTGGTGTCGGTGTCCTGGAGGGCAGGTAGTTTACCCCCGGTGTTGCGTTTTGCAGTCCTCACTACCCTCTGGAGAGCCTTACGGTTGTGGGCGGAGCAGTTGCCGTACCAGGCGGTGATACAGCCCGACAGGATGCTCTCGATTGTGCATCTGTAGAGGTTTGTGAGTGTTTTTGGTGACAAGCTGAATTTCTTCAGCCTCCTGAGGTTGAAGAGGCGCTGTTGCACCTTCTTCACCACGCTGTCTGTGTGGGTGGACCATTTCAGTTTGTCCGTGATGTGTACGCAGAGAAACTTAAAACTTTCCACCTTCTCCACTACTGTCCCGTCGATGTGGATAGGGGGGTGCTCCCTCTCCTGTTTCCTGAAGTCCACGATCATCTCCTTTGTTTTGTTGACTTTGAGTGAGAGGTTATTTTCCTGACACCACACTCCGAGGGCCCTCACCTCCTCCCTGTAGGCCGTCTCGTCGTTGTTGGTAATCAAGCCTACCACTGTAGTGTCGTCAGCAAACTTGATGATTGAGTTGGATGCGTGCTTGGCCACGCAGTCATGGGTAAACAGGGAGTACAGGAGAGGGCTGAGAACGCACCCTTGTGGGGCCCCAGTGTTGAGGATCAGCGGGGTGGCGATGTTTCCGACCCTCTGGGGCCGGCCCGTCAGGAAGTCTCAAGCTTAATGACGAGCTTGGAGGGTACTATGGTGTTAAAATGCTGAGCTGTAGTCGATGAACAGCATTCTTACATATGTATTCCTCTTGTCCAGATGGGTTGGGGCAGTGTGACTGCGTCGTCTGTGGACCTATTGGGACGGTAAGCAAATTGGAGTGGGTCCAGGGTGTCTGGCAGGATGGAGGGGATATGATCCTTGACTAGTCTCTCAAAGCACTTCATGATGACGGAAGTGAGTGCTACAGGGCGATAGCCATTTAGCTCACTTACCTTAGCTTTCTTGGGAACAGGAACAATGGTGGCCCTCTTGAAGCATGTGGGAAGAGCAGACTGGGATAGGGACTGATTGAATATGTCCGTAAACACACCAGCCAGCTGGTCTGCACATGCTCTGAGGTGCTCATACACTGAGTATACCAAACATTAGGAACGCCATCCTAATAGTGAGTTGTGTGCCCCTCCTCCTCAGGCCTCAATTCATCAGGCCATGGACTCTCCAGGGTGTCAAAAAAGTTCCACAGGGATGCTGGCCCATGTTGACTTCAATGCTTCCCACAGTTGTGCCAAGTTGACCGGATGTCTTTTGGGTGGTGGACCATTCTTGATACACACAGGAAACTGTTGAGCATGAAAACCCTGCAGTGTTGCAGTTCTTGAAACAAACCGCTGTCCCTGGCACCTACTACCATACCCTGTTGAAAGGCACTTAAATCTTTTGTCTTGTCCCTTCACCCTCTGAATGGCACACATACACAATCCATGTCTCAATTGTCTCAAGGCTTAAATTATTCTTTAACCTGTCACCATCCCTTAATTGACCTTGATTGAATTGAATTTAACAAGTGACATCAATAAGGGATCATAGCTTTCACCTGGTCATTAAGTGTTCTTAATGTTTTGTACACTCACTGTACAATAGCATCATTCATTAAGGCTATAGTATGAGATGAAGGGCCTATGAAATAACCTATAATAAAAAACAGTGTAAACATTTAATCCAGTTGTGTAACATGCTGTGTGCTTTATAAGACTGAACAACAGTTCCTGTATTAGAGTGCTAGACCTACATGGTTTAGTTTTGGTGGATTTATCAAACTGATGAGACTTTTCTGAAAAGAGCTTTCCATCTGCTTAGTTGCTTATGCAAAAGCAATGTTGCCTATGCAAATAGTAAAAAGGATTGTGGATGAAATCAACACAAGTGTTGATTTCTGTTAAGTTAGCCTATGTACTGAGATACGGAGCAAATATTTTCTATCACATTAGCCTACTACCAGAGAGAATAGACTTCTGCTTGTAAAATTATGGTATCAAAGCATTTTTTTATCAAAGTGTTGTAAATATGGAGTGAATATCAAGACGTATCTGACTGATAGAGAAATTACGTTGATCATCTTTCCACCCACAGCTCCACTCAACTGCCTCCGCCAGGCTGTTTAGGCCAATTAGAACTCCTGACTCCTAAAAATGGAACATCACCCTGAGCTTTAACCCTCACACTTTTCCAACACCAGTAGCCTGACTACAGTAGGGCAATGGGGTATGAGCCAGGGGCCATATGGCCCTTAAGACAAAAAAAAGCCTTTATGTGGATCCAGTGCGCTTTCTGCAGTGCATCCAGAAGAAAATTATTCAAATGAAACCCTGTCTTTCATATCTTTAACATTCCAAGGCATTTGAGTCAGCTATGAAACAAAGTCTCTATTTATCAGATCAGTTTCCTGTTGCCCAATCAGAGTTAGGGGCCGAAATGGTCGCTGTATCTTGTTCAGCACAGAAATCTCTCAAAGAAGTTAAAGCTGTAAGGGCCACTAAATGCAGACACATGGCAAACAGAGCAGCTTAGAGAGGGAAGTGTAAACACATTATTTCATCAGGAGGAAATGACTTGCACATTACACACCACCACTGGAATAACACCAAATAGCAAGCTAAAGAATGACAGACTTCAGCTAAACCTACACCTAATTTCACTGTTGGGAACTTGCACCTTAAAAAGCACAAGAAAGAGAATTGACACTCACCATCTCAGATTGTTCTGAAATGGCTTCTGTTAGAAACAGATTACTATTCCAGGAACATTATTTTGTTGAATTGAATTTGATCACTGAGAAATTCAGCTAATTGATTGCACACAAGTTGGTTGATTGCACATTTAAAATGTATAGGATTATTATATTAAAAATAGAACTTAAAATCCAATTTGGAGTAAACGTTTTCTAACAATGAGTTAGACATGAGGAATCCAAAGAAATGGTATAAAACCACCCACATCTCACCCCAACAACCAGTATACAGTAGCAGTTCTGTGTTTGACAAGTAGTATGGAGCTGGGCTCTGAGTATTGTTTCTTCATCCTACGTAATGTATTTTCAGTGAATTTGGTAAGGTTTTTTTATCTTCCCCCATCTAGAGCAATTAGTCATTGAAGTTGTTGGGTTTATGTCCCAGTTTACATCCTGATATTACCAGGTTCCGACCACTAAATGGTGCTGTTCCAGGTGGGGATTTTAAGAATCCTGCCATTCATTGGATTTGTGCCACAAAAGCAAAAACATTTGTGGCACTGTGGGTGGCTTTTGACCATTTCTTTGGATTCCTCAAGTCTTACTCATTAGAAAAAACGTTTGTTACAAATCATGTGTTAGGTACTATATTAATTCGAAATTATATGAATACTAAAAATGTAAATGGCCAATATGGGTTCAGTCAATTACCTTACTTTCTCAGAGATATAATTATATTGCAACAAAATAATGTTTCCAGAATGCTTACCTTATCTGCTTCAAACTGTACTTAATTTGTTTCTGTAATCGGAGAGGATGTTGTCATGGCTTGCTGAAATGTCTTTTTCAGTTTGTGATTTAAGTTTTTCCACAGGTCATACATTAGTAATGTAGCTACAGTGCTGTGGATGATTTTGGCAGAATGTGGTTGGGTGGAGGTGAAAGGACGTGGGACTGAATTACAGAGGAGAGAGTCCTCTGAATTTGAAGCTTGGCTACCCCACTTTTTTGCTCCAAGATGTGTCATCTGTGCCATAAAACGTATGTCAACTCCACTTGTATGTGTGTAAACTCAGACAATGAGCAAGAACACTGATTGTCACAATGCATAGAGGCAAATGGGTATTGTTAAGTTCACTACCAACTTGTCTGGCTGCTTCTTTTGGACATTGGAATGAGAATCAAAAAGAGGAAGTAGACAATAAGGTAACTTGAATTATACACATCAGTGAACTGAAGTGAAATGTCTGTTATCACTAAAGGTTACTATAGCGACACTTTGTTCACTAAAAGTCCTACACCAAATGATTTGGATACGGAACAACAATTCTGTCTAAGGTCTGCTTCCCATATTTCATTGATTTGTTCATTGACAAAACTTACTTTCAGAACAAGCATTGTAAACTAGATAAACATATTATCTTACCTTGTTCAGTTGTTTTTCTCATTGTCTAAGATGACTCCTTTCCTTATTGTATTTCCAGCATACAACTGACGAATGATTTAAAAAGCCGCTTTTGTAGTTCCCTTTTTGATTAAATCAAGACGGGCTAACCAAATACATTCAGCTAACGTTAGCCTGTTAGCTAAGGACGTTGTCGTTCAGAACCGAGCAGTAAAAATACGCAATTAAATTAGCCAACAGTCAAAAACATAAGCAACCCGGAAAGTTATTTATCTACAAGGCGGTGTACCTGTTTGCTATTGCTATCTTACCCGAATATTAAAACCTGTCTTGTAGTAAAAAAAATACGTTGAATTGTACATCCTTTTCAAACCTACTGCCTGGCTTCACGAGCTGACTAATAACTGCTAGCCAGCTACTTACTCTACTTCCCTTTTCTAGCAAAGTACTATTCTGCCAGCAGCACAAATGATAACGTCACTTAGTATGGCAATAATAAAAATCTAGATAAAAGCCCGAATTTCAACACATTGCAATATCATTAGTTGATTACAAATATATATAATTTTTTATCAACAGCCACTTTTATTGTGCCAGCAAGAAATGGCAATAAGTAATTTATGAAAACAAATAAAAAATAAGGTTGACATTTTTTTAAAGACCAATAATGAAAAAATACAATGTTGACACTGGTATGTTGAGAAAATTGGGCTGTAGAGAGAACTGTTCTACCAGTCTTAGCTAAAGCGGAGTGGAAAAATACTCTTTAGGGTCTCTACTAACAAAATATGGTTTGTTTTTTAGGATGACTGTGTCACACGGTCTGCTGCTGGCTTTTCACTCCACCCCATCCATAGCCCCCAATGGAATACACTGTAATTGACTTTACATGGGATTCATCTTTTTTTAAATTTTTTTACCTTTATTTTACTAGGCAAGTCAGTTAAGAACATATTCTTATTTTCAATGACGGCCTAGGAACAGTGGGTTAACTGCCCGTTCATGGGCAGAATGACAGATTTGTACCTTGTCAGCTCGGGGATTTGAACTTGCAACCTTTCGGTTACTAGTCCAACGCTCTAACCACTAGAGAGAAACCAAATCTACTTGTCTCAGCTATAGTGGGGTGGGAAATTCTCAGTAGGGTCTATACTAACCAAATATGTGTCCTTTTGGAGGGAGACCTGTTTTGTACATATTCAGCAGCACATCGTTCTCCATACCCTACATAAAGTAAATCCAATAACATATATTTTTATTTTATTAAAAGTGTATTTCTTTCAATTTCAGTATACGAGTATTTGTGTAAACTTTGAAAATAAATGCTGGGATAAAATAAATACAATTCTTAATTTATTTTGTCAAAAGTAGTTGCAATCAGAGGTGGAAGAAGTACCTAATTGTCATACTTGAGAAAAAAGTAAAGATAACTTAATAGAAAATGAGTCAAGTAAAAGTGATGGTCACCCAGTAAAACACTACTTGCGTAAAAGTCTAAAAAGTATTTTGTTTTAAATATACTTAAGTATCAAAAGTAAATATAATTGCAAAAATATACTCAAGTATCAAAAGTAAAAGTATAAATAATTAAAATGTCCTTATATTAAGCAAACTAGACGGCATCATGCTTTATAAGTACAGATACCCCCCAAAAATACTTAAGTAGTACTTTAAAGTATATGTTTAGTATTTTACACCACTGGTTGCAATGCTGTGAAAAACAGTAGTATTGCACTAGAGTGCTATTTTTTTAGTTTGTTGATTTTCTCAGTTTAGCGTGTCTTTGCAGGGGGACTCTTATTAAGAAAAGATCATTCCCGAATGTGCTGTCAGCACAATATCCTGCTGCTAGGAGAACAGTTCTCTCTAGCGGGCTACGCGCCGTGGGGAAAAGTTGAGAAAAAGCTGCAAGAGATATTCCATACAAAGCACTGTTGCACCAAAAATTTAATTGCTCAGCGCCCTCTACAGATATTAGATGAGTGATGCACTTTGAGTACAGTTGAAACATCACAGACGAAAGTGGAAACCGGCTTAGTTTGATTTGTCTTTTTAAAATTTTTTTATTTCACCTTTATTTAACCAGGTAGGCTAGTTGAGAACAAGTTCTCATTTACAACTGCGGCCTGGCCAAGATAAAGCAAAGCAGTGCAACGCCATCAACAACACAGTTACACAAGGAATAAACAAACATACAGTCAATAATACAATAGAAAAAGTCTATATACAGTGTGTGCAAATGAGGTAGGATAAGGGAGGTAAGGCAATAAATAGGCCATAGTGGCGAGATAATTACAATATAAACACTGGAGTGATAGATGTGCAGAAGAGGAGTGTGCGAGTAGAGATACTGGGGTGCAAAGGAGCAAAATAAATGAAATAAAATACAGTATGGGGATGAGGTAGATGGATGGGCTATTTACAGATGGGCTATGTACAGGTGTACAGGTGCAGTGATCTGTAAGCTGCTCTGACAGCTGGTGTTTAAAGCTAGTGAGGCTAGCTATGAGTCTCCAGCTTCAGTGATTTTTGCAGTTCGTTCCAGTCATTGGCAGCAGAGAACTGGAAGGAAAGGCGGCCGAATGAGGAACTGTCTTTGGGGGTGAAATATACCTGCTGGAGCGCGTGCTACGGGTGGGTGCTGCTATGGTGAACAGTGAGCTGAGATAAGGCGGGGCTTTACCTATTTAAGGCGGGGCTTTATGCTTATTTAAGATGGTGAGGAAAGCACTTTTAAAGAATAACCAGGCATCCTCTACTGATGGAATGAGGTCAATATCCTTCCAGGATACCCGGGCCAGGTCGATTAGAAAGGCCTGCTCACTGAAGTGTTTTAGGGAGCGTTTGACAGTGATGAGGGGTGATCGTTTGACCGCAGACCCATTACGGACACAGGCAATGAGGCAGTGATCGCTGAGATCCTGGTTGAAGACAGCAGAGGTGTATTTGGAGGGCAGGTTGGTTAGGATGATATCTATGAGGGTGCCCGTGTTTACGGATTTGGGGTTGTACCTGGTAGGTTCATTGCTAATTTGTGTGAGATTGAGGGCATCAAGCTTAGACTGTAGGATGGCCGGGTTGTTAAGCATGTCCCAGTTTAGGTCACCTAACAGCACGAGCTCTGAAGATAGATGGGGGGCAATCAATTCACATATGGAGTCCAGGGCACAGCTGGGGGCAGGTGGTGGTCTATAGCAAGCGGCAACAGTGAGAGACTTGTTTCTGGAAAGGTGGATTTTTAAAAGTAGAAGCTCAAATTGTTTGGGCACAGACCTGGATAGTAAGACAGAACTCAATCTACTGCAGGTTATCTCTGCAGTAGATTGCAACTCCGTCCCCTTTGGCAGTTTTATCTTGTCGGAAAATGTTATAGTTAGGGATGGAAATTTCAGGGTTTTTGGTGGTCTTCCTAAGCCAGGATTCAGACACGGCTAGGACATCCGGGTTGTCAGAGTGTGCTAAGGCAGTGAATTAAACAAACGTAGGGAGGAGGCTTCTAATGTTAACATGCATGAAACCAAGGCTTTTACGGTTACAGAAGTCAACAAATGAGAGCGCCTGGGGAATGGGAGTGGAGCGAGGCACTGCAGGGCCTGGATTAACCTCTACATCACCAGAGGAACAGAGGAGGAGTAGGATAAGTGTACGGCTAGGCTATAAGAACTAGTCGTCTAGTACGTTCGGAACAGAGAGTAAAAGGAGCAGGTTTCTGGGCACGGTAGAATAGATTCAAGGCATAATGTACAGACAAAGGTATGGTAGGATATGAATACAGTGGAGGTAAACCTATGCATTGAGTGATGATGAGAGAGATATTGTCTCTAGAAATATTTAAACCAGGTGAGGTCACTGCATGTGTGGGAGGTGGAACTAAAAGGTTAACTAAGGTGTATTGAGCAGGGCTAGAGGCTCTACAGTGAAATAAGGTAATAATTACTAACCAAAACAGCAATGGACAAGGCATATTGACATTAGGGAGAGGCATGCGTAGCCGGGTGATCATAGGGATCCAGTGAGTGGCTCGGCGGGCCGGAGACACGGCGATACAGGCAGCTAGCGGGCCGGGGCTAGCAAGCTAGCAGAAGGGCCTTAGAGGGACGTCGCAATGGAATAAGTCTGTTGTAGCCTCCTCGTGCTGTTATGTCGGCAGACCATTTGTCGTAGATCAGCAGGGCTCAGTGTGGTAAAAAGGGTCCAGGCCAATTGGTCAAATAGGTATAGAGGCCAAAGAATTTGTCCGATGGCCTCTTAAGCTAACAGTCCGATATGCTCTAGATAGCTAGCGGGCCGCGGCTAGCAGGCTAGCAGATGGGCATTCACGGGACGTCGCGACGGAGGAGCCAGTTGAAAAAAAACCTTGGGCAAATTACGTCGAAATAGGTATTGGAGCCCAAGGAGTGGCTGATGGACCTCTTCGGCTAGCCGGGAGATGGGCCTAGCAACGGCTAGCCCCAGGCTAATTGGTTCTTGCTTCGGGACAGAGACGTTAGCCAGGAGTGGCCACTCGGATAGCAGCTAGCTAGCTACCTGCGATGATAAAGGTGAAAAGGTTCAGAGCTTGCGGTAGGAATCCGGAGATATGGAGAATAATAAGCCCGATTTTCTCTGCTTTGAGTCACAATGTGCAGACTGGCGAGAGTTGTCCGGGCTAAAGGTAGCTGATGACCACTAGCAGTGGCTAGATGACTACTGTTGGGAGTTCCGGTTCAACGTAAAGAAAATAGCAGATCCATACCACATTGGGTGAGGTGGATTTCAGGAGTGTATGTTGAAGTTGAGGTTAAGAAAAATATTTAAAAAATATATCAGAAGAAAAAGATATTTGTCTGGTAGAGATAAAATCAAATGGATGCAACTATTACGCTGGTGTTTCACTTCTTCAATTCAATGGTGTTGGTCGTACACTGCCTATTTCTACAATTTCTCTTCTTAAAATGTGATTTTAAACCTAACCCTTATTAACCCTGTGACCTCAATACCCAGAAAACATAGCGGTCAAACAGGGAAATGGTTCCAATCGTTTTTCCATCATTCATTTTTACCATAGGGAATTTTAGAAACACTTAGCAATAGGAATGCACGATATATCGGTAAGACCTGACCGATATTAGCTAAAAATGCCAACATCAGCATCGGCCCGATGTCTAGTGTAACACCGATGTGCAAAACCGATGTCAAAGCTGACGTCCTTACCTATATAACATAGGTAGATGACATAATGACGCCACAAAAAATATAGCGCTACACGTGCAACAGCATTCCTCACCTAGCCCACAATGTCTGCTGTGTGGATCGAGCAGTCAACAAGTCGTGCAGTCATTTGAAAGAGTAAGAACATTTAAGCGAGACAACTCAAAGACGAAATCCATTAATGCCAAGATAATGGAATTCATTGCCCTTGACAATCTATCTTTGTCTGTCGTGGATGATGTTGGCTTTCGCCGACTGGTCGAGCACCGGTACACACTACCAAGTAGGCGCTATTTTATAAATGTTGTTACACAGTATTGTTGAAACTCACATCCATGAGCTACTTGCTATGGGTGTCACTGCTATTAGCTTCACGACTGACATTTGGACCAGTGATGTCAGCCCCATGAGCATTATGAGTCTGACTGCACAGTGGGTCGACAAGGATTTCGTACTGAGGAAAGACGTATTGCATGCTCAAGAATGTGCTGGTTCTCATACCGCTGCTGCCATTTCAATGGCATTTGAGAACATGTTTAAAACATGAACACTCCTAGATCCATTCGAACATCTGACTTGAGAAATAAGCTCAACTGCGTCTGCAGCAGACGTGATACCCTGTCATGGCATTGAAACGCCGGCTCAAAAAAAATACCAACACAGACCGTCGGCTTAACTTGGAAAAGTACACTACTAGAGGCTGTGATCCAGCGATTCGGTGGCATTCTCTCTGAGCCGCTTTACTGTGTCACCACCATGCTCGATGCTAGGTACAAGGACCGCTACTTCGATGCAGACAAGAAACATGGTTTATGTGAAATGTTACAGACACAGCTGGACAAGATGGAAACGGAGACACTGACAGTGCGTACCGAGGAAGAGAAGCCACGAAAAGACAGAGCTGAAACCTCACTGCTTGACATGTATGATGAAATCCTGGTTGAGACTGAACAAATTAACAACGAAACAGCACAGCAAGTAAGTGAAAGAAATTGGGTTTGATTTCGTTTTGCTAGTAATGGGGACATACATAAATGCCAACAAAATAACGTTTGGTCAGTGTGTGTGTTTTCAACTATTTAACTGTACTAGATTGCTTAAAGGCTGCAAAAATGTTAAATATCGGTATAATTTTTTGGGGCAAGGAAAATATCGGATATCGGTATTGGACAAAAATGTCATATCGGTGCCTCCCTACTTAAAATGAGGCTTACCCTGGCGTGACATTTTGATAACCATGTAAATCTCTCTCAGACAAACTGACCTTTATCAATATATTCGGCTCCATTTACTCTCAGTTTCTAAAATGCTAATTAGCATCAAAGTAGACATCATGCAAGTGTCACGTGTGCTCCCTCTCCGGCCTCTAGGTCACCAGGCTGCTCATTCTGGCGCACACCTGTCATCATCGTTACGCTCACCTGGACTCTATCACATCCCTGATTACCTTCCCTATATATGTCACTCCCTTTGGTTCCTTCCCCAGGTGTTATTGTTTCTGTTCTGACTTTGTTTAATGTCGGTGCACTGTTTGTGTTTCTTGTTTTGTTCATTAATTTATTAAAATGTATTCACTCCCTGAACTTGCTTCCAGACTCTCAGCGCATATCGTCACAGCAAGACTACAAATGCAAGCTCCTGCACGTCATCTCTAGCTGACACCTTTGCTAACTTGTCTTGTGTCAATTTAAAACTTGCACAAGATAGTAAACAGAATTGTCAATTTAAATGTAGCCAATTTATTCATTACTACATTTAGAAAACATTAGATAGTTCATCCAGGATTCTTACCATGGCCCTGATTTGTCAGTCTCGTCCAGATCATTATGGCATTTGTAGTTCTTTATGATAGCCACAATAGCAGTTAATTAGCATTTCATTTTTGGGGGGGTAAATACAGGCGAATATATACTGTTAATAAAAGGCCACTCTAATATATTGTCACACAACACAATGATACAGATGTCTCAAGTTGAGGGAGCGTGCCATTGGCATGCTGACTGCAGGAATGTCCACAAGAATTAAATGTTCATTTCTCTACCATAATCCACCTCCAACGTCATTTTAGATAATTTGGCAGTACGTCCAACCGGCCTTACAACCGTTGACCACGTGTAAACACGCCAGCCCAGGACCTCCACTTCCGGCTTCTTCACATGCTGGATCGTCTAAGACCAGTCACCCGGACAGCTGTGGAAACTGAGGAGTATTTCTGTCCCCAGTGTGTGGGCCTGGCTCCCAAACTTGACAATGCTATTTTCATCATTTGTAATGTATATGGACATAACTCACATGCTCCAAATAAGACCCTCTTTACCCAATTTACCAGGAAAGTACAGGATTTAAGCAACAAATACTCAGGGGCTTTTCTAATTATTTCAGGAGATTTTAATGAAACACCGGAGGTTTCGGTTGATCGTTTTCCTCCTAAAACGAGTCAAAACCCTCGAAATAGCAATATCATCTCTACATTATGCAAAGATCTATGTGTTGATGATGCCTGGTGTTATTTCAATCCGGATGCAAAGGGTTATACCTGGACCAGCAAAACTATGTCACGTAAATCTAGAATAGATTTATTTCTAATTTCCCCCGTTTTGTTACAATTTGTTATAGAGGTAGATCATCAGATGGCTCCCTTTTCTGATCATTACTTGATTTCCTTGAATTTACAAGCTACTAAAAAATCAAAAGGTACTCGAGGATATTGGAAATTGAACAACACACTTCTGAAAGATATTACTTTCATTGAAAATATCAAATCGTTAGCCAAAGATATTTTTGCAAGAAAAGACTTGGGTCATGGAAGTAAATGGGAATTTTTCAAATATAAAATCAGAGCGGTAGCCATTAAGCGTGCCAAAGAGCTGATGCACTTAAAGAACCTTAGAGAAAAAGAGCTGATGAGCAAGCTTGACAGACTATCTGAAGAAGAGGAGTCTGTATTCAAGTCTTTACAACTAGAATTAGAACAGCTTTACAAGGATCTGGCAAAGGGTGCCTTTGTATGGTCAAGAGCAAAATGGATTGAAGAGGGGGAAAGAAACACTAGTTACTTTTTTGCACTGGAAAAGAGAAACTACAAAAGAAAATCTATAACTGCACTCAGAATTAACAATGTTTTATGCAAAGATTCCATTACAATATCATCATTTGTCAATTCCTTTTATGAAAACCTTTACAGCTCTAAATTTCAAGAAGAGGGTTGTGAAAGCTACATTTGCCACATTAGGAATCATGTCCCTGTAATTGAGGACAATTTCCACTCAGTTTGCGATACACCTGTGTCAATTGAAGAAATTAGAGAGGCTCTGAACTCAATGAAAAAAGGGAAATCACCTGGCCCTGATGACCTGTCAGTTGAATTCTATAGACAGGTTTTGGAGTTACTAGAAGACCCGATTTTTAATGTTTCCAGATTGCATTAAAAGTGGGGAAATGGTCTCCACTATGAAACAGGGCCTTATTTCATTGATTCCGAAGCCTGATAAAGACCCTTCTCTCATTGACAATTGGAGACAAATTACTTTATTAAATATTAATTACAAATTGATTGCCCTGGTTTATGCCAAAAGATTAAAGAAAGGAATAGATACCATTATAAATGAGACTCAAACAGGATTTATGAAGGGTCGACACAAGCTCTAACATTCGTTTAGTCTTGGACCTTATAGATTATTCAGATTCAATTGACTCCGATGTGGTTGTATTATTTTTGGACTTCTGTAAAGCCTTTGACACAATTGAACATTAATTTCTCTTTAGGTCTCTTAATCTTTTTGGATTCGGTGAAAATTTTATCAAAGTAATTTGCATGTTTTACAAAGATATAAATAGTTCTGTATTATTGAATTTTAATACTTCCAAAAGGTTCAATATCAACAGAAGTGTATGACCGGGATGCCCAATTTCGCCATTTTTATTTCGACAACAGGGGTAATATGCTTACATATGAACAATTTATAAGATTGAAAGAGTTCCCAATACCTTTCAGAGAGTTTAATTCTGTGGTCAAAGCCGTTCCCAGTGGGCTAACTACACTATATACAGGTACCCCCTGTATATAGCCTCCACATTGACACTGTACCGGTACCTCCTGTATATAGCCTCCACATTGACACTGTACCGGTACCCCCTGTATATAGCCTCCACATTGACACTGTACCGGTACCCCCTGTATATAGCCTCGCTACTGATATTTTATTATTGATCCTTAATTTTTTTGTTATTTTTAATATTGATTTTTTATTTCATTTATTTATTTTTTACTTCACTTTTTTTCTTAAAACTGCATTGTTGGTTAAGGGCTTGTAAGTAAGCATTTCACTGTAAGGTCTACACCTGCTGTATTTGGTGCATGTGACAAATACAATTTAAAATACTGACACAGACGTGATGTGACTCTCAGTGGTGAGGCTGAGGCAGGCTTCAATGCATGCAGGAGGAAGCAGAGACAGCGCGAGAGGAAGCAAGCAGAGGTTAGTTCAGTGGTTCCCAAACTTGTGTTCCCAAACTTGTGTTGATGCCAAAGAACTCCATTTTGGTCTCATCTGACCACAACACTTTCACCCAGTTGTCCTCTGAATCATTCAGATGTTCATTGGAAAACTTCAGACGGGCATGTATATGTGCTTTCTTGAGCAGGGGGGACCTTGCGGGCGCTGCAGGATTTCAGTCCTTCACGACGTAGTGTGTTACCAATTGTTTTCTTGGT
Source organism: Brachymystax lenok tsinlingensis (assembly GCA_030435695.1). Classification (NCBI taxonomy): domain Eukaryota; kingdom Metazoa; phylum Chordata; class Actinopteri; order Salmoniformes; family Salmonidae; genus Brachymystax; species Brachymystax lenok. Next base: position 13,184,128 of record CM059790.1, read on the forward strand.
GACTATGGTCCCAGCTGCCTTGAGATCATTGACAAGATCCTCCCGTGTAGTTCTGGGCTGATTCCTCACCGTTCTCATGATCATTGCAACTCCACGAGGTGAGATCTTGCATGGAGCCCCAGGCCGAGGGAGATTGACAGTTCTTTTGTGTTTCTTCCATTTGCGAATAATCGCACCAACTGTTGTCACCTTCTCACCAAGGTGCTTGGCGATGGTCTTGTAGCTCATTCCAGCCTTGTGTAGGTCTACAATCTTGTCCCTGACATCCTTGGAGAGCTCTTTGGTCTTGGCCATGGTGGAGAGTTTGGAATCTGATTGATTGCTTCTGTGGAAAGGTGTCTTTTATACAGGTAACAAGCTGAGGTTAGGAGCACTCCCTTCAAGAGTGTGCTCCTAATCTCAGCTCGTTACCTATATAAAAGACACCTGGGAGCCAGAAATCTTTCTGATTGAGAGGGGGGGTCAAATACTTATTTCCCTCATTGAAATGCAAATCAATTCATAACATTTTTCACATGCGTTTTTCTGGATTTTTTTGTTGTTATTCTGTCTCTCACTGTTCAAATCAACCTCCATTAAAATTATAGACTGATAATTTCTTTGTCAGTGGGCAAACGTACAAAATCAGCAGGGGATCAAATACTTTTTTCCCCTCACTGTATCATATTTCCCCTTTTCAGGGGTACAACATTACAGTTGTATAGCTAATAGGCTATGTGCTTGTAGATCGATTGAGGTGAATGACCCTACAGCAGCCTAGGTTATAATGGCTGGGATACGGCCCTGGGTCTGATGTCATTACACCCAGATGTTTTTACCAACACAAGATAGTTAAATGGAAACGCACCCTAGCAGGCAATTGTCGCATCTATTTTCTAAGCAAACGTTCTAAATGTCGACAAGAAAACACTGGACAACTTAATGCAAACATAGCTAGTGATTGTAAAGAAGGTGGTTTTTGTGGTGAATATTTTGCAGGCGATTAATTGTACTGCCCAAACAAGAAGTCTAAGAAACTGGACATAATTATAGGTGCGGCTGAAAGGTTTTTGGGTCCTGTAGGAATTAACAGCCGAAGCATTGCAGGGAATTCTGAATTAAGATGTTCCCGCTTCCCAGGCCCCTGGGCCATTGTAGAGATTTTATTTGGAATGGACTGTGACTGAAAGAGTGGGATGTTCTTTTAAATGTATATTTTTTCTTTGTAAAACGTCATCCCCCCAACAGTTTACTACCCGTACAGTAGGTGGCGAAATGGACATTACATTTGTGTTAACACCATTATACTTGAGAAGAAGAAGATCTCGCACTTTACAACTTTGTGTCTGGAGTAGGAGATGCAATTTTATTAAATGACCAGCAGGTGTTGATGCAGCTCTTCCCAGACATGAATTAGTATCGGGTTAGATCTTTATAGAAGTCTGTGGGATAATACTACTTGCCCCATACAGTGGGGAAGAAAAGTATTTAGTCAGCCACCAATTGTGCAAGTTCTCTCACTTAAAAAGATGAGAGAGGCCTGTAATTTTCATCATAGGTACACTTCAACTATGACAGACAAAATTAGGAAAAAAAATCCAGAAAATTACATTGTAGGATTTTTTATGAATTTATTTGCAAATTATGGTGGAAAATAAGTATTTGGTCAATAACAAAAGTTTATCTCAATACTTTGTTATATACCCTTTGTTGGCAATGACAGAGGTCAAATGTTTTCTGTAAGTCTTCACAAGGTTTTCACACACCGTTGCTGGTATTTTGGCCCATTCCTCCATGCAGATCTCCTCTAGAGCAGTGATGTTTTGGGGCTGTCGCTGGGCAACACAGACTTTCAACACCCTCCAAAGATTTTCTATGGGGTTGAGATCTGGAGACTGGCTAGGCCACTCCAGGACCTTGAAATGCTTCTTCTGAAGCCACTCCTTCGTTGCCGGGCGGTGTGTTTGGGATCATTGTCATGCTGAAAGACCCAGCCACGTTTCATCTTCAATGCCCTTGCTGATGGAAGGAGGTTTTCACTCAAAATCTCACGATACATGGCCCCATTCATTCTTTCCTTTACACGGATCAGTCGTCCTGGTCCCTTTGCAGAAAAACAGCCCCAAAGCATGATGTTTCCACCCCCATGCTTCACAGTAGGTATGGTGTTCTTTGGATGCAACTCAGCATTCTTTGTCCTCCAAACACGACGAGTTGAGTTTTTACCAAAAGTTATATTTTGGTTTCATCTGACATTCTCCCAATCCTCATCTGGATCATCCAAATGCTCTCTAGCAAACTTTAGACGGGCCTGAACATGTACTGGGTTAAGCAGGGGGACACGTCTGGCACTGCAGGATTTGAGTCCCTGGCGGCGTAGTGTGTTACTGATGGTAGGCTTTGTTACTTTGGTCCCAGCTCTCTGCAGGTCATTCACTAGGTCCCCGTGTGGTTCTGGGATTTTTGCTCACCGTTCTTGTGATCATTTTGACCCCACGGGTGAGATCTTGCGTGGAGCCCCAGATCGAGGAAGATTATCAGTGGTCTTGTATGTCTTCCATTTCTTAATAATTGCTCCCACAGTTGATTTCTTCAAACCAAGCTGCTTACCTATTGCAGATTCAGTCTTCCCAACCTGGTGCAGGTCTACAATTTGGTTTCTGGTGTCCTTTGACAGCTCTTTGGTCTTGGCCATAGTGGAGTTTGGAGTGTGACTGTTTGAGGTTGTGGACAGGTGTCTTTTATACTGATAACAAGTTCAAACAGGTGCCATTAATACAGGTAATGAGTGGAGGACAAAGAAGAAGTTACAGGTCTGTGAGAGCCAGAAATCTTGCTTGTTTGTATGTGACCAAATACTTATTTTCCACCATAATTTGCAAATAAATTCATAAAAATTCCTACAATGTGATTTTCTGGATTTTTTTTCCTCATTTTGTCTGTCATATTTGAAGTGTACCTATGATGAAAATTACAGGCCTCTCTCATCTTTTTAAGTGAGAGAACTTGCACAATTGGTGGCTGACTAAATACTTTTTTTCCCCACTGTATATCAACAGTAATTGACCTACAGTAGGTGTAAACTGTTATGTGATTTATTTATTGAGGTAGACCAGTAGCTTCAGTGCAAGTAAAACTACATCATATCATTGGTAACTGAATGAAGTATTGACCTTGAATGCACTTAGTAGGTCATCAACCGATATGCATCTGTCACATAAATACTCAATTGAGGTAGAATTTGGTCTTAACAAAATATCTAGCATCAGATTACCCTACCTCCAAAAATATAACCATATCCTGCTGTATCTGTGGTTTGAGGGCAACTTGTCGACTCTCTTTGGCATACTGCCCATACTGTATATGTTTCACATACTTAAAACTAGAATCCTTATAGTTGCTACATCCATTTTATTTTAAATTAATACTATATACCCATTGATTTTTGAAGAATATAACTTATAAATGCCTCATGAGTTTAGTTCAACTGTCATACCCCATCAGAACCCAAAATATAAGCTTGTTTTACTCCAATGTTTGTAAACAATGTAAATGTAAACAGACACTGTATAGCCTCAAAAAATGTTATACTATAATTTTTATATCATGGATGGTGTATGAATTTAAGAATGGCCATATTTCTCCAGGCCCATCCCTCAGCTCTGTACCAAAACAGAGGCAGTGAGGCCACTTGTTTCAATTAAGGACTCTAGCTTTAAAGGTAAAATTGAATGTTGGGGAAAGAAGGTCAACAATTTCATAGTTACAGTTTCCTTGTAAGCTTTTAGTTGTATTTTCAGAGACTGTCTTTTCAACAGTTCTGGGTGTGTTGTTGACACCTAAGGATGCAGTTATTTTCTATTTTATTTTTTGGACAGTTTTTCTTAGGACCACAGACATGTACTGCCTTTGTAGCATCACTTAATTGAGAAGATGTTCAGATTGATCATCTTTGAGTGCTGGGTTTCACAAAGATCATACCCCCAAAATTAATTAATTCAGGACTATCCGTAATCATGGTAGCATCCACAATAATGTAGAAGTGTTCAGAAACCTATTCTATTCTTATTTACAATAATAGTGAATTAAATATGACACTACATTATTCACCATTTAGTTTCTATTGGGTACAAAATAATCTGAAACACAACACAAAAGAAACAGGAAATGCATCCAACAAGTTTTGAGAGTGCTAGGAATATGGGATTAAATACTAAACTTTTTACTATTTTAATACACTATATACTTACAAAATACTTATGACACTTTCAAATGGGGGGACTAGATACATAAAGTTCTTTCATTTCGAAATGGTAACACAAATATGAATGAAAATACTCTCAAATAAAAGGTGACATTCTGTACTGTCTCCTCATATAAAACATTTGATCTCAAATCCAAAATGCTGGAATGTAGAGCCAGCAAATGGGATGGTGTTTCCTTTTTATCAGTAGTGATATGTTTTACTACTGAGTGTGTGATGTCTTTAGCCACTTATGGTAAGTGGTTGGGGCCCACTGGGTAGACCAAGTAGGTCTTTATGGCAGGAGTATGGTCTGGCACGGCTGGGTGAAGTGATGTGTGAAACCATAGCTGTACCTCTGTGGTAGATAAATCGAAGGGAGGGTCCCTTTACACATCTGATCAGAAGCTTCCTGTTTTCTTCATGTCATGATTCTTTTTTGCTGAGAGGTCTTGCAGGCTCTAGTCCTGCAGGCTCTAGTTTAATCTTAAATTGACTATTGTCCAGTCATATGGTCAAGTGTTGCAAAGAAGGACCTAGTTAAGCTGCAGCTGGCCCAGAACAGAGCGGCACGTTTTGCTCTGCCTTGTAATCAACAGGTCAATATCAGTACTATGCATGCCAGTCTCTCTTGGCTAAGGGTTGAGGAAAGACTGACTGCATCACTTCTTGTTTTTATAAGAAACAATGTGTTGGAAATTCCAAATTGTTTGCATAGTCAACATTCAGACCCGGAAGAAGGTACAGTGATGCCGAAACATTGGTAATTTACCCATATATTACTGGGAGTTTATATATAGAGTGTGAGACTCTCTTTATTTTTTTAGCTTATAGTTTATTCGCCATTAGTCAGCACCTCTACATAAAATAATTTTCTCTGGGTGTGCGCCATGTTTTTTAATAGTCAACATACACACAGCACTGACACACACACTAACCCCACCAGACATGCCACAGGGGTCTTTTCACAGTCCCCAGGTTCAGAACAAATTCAAGGAAACGTACAGTATTATACAGAGCCATGAGTGCATGGAACTCCCTTCCATCTTATATAGAGCACGTGAACAGCAAACCTGGTTTAAAACAACAAATAAAGCAACACCTCTCCCCTATGTGACCTATTTGTTGTGTTTATGTACTGACAAGTATGTGTACCTGACAGATACACACACACACACACACACACAAACGTTAATGTTTTTAAATGAATGTAATATGTCAATTCTTTTGTCTGTGTTGTCTTTTTCGTTATGTGTCAGACCGCAGTAAGACTAGATGTCGCCATTGGAGTCAGCTTATGGGAATCCAAAAATACAGTTGAAGTCGGAAGTTTACATACACCTTAGCCAAATACATTTGAACTAAATTTTTCACAATTTCTGACATTTAATCCTAGTATAAATTCCCGGTCTTAGGTCAGTTAGGATCACCACTTTATTTTAAGAATGTGAAATGTCAGAATAATAGTAAAGAGAATGTTTTATTTCAGCTTTTATTTATTTCATCACATTCCCAGTGGGTCAGAAGTTTACATACACTCAATTAGTATTTGGTAGCATTGCCTTTAAATTGTTTAACTTGGGTCAAACGTTTCGGGTAGCCTTCCACAAGCTTCCCACAATAAGTTGGGTGAATTTTGGCCCATTCCTTCTGACAGAGCTGGTGTAACTGAGTCAGGTTTGTAGGCCTTCTTGCTCGCACATGCTTTTTCAGTTTTGCCCACACATTTTCTATAGGATTGAGGTCAGGGATTTGTGATGGCCACTCCAAGACCTTGACTTTGTTGTCCTTAAGCCATTTGCCACAACCTTGGAAGTATGCTTGGGGTCATTGTCCATTTGGAAAACCCATTTGCGACCAAGCTTTAACTTCCTGACTGATGTCTTGAGATGTTGCTTCAATATATCCACATAGTTTTCCTTCCTCATGATGCCATCTATTTTGTGAAGTGTACCAGTCCCTCCTGCAGTAAAGCAGCCCCACAACATGATGCTGCCACCCCCGTGCTTCACGGATGGGATGGTGTTCTTTAGCTTGCAAGCTTCCTCCCTTTTTCTTCCGAACATAACATTGGTCATTATGGACAAACAGTTCTATTTTTGTTTCATCAGACCAGAGGACATTTCTCCAAAAAGTACCATCTTTGTCCCCATGTGCAGTTGCAAACCGTAGTCTGGCGTTTTTATGGCGGTTTTGGAGCAGTGGCTTCTTCCTTGCTGAGCGGCCTTTCAGGTTATGTCGATATAGGACTTGTTTTACTGTGGATTTAAATACTTTGTGCCTGTTTCCTCCAGCATCTTCACAAGGTCCTTTGCTGTTGTTCTGGGATTGATTTGCACTTTTCGCACCAAAGTACGTTCATCTCTAGGAGACAGAACACATCTCCTTCCTGAGCGGTATGATGGCTGCGTGGTCCCATGGTGTTTATACTTGCACACTATTGTTTGTACAGACGAACGTGGTACCTTCAGGCGTTTGGAAATTGCCCCCAAGGATGAACCAGACTTCTGGAGGTCTACAATTCTTTTTTGAGGTCTTGGCTGATTTCTTTTGATTTTCCCATGATGTCAAGCAAAGAGGCACTGAGTTTGAAGGTAGGCCTTGAAATACATCCACAGGTACACCTCCAATTGACTCAAATGATGTCAATTAGCCTTTTAGAAGCTTATAAAGCCATGACATCATTTTCTGGAATTTTCCAAGCTGTTTAAAGGCACAGTCAACTTAATGTATGTAAACTTCTGACCCACTGGAATTGTAATACAGTAAGTTATAAGTGAAATAATCTGTCTGTAAACAATTGTTGGAAAAATGACTTGTGTCGTGCACAAAGTAGATGTCCTAACCGACTTGCCAAAACTATAGAAACTTGTGGAGTGGTTGAAAAATAAGTTTTAATGACTCCAACCTAAGTGTATATAAACTTCCGACTTCAACTGTAAATACTGGCATGAATCCCTCCTAGTAGAAAAAGTCTCTTGCAACACATCCTAGAAAACATCATGGTCCAACCACTTCAACATACATGTACCATGAAAACATTATGAAATTCTCTTCCTGTAATCATCATGGGGCAACTTGGGCAATAGGATTAAAGTATTGCAGCGGTCAAAAGCAGGGCGCAAGCAGTGGATGGGAAAAGTTTGCATCAGTGAGATGAAGTCTGACCTTGACATGTGGACAATTACAGGGGGAAAAATAAATATAATGTATATATTTAAAAAAAAAAAACATTGTGGTGACCTTATGCAAGTGTGGATTAGCCTATATCTATTTAGCAATTAACACGTTGATTGGGTGGCATCCATCTATGAATAACCACGTTCTGAAGCATTTCACAATTGGTGTGTTTTCTCTTGGCCAGTGATGAAACACCCCATCAGTGTCAATAACCTCTTGCATCTTGTGTGTGTGTGTTGGTCGCTTTGGGTGTGGTATCATGTGAGTAACCTTCTGAGTGTAGGGCTTCCTTCCTCATCGCTTCTATAGAGTAGAACACATCTGCACTACCAGCCCACACAGGGGACGGCTATCCACACACCACATCACTACCAACAGCATCTCTGCACCAGTAAGTAACATTTGTTCTGCAAGTGTTTGTGTTAAAGGCAAAAGGATACAACATTTGTCTTTGTGTTAGCCTATTCATATGGAATTATACAATTAGATAAGGATTGGGATGGATAGCCAGGTGTATTGTCACATTTAATTTAACTGTAGCAGTAAATATGCAAGGCATTTACGGTCATGTACAAGCTTTTGCTCCCGTGCAACAAATTGTAACACTAATTATGTATAAAAGAAAATCTAGAAATTTAAAGGGAAATTGTATAAAAAAATCTAAAAATGAACAAAAGTTTCATGTAATATGGTACTTTTTAATTCACTCCAGAGGGGAAAACAGTTCATACTTTGGGAGAACAGGATGTTGTTTTTTAGTCATTACTACTAACAGGGATTTGGAAATAGTTGTTTTTAAACTTTCAAAGATGTTGACTTCACGTGCAGATTTAAACCCCCTTCCTGGCAGCAGCTGGCTGCTCCTCTCAACTAACCACATGGTGGTTTTGTCAAGGGTCTCAGTGTAGCAGGTAAGCAGAGTCATGCGCAGGACAACAGAGATGAGTAATCACGTATACATTTTACTCAAAAATCTAACTACGAAATAGTAGTAAAATGCACGCTCACAAAATAGACCATCTTACATAAAACAAACACGCACAAAACCATGGGGGGAAACAGAGGGTTTAAATAAGGAACATGTAATTATGGGAATAGAAACCAGGTGTGTATAATGAAGACAAAAAAACTGAAATTTAAAAGTGGATCGGCGGTAGCTAGAAGACCGGTGACGTCGACCGCCGCCCGAACAAGGAGAGGGACCGACTTTGGCGGAAGTCGTGACAGGTTTAAATGGCCCTAATGCCTGGTAGTGGAGGCATGCAGTTTTGTGATGAGAATCCATGTCAGTCAACTGACAAAATGTCTTATCTCACTGTCTAAACATTTGTTGTATTTTTTGTATTTTGCTTTTCAGCTTTTCACAATACATTTATAAACAATGCAATTTGACCATAAAACATTTTATTTTCATTACCTACAGTTCATGCACTACAAACAGCTTACAACTTATTATTATCGCATATCAGACATCTTTTCATATCAAACATCTTCCTGTGTTTGCTAGGTGGGTTGTGAGACAGCAGAGCTCCAGTGGAGAGAGTGAGTCTGAGCCCACTGCAGGAGTTCTACACTCACCCAAGTCCTGCCTTGTCCAGCCCAACCCAGCCATTTTCTGACTTGCAAAGCCCAGCCAAGCCCTTCACAACCCAGCCATGAATGCCCTGTCCTCCCTGAGCTCCTCAACCTCCTGCTCTCATCTGTACCTCTGGGCCAGCAACACCACCAACAGCAGCGCTATTAACAGTGATGTGATCTTGGAGCACTACAACCACACAGGGCGCCTGCAGCACCGCGTGCCCCGCCAGGGTGGCCTGAGCTTGGGAATGGCCCTCTCCCTCTTCATCAGCTTCCTCATCATCCTGGAGAACCTGCTGGTCCTGGTGGCCGTGCTCTCCCGGATCCTCCACAGCCGCCGCTGGGTCTACGTGTGCATCGCCAACATCACCCTGAGCGACCTGCTGGCCGGGGCGGCCTACGTGGTCAACATCTGGATGTCGGGCAGCCAGACGTTCAGACTGACCCCGGCTCTGTGGCTGTTCAGGGAAGGGGTACTGTTTGTGGCACTTGCTGCCTCTATCTTTAGCCTGCTGCTGATAGCTGTGGAGCGCTACACCACCATGATGAAGCCACTGCACCAGAAGTCGGCCAGGAAGACGTATCGTATCTACGGCCTGGTGGCACTGTGCTGGATTTTGGCCTTCGCCGTCGGCTTCCTCCCCCTGCTGGGATGGAACTGCGTGTGCAGCCTGGAGAGCTGCTCCACCCTGCTGCCGCTCTACTCCAAGAGCTACATCCTCTTCTCCCTGCTCATCTTCTCCCTCATCCTGCTGGCCATCGGCGTGCTCTATGGCGCCATCTACTGCCACGTGCGCAGCAGCTCCAAGGTGGGCTCCCAGCGCAGCCGCAAGCGCTCCCTGGGGCTGCTGAAGACGGTCATCTCCATCGTGGGTGTGTTCATCATATGCTGGGGGCCTCTGTTCACCCTGCTGCTGATGGACTTCTTCTGTGTGTCGCGGCAGTGCTCACCGCTCTTCAGCGCCGACTGGGTCATCGCCCTGGCCGTGATCAACTCGGCCCTGAACCCGATCATCTACTCCCTGGGCAGCACAGAGCTGAGGAAGGCCATCGCAGGCCTGTTGTGCTGCTGCTGCCTCAGGGCAGGCCTCTGTCACCCTGACACCTTTGTGTCCAAGGAGACCAGCAGCACTGGGAGCATCAGGCACAGCAGCCTGAGGAATAGTTTCAATAAGGTCAGGAGTCTCACTATCAGCCCCCCGCCTGCACCCAATGCCCCCAAGAAGAGCCGCCGCCTGAGCTCCACCACCACCTGCCTGTCTGTGTCGAGCGGTTAGACCACGACGGGCTTCCTGGGGCAGGCATAGCTATGTGTGTGTGTTTGAGTGAGTGAGTGAGTGAGTGAGTGAGTGGACCTTCCTACTCAGGGAGTTTCATAAAAGTAAAAATACAAATAAAATTCAAAATATCAACTTTTAATTTGTAGCAAACTGCAATTAAAGCCAGAGTCAATGGCACAGATGGAACTATCCAAGCAGAATATCTCCATCAAAAATTAGTTAAAGTTAAAGAATATGACTAAATCTAATCAAATTTTAAATGCACTTTAAATAAAGTTTGATTTGATTTAGTATTATTTTTTAACTTAGATTTTTGGTTGAGCCTGAGACGTGAATCCAACATATTAATGATTAACGTGAAGATTACATTTGAAATCAACCAAAGCTTGAAACCCTAGGCCCATAGACTGTATATTGTACATTTTTGGTTTGAACCCTGGGTTGAGTTAAAACAATAGCTTTTGCTGACTTTGCAAATGCTATATAGACCTAAATAGTATAATTGATGATATATGACTTATAATGTATGGTTACATTTCATGTTCTCTGTTAAACCTACCCTTTGGAACTACTTTGATAGCAACAGTGAATATATTTAGTTATTAAGAGTTCTCTGAATAATCATTCTCACGATAGCGCATTGGTAGTAGGTAATATAAAAACTAAGCTGGGCTTGGTTAAGACCCTGTATTGGAGACCAATAGTTGTAGAACAACTCTCCAATAGGAGGTGCTGCCCTGATATTGGACATTATGTTGAAGATCTGACGTTGTTTCGAAGGTACAAATTCAATATACTGTATTTTAAAGAAGGGTTGTCTATGTTGAAAATTGGTTACCATGATGACATAATCCTGTGGTTGAAATTTCACCCTCAAAACAAAAGTTGATGACTTTTTTCAAATCCAATGTATTTTCCACGTAACATATACATTGACTAATTACATTGAGACAATGTTGATTCAACCAGTTTGTGCCCAGTGGGTCAAGGTGGGTATAGGGCAAATTCTAGTATCATGTAGTAGCCTAAACCTATTGATGTGACATTGAGCTGGATGAATGGAATATGAATGACAGTCATCCAATATCCTGAAATAGAAATAAGGCCATGCTCATAAGAAAAAGATTGTCCTCCCAAATCTGAAAGGGCACTAACCTCCGCTGGTGTGTGTCTGTGTTACCACAGAGAATGCAGTTCCTCCATTATCTAGCTCCACCCAAATGTGGCCTTGATACCATGATCGAGGTCTAACGGTTTTCTCTGTTGTTGGTTTTGTTAATTTTCTTCATTGTCATCAGCCCAGGACCTGGTACACTGATGAAAGAGCATCTTTGTGGTTCTATGTTATTGTAGCAACACCAATCTGTTTCATTCTATGCATTACAAAAAAGTACAAAGGTGTTCAAACTCAAGATTGATCATAAAAGGTGCACAATGGAAGCTGATTTTGTTTCACCTTAAAACAGATACTCGTTTACTGTGAAGATGGTTTTCATTGAAAGAGGTGCTTTCTTATTGTACCACTTAAATAGAACTGAATTAAAAACAAATAAATATGTGTATATATATTTAGAAAATAGTAAATGGAAAAGTATTTATACATACACTGAGTGGACAAAACATTAAGGACACCTGCTCTTTCCATGACATAAACTGACCAGGTGAATCCAAGTGAAAGCTATGATCCCTTATTGATGTCACTTGTTAAATCCACTTCAATCGGTGTAGATGAAGGGGAGGAGACAGGTTAAAGAAGGATTTGTAAGCAACTCAATATTTGGAAGGTGTCCTTAATGTTTTGTACGCTCAGTGTACATTGTACAGAATGGTAGTTGAATCTATTTGTTCAATTGGTTAAACATTTATTTTGTTCAATATTGTTTTTAGAGTATACATTTGTTGAACGCTTTACTATTGCTGTTATTCTGAAAGAGGATAATATTTCTGTTATTTTGTACATTGAAAATGCATAAAGAAATATTTTAACATAGAATATGTGTCTTGTGGAGAGAGAGAGAGAGAGAGAGAGAGAGAGAGAATTGTTTTAAACTGTTTTTTTAACAGAACATTGTACGAGTGGCAGCAACATGCTGAATTACAACTTACATTTAAATATTAAAACTCAATAAACAGCAGATGTAGACAATTAACTGTTAAGCAGGTGAACCTTGGCTGGGATGGCACTGCAGCAGAAACGCTCAGTTCGGTTGTTTTACTGCATCACTACTGGGTCAAGGGAAATGAACCATTGACTCCCATAAGCAATTAGCACCATCCACCTCAAGGTGGAGACATGTTACCATGGGCTTGCGTGAAGATGTTGCTTCACGTCCAACTGCAGGTTTCATCAGTGCTTCTTGCAATGTCACAGAAACATAGAATTCAGTAAACAGTGATCTCTGAACTACTTAACTTCTGATGAGGTTAACTGATGAGGCATGCATAGAAATGGATATCAACACGGCGCCAACATTTTCAGACATTAGGATTAGAAAATGTACAGACTCCTTCCATGTGAGATATCAAGTGACATGAGTAACTATGTTTGCAGAGAATTTATTCCTTTTAAGATCATTTTCTGGCTCAGAACCATAGTTTTTTTTTGCATGCCTGAATTTCCAGTATGTCCAGATATCCTCTTTGTTTTGTGACACCCGATCTGTGAGTGAGGTGCAATGGTGAGAGTTGAAACGGAACCCCTGAAGGTATTTAATAAATTAATTAAGACTGTCTGACATCATGTAAAGATACGGAAGATAACTAGAAGTTACCCCTAAGCCATGTACTGAGATGTCTGAGCGCTGGTGCGTGCGATATGTTTTGTTACTAGGTGAGAACATATTAGCATAGCTCCCGAGTGGCGCAGCGGTCTAAGGCACTGCATCTCAGTGCTTGAGGCGTCACTACAGACATCCTTGTGCAAATCCAAGCTGTATCACAACTGGCTGTGATTGGGAGTCCCATTGGGCGGCGCACAATTGGCCCAGCATCGTCCGGGTTTGGCCAGTGTAGGCCGTCATTGCAAATAAGAACTTGTTCTTAACTGACTTGCCTAGTTAGATAAAAAAACAAAAATTATTACACAGAATTCCATGTCTGTCTGCAACTCTTTGACACTCTCACTCTTTCTGCAAAGGTGTCTGTTGTTGGAGGATAGTTCAAGCTTAGATTGATTCTGCAAGTCACATTTTGATCAGTCATTCACTGGCGAGGAAGGACAAGCAAACCACTGGGCACACACTGGTTGAATCAACATTGTTTCAGCTTAATTTGTAATCGTATTGTGACATTGAATCAACATGGAAAATACATCGGATTTGAGAAAAATCATCAACAAGTACTGTTTTCATCTAATTTCAACCAGTGTTGTGAACATTAAAAGTAGGGTAAAACTTGAACTTAAATACATTGACTTAAACTGACCAACAGGTTGTTACATCAATCTACACTGAACAAAAATATAAACACAACATGTAAAGTGTTGGTCCCATGTTTCATGAGCTAAAATATAAAATCTCAGAAATGTTCCATATGCACAAAAAGCTTATTTCTCTCAAATTGTGTGCACAAATGTGTTTACATCTCTGTAATTGAGCATTTCTCCTTTGCCAAGATATGGCATATCAAGAAGCTGATTTAATAGCATGATCATTACACAGGTGCACCTTGTGCTGGGGACAATACGAGTCCACCTTAAAATGTGCACACAACACAATACCACAGATGTCTCATGTTTTGAGGGAGCAATTGGCATGCTGAGGAGTATTTCTATATGTAATAAAGCCCTTTTTGTGGGGGAGAAAATCATTCTGATTGGCTGGGCCTGGCTCCCCAGTGGGTTGGCTGCCAAGTGGCTGGGCCTATGCCCTCCAAGGCCCACCCATTGCTGCACCCCTGCCCAGTCATGTGAAATCCATAGATTAGGGCCTAATAGATTTATTTCAACTGAAAATTCCATGTGGAAATGAAAAAGAAATCACTAGGTGAGAACATATTAAATATACACAGAGTATACCAAAAATGTGGAACATCTTCCTAATATTGAGTTATACAGTGCCTTTTGGAAAGTATTCAGACCCCTTGACTTTGTCCTCCCAAAATATACGTGATGATATTCTAAAATGTATTAAATTATTTGTTTTCCTTGTCAATCTACACACAATACCCCATAACGACAGAGCGAAAACAGGTTTATAGAAAATTTTGCAAATGTATTACAAATAAAAACAGAAATGCCTTATTTACAAGTATTCAGACCGTTTGTTATGAGACTCGAAATTGACCTCAGGTGCATCCTGTTTCCATTGAGCATCCTTGAGATGTTGATTGGAATCCACCTGTGGTAAATTCAATTGATTGGACATAATATGAAGGCACACACCTGTCTATATAAGGTCCCACAGTTTACAGTGCATGTCAGAGCAAAGACCAAGTCCGTAGATCTCCGAGACAGGATTGTGTCGAGGCACAGATCTGGGGAAGGATACCAAAAAATGGCTGCAGCATTGAAGGTCCCCAAGAACTCAGTGGGCTCCATCATTCATCATTCTGCCCTGCCACTGCCTGCCGTCTTGTACCTTTGCCCCACCTATCTGGATTACTGACCTCTGCCTGCCCTTGAACCGTCTTTTGCCTGCCCATGTTCAATTAACTTCTTTGGGAGCAGCGCACTAGGTGACCGTTTTGGAGAGCCTGGCGTGCCCAAAGTAAAATGCCTCCCATTCAGGCCCAGAAAATAGGATATGCACATATTTAGTACCATTGGATAGGAAAACACTCTGAAGTTTTTAAAAGTGTTAACATTTTGCCTGTGAGTATAACAGAACGGATATGGCAGGCAAAAACCAGAGGAATTTCTGTCCTGGAAAAGTGGTTTTGACACATTGCCTCATTTAGAACCCCTCCCTTATGAAAATGCCCTTATAAGGGCATATGAATGAAGTACCTATTGCTTCCTCTGGATGTCAACAGTCTCGAGAAAGTGTTCTGATTCTTTTTAGATGCTTTTAGAGCATAGAAGAAGACGAATAAGGAAGTGGCCACACATATGTCAATAGAAGTAAACGCATGTTCACGGCTGGCGCGCTCTTTGGCGCCATATGCTTCAGTCTGGAGGAGTTTGTGGGAGAAGTAAAGAAGGAAGCTACTCCAGCAGGACTCCCAGAGTGTGGCAGACTATGCAGTGGATTTCCGCACGTTGGCAGCTGAGTGCCTGGAACCAGGAAGTGCTGTTAGAAATGTTCCTACACGGAGTCTCGGAAGAGGGCAAGGATGAGCTTGCAGCCCGGGAATTACCGATAGATCTCGACTCCCTCATCGCCTTGACCACCAGGGCAGAGTAGCAGGATGACGAGACGTGGAACAGGAGACAGGGACCAGAGTCAGACAGGAGAGGAAAACCGTATCAGGCAAGGAAAACAGGCACAACAGCATAACAGGATTTAAATAGTAACAAACGGCTAGAAACGTAGACTGACTGAGCAGAGATTACGATCAGGCAGTGTGGAAGTGGCAGGACTGAGTATTTGTAGAGGTCTTGATTATGGAACAGATTGCAGCTGGTGGGGACTCCAGCACACCTGTCTCCACCCGCACAATCACACAAACAGAGAGAGGGAGAGAGTACTGGGGGAGTGGCGGCAGGTCAAGGAGACACAAGATGAGCAGTAGAGGGCATGGCAGGAGCAGATGCAACAGTAATGTTCTTAAATTGTTCCGAGAATGTTAAGAAATAATGTTCTTCTGTTGGAATTTCAGTACTTCAGCATAATGTTTCCTCATGTCTCTGATTAAAGTCATGTTCTCAAATTGTTCAGAGAAGATTAAGTAACACTGTTCTTCTTTGGGAATTTCAGTACTTCCACAGAACATTCCACACAAGTTCCCATGTGTTTCTATTTAATATCATATTTTTACTACATTCTGGGAATGTTCTAAAAATGTGTGTGACTCAGAACATTATGGGGTATTGTGTATAGATGGGTGAGAAAAATAATAATATTTAATCCATTTTAAATTCAGGCTGTAACACAACAAAATGTGAAAAACTCAAGTGGTGTGAATACCTGCTGAAGGCACTGTATGTTCGAGTCTCACTGATGCCATGTCACAATAAAAATAAATGTGTGCGCATAATCAAAGCCTAAGGAAATACATTTCCATGTGTCCTACAGTATCTGTGCTTGGGGTAATAAAAAAAAGATCAAAAATAAGCTGGCAGTGTTATTCAAAGTGTTATTCAAACATTAATTGCAAGTTAAAGAAGTTATTCAAAAACCTTCAAATAACCTATAATTTCCATTCACAGAGCGTTAATAAAACATCCCAAGAAAACTTTCAAGGAACCAGAGTAAAATGTTTTTAGAACCTCTATGCAACCAAAAAATGTAAGTTTCCAGAACAGGCTAAATGTTCACTACTGTTCTGTTTTACACATCAAGAAACTTATGGCTTTGTTCCCACAACCAATGTGAAACAAAAACATATGTTCCGACAACTTCTAAAGAACCAAATTTGCTAGCTGGGTTGTGACCTTCTGTGTCTTTACAGTTGTTGTTGTTACATTGTTGAAGCAAACAACTGGTTTCAAGTGTTGCTCTACTTCTTCACACAAATTCCTGTACTTTATAGTAATAGGGGGAAAATTCCAGGCTTTGTTAGTCCAGGGCTTAGCCGTTTGTTGTATCATATTTGACATGTCAAGGGCTAATCCACTCACGGCAGCTCTCTCTCTCCCACAACTGGCCCTTCTCTGCTCCAATTGAGGTGCGATGGGTTAATGGTGGTTGCGTGCAGACGCAGCCGTGCCCTCTTTAATTACCCAGCACTTTGCCTCCAGGTGTTCAGCAGATAGCCAATGATGTACTGTCTGACATGACGATGGGCCCTGAAACCGCTCCAGTACTCCACTCCTTCTGGCTTCTCTTCCCTTTCCTCTCCTCCCCCTCTCCTTTTCCACTTGCAGTTCATGAACCCGCCTGAGTGCTAGCTACCTGAGTGAGTTATAAAATGGTGTGTTCTCTAGACTGTAAAATTAGGAATGAGGACAACATTTGAACAGGCCGGGAGGTGAATGTGATCTGGAGCGTGGGAACATTTGCATCATTCTCCCTGGTTCTGATGCTGATTTTAAGTGGGTAAAGAAGATTTGACTGTGGTGAAGGAACAGAACAGAAGCAAATGAGAAAAGAAGCTTCAAGGTGTTTGGAGTCTGAGGTAATGGATGAAGGTGTCATGGAGGTCACTGGCTATCTGTTCTTTTTCAGTGTTCAGATGGATGATTTCATAAACTGCCGATTTGACAATATCGGAAGTGCCTCCAAACACCTCCAAGTGGTTCAGAGAACATATGTCAGGATCGCATTCAGCAGTCATCCTAGGCTTACGCAGCCATTACTAAAGGCTATCTAAATACTGAGTGTTGTGGATACAATCCCATCCAATCAATCACAACACTTGCCTTTTCCTTTCCAGTTGATGTCAGATGATTGACATCATGCCAGCACAGAGAACAAAGCAAGGGAAGGGCGTAGCATCGTAACCACAGCTTGTCCACACAGTGCATTATTTGCACATTACACCATTGCTGCCATTGAATTTGTCTGTTGCACCTACACAATGGGATCTTGCCTTGAGGAATTGAACTATACTATTGGTTCAGTATACTCAGTTGTTCTTGTATTTAAATCCTTGTCGGCTTTGATTTAATTTTGATATAAGTTTGGAAATATGTACTGTAACTGTAGTGAGGGCACACACACACACATACACACGAGCTGGCCTCTAAGAAGCTGAGGTCAGCACTTACACGGTGTAGGAAAAAACATCTGGAGAGGAAAAGAGAGCATGAGAGCACGGAGGAGATGTACTGAGGCCTTCAACTCAGCTGTTCCCCTCTCCTTTATCAGCCTCAGATCTCCCTATTGCTCCGGTCTGGGTCCCAGATCAGAAGATGTAGGGGGGAGGACAAGACAGAGGTTATATAGGACCAGGAATTCTCTTGTCCACGTGGTCTGTCGAGGAAAATCTACAGGCCCTAGTTGTGAGAAACTAGAGCAGGGTACTGAGAGCAGGGTACTGAGAGCAGGGTACTGAGAGTTCACTCATTCATTGAGTAAAAAAAAAATATTACTAAAAAAAAGTTAATGTTCCTTAAACTTGGACTCAGTCCAGCAACAATTACTTTGTTCTTAACCTTGTGAACAAATCTGGGCAAGTTTGGACTTTTCTCCTCTCCTTATTCTTTTGGCTGAGCACTGTTGCCACTTAACTAATTGTGTTGGGAAAGATGTTTCAAGGGTGATGACACTGCGTACATTTTAAATGAAGACATATTTTCTCTGAAAGAAAAAAGCATTCTTGAGGTAAAGCTCAATTGTCACACCAGATGATGTATGATTATATATTAGGTGATATATGAGGACACGGGTATGACATGTGAAGAAATTCTTCAGAAACTTCTCTTCCAATAGCTGCTCCCCTCAATTCCTGCGCATATGAACTTCATAAAGAATATTCGTAGGAAATTCGGTGTAATTTTTGCATGACTTCACACCGCATACTTTTTCAAAGAGATGTCCTTTTCTTCACTGAGAGTTGGGTTTTGGCAAGGTCGTGACCTGTGGCTGGGAGGACCGACAGGCAGTACCCCCGATTCTGTGGTTTTTCTCCAAGCTTGTAATTTACACGCTATGAGGCAGAGAGGACTGGGGCTTGGCTTTGTAGCACAGCTGGTACTGCTCAGCCTAAGCCAATTACCCAGCCTGCACGCTGCCACGGCCAGGACCACAAGGACCCTGATTAAATAGTGGTGGGGGCAACAAAAGCGAATCAAGCCAGATAAAGCAGCCACATCGTGAAATCTGGTCAGCCTTTGAGGAGGATGATAAAATGACTTTGACATTGCTATGGAAACTAAAATAGGAGTACTGGGGAGAGCCAAGTCTTTGGTCTGGGTAACCCATTTAGGACTGTGTGTATATTTTTGTAACCTTAATTTAACTAGGCAAGTCAATTAAGAACAAATTCTTATTTACAATAACGGCCTACTCCAGCCAAACCCAGACAACGCTGGGCCAATCGTGCGCCGCCCTATGGGGCTCCCAATTACAGTTGGATGTGATACAGCCTGGATTTGAACCAGATACTATAGTGACGCCTCTTGCACTGAGATGCAGTGCTTAGACCGCTGCGCCACTCGGGAGACCATATAGAGTGCTGGAGAGTGTGTATTGTCATATTTATGGTTCTAGTGTGGGCTGTAGGCAGCCCACTGGGTGGATCAAGTGTAATCTTGGTGGGGATTTGAACCTGTGACCTGCAATTACATGGAAAATCATTTGGATGTCATTTAAGACCCTTTCATATACCATGTACCAAGTAAAAACCTAAACCTAAGCAAAGACATTATGACGATAAAAGGCTGATGTTGTTCATCATCTGCCACTACACCCACATAGAAGCAAGAGAAAACCTTGGGAACCTTCAGAATGAAGAAATTATAGGGCAGAAGACATTGTATGAAGTAATACTTTTTTATTCATGGTTTTGTGGTAGGATTACATGAGATTTACAGCAAAAGTGGTGACACAGAACAGCATGAAAGAGATACCTGTGACAACAAAGGAAGCGCAGCATGCCTCAGAGTTAAGAAACCACAAATATGACATTTTAAGTAGTAGCTTGATGTTAATCTCCTGTCTGATGGATTAGACTAATTTTATCCCCTCATAGATACAAAAAAAAGATCATGGCATTGATTGATATGAATTTGGAACAATGCCCTGAGGACAAGAATCTACCAGTCTTGTCATATTACAAAACTAGATTTCATTCAGGTAATCTCTTCAAGGTTAAAAGTAATTGCAAAAATTTCAAGAGGCGGCAAATGCCATCTACAATCCACGGCCCACTGGATGAGCTGAGATTTATTGTGTAGTTAATGAACCTCTTTTATCCTACGAGTAAAAACTCTTAAGATGAAGAATGTTTCCAAAGTCCTGATTTATAACGTGCTACATTATCTCTGTGGCAGGGGAGAATAAAGTAAAATAGCAGACATTCCCAATCAGCTGAAAATTAGTCTTTCTAGGTAACGTCAATTACATGGACATAGCAGACATTTCACTTTTATTACCTCACAATGAACTTCAGTTTCTCCGTTTGCTCTCTGACGGCTCAGAGAGCTAGAGAGTGCGTGTGTGCGTGGTTGTGGCATTGTCAAGGGAAAAAAGCCATACTGAAATAAACATGAAGTCTGAGGAGAATAACTGCATCAGTATGCAGAAAATTCAATGTACCCTCTCCACGCTGCCTGCCAGTTCCTAGTGATAAATCTGGTTATGAAACATTCATACTTGAAGCAGGGACATTCAACTCTCACAGGCTGCAATGCCTCTGTCTGATATCTCAGGGTTTAATGCTGACAGGAATGTTGGGTTTCATCAAGGCCAATGGCACAAGCCCTTGGGGGTCTGGTGGGCAGGGCTAATGTGGTACTGGACGTCTTTCTGTATGCTGATTGGAGGGCGTAATGGCACACAGTGGGCTCCACTCCTGTTCCTGCTGAACTGAGCCAGTACTCAGAGTTCAAACTGATACCAGTTCAGTAGGCACAGGAGGGCACAGCCCCAACCATAGAGTATTTAACCCTCCACGTCCATCCCTGTAGAAACACTCTACCACTCTGCATTGAGACCCAAAGGAAACCACCGAACATACTGTAGCCAATTTGATGGGTAACCCTGAGCAACTTTCAGTTGAATGCCTTACTAAGCAGTCACCACAAGTGGTCTAAACCTCTTGACAAAACAACATTACAATAAGAACTCTATAATAATGATCCACAATTAACCAGCTGACCAATGGACAAGACGGCAGACATAACTACAAAAACACAAATGAAAGCATAAAAAAGATGCAAATATGCCTTACGTAAATGGGTTGACCACTGTCCCACAAGATGTTTTGCATGTATGTCAACTCATAAAGGGAATTTCACACACTCGTAATGTGGCCTCAGAGTTGCATGGTAGCTTGGTATGGTACTATACCAAGTACCAAGCACCCACAGCTCAGAGTGTGACTAGAAGGCAGCCTACCCCACACACCAGCTCAGCTCTGGGGAGGAGGTGAGGTGAGCTGTGCCCCATCCTCTGCCACATAAATCAGTGCCAGTGCTGAGTGCCAAAGCTGGGCGCTCTGCTCTGACTGACTGACTGAGATGGAGTGTGGAACTGGGCATGCCTGGGCTGGCCTGACATTCCCCCAGCAGCCTTCTTTCCTCCGCTCTTTGCGGGGATCGTGCTGTGTCCCGCTGTTGCCTCTGTCTCCAAGCCCACGCAACACCTCACTCCTCCATCATTATCTCTCCCTCTCTTCCCACCTTCTTCCTTCATCTTCACGTCTCAGATCTCAGCCAGTACTCGTTCATCACCATCGTTTGGAACACATCCTGCTGCATCAACTATTTCACCTCAGGCACTGAACTTAGCCACTGTGAACAACACATAAGAGGGATCAATGCTCACCAATTAGCTAAGCTCTGTGCCTTTAGCAAGTGGCTGCTCACTACAGGATGCACATGAGGAAAATAGACTTTCATTGGCAGTCTGGAGGGACTTTGATTGATTCCTCGAAAGCTGGAAGTACTTTGTAGACTTCTATAGAAGGTAAAACACTCTTTGCTCTTAGAATCTATCCACTCCTTATTTCTATAAGCAAAGGCTGCCAAAGTAGGCTCAGTTTCCTACAGTTCCCATTTGTAAGGAGCTAATACCAGGAAGTAATCTGTAAATCCCTGTGTGAGAGCTGAAAACAGCTTTTATCTGGAGTTGAGTATTATTTTACATGATCTTGTTTCCATAGATCACAGAGGGTCAAGACGGGAAACAGAAACGATGTACCCTGATGGGCAGAACATACCAATGCCACCTGGAGAGCTGCCTGTGTGAGGGTGGAAATCCCTGGCAATGTGATTTTCGTTTATATTTGTGCACCAAATCACTGTGCCAGGAACCCTCCCCACCACAGCCAGACTGGTAGCGAGCGTACCCGGGTGCCCGTCCCTGGCCCGCAGCGGCAGCTGTCCTCTGGCTGCTCCCAGTCAGACCCACCCTGAAGGGAGAAAGAGAGGGGAGAGAAGCCGTCACCATCTCAGCACTGACCTGGGAAAAGATGACCTACTGTTCACCATGCACTACAGATGAGACTGGAATGGAAGACAAGAGTCTGATCTCCATAACGAAAGGCAGTTTTGATTAAGTAAGTGAACATGAGGAATGGCTGTGCAGACTTTGGTTGCATGCTGTTTGCGTCAGAGGGAAGCAGGCAAGCAGCAGATGTGAAGGCTGGTTGGAATATGCAGACACAGCTGTTCAGTCAAGGCTCATTGTTTGGAGTGACTCAGATGGAAAACATTGTTCTTGTTTGGAATGGCTGGAGCACTCTCTATTGCTACTGGACATCAATACTCCCAATAACACCAGAGCTAGAGAAAAACAGGACATGAAACATACAGTATGGACCATAAGACATATATTATGTAAAGACAAGTAAAGACACTTCACATAAGTAGAACAGAATTCAGCTGTCCCCATAAGACAAGGGTGTCAAACTCATTCCATGGAGGGCCTAATGTCTGCTGGTTTTTGTTTTTTCCTTTCAATTAAGACCTAGACAACCAGGTGAGGAGTGTTCCCTACTAATCAGTGACCTTAAATCATCAATCAAGTCCACGGAAGAAGCGTGAATCCGCAGACACTCGGCCCTCCATGGAATGAGTTTGACGTGCCATAGGAGAAACTATTTTTTGTTCCAGGTAGAACCCTCTGTAGAAAGGGTTCTACCTGGAACCAAAAAGGGTTCTTCAAAGGGTTCTCCTATGGGGAGAGCCGAAGAACCCTTTAAGGTTCTAGATACAGTAGCACCTGATTTCACCCTTGGTCATAGAACAGAGATTAGCAGAACGTTCAATAAGCTTTAAGTTCTATAGTGTCTCAGAACATTCAAGTTTGTGGGCGTAACTTGGCGGGAAAAGAAAACCATAAACAAACTCAACTCTTTTAACAACTTCCTTTTCCTGCTGTATGAGGAATGTCATGTATGTAGTATCATTACTGTTGTTGTTTTCTTTCAGAGGAAAATTCCAGGGTCACCCTCGTGGTGACTACATAATGACAAGATTGTTGAGTTGTGAGGAAGTCTGGTGTGCACTACACATTCTGAGGAGGTGACCAGTGGGGGCTCAAATATAGGGTGGCATTAAAGAGGGATTATAGAGAGCTCCTCCCACACAAATCCTAAACGTCTATGGTCAATTTAATCTCAATGGAGTCCCTCTGCCCGTTATAGACTGAGTATACCAAACATTAGGAATACCTTCCTTATATTGAGTTGTCCCCCCTTTTGCCCTCAAAAGAGCCTCAATTCATCGGGGCATGGACTCTACAAGGTGTCGGATGCTGGCCCATGTTGACTCCAGTGCTTCCCACAGTTGTGTCAAGTTGGCTGGATGTCCTTTGGGTGGTGGACCTTTCTTGATACACACGGGAAACTGTTGAGTGTGGGAAAACCCAGCAGCGTTGCAGTTCTTGACACAAACCGGTGCGCCTGGCACCTACTACCATACCCTGTTCAAAGGCACTTAAATCCTTTGTCTTGTCGATTCACCTTCTGAATGTCACACATACACAATCCATGTCTCAATTGTTTCAAGGCTTAAAAATCATTTTTTAACCTGTCTACTCCCCTTCATCTACACTGATTGTAGATGATGCATATCACTGACCTTATTATGCATATCACTGACCTTGCCCAGATGATATTTCTTATCCCTGAGTTTTTAGCTTTGTCAATAAGCGTTACATACTGTATATTTTTATGTTAACTCTCAAGGGAATGGCCTACCTTTGCATGTCTGTAAAGGCAACACCCTGTCCTGTCTTTGGTCTTGCACCCATACATTGTCATTCTGTAGCAGCCAGGGTACTCCGTATCCTACTTGGCATTGAGCAGGACATTGCTACAATCCTGCACGGTGTATATAGCAGATTGGCCAATATACTACGGCTAAGGGCTGTGTTCAGGTCTTTGCCGTGGTGTATTGGCCATATACCACACCTCCTCGGGCCTTGTTGCTTAAGTACCTTCAACAAAAAACTGTGGTGCCGAATTTTCTCAGGCGAGGGAAATATGTATGGCCTGTCTGTCTAGCTCGATGTTAACACCTGGCACCTCCTTCCCATCTCTGGAATGATGAATAACTATGTTTGTCTAGTTTAGAGATGTGAAACGGCAAGTTGTGCTTCACTGCCTGTAGACAGACAGAGAGAGAGAGAGAGAGAGAGAGAGAGAGAGAGAGAGAGAGAGAGAGAGAGAGAGAGAGAGAGAGAGAGAGAGAGAGAAGGGGAGTTGTCTTGCCCTCTTTGTCACTTGTGCGTCAGTGTGTATGTTTGATAGATGTGCTATCGGAAATGTTTCTTTGCTGATATCATTTTTTTCCCAATCAATGTCTACAGAGCGACTGTTGACGGTGACATTTTCTTGGCATGTCTGCCAAGACAGAGGCACAATGACAGGACTCTGTGGCATATCAGTTCAGCTCTGGTAAGCAAACAAAGGATTAGGCCTACCCAACACCACGCAGCACAGGAAATGCACTGATACTATATTTGGAATGGGCAACTTGCAATTGAATAGAACAGAATTTGGAGAACCAGACATTCTATACACAAATATGTAATATACTCATATTCAGATTTCAATTTCCATATTCTTAACATAATTTCCACATATATCCATAGAGACAACCACTACGCTCAGACAAGTTTGTTTATGGGTTGGGATGCATTGTGTTTTCTGTCTGAGCAAAGCAAAATGTGCTCATTCAAAATGTGATGGATTGCTTTTTCTGCTTATTATGCACCAGGCTACGATGTTTCCCAGGCATGATGGAAGAACACCAAACTGGTCAAATAGCTCTCAATGCCCAACCGCAGCTCCTCTGTTTACACAGGAGACATGGCACATATCTGATGGTTCTGACTGCAGGTGTAAGTTTAGAATCTGAGCACAGCAACACACTGTTAACTTCATCCAGCATCTCACACACGGGCACCGAAATGATTTGCCACTACGAAACGCTGCCTCACAAACAAAACTAGCACAGGAGAGAGTGAGCCTGCTAGAGAGTAAGGACTGAGTCCCTCTTGCTTATAAACCACGTATATATGCCACATTAGTCTACTTCCTGCTATTCTGTTCTACTCTATTCTATTCCATAGGTGATTAAAGGCCTGAAAGTCTGAATTGTAAGACATTGATCTCATTGCAGGATTTCCATCCCTCCGACCTTCACCGCTGGCTGTCCTACTGTTAAAGTATATAGGTTTTAGTGGTGACTGGTGAGGTAACCATGACGGAGTAGCTGTGGTTTGGGAGATGAGAGGAGATCCATGTTGAACCCAAAAGGTCAGATCCTATCCTTGTTCCAGCAGGTAGAGAGAAGCACCACGGCACTAAAAAGTCATTGTAGCTGTTCATTAGGTCTGGATTTCATTATTCACCATATTGAGTCACTCAATTAAAATTAGCAACCTCTCAGGACTGACATATGGAGGCACTGGGGATCAAAGAGAAGCTTCTGGTGTCCCATTAGCTATAATTCACTTTGCACTTATGTTACCAGTAGGCTTACGTCAAATCTAACCTAGTGAATGTCTTTTGAACTTGTTGTTCTGAACAGCAGATTTTGTTGAAAGTTCATGAGTGAATTTGGTATTAGTCTATCTAATAATTATCTTAAGTGGTTTGAAGTCTGCTTTAGATCCAAAAGTATGCACTCCCCTCGAGATGAAAATTGAGGTAAGAAAATGTGTATTTGCTTTGACGCACTTAAGGATCATGATCGATCTTAATGTGTAATGGATAAGTAAAAAATAAACTGCATAAAAGCCGCTTGGAAGCTTATGCTATCACATAATTTGATGGCCTGGCTATTAGCTAAGAGCTGTTACTGTTCCTATTAGATATGCTGAGTGGAGGGAGAGAGAAAGAGGAGAGAGAGCAGAGAGGAGAGAGAGAGAGAAAGAGAGGAGAGAGAAAGGGGAGAGAGAGAAAGAGAGAGAGGAAGATAGAAAGAGAGGAGAGAGAGAAAGAGAGGAGGGAGCGAGGGAGAGAGAAAGTGGGAGTGAACTCACACAAACACATGAGCCTGTGGTTATCTAAGGAGACAGACTGAACACATCAATGGCGTATATATGTCAGTCAGAAAGTCACAAACTACACTGAACCAGACAAAACCATCAGCTGGTTCACCTGAAGCCATGCCAACGATAACACAACATCAGTCATAGCCAGACAGAGCGTTAAAAAACAATGCATGTATGAAGACAGGAAGAGTTGCCGTGCACAGTGCACGGATGGTGACCCCGGTGACTGGAAGACTCCCTCCCTCCCCATTCCAATGCTATCTCTTCTCTCCACACTGAGGCCTGTTTTTCCATGACAGATGCCTCCAATTGTAGGCTGCTGTTGCTGCTGTTAATGTAATGTGAAGCACAGCATAGTTTTCATAACCTGATTATTCAATGACTGGTAAACAACATATTGACCTGACCAATGTTACTGCAACAATCTCACACACTTTTGATCAGGCTAACTGAGTTGGTGGTGTTGAAAGGATGGTGTGTTTGTCTATACTCAGAAGTGTCAAGCCCATTGAATTTGTCATTTGATAAATGTAATATAAAAATGTAGATTGTGGTCTCTGAAATTGATTGGGTGCGTGACACCTCTGGGTTCTGTGTACTGTACAGTAGGTGTCTATGAGTGTGTGTACTGTCTGTGAGTGTGTGTACTGTACAGTAGGTGTCTGTGAGTGTGTGTACTGTCTGTGAGTGTGTTTACTGTCTGTGAGTGTGTGTACTGTCTGTGTTTGTACATTTGTTTGTAAATGTCTGTGCCTATGCGTGTGAGCACGTGTTTAAACGCACACTACAGTGCCAACAAGGGAAGCTGTTTACTACTTGGTGGGTCGTAAAAGTAAACACTATGCGTCAGTCTGGCCTATCAAAGACTCCTTC
The DNA here is from genome assembly GCA_030435695.1 of Brachymystax lenok tsinlingensis. Taxonomy (NCBI): domain Eukaryota; kingdom Metazoa; phylum Chordata; class Actinopteri; order Salmoniformes; family Salmonidae; genus Brachymystax; species Brachymystax lenok. The sequence continues at coordinate 13,211,469 of CM059790.1, forward strand.
ATTGGGTGCATGACTTGGATGTGTTTGGTAATTGCCAGGGTTCAGACAGCCATTCCTGTTTCACTGTGTGGTGACAACTCATCCTGTGTATTTAAATGTTCCAGACCTGGTGGAAGGAACACACACACACACTGAGCCAACAAAAGACACACACGGGCACACATACCCACACAAATGTGCACACACGCGCACACACGCACACGCACACACACACACACACACACACACTCAATTGTCCATATTATTGACAAAGACATCAACATCAGTCCAAATAATAAACATCTGTTCATTATTCCCCATCTTGCAGGCAACGCCCAAAGACTCCAGCAGGAAATAGACGTGTATCTGAAAACGCACCTAAAGAAATACAAGTATCAGACCTGGTGAATCTCTTGTCTGTTTGGAACTACTAGATAAGTAAATCATTTGTACTATTTGTGTCGAAATAGAAGAATTTGAGTTTATCGAAACAAACTATTCCATGTCCCAACATAAACTAGACTATGTATTTGAAGAGCCTTAGTACACAGTAGTGCTCAAAAGCTCACAAGTTCACTCAATTAAACTGGATAGAGAATTGATCCTTCGTACACAGCTAGGTCTAAACACGGTCTCAAATAGAAATCTGACATGGATTATGTTTCTTCTTAGACTGTGGAAAGATTTCAGTTCTGAAATATTTGAACAGGCCAACAGTAACCTATCAACATGCACATCTCCTCAAGCCCATTATGACAGATATGCAGACAAATACCAATCATCTATAAACGTTACAACTTGTTTTTCATATTAGATTCAAACAGTCATTGAACAGTAAATGGTATGTTTGCTTCATTCTTCCTGATAGCACCACAGTCAATAGAAAGAGAGCCTGGCTGTAGAGTACAGTAGTACAGTAGACATTGTGAACTTACTCTGATGCTCAGTCTGCTTGGTTCACTTTAGACAGGTCTGATGCTGTTGCTGGTTGTCTGATCTAAGTGACTGACAAGGGAGTTGCCTTAGCCTACTAAGAGGGAAAGCGAGAAAGAGAGAGCGAGAACACAGTGCTGCCACTCACCATGCCCACAGATCCAACAGTGCTGCGTGAGAGCCGAGTTCAGCTGAGGATATGGAGGAGTGGAGCAGTCCGTGGAGGAGTTCTTTCTCGGAAGACTGCTCTAAGGAATGTTCCATTTCAGATCCAGCAGCAGCAGCAACTTTGTCCTGTGCCGAGGTCTCTTTTGGGGACATAAAAGGGGGAGAGGAGATGAGGGAGAGAAGGGTTGTCCTGTCCTGGTCTGTTCGGTTTCCCATAAAGAAGAGGAGAGCAGTAGAGAGGAGAGGGGAGGTCAGACGTGGAGCTAGTTAACACAACCCGCTGGCTAGTGACTGGCTGCTACCGTAGTTTCTTTTAACCTGATGAATCACTCTGGAGATACACAGCCCCAGTTCGTCCACTTACAGAAGAGTAACGAGAGAGAGAGAGAGAGAGAGAGAGAGAGAGAGAGAGAGAGAGAGAGAGAGAGAGAGAGAGAGAGAGAGAGAGAGAGAGAGAGAGAGAGAGAGAGAGTAAAAGAAAGTAAAGAAAGCGAGAGTAAAAGAGAGAGAGAAAGATATAGAAAGGATAGTGAGAAAAAAAACGTTTAACTGTTCGTCCCAAGAGATCCACTATCCATGTGAGAGTCTGGAAACAGTGCTGCCCTCCTTTCTTCCCTCTCTTTTCCCTCCCTCCTCTTTCATCCCCCTCTCAGTTTTTTTCCAGGCTCCGTTGAGACTCTTATTGTGGCAATTGCATTAGCTTTTAGCCAGAGAGGAATGGCTCTAAGTGCCTAATGCATTCTCTCTCTCTCTCTCTCTCTCTCTCTCTCTCTCTCTCTCTCTCTCTCTCTCTCTCTCTCTCTCTCTCTCTCTCTCTCTCTCTCTCTCTCTCTCTCGTGTATTAGTCTGACTTGTACACGTACACACACCTCCTCTCACTCCTTCTTTTGTGCTTTTCTTTCTGTCATGACTTATCCCTTAAAGGGGCACTGTCTCTGTTTTCTTTCTGTCATGACTTACCCCTTGAAGGTGCACTGTCTCTGTTTTCTTTCTGTCATGACTTATCCCTTAAAAGGACACTGTCTCTGTTGTCTTTCTCTCATGACTTATCCCTTAAAGGGGCACTGTCTCTGTTGTCTTTCTCTCATGACTTACCCCTTAAAAGGACACTGTCTCTGTTGTCTTTCTCTCATGACTTATCCCTTAAAGGGGCACTGTCTCTGTTGTCTTTCTCTCATGACTTATCCCTTAAAGGGGCACTGTCTCTGTTGTCTTTCTCTCATGACTTATCCCTTAAAGGGGCACTGTCTCTGTTTTTCCGAGGTGCTTCTAAAGAGTCCAGGTGCAGTATCATTTTAATACTGAGAAACACATTGACTGTGTGTGTGTTTTTTTTTTCATGTGAGTCTGTGTGCACTGGGTCATTGCTTCACCTCTCATGCACTCGTGCACCAGAGCTGTAGCAGCATATGCATGCTGAACATCATCAAAATAGCCTGAACCCTAACGTGAATGGTGTGAAGCACACAACCCGTCAGGTCATTGGGTTTATAATAGGTCTATATACTAGTAATACCCTAACTCTATAATTCAAACTAACTTCAAACACTTCCTGATCTCCTTAAAAACAAAAGACAACTGAACTGAAGACAGCTATGCATGCTAAAAGAAATGGAAATGAAAAGGCAAAATCTGAAAGAAGTATGTGTGCTGCAACAAAAGTGTTGTCAACTGAGAAGTGAAGAAATAACAAGGGCATCTTGTAGATTAAAGAGATTTCGAACCTCAAACTGTGCAAATGTCAAGACACAGGTTCTGCTCATGAAAGACTAAACTCCTTGTAGTTACATAATGCTTCACAAAAGCGGTGGGTGGGAGGAAAGCCATGTCAAAGTAATTCTGCTGAGAAATGACTTCTCGGTGTAATAAATCATCAAACTACACAAATAAAAAATGTATGGACCCATTCTTCCTAAGAACCACTACTTCCTAAGTTTAGTTTTCTGATGCATTGTAGGGGCGATTTTGTCCTTTAAACAGAAGACACTGAGGCATTGATCCGTTTGAGTTCATTTCAAACAAAAGAGCATCTCAATGCGACTATCTGGAACACAGAGCCATATTGTCCCTTTTTATCTCTAAATCATTTTGTTGTTGTTTTCCTCTAGACTGTGCACACAAGCCGGCTTTCAAATGGTGCTAGTCCATTAATGAACAGAGGGGCCCTGGGTTTTCTTTTTTTCTCCTTGCTAGGTTTGTTTATTTATCCTGAGCTGGAGCATTTTAACTTTCCAGGGGCCGTTGCCAGGCCAGAGGAGTAAGGGCAGGCAGGGCAGGGCTGGCTTTGTCAGGGTGGGCTGGGGGCAGTGCCAAATGGGGATGCCATGCATGGTGCTGCCTGTGCCGGGAAGGGATGCCTACAAAGGGCACACAGAGGCACGCAGCCACCAGTACACACACAGCCTACGCACATGGGCACCACTCTCAACCCGCTGGGAGAGGTTACACGGCATGTGGCAGAGACACAGTTCTCTCCTGCCCACGCTCGGCTTCCGGACAAGAGCCTGCCTCTTCATAGGGCAACAAGAGAGGGCACAGAGGAAGGGCAGAACACAATGTCGAAGGATGCCTGTCCTCTATCCTGATATCTGCATGTGTTCAGGGCTTTTATTTTCATTTTCAGTCTCTAAAAAAGTGGGTTTTGTTGAAATGACCTTCAGTGCCAATATTGAGGTTGACATCTGAAAATAAAACAAAATAGGCACACATTTATAATATAATGACCTCTAGAAAATCCTTTTTCCTCATCTGTCCTGAGGTGTTGGTTGGAATTATCCGTGGGCAGGAACCCTGCCTGATCTACGCCAACACACGCAGGGGCCTGCTCAATTGCTTCTTCCAATAAAAATAGACACATATGTTTCCTAAAGCTTTGAGAATTTGATGGTAAGCTGTTAAAGAGGGGGAGCGTGGTGCATATTGCCTGATGAGCTCAGAGCTCTGTGTGTTCTTTCGAGTGCTTTTTCTTTGAGGGCTTTGTAATAAGGTCATGTTCACCCCAGTCACGACTGACAGAGCCACGGAAGTAAATAAATACGTCAAGTCAATGTGTTCTTTCAAAATCAATATAGGCTGCAACTATTCACAGTTCTTACATTTCGTGGGGTAAATCTGTGGAAATACACACACTACATGCACACACAATAGGTGGGCTGTCGTTGAGTGACCTGAGTTAATCCTTCCAACATAGTGAATCGGATAAAAAAGTACAGTGGGGTTGAAGAGGGGGTTAGATTCCTCTGTGGATCTGTTGCATCCTGGGATTGAGGAGGAGTGGAGAGAAGAAGGGAAGGAGGGAGGCACATGTGGTGTCTATAGCTGTATGGCCATTTGTCCTGTGGAGAGGCTCAGAGGGAAATCCAGAGGGACTACGTGAACTCTCCAGGTCAAAACCACAGCTGGGCCTTCGCATCTGGCTGCCACCCCGCCACAGCACATCAAAGGCCAGGCGGCAACCATGCAGACAGGTGGCACAGAAATTCCATTGGACTAGAGCACCTCCACCTTGGCCTCGGCAAAGTCCCTCAGCCTCCAACACCCAGTACCTTTCGCTCCTCACCACCTCTCACCCTCCCCAATATGGCCCTTCTGCCCCACGCTCGCCCACCCCAGTACCTACAGTATATCACCCCTCAAATCACCACTCCCACCCCAAAGGTCTTTATCCTTCAGTACCTCTGGCCTCTAACCCCCAGCCCAGACCAAGGCCACCCTGACTGGATGCACTTTGTCCTGAGAGGAGAACCTGTCAAATTACATATACACACTAACTTTTGCAGGTCCGGAATGCTAAATAATGTCCCCTGCCAAATAGAGCCCCCAATGCTGCATCCCAGATGAGGGCCAGTCACTAGCCACTTCATTCATCATCCCCTCCAGCTCATCTAACACCATCTGCAGGCTGTGGCACAGAGCTGGGCAGCACAGCGCAGACCCGCACATGCACACACTCGCAAACACACACACTCACCCACACAAATGAAGCTAAAGGAGAGGGTCATGCTCATGCCATGTAGAGTGCAGATATACTGCTCTACTGCTGTTAAACAAGGATATCATTACGACCGTTGGCCCGTTATCAAGGAGGTAATGGGAAAATGGTGAGTCAACTGTTGAACAAAGAGGATGGATGATGATGGTCAACGCGGAATCTTTTTAAAAACGCCCGCAGTCCCAGAAATAGGCAGGGCTGCGAAATCAGTCTTCAAACCATTTCCCTCAAACATCAGACTTACATTTAGCCTAATGATTTCACGGAAACATTGTGGGTACTTGTTTTCTAAACATTAATATACAACCTAATTGAACCTCAACACAATATACTGTATCTAACGAATTCAATCATTGCTACATATCTAAATGTTGGTCAATGACATCCAAAATGTTACTCGGTTATTGAGTCATTACATACTTCCCACTGGGCACACACTGGTTGAATCAAATCAAGTCACCTTTTATTGGTCACATACACATGATTAGCAGATTCTATTGCGGGTGTAGCAAAATGCTTGTGTTTCTAGCTCCGACAGTGCAGTAATCAAAGTTGTTCCTACGTCATTTCAATGAAATTACATTGAACCAACATGGAATAGACTTAGAATTGACGTCTGTGCCCAGTGGGTCAGTGATATGCCCGATATACACAATACCTCCCAATGTAAATGCTCTAGTTATACCATGTGAAGTTAATATCACTTTCCTCACTCATGGCAGCATGATTTCTTCATTTCCGACTGCACAGCTACACTAGCAGATTTAAGTCACATGTCATCAGCACCGTGAGACACTTCCTGGGAGGCTACTGGAGCTTCAAAGCTCTGAGATGTACTGGTCCAACACAAGTGCTCTCTCAATATCTAAACCAGTTGAGGTGGTCAACGGTGGTTTTCAAAGTGTGCTCAACAGCCGCTGTTTTCTATTTGTCTTACAAGATCTGGTTAACACCAGTGTTGATATAAGCAGCTATAGGGATAAGCTGTAGGTCACCATGGAGATATGGTGAGGTCATGTGAAAGTAGGTCCCATTCCACACAAATCTCTACGTGAGCATAAAGTGAACTGGGAGGAAACCATCCCCTCTGCTCCTGATTACTCCCTGAAAGTTCTCTAGAATTTCAATCGCATCTCCCTCCTGTATCTGGCCCATGACTGCTATTCTTATTCACAACAAACAATGAATCTGTGAGGAAAATACACACAGGGGGAGAGAATAACACAGGCAATGTGGCCCAGGAGGCTGCCAGAATACATTGCTTTTCTTTGACTCTGAGACAAGAGTGGGTTATTTGCGCAATGGAACACTTCAAAGCCTCCACAGTCGCCCCCAGGTACGGTTCATCCATCCAGTAGCCCAACCAATTAACAAACAGATTTGGCTAAAGCCCAGTATTAGGCCTCCCTGATTGGAGAAGCTCAGTGTCACATGTTTGATTTTGCCTCCAGTTAGGTTTGGATACACTATGGAGCAATACTGCAGGTGGTAACCTACCTGGAATCTATAAATGAAAAATATTGTGGGTTATGTTTTTTAACCAGGCAAGTCAGTTACGAACAAATTCTTATTTACAATGACGGCCTAACCCGGCCAAACCCAGACGACGCTGGGCCAATTGTGCGCTGCCCTATGGGACTCCCAATCACGGCCAGATGTGATACAGCCATATGTGTATGGTAATACCAATGGTTATATGGACCAAGCTACACTGACAGCCTACTCTCTAACACTACTGTAGGTCCAGATTTGGTAGCTAGGTTATCCTGAATAACAATTGGAAAACATTATTTACTGAAATTGAAATAATGAAACTATATTTGCGCTAACAACACCATGTAGGCCTACATTTGAATTCCTTTGAAATCCTGTACATCCCCCCCAAATCAAATTACATTTTATTGGTCACATACACATGGTTAGCAGATGTTAATGCGAGTGTAGCGAAATGCTTGTGCTTCTAGTTCCAGTGCAGTAATATCTAACAAGTAATCTAACAATTCTACAACAACTACCTAATACACAAAAATCTCAGTAAAGGGATGGAATAAGAATATTTACATGTAAATATACGGATGAGCGATGACCGAGCGACATAGGCAAGATGCAATAGATGGTATAAAATACAGTATATACATATGAGATGAGTAATGCAAGATATGTAAACATTATTAAAGTGACTGGTAATCCATTTATTAAAGTGGCCATTGATTTCGAGTCTGTATGTAGGCAGCAGCCTCTCTGTGTTAGTGAATGCTGTTTAACAGTCTGATGGCCTTGAGATAGAAGCTGTTTTTAGTCTCTCGGTCCCAGCTTTGATGCACCTGTACTGACCTCGCCTTCTGGATGATAGCGGGGTGAACAGGCAGTGGCTCGGGTGGTTGTTGTCCTCGATTATCTTTTTGGCCTTCCTGTGACATCGGGTGCTGTAGGTGTCCCGGAGGGCAGGTAGTTTTCCTCGGTGATGCGTTGTGCAGACCGCACTACCCTCTGGAGAAACTTGCGGTTGAGGGCGATGCAGTTGCCGTATCAGGCGGTGATACAGCCCGACAGGACGCTCTCAATTGTGCATCTGTAAAAGTTTGTGAGGGTTTTAGGTGACAAAACAAATTTCTTCAGCCTCCTGAGGTTGTGTTTATAAGGAATATGGACAAAGTGCTACATCCATCTTGTACCCTTTAACAAACCAAAACAAACACAAGAGCGAGTGAGTGACGACGACCACCCAACCCTGATGTCACCCCAGGACAACCCTCATGACTAATTGATGTTTAAAGAGCAACTGGATTTAAAAAGCAACAAATCCTTTTGGAAATGGCCTATGTGGCATCGATATGAATCGATGAATCCAGTTATTTTAGTGTCAAGATTTACTAAATAGGATAATTTTGGTCATAAAGTTAGTCTCGTCTAAAACAGAGTTTGGAACATTCGTGCATCACAGCGGATAAATGAGTTTGTGTTTAGGTGTCCATTTCCCCACCAACATGGGGTGAACAGCTGCGGTGATTGCTCTCTATCCAATGCCTTGCAGCTCCGACTTTGTTTACATAAGACAATACGTCACACATTTGTTTACTTGAGAAATACTGCACCCACAATTTAGTTAGATGTAAAGTTGAGCAACTAAAACATCCTTGGCAAAAATATCAAAGTTATCTTTGATTCATTTTGGGGTTTAGAGGAAATGAAATTGGCTTCCACGTCTACAGTGTCTCATGAGGGACAAACATCAAGACCGAAATCACATGCCAATCGGAGTGTTCAGTGGCTCTTAAAGCTCAATCACACAGAGCATAATTCCTACTCCTGTGGGCCACTAAATGGCCCTATTCTCCACCACCATTGTCCAGAGCCAGTCCGCCACCCATCTGGCCCAGAAGGGACACGTGGGAGTTTAATTGCCTTGAATTTCCATAAATGAGTTCATTACATTAACAGCTCGGCCCACGCCACATACTTTTGACCTGCCGCAATTTGTTATTGTATTTATTAGGCTGTCAGAGGCTGCTTCCCGCTCCCAGAGCGTGTCTGAGAGGAGAAGGTCAGGGGCGGCCCTGGCACAGGGCTCCTTTGTGATCCGCAGGCCAGGCGAATGAAAACATGACAAGAGGCACAGGCTTGGAATGCAAGGCCTCAGTCTGGGATAAATCAGGGCTTTTCGGGGGGCGGAGGGGAATGTTTGATGCAACCTTGATTCAAACTAGGTGTAAACACAATATAAGGGGATGAAGGAAAGTTTATGCATGTTTTATTTATACTATAAATGTGATAATGTGTAACTATAAATAAACCATTTTTTGGGTTGTGACTCTGAAACAAAAAAAAATTGAACTTACAAGGATTTATTCATTTAACAGCTTTGAAGGCCTTGCTAATACCTGACTGAGAAAAACCTGAATGTCAAAAATGTCGAGGAGAACCTGACTGCACACACTTGCTAACCTTTACAAGTCAGTCATCCACAAAAAGCTATATTCAAGACAGGAGAGCATCAGGCAATGTAGGACTCCAAATGATGGGTCTGTGAAAGATTGGTCATGCCTGAGTCTCTTTAATTGAGTGATATCTGGGGGAGCGGGAGAGGTGTCGGAGACATACGCCAGGTCGTCAGAGAGTGGAAGTCGTTACTGTGGGTTGGAGGGAAGCATTAAACAACATCCTTTCCCGTCATGATGCTGAGCAGATTGCCAACCTGCCTGGTCCTGAAACCAATGTGCTCCATTCTTGAAATATGTTCCTCTCATTCAATCCATATGAAGACATGGCTAGCTGGTGCAACTCTGTTTCACAATCGCAGTTCCCAGTACGCATTAGAAACATGCTATTTAAAAAATTCTGTGAACTCAGTAGTATCCTCTTACATTTACTGTAACTTGTGGTTGCTCAAATCAGCATAGAAGGAAATCAGTGAAAGCCCAGAAGGCAACTTACACACACATGCCTTATTAAATGCCCTTGAAAGATCTTTCAACAGCTTTCAACGATGACTGTGCACTGTGGGATCTGTCTTCAACAGGCTACACACACATGGACCGTAGATTAATTCGATTGTGTAACAACTGGTTGTATTGCAAATGTGTGAAGATATAAAACTCTGTTGTAATACAGAGAAGACCAACCTTTTCTCAAGTTTAACAACAGATAGTGTGACAGTACTAAAACCACTGCCTAAAGCCGAGGCAGCACAACAAATTAAAGATAAACGAGAGAGAGAGAGAGAGAGAGAGAGAGAGGATGTTCAGCTCACCCAGCACACTGGCTCTATGACTGAGCAGCTCTGAAAATGGATATGAAGGGATGAGCCACGCGAGTCTCCCCTGACGGCATTAACGCAACGTAATGGAACGGCTGGCTCCACGAGGCCTCCCCATCCATTATCTCTGTGGCTCAGCAGAGCTAGGGTGGGTGCAGGCCCACTGTACTGTCTGTCTCACTGCACTGACCTTTCAAACAGCTGCCTCTCCTCACCAGAGGGCCCAACCCAGTACCTCTCCTTCACTCCTACAGCTCATCCATCACACATACTTGTTTTTCCTCATTCCTGTCTGTTTTATACTAGATGGTGCTCCATTTTCATAAACAGGTAGTAGAAGTCATGTGACTCTCTCTCTAGGAGTATTTAAGGATCAGGCAAACAGGTTTGTGTCAGTCCTGATAGGTCCAGATCAGAATGGACACACAGGATGTGTATGGGAAATACGGTACACTACTACTCTTGAGAATCTGGAAAATACAGGTTCTAGTGAGAGAGATGCCAACCAAATAAACTTGGGAAGAAGAATCGCCATATTACTATATCTCATTGGTATTCTATGATTCAAACAACGCTTTGTGTTTCCTAAATGCTCCAGTGTGCAGCTCAACCTGCCACTGTTGAAAAAGAGAGAGCATCTCCTGAGAGTAGGAGGGGGACTTGGAGACACAATGCTCAGAAATTGCTTACTTACTGCTGGCTAGCTAATCTATCATGGTACTTACTCACACACTGACCGCATCTTTTGTTTAGTCACAGAAATAATGTTTTTCTCATCTTGGTCTCAGTGGGGTAAAGGCTGGAGCAGATCAGTACATCCCCAGGGACCATTGAAAGGATTCGGGGACACAGGGAACAGAACATCACCCACTGCATGTGTTTACAGCATATACACTGATGTTCCCATTGGTCAGACACCGGGTCCACAACGTACAGTAGAGTGCCCTTATTGTCAACTGGAAAATCTATTAACAATTTGACCACATCCACTTTTATTGGATAACTGGGTCTGATGATCCCACCAAAGTGACATGCAGATTTAAGATTTAAGAAGAGCATATAAACATGTGTTTGCCATACAATAAAATACTTAACAATGTGTTAGTTGTTTTATGTCTATTCTTGTTATGAGTCTTTTAGCTATTGCTTGCTCTCTTGCAAAATCCCTTTACCGAAACAGGCCCTCTTATTAAGCCGATCTCCAATTGATAATTGACAGAATAGATGTGAAGAAAATATATGCTCACCCCATACCCGGAGCCATATATTTAGAGAGTTAGGCCAACTTTTAGAATTTTTATATTGTTGTAATTCAGCTACATAGCATTGCTAAAATTGTATTTAACCTTTATTTTATCATGGAGTCATACTGACACTAAGGTCTCTTTTACAGATGAGCCCTGAACTACAGAAATGACAGAAAATACACACAAAATATAAATACAAAATGCAAGCAGAAAGGAACGGTCATGATAAACAAACATCAGTAATAAGATAATATTACTGATAATATTCATCAGTAATAAGGTCTTAAATCAGCTTTCTTATTTCTTTTTTGACAATTACCCATTTTTCGTGATATCCAATTGGTAGTTACAGTCTTGTCCCACTGCTGCAACTCCACTTAAAGTGGTCTTAACCCGGAAGCCAGCCGGTATCAGAGGAAACACCGTCCAGCTGGAGACCGGAGTCAGCTTGCAGGCGCCCGGCTCGCCACAAACTCGATGGAACAAGGAAATCCCAGCCGGCCAAACCCTCCCCTAACCCGGATGACGCTGGGCCAATTGTGCCCTGCCTCATGGGTCTCCCGGTAGCGGCTGGCTGATTGAACTAAAAGCTGAGTTACCTAACTCAGTAGTGACCAAAGGAATTTGCAGAGTTTGCCATCCCCGAGACCGGGTGTGGTAACTAACATGTCTGAAGTTTAGTAATGATGTTATGTACAGTGGGACTTTATGTAAAATGGCTTTATAAATGAAAACATAGCAGTGTATCAACCTACGTGACATCAAATAGGGCCAAACAACTTTATGGTAGTGAAAGTAGTGATGAGTACTAAAATTGTTGCCTGTAATAAAGCGCAGTGCGTTATGATAAACTGTATCTAATGGCTTTAATGAAGTGGCAGCTGCGTTCATATAGATGATGTCACTATAGTCTAGGACCAATAGGAATGACTGAATAATCTGCTTTCTACTATGTAGCGAGAGGCAGGACCTATTTGTATAGAAGAAGCCACTTTTTATTCTCAGCTTCTTAACGAACTCATCAATGTGCTTTTTAAAATACAGTTTTTCATCTATCCATATGCCCAGATATTTGTAAGCATGGACACGATCAATATGGACACCATCCAAAGTACATATGGTTAAATCATCAGACTTACAGTGAGGGAAAAAAGTATTTGATCCCCTGCTGATTTTGTACGTTTGCCCACTGACAAAGAAATTATCAGTCTATAATTTTAATGGTAGGTATATTTGAACAGTGAGAGACAGAATAACAACAACAAAATTCAGAAAAACGCATGTGAAAAATGTTATAAATTGATTTGCATTTTAATGAGGGAAATAAGTATTTGACCCCCTCTCAATCAGAAAGATTTCTGGCTCCCAGGTGTCTTTTATACAGGTAACAAGCTGAGATTAGGAGCACACTCTTAAAGGGAGTGCTCCTAATCTCAGCTTGTTACCTGTATAAAAGACACCTGTCCACAGAAGCAATCAATCAGATTCCAAACTCTCCACCATGGCCAAGACCAAAGAGCTCTCCAAGGGTGTCAGGGACAAGATTGTAGACCTACACAAGGCTGGAATGAGCTACAAGACCATCGCCAAGCAGCTTGGTGAGAAGGTGACAACAGTTGGTGCGATTATTCGCAAATGGAAGAAACACAAAAGAACTGTCAATCTCCCTCGGCCTGGGGCTCCATGCAAGATCTCACCTCGTGGAGTTGCAATGATCATGAGAACGGTGAGGAATCAGCCCAGAACTACACGGGAGGATCTTGTCAATGATCTCAAGGCAGCTGGGACCATAGTCACCAAGAAAACAATTGGTAACACTACGCCGTGAAGGACTGAAATCCTGCAGCGCCCGCAAGGTCCCCCTGCTCAAGAAAGCACATATACATGCCCGTCTGAAGTTTGCCATTGAACATCTGAATGATTCAGAGGACAACTGGGTGAAAGTGTTGTGGTCAGATGAGACCAAAATGGAGCTCTTTGGCATCAACTCAACTCTGCGTGTTTGGAGGAGGAGGAATGCTGCCTATGACCCCAAGAACACCATCCCCACCGTCAAACATGGAGGTGGAAACATTATGCTTTGGGGGTGTTTTTCTGCTAAGGGGACAGGACAACTTCACCGCATCAAAGGGACGATGGACGGGGCCATGTACCGTCAAATCTTGGGTGAGAACCTCCTTCCCTCAGCCAGGGCATTGAAAATGGGTCGTGGATGGGTATTCCAGCATGACAATGACCCAAAACACACGGCCAAGGCAACAAAGGAGTGGCTCAAGAAGAAGAACATTAAGGTCCTGGAGTGGCCTAGCCAGTCTCCATACCTTAATCCCATAGAAAATCTGTGGAGGGAGCTGAAGGTTCGAGTTGCCAAACGTCAGCCTCGAAACCTTAATGACTTGGAGAAGATCTGCAAAGAGGAGTGGGACAAAATCCCTCCTGAGATGTGTGCCAACCTGGTGGCCAACTACAAGAAACGTCTGACCTCTGTGATTGCCAACAAGGGTTTTGCCACCAAGTACTAAGTCATGTTTTGCAGAGGGGTCAAATACTTATTTCCCTAATTAAAATGCAAATCAATTCATAACATTTTTCACATGAGTTTTGGGGGATTTTTTTGTTGTTATTCTGTCTCTCACTGTTCAAATAAACCTACCATTAAAATTATAGACTGATCATTTCTTTGTCAGTGGGCAAACGTACAAAATCAGCAGGGGATCAAATACTTTTTTCCCTCACTGTATTTTTATGAGCTCTATAGAACATATACCTAGTTTTACCTGCATTCAGTACTAATTTCAGGTCACTAAAGTTGTTTTGTAATACAATGAAGGCAGACTATAGTTCAGATCGAGCCTTGTCAACCGTGGGGGCAATAGCATACAAAAAAGTATAATCGGCATACAAGTGCAGGTTGCAATTTTACAGACATACTGTATATAAATAAATATTCGCCATGTAATGTTAATGGGGAACTAACATGGCTGCCATATAATGTTGTAGTGTCATGTAAATGCATCATAATGCAGAAACAGCATTGGCCCAACTCTCTAAACACATGGCTCTGCCCACACCTAATTGGTTTTAATGCTTTGTTTGCTTCTTCCCCTCTCATAAGCCTGGGCAGAATTACACACACAACGGAAATAATGACTACCAAGGTCCATTAAGTGAGATGGCAGGACATCATCTCGCCATTAATCTCCCACTTAGCAGAGCAGCTCGCCAGAGAGGGAGAGAGAGAGAAACACACAGACCGACAGACAGACAGAGATGACATGACATGATCCTCCTTCCTTGGCACTGTCAGGCTTTAAACCCACCTTCTTAATGGTGATTGTTGTATTAATGCATTAACGAAATGGCTAGTAGTTTGTTTGATGGTGGACATACTTTGAAATTATATTTTTTGTTTTCTTTTCATGTTTTGCCATAAATCAGATACATATGATGAGCAGTGTGGTGGGCCACAAGACACAGGAGAATACAACAGTGATGTATAGGATATTGAAAGAAATGTGTTATAGTCTACAGAATGTATCATTCTTCTATCATTCTCGAGTGCCTTTTTTTGCTGACTCACATCACGGATAGGCATTCACTCCCCCTGTGTAGATGAATGTCCCACTGGGGACATTTTGTTTACTATGTAATGATATTTGTCACATGCTTTGTAAACAACAGGTGTAGAATAACAGTGAAATACAGTAAAGTCCTTTCCTACAATGCAGTTAAAAATAAAGATAAACAAAAATATCTCAAAATAAAGAAATAGTGGCACGAGGAATAAATACACAGGGAATAACAAATAACAATAACAAGTAAAAAAAAACATGGCTATATACCATGCAGGGAGTACCGGTACCGAGTCAATGTGCAGGGGTACGAGGTAATTGAGGTAGATATGCACATCAAGTAGGGGTAAAGTGACTAGGCAACAGGATAGATAATAGACAGTAGCAGCAACGTATGTGGTGAGTGTGAGTGTGTGTGTGGATTCAGCATGCATTTATGCGTGTGTTATGTGTGTGTGGCCGTATGTAGTGTGTGTATATGTGTGTTGGGGAGTCAGTGTAAGTACGTGTAGAGTCCAGTGGTGGAAAAAGTACTCAATTGTCATACTTGAGTAAAAGTAAAGATACCTTAACAGAAAATGACTGAAGTAAAAGTGAAAGTTACCCAGCAAAATACTCCTTGAGTAAAAGTCTAAAAGTATAGTATCTGGTTTTAAATGTACTTAAGTACAGTGGTAGAAAAAGTACTAACTTGTCATACTTGAGTAAAAGTACAAAGTAAAAGTAAATGCTATACATCAAATTCCTTATATTAAGCAAACTAGACTATTTTAGTATTATTTTTAATTATGTAAAGAAAGGGGGAACACTCCAACAGTCAGACATAATTTACAAACATAGTAGTTGTGCTTTGTGAGTCAACCAGATCAGAGGCAGTAGGGATGACAAAGCGTTATATTGATAGGTGCCATAATTCTGTCCTGCTTGAGATTCTAAATGGAACGAGTACTTTTGTGTGTCAGGGAAAATGTAAGGAGTAAAAAGTATATTATTTTCTTTAGGAATGTAATGGAGTAAAAGTAAAAGTTGTCAAAAATATAAATAGTAAAGTAAAGTACAGATACCCCCAAAAGCTACTTAAGTAGTACTTAAAAGTATTTTTACTTAAGTACTTTACACCACTGGTAGAGTCCAGTGTGTGTGCATAGAGTGCAAGAGAGTTCATGCAAAAAAAGGGTCAATGCAGGTAGTCCTGGTAGCCATTTGATTAGCTATTTAGCAGTCTTGTTTAGCAGTCTTATGGCTTGGGGATAGAAGCTGTTCAGGGTCCTGTTGGTTCCAGACTTGTCACACTGGTGCCACTTGCTGTGCAGTAGCAGTGAGAAAAATGTATGACTAAGGTGGCTGGAGTCTTTGACAATTTTTTCGGCCTTCCTCTGACATCGCCTGGTATAGAGGTCCTGGATGGCAGGGAGCTCGGCCCCTGAGGGGGGAAGAGGCACTGTTGTACCCTATTCACAACTGTGTGGGTGTGTGTGGACCATGTTAATTTCTTAGTGATTTGGACACTGAGGAACTTGAAGCTCTCGACCCGCTCCACTACAGCCACATAGATGTGGATAGGGGTGTGTCCGTCCTGCCGTTTCCTGTCATCCACGATCAGCTCCTTTGTCTTGCTAACATTGAGGGAGAGGTTGTTATCCTGGCACCAGATTGCCAGGTCTCTGACCTCCTCCTTATGGACTGCCTATAATTATTATTACTATAATGCATGGGTCAGGTGTACAAGTCAAGGGCTAATCAAACAATAATAGTATTACCGCCTGTTAAAAATATCCTCAAAAGTATAATCTTTCTCAACTTTCTTCACCTGTCAGAAACCAATCTCTGTCACTAGTAGAAGCAGTGGTTGACCATCCTACCCCATAATTCTATTTGGGTTTAAGACAATGACTGTTTAACATCGGTCTACAACAGGGGTGGGCAACATATGTCCTGCGGGTCGGTTCCGGACTGCGAGCTCATTTAACTAGCCCGCGGGAGGTTTGAGTAAAAAATATATTTTGTGGAAATTATTATTTGGGGTAAAAAAAACACTCCAGGCCACTCTTTAACGTCTAAAAGTATCTAGAAAGGATGTAGAAATTATAATGGACCTATTCATGGGTTGCACCTCCATCACTCGGTCGTGTCGCTGCCATTGTTATCAACGATCTAAAGACGCTGCAGACATTTTTATGGTCAAAAGTAGAACGGGGGCTCATGACTGTGTCGTCTAAATTACACTATAGGGGCTTGGGAATACGATGACATTGCTAAAGTAGGCACACATTTAGTAGGAAATAACTTTGCCATCATCATTTTGTCAAAGTTAGTTCAAAATAGCTAGCAATGCTAACATTAGCTAGATACAATCTGGAGGTCTCCCCTCAATCCCCTCAAGCTAGCTAACATTATACTGCATCTAAAGTCAATCCGCTGACATCAAAATGATGACAAAAGGTTTTCCTACTAATTACGTGCCTTAGAAATGTAATTGTGTTTTCAAACCACAGTAATAAACTTTAGACCAAATGTTAATCAGCCCCCCAATGAGGATGCATTGAGTAAAACAAACCTTCAAAAGAATATTGTGACGCAACGTGTAACCCATGAATACGTTTTCAAATAACTGCCTTTTTTAACTTTTCTGGCCAGCATATTGCTTTTGATGAACAAATCGGTTGGAAGCAATTATGCAATCAACAAAAAGCACATAAAGGCTTCATAAATCATAAAGGTCATGTTAACTTATTGATATTATCTCGTAGAAGAAAACATATAAGATCTCCTAAGCCTGTGTTAACAGGTCTACAAGCTGGCGAGCTCTATGGGAAAATGAGTAGAATTCTTGCAGGGTTTTTGGATCAACTCTGAAAAGAAGGTCTGTGGTAAAAACACAGGTTTAGGAGAGTGTATACATTTTGTTCTATGAGATCATCTTCATCAGCTAGTGTCATTTTTGTGAATTTTGAAGCAAAAGCCTGTGTTCACCTCAGACCTTATTTTCAGCATTTATCCCAAAACCCTATTGATTCCCCATTCATTTTCCCCACAAGAATGGTTGAAAGAACCAGTTCCATGTTTTGTTTATGCTGGCGAGCTCTGCTCCTACTGAGGAGTGCCAATATGGCCGACTGGTGGCTTCAAAGCCAAAGCAGAGGAAGAGGAGAGAGGCCCAACACGGCGGAAAATATGTCTCCCTCCAGCAGGTGGCGTTTTTTTAGTTGTTTCACCCACCAAGCTGGGAGTTTTTATATGGCGGTCAATAAAGCCCCACGAGGTGTCATAATACCCATAAAACCTAGCAGTCAAACGGGAAAATGGTTCCAATCATTTTTCCATCATTCATTTTTCCCATAGGAGATTTTAGAAACACTTAAAATAAGGGCTATGTTTCGTGTAGGCTTACCCTTGTGTGACGTTTTTGAGAACCTTGTAAATCTCTCTCGGACAAGGGGACTTTTATCAATATATTCGGCTCTATTTACGCTCAGATTTGAAAATGCTAATTAGCATCAAAGTAGACATCATGCAAAACTACAAATCCCTGCAAGCTCCTGCACATCATTTCTAGCGGACACCTTTGCTAAAAGGTATTGTGTCAAATTGTGTCAAGACAGTTCACAGAATTGTCCATTTAAAGAAATGTTGCCAATTTATTAATTGCTACCTAGCTAACATTAGATAGTTAATCCAGATCATCATGGCATTTGTAGTTCTTTATGACTAGTAGCTAATTAGCACTTCATTTTTGGGGGGTGAATGAAGGTGAATATATTGATAAAAGTCACCTTGTCCTAGAGAAATTTACATTGGTATCAAAACGTCACGTCAGGGTAAGCCTACATGAAATACAGCCCTGTGTTTCTAAAATCCACTATCGGAAAAAATTAATGGTGGAAAAACGATTGGAACCATTTCCCTGTTTGACTGCTAGGTTTTATGGGTATTTTGATTACTCTATGAGAAACTGTAGAATTTGGTCAACAAAAAAATGTGTGGTTTATGCAGTGTTCAAAACAACTGAGAACTCGAGGAAAAAAAACGAGCTCAGACCTCGTAATTCCAACTCAGGCCTCTTTCTAGAGCTCCAACTTTCCGACCTTTCCGATCACTGACGACCTGAAAATAACTGACATTAAGTTCCCAGTTGTTTTTAACGCACCATTATTTTCTGCATGAGGTTTATTTGATCAAATAGAAGTTTCGTTGTTTTGGGTGTACTCAGTGGTGGAAAAAGTACTCAATTCTCATACTTGAGTAAAAGAAAAGATACCTTAATAGAAAATGACTCAAGTAAAAGTGAAAGTCACCCAGTAAAATACTACTTGAGTAAAAGTCTAAAAGTATTTGGTTTTAAATATACTAAGTATCAAAAGTTAACGGAATTGCTAAAATATACTTAAGTATCAAAAAATCCTTATATTAAAAAAACCAGACAGCACAATTTATGGATAGCCAGGGTCACACTCCAAAACTCAGACATAATTTAAAAACAAAGCATTTGTTTAATGAGTCCGCCAGATCAGAGGCAGTAGGGATGACCAGGGATATTCTCTTGATAAGTGTGCGAATTTGACAATTTTCTGTCCTGCTAACGAGTACTGTATGGAATAAAAAGTACATCATTTTCTTTACTAATGTAGTGAAGTAAAAGTAGTCAAAAATATGAATATTAAAGTACAGATACCCCAAAAAACTACTTTAATAGTACTTTTAAATGTTTTTTACTTAAGTGACATCCAGGAAACTTTGAGAAAAACACTTTATATCGGAGTTGGCGAAGCTAGTCGCGTCTCTCTTCATTGAATACATGCGGTTGACGTTAACAACCTCATCGAATATTTTTTAAAGGATAACAATAATGAGATGTATCCACCAATCCAAAAAAAGGATAGGCGGGAGCTAGACAGCCCCTTTGTGGACGGAGAGATTTATTCCGCTTTGTTATGGCGGAGAGATGTATATCTTGTCAGTATATCCATAATCTTTGGCCAAAGCAAAGACTGTACAGTATGGCCACAGAGTTTCGTATGGCCAAAGCCTCTCAACTAAGCAATAAGGCCCGAGGGGGGCGTGGTATATGTTCTGGACACAGCCCTTAGCCATGGTATATTGGCTATATACCACAAACCCCTGAGGTGCCTTATTGCTATTATAAACTGATTACCAATGTAATTAGAGCAGGAAAAACAAATGTTTTATACGGTCTGATATACCATGGCTGTCAGCCAATCAGCATTCAGGGTTCAAACCATCCAGTTTATAATGGCCAATACATAGCATTTTGTAATCCATGGTTTATTGGCAGTATACCGTCTAGATATGACCACCGCTGGTCTTCACTGACCCCTGCCGTTAAATTAATCAACTGCACAGCCTCGCCTAAAATTCACGAAGCTGTCTTTGATGGCCCCTGTAGGACCCTTAGCAGCAGAGATTTCGCAAATTCCTAGTGATTAATTTTCTCATTAACTAAATAAATGGTAAAATTATTTTTATGATAAGGAATGTTCATTACAGATATGGAAAACGTAACAATAATATGTCCATGCCATTCAAAAAGCAAGCTCGTGCGTGTTTAGTTAGGTGGCCAAGCTTTTTGCCATATTAAAATCCACTTGTGTTGACTGTGTTAGTGAATGACAGCTAGGCTAGCAAATAGATTCGATCCAGCAACTGCCTAGATTATCAATTTAAACTTGTTTAGACCTCAATACCAAGATGTTTGAGGAAGCTAGTGAGGTGTTCGATAACATGTTTAAGTCCTCTTTCCCCCTGACTTTCATTGTGTTTATCCCCGCGGTGCTGATTCTCGTCTCACCCCTTCCAGCCGAAGCGGCACATGAATTCACCGTGTACCGCATGCAGCAGTATGACCTGCAGGGACAACCGTACGGTAAGCATTTAAAAAATGGTATTTTGTGCAATTATTGAATGGAAATGCAGTTCTGTAGTTAGCTACCACGATATAAGGCATAGTTATCTGTTAATGCACAGTCCTAGCTAGCTAACGTTATCGCGCTAGTTAACGAGTGTGTCAGTGTGTTATTGGGGCCCGCAATTTGGGGCGTTCCTGCGTGTGGGCATCTCCCCAGCATCCTATTGGTTCCTGCATGTGGGCGCAGCTGGAGGAACATCCACCTTCTAGCCAGTCATCTTCATGCTTGTGTGATTTTCTGGATTTCCCCTGATTGTCTATGCATTTCAAATATGGGTCAAACGGGAAGTAAAAGTATTATTTTAGGATATGCCATCATTGTAGAATAATTCATGTGCATGATTTTAACTGAAAACGGATGTGTAATCTATTGATGCGTTGGATAGCAGGTGTAACAGATCAAATCCAATTTTATTTGTCACATACACATGGTTAGCAGATGTTAATGCAAGTGTAGCGAAATGCTTGTGCTTCTAGTTCTGACCATGCAGTAATATCTAACAAGTAATCAAACAATTTCACAACAACTACCTTATACACACACAAGTGTAAAGGAATGAATACGAGTATGCACAGTGGGGCAAAAAAGTATTTAGTCAGCCACCAATTGTGCAAGTTCTCTCACTTAAAAAGATGAGAGGCCTGTAATTTTCATCATAGGTACACTTCAACTATGACAGACAAAATGAGGAAAGAAAATCACATTGTAGGATTTTTAATGAATTTATTTGCAAATGATGGTGGAAAATAAGAATTTGGTCACATACAAACAAGCAAGATTTCTGGCTCTCACAGACCTGTAACTTCTTCTTTAAGAGGCTCCTCTGTCCTCCACTCATTACCTGTATTAATGGCACCTGTTTGAACTTGTTATCAGTATAAAAGACACCTGTCCACAACCTCAAACAGTCACACTCCAAACTCCACTATGGCCAAGACCAAAGAGCTGTCAAAGGACACCAGAAACAAAATTGTAGACCTGCACCAGGTTGGGAAGACTGAATCTGCAATAGCTAAGCAGCTTGGTTTGAAGAAATCAACTGTGGGAGCAATTATTAGGAAATGGAAGACATACAAGACCACTGATAATCTTCCTCGATCTGGGGCTCCACGCAAGATCTCACCCGTGGGGTCAAAATGATCACAAGAACGGTGAGCAAAAATCCCAGAACCACACGGGGGGACCTAGTGAATGACCTGCAGAGAGCTGGGACCAAAGTAACAAAGCCTACCATCAGTAACACACAACGCCGCCAGGGACTCAAATCCTGCAGTGCCAGACGTGTCCCCCTGCTTAAGCCAGTACATGTTCAGGCCCGTCTGAAGTTTGCTAGAGAGCATTTGGAGGATCCAGATGAGGATTGGGAGAATGTCATATGGTCAGATGAAACCAAAATATAACTTTTTGGTAAAAGCTCAACTCGTCGTGTTTGGAGGACAAAAAATGCTGAGTTGCATCCAAAGAACACCATACCTACTGTGAAGCATGGGGGTGGAAACATCATGCTTTGGGGCTGTTTTTCTGCAAAGGGACCAGGACGACTGATCCGTGTAAAGGAAAGAATGAATGGGGCCATGTATCGTGAGATTTTGAGTGAAAACCTCCTTCCATCAGCAAGGGCATTGAAGATGAAACGTGGCTGGGTCTTTCAGCATGACAATGATCCCAAACACACCGCCGAACGCGAAGGAGTGGCTTCAGAAGAAGCATTTCAAGGTCCTGGAGTGGCCTAGCCAGTCTCCAGATCTCAACCCCATAGAAAATCTTTGGAGGGAGTTGAAAGTCCGTGTTGCCCAGCGACAGCCCCAAAACATCACTGCTCTAGAGGAGATCTGCATGGAGGAATGGGCCAAAATACCAGCAACAGTGTGTGAAAACCTTGTGAAGACTTACAGAAAACGTTTGACCTCTGTCATTGCCAACAAAGGGTATATAACAAAGTATTGAGAGAAACTTTTGTTATTGACCAAATACTTATTTTCCACCATAATTTGCAAATAAATAAATAAAAAATCCTACAATGGGATTTTCTGGTTTTCTTTTTCTCATTTCGTCTGTCATAGTTGAAGTGTACCTATGATGAAAAATTACAGGCCTCTCTCATCTTTTTAAGTTGGAGAACTTGCACAATTGGTGGCTGACTAAATACTTTTTTGCCCCACTACATATAAAAATATGGATGAGCGATGGCCGAATGGCAAAGGCAAGATGCAGTAGATGGTATAGAGTACAGTATATACATATGAGATGAGTAATGTAGGATATGTAAACATTTATATAAAGTGGCATTGTTTAAAGTGGCTAGTGATACTTTTTATTACATCCAATTTTTAATTATTAAAGTGGCTAGAGATTTGAGTCAGTATGTTGGCAGCAGCCACTCAATGTTAGTGATGGCTGTTTAACAGTCTGATGGCCTTGAGATAGAAGCTGTTATTCAGTCTCTCGGTCCCAGCTTTGATGCACCTGTACTGACCTCGCCTTCTGGATGATAGCGGGGTGAACAGGCAGTGGCTCGGGTGGTTGTTGTCCTTGATGATCTTTTTGGCCTTCCTGTGACATCGGGTGGTGTCGGTGTCCTGGAGGGCAGGTAGTTTACCCCTGGTGTTGCGTTTTGCAGTCCTCACTACCCTCTGGAGAGCCTTACGGTTGTGGGTGGATGCTCTCGATTGTGCATCTGTAGAGGTTTGTGAGGGTTTTTGGTGACAAGCTGAATTTCTTCAGCCTCCTGAGGTTGAAGAGGCGCTGTTGCACCTTCTTCACCACGCTGTCTGTGTGGGTGGACCATTTCAGTTTGTCCGTGATGTGTACGCAGAGGAACTTAAAACTTTCCACCTTCTCCACTACTGTCCCGTCGATGTGGATAGGGGGGGGGTGCTCCCTCTGCGGTTTCCTGAAGTCCATGATCATCGTTTTGTTGACGTTGAGTGAGAGGTTATTTTCCTGACACCACACTCCGAGGGCCCTCACCTCCTCCCTGTAGGCTGTCTCGTCGTTGTCAGTAATCAAGCCTACCACTGTAGTTTCGTCTGCAAACTTGATGATTGAGTTGGAGACGTGCTTGGCCACGCAGTCATGGGTGAACAGGGAGTACAGGACGGGGGGCTGAGAACGCACCCTTGTGGGGCCCCAGTGTTGAGGATCAGCGGGGTGGAGATGTTGTTTCCTACCCTCACCACCTTGGGGCGGCCCGTCAGGAAGTCCAGGACCCAGTTGCACAGGGCCGGGTCGAGACCTAGGGTCTCGAGCTTAATGACGAGTTTGGAGGGTACTATGGTGTTAAATGCTGAGCTGTAGTCGATGAACAGCATTCTTACATAGGTATTCCTCTTGTCCAGATGGGTTAGGGCAGTGTGCAGTGTGATTGCGATTGCGTCGTCTGTAGACCTATTGGGACGGTAAGCAAATTGGAGTGGGTCTAGGGTGTCAGGTAGGATGGAGGTGATATGATCCTTGACTAGTCTCTCAAAGCACTTCATGATGACAGAAGTGAGTGCTACGGGGGCGTAAAGTTATTTAGCTCAGTTACCTTAGCTTTCTTGGGAACAGAAACAGCAGACTGGGATAAGGATTGATTGAATATGTCCGTAAACACACCAGCCAGCTGGTCTGCGCATGCTCTGAGGACGCGGCCAGGGATGCCATCTGGGCCGGCAGCCTTGCGAGGGTTAACACGTTTAAATGTTTTACTCACGTTGGCTGCGGTGAAGGAGAGCCTGCAGGTTTTGGTACCGGGCTGTGTCGGTGGCACTGTATTGTCCTCAAAGAAGTCAGTGGGGCAATGATATTTGTCTTTCCTATGGCTCTGAACGTTCCGTTGGGGGTCATTACAATGACAAATACTTTTGGTAGTAATATTCTACACTCGGACTGTTACCCCTTTGATCACTTTATTTGTCTTCTGATCAGTTACAATGACATTACGCTCATTACTGTAGAAATACAAATATTTGTACTACTCCCTTCACAGACCATAGGGCCATTTACATTGATGTCAAAATATTTACTGCTTATTCTAACCTTGGTAGAGCATCCTACTGGAAGCTAAATAGCTCCTTATTAAATAATGATATAGTTAAGTTTGAGTTTAAAGGTCTACTATCACACTTTTGGGAAAGGGCTTGTGAATCTTATTGCAAGAACTGGGAGCTCTTTAAATTTGAAGTGACCAAAGTGACCACCTTATAAAATCTGGTAGTCCTCTTGCTAAGACCAGAAGAGCTGAGGAGGAAAAGGTGATCATTAAGATGAATTCCCTAACTCAGAGGTCCCCTAACTCAGAGGTCCCCAGCCAGCCTCACGGGGGAGGAGAAGGTGGAACTGATTGAGTTACTAGATAATACAGTGCCTTGCAAAAGTATTCACCGCCCTTGCCGTTTTTCCTATTTTGTTGCATTACAACCTGTAATTTAAATAGATTTTTATTTGGATTTCATGTGATAGACATAAAATAAAACACATAAAAGTGGTGCGTGCATATGTATTCACCCCCTTTGCTATGAAGCCCCTAAATAAGATCTGGTGCAACCAATTACCTTCAGAAGTCACAATTAATTAAAGTCCACCTGTGTGCAATCTAAGTGTCACGTGATCTCAGTATATATACACCTGTTCTGAAAGGCCCCAGAGTCTGCAACACCACTAAGCAAGGGGCACCACCAAGCAAGCGGCACCATGAAGACCAAGGAGCTCTCCAAACCAGTCAGGGACAAAGTTGTGGAGAAGTACAGATCAGGGTTGGGTTATAAAAAAAGATCTGAAACTTTGACCATCCCACGGAGCACCATTTTAAATCCATTATTATAAAATGGAAAGAATATGGCATCACAACAAACCTACCAAGAGAAGGTCGCCCACCAAAACTCAGACTAGGCAAGGAGGGCATTAACTTCTCAGGGAGTGCCGGTGCGCTAGCGCCCCACTCCCGACACTCCCAGGTGAAATGCAAGACAAAATTCCAAAATTGAATTATTAAAAATGCACCAATATACAAGTGTTTCATACTCATCAAAAGCTCTGCTTCTTGGCAATATCACAGCGTTGTCGGATTTCAAAAAGGCTTTACGGCGAAAGCACTACATTTGATTGTTTGAGGCTAGCACCTCACATATTTTCCATAACCATGAAATCTTTAGCCAGCGCTGGTCGATAGAAAATGCATTTCACAGGGAAAACCTGTGCCTTACCTTTGTAGAACTTCTGCAGAGGGCTTCCTAAGTGTCCAACGAAGACAATCCATGGGTATTTGGTTAGAAAAAGTAATTTATTATATCCTTAAATCTCCGTTTGGTTGGCACCTTGTGTTCCAAAAATCCAATGTGACGAGAACGCGTTCAACTATACCTATAAACTTTCCCTCAACAAAACAAAAACCAATTAAAATGCTTCCTTAGCTTATCTTTTATGAATAAAAGTGATAATCTTTCACTTAGATGGTCACCTAAACGTTATATAAGTCAAAGAAAGTGGACCTCTCAGCCAAACGTGCGCCCAAAAACGTGCAACTGAAAAAGAGCTCCCTCGACTAAAACTTCTCCCAATAGAACACATTGGTTCCGATTTCCATTAAACTTTACCTATACACTGCTGACATCCAGTGGAAGCAATAGGTACTACATTCAGTGTCCTGGTATAAAGACTTTTCTAAAGGCACTGTCTCAAAGTGAGCTATAAGCCACAAATGACTTCTGTTACACTCACAGACAAAATGATAACACTTTTGGAAACCTCAGTGTTTCCTATCCAATAGTACTAATTATGTGCATATCCCATTTTCTGAGCCTGAGTGGCAAGCATTTTACTTTGGGCACGCCAGACTCTCCAAAACCGACCCCTAAGCTTCCACTCCCTAACAAGTTAATCAGAGAGGCAACAAAGAGACCAAATATAACCCTGAAGGAGCTGTAAAGCTCCACAGCAGAGATTGGAGTATCTGTCCATAGGACCACTTTAAGCCGTACACTCCACAGAGCTGGGCTTTATGGAAGTGGCCAGAAAAAAGCCCATGCTTAAAGAAAAAAATAAGCAAACACGGTTTGTGTTCGCCAAAAGGCATGTGGGAGACTCCCAAAATATGGAAGAAGGTACTCTGGTCAGATGAGACTAAAATTGAGCTTTTTGGCCATCAAGGAAAACGCTATGTCTGGCACAAACCCAACACCTATCACCCCGAGAACACCATCCCCACAGTGAAGCATGGTGGTGGCAGCATCATGCTGTGGGGATGTTTTTCATCGGCAGGGACTGGGAAACTGGTCAGAATTGAACGAATGATGGATGACGCTAAATACAGGGAAATACTTGAGGGAAACCTGTTTCAGTCTTCCAGAGATTTGAGACTGGGACTTCCAGTAGGACAATGACCCTAAGCATACTGCTAAAGCAACACTCGAGTGGTTTAAGGGGAAACATTTACATGTCTTGGAATGGCTAAGTCAAAGCCCAGACCTCAATCCAATTTAGAATCTGTGGTATGACTTAAAGGGCTGTACACCAGTGGAACCCATCCAACTTGAAGGAGCTGGAGCAGTTTTGCCTTGAAGAATGGGCAAAAATAGAGACATACCGCAAGAGACATGCAGTTGTAATTGCTGCAAAAGGTGGCTCTACAAACTATTGACTTTGGGGGGGTGAATAGTTATGCACGCTCAAGTTTTCAGTTTTTTGTCTTATTTCTTGTTTGTTTCACCCCAAACATATTTTGCATCTTCAAAGTAGTAGGCATGTTGTGTAAATCAAATGATACAACCACCCCCCCAAATCTATTTTAATTCCAGGTTGTAAGGCAACGAAATAGGAAAAATGCCAAGGGGGGTGAATACTTACGCAAGGCACTGTATATATAGATTTAAATAAACTGGATTATATATGTGTGTATATATAAAAATATACACTACCGTTCAAAAGTGTGGGGTCACAGCAGAGCATCAGTTCCTCTTCCACTCCCTTGAAATTTGGCTTTGGGGATTTTTTCTGTAAGGCTCTTAGGACTCTCTATACAAATGGAAATATCTCTATCAAACTGAAACATAGATTTGAGTTAAAGAGGGTAACCTTGCCTTATCTGTTTTTATTAATCACCCAACTTCTTACAAAATTATTTCTAGTGATGCACCGATATTACATTTTTGTCCGATACCGATATACAATATTTTCCTTGACAAAAAAAACCCTAATACCGATAACAGATATAAAAAAAAATTGCTGCCTTTTTAAGCATTCTAGTACAGTTAAATAGGTAACACACACGCATGGACGCAGCGGTTTAAGGCACTGGATGTCAGTGCAAGAGGCATCACTACAGTCCCTGGTTCGAATCCAGGCTGTATCACATCCGGCCGTGATTGGGAGTCCCATAGGGCGGTGAACAAATGGCCCAGCGTCGTCCGGGCCGTCATTGTAAATAAAAATGTGTTTTCAACTGACTTGCCTAGTTAAAGGTTAAACACACATACCATACTGACCCAAAAGTTATTTTGTTTGCATTTACATCCATTGAAGTCAGAAGTTTGCATACACTTAGGTTGGAGTCATTAACCACTCCACAAATGTTCAACCACTCCACAAATTTCTTGTTAACAAACTATAGTTTTGGCAAGTCGGTTAGGACATCTACTTTGTGCAAGTCATTTTTCCAACAATTGTTTACAGACAATTCTAGTGGGTTAGAAGTTTACATACACTAAGTTGACTGTGCCTTTAAACAGCTTGGAAAATTCCAGAAAATGATGTCATGGCTTTAGAAGCTTCTGATAGTCTAATTGACATCATTTGAGTCAATTGGAGGTGTACCTGTGGATGTATTTCAAGGCCTACCTTCAAACTCAGTGCCTCTTTGCTTGACATCATGGGAAAATAAAAGAAATCAGCCAAGATCTCAGAAAACAAATTGTAGACCTCCGCAAGTCTGGTTCATCCTTGGGAGCAATATCAAAATGCCTGAAGGTACCATGTTCATCTGTACAAACAATAGTACGCAAGTATAAACACCATAAGACCACGCAGCTGTCATACCACTCAGGAAGGAAACGCGTTCTGTCTCCTAGAGATGAACGCACTTTGGTGCGAAAAGTGCAAATCAATCCCAGAACAACAGCAAAGGACCTTGTGAAGATGCTACAGGAAACCGGTACAAAATTATCTATATCCACAGTAAAACGAGTCCTATATCAACATAACCTGAAAGGCCACTCAGCAAGGAAGAAGCCACTGCTCCAAAACCTCCATAAAAAAAGCCAGACTACGGTTTGCAACTGCACATGGGGACAAACATGGTACTTTTTGGAGAAATGTCCTCTGGTCTGATGAAACAAAAATAGAACTGTTTGGCCATAATGACCATCATTATGTTTGGAGGAAAAAGGGTGAGGCTTGCAAGCCGAAGAACACCATCCCAACCGTGAAGCACGGGGGTGGCAGCATCATGTTGTGGGGGGTTTTTAGCTGCAGAAGGGACTGGTGCACTTCACAAAATAGATGGCATCATGAGGAAGGAAAATTATGTGGATATATTGAAGCAACATCTCAAGACATCAGTCAGGAAGTTAAAGCATGGTCGCAAATGGGTCTTCCGAATGGACATTGACCCCAAGCATACTTCAAAGGTTGTGGCAAAATGGCTTAAGGACAACAACGTCAAGGTATTGGAGTGGCCATCACAAAGCCCTGACCTCAATCCTATAGAAATGTTGTGGGCAGAACTGAAAAAGCGTGTGCGAGCAAAGAGGCCTACAAACCTGACTCAGTTACACCAGCTCTGTCAGGAGGAATGGGCCAAAAGTCACCCAACTTATTGTGGGAATCTGGTGGAAGGCGACCCGAAACATTTGAACCAAGTTAAACAATTTAAATGCAATGCTACCAAATAATAATTTAGTGTATGTAAACTTCTGACCCACTGGGAATGTGATGATATAAATAATTCTCTCTACTATTATTCTGACCTTTCACAATTTAAAAATAAATTGGTGATCCTAACTGACCTAAAACAGGGAATTTTTACTAGGATTAAATGTCAGGGATTGTGAAAAACTGAGTTTAAATATATTTGGCTAAGGTGTATGTAAACTTCCGACTTCAACTGTATGTCCCCATTACCAGTAAAACATAATCAAAACCTATTTCTTTCACTTACTTGCTGTGCTGTTTCGTTGTTCATTTGTTCAGTCGTTTCATTCTCAACCAGGATTTCTGTGTTCAGACCTGTGTTCATTTTCTATAATGCCTGCTACAAGAACTGAATGTCCATTATGATTGGTTAATCTTAAATTTGTAATAAAAAGGGCATTTTCATAGACTTGAAAGCCAGATCAGTGATTGTTGCGAAAAAACAGCTTAAACTGTTTTGATAAAATGATTAAATTATTAGTGGGTGTTATGGTTGTGGAAGGCTTTTATTTAGCCTAGGTGTCATTTCACAAGCCCTGAATTCATTCAATTTTAGCTGACTGTTTGAAATGCAGTGTATTTGACCTTTTAATTGTACAACAAAGCTTAGTTATAGAAAACAGTGGTGTAAAAATATCTCCAGTTTCCATGTGGTATTTGAGTTGTGGTAGTATCAACAGCGCACACAACCTGATTTCCCGCCTAATCAATATGAGTGATTTATTACCACTTGTCAAAACAACAGGGTTTTTGGTGCGTGTGCAGTGTACAAGCTGCTCGTAAAACATATAAATATTCCAAGTAATATGATTGCTATTGTTGCAAATGTATGTGTAGATAGTACATTTTAAGTTTCGATTTTCACTGACAAACTGTTTCTGGTTGTTGATTTGGACACGTCAACTGTGTTTTGACATTGGGCTATTTATCAAAATGTCTTGTGAACAGGAAACAGTGACAGCATCATTTTCAACTTAAGTTTTAGGAATATAAATTGAACTTTCAACATTCATTTCCAATGGTATTGTACTTATTTAGGTAAAAACTTCTGAATGATTCAAAAAAATGTGCTGTGATTGATATATTTTGATGAAATACCAGAAATCAAAAAAATGAGTTTGCCCACGCTAATGATAGCCTACTACTAGAGCATAGCATCAATGGTGTTTCCACACATCCCTCCCCAACTGATCTGATCCCACTTGTGATTCCCAGGTACCAGGAATGCCATATTGAACACAGAGGCCCGCACTGTGGAGGCGGAAGTGCTAAGCCGCCGCTGTGTCATCATGCGGCTGGTGGACTTCTCCTATGAGAGATACCAGAAAGCCCTGCGCCAGTCCGCTGGGGCTGTGGTCATCATTCTCCCCAAGAATATGTCCACCATGCCGCAGGACATAGTACAGGTAATAATGCATTATAATGCCTTATGAGTGGGTTTATGACCGTTCAGCAAACCAGTCAAATCAAGAGGCAAGGTCCTGAGTTGCTTTTAAAGCTAGAGCTCCTTTGGTGTTCTTGTAAAGTTAGTTTTCCTTGAGTGTAACAGAAACTGTCAGTCACAACACCCCCTCCTTGTCAGTTGTAACTCAAAGCAAAACTTGAAAAACCAGACTTGCTGGAGTGAAGTAGGCCAAAGTGTCCAAATGTTATGCTGTTTCACATTCACACTGCTGCCCTGGTAGTGTTGTTGTCTGGTGAATGATTGAATGATTGTCTGGTGTATTCCTCTGTTGTAGCAGTTCATGGAGCTGGAGCCAGAGATGCTGGCCACAGAGACCATTGTCCCGGTTTACTTTGCTCTGGAGGACGAGGAGCTGCTCTCCATCTACACACAGACCCTCACCTCCTCCTCCTCCCAGGGGTCCTCCTCTGCAGCTGAAGGTGCAGGACATGTACAAAGATTGTGTTGGAAACTGTCGGTCGAAAAGCTGTTAGAGGAAATTCTTTCTAGTGAAATTCTTTCTAGGGTTTTAAGGACGCCTTTTCCCCCATGTCTTCACAGTGCTGATCCACACAGCCACAGCCAATGGCTTTCAGATGGTGACGAGTGGGGCTCAGAGCAAGGCAGTGAGTGACTGGGCCATTACCAGTCTAGAGGTGAGAATCATTATGGTTAAACCACTATTTCCTTTATCTGTTTAATGCTTTGTGTATCTCTATGACATTGAATCCAGACATCCAAGTTTTTGTTAATGGGTGACGTATTTTATTATATTAGGCTACCAGTGGAGCAGTACTCACATTAACACACTGCTCACACTTAAGGTGTTAAGTGATTTGGAAGCAAATAACGTGTTAGTTTTCTTAACCTTGTGTCATTCTGGAGTGTGTGTGTGTTGAACTAAGGTAGGTGTCAAACCCAGGGGAATAATGGATTTAGCCCTGTAGTAGGAGATTCGGGGACTCCAGTAGATTTCCTGAGGCCTCAAGTGTTCCTTTCTACCTAATGCATACGGCCACCAGTCAATGGCCTTGTTTCACATAATGGGTTTAAGTTTAAGTCCTTGTGGTAGGTATTCCATGCCTGTCTTTATTGATGTCTTAAGTCTCATACCCTTGGCTACATACTTTACTTTCATGTAAGATGACAGCTAAAGCAGCAGCTACTCTTCCTGGAGTCCACATGAAACATGACATAACACAGAACATTAATGTAGTAGCATATTGTGTTTCGAGATGTTATAGAACTGATATACATTATACTTTTGTCTAATAACTGTGTCTCTGTCTTCTCCTAGGGGCGGCTGGCTGGAACTGGAGGAGAGGACCTGCCCACCATTGTCCTGGTGACTCACTATGACTCCTTTGGTGTCGCTCCGGTACGCCCAGCTCTCCTTTAATACACCTCAATATATTCTAGAATATGCTATATTTATAATATTTCTTGTATGACAGTTCTATTTATTTATGTTGCAGAATTCTGCTCCACTAGAAGTGAAGATGCTAATTAAATGTGTTGACTTTGGTGTTGTTCTGTCCAGTGGCTGTCCTATGGAGCAGACTCTAACGGCAGTGGGGTGTCTATGCTGCTGGAGTTAGCCAGGCTCTTCTCCAGACTCTACACCTACAAGAGGACACACGCTGGGTGAGCAACACAGGTCCACAGCCCCTCAGAGAAATCAGGCTTATTACAATGCTATCCACATGTTTCTTTCCTTGTGTCTAAGCATCCCACACCCTTTAGGAAAATCGCACTCCACATGTAAAACTCACAACTAAAATAATAAACCTCTTACAGTGGTCAGAAA
The DNA here is from genome assembly GCA_030435695.1 of Brachymystax lenok tsinlingensis. Lineage (NCBI taxonomy): Eukaryota > Metazoa > Chordata > Actinopteri > Salmoniformes > Salmonidae > Brachymystax > Brachymystax lenok. Next base: position 13,244,176 of record CM059790.1, read on the forward strand.
ACAGCTCTTCCTGTGTTCACAAAGTACTTTGCTTTTAAGAGTCGATTCGTTTTAGTAATAGAGGAGAAAGGATGTGGTTCTTAGAAGAAATTTGTTGATTCCTAGACGAAGTGTACTCTAGAGTGTGAGTGCTGTTTGAGACGAGGGGCCAGGTTAGTGTAAATGTGTTGTCGTGATGGCACGTTAGTGCAAATGTGTTGGCGTAATGGCACGCTGGCTGTTCTCCATGGTATTAGGTGAGCTCTTGTGTTGGCGTATTCTCCATACTGACCAAATGAAAATGCTAACCAGTAACCACTGGTAACTTTGCATATGGGCTTTTTGCGTATCAATAGTAAAAAGGAACAAGACGGCAAGAAGCCCCTCCTACATAGAGAGAGCAGGGGAGAAAGGTGCAGTCATCAGGACGTAAAAGTACAAGTCAGTGTTATGTGTTGCAGAGAAATTGCAGATTACGTGACCTCTGTATTCAGAGACCCATGTTAACTGACTGTAGCCTTTCCCCTATGATATTATACAGTTCGCTTTCCCAACATGTACAGTGCCTTCAGAAGGTATTCATAACCCTTGACTTTTTACAAATGTTGTTGTGTTACAGCCTGAATTTAAAATGGATGAAATGGGGATCTGAGGAATTATGTTTTTCTACATTTCTACAAGTTAATTACAAATGAAAATCTGAAATGTCTTGAGTCAGTAAGTATTCAACCCTTTTGTTACGGCAAGTCTAAATAAGTTCAGGAGTAAAAATTTGCTTAACAAGTCACATAATAAATTGCATGGACTCCCTCTGTGTGTAATAATAGTGTTTAACATGATTTTTTAATGACTACATTTCTGCATATAATTATCTATAAGGTCTCTCAGTCGAGCAGTGAATTTCAACCAGAGATTTAACCACAAAGACCAGGGAGGTTTTCTAATGCCTCGCAAAGAATGGAAGCTATTGGTAGATGGGTAAAAAAAAAAATGCAGACATTGAATATCTCTTTGAGCATGTTGGAGTTATTAATGACACTTTGGATGGTGTATCAATACACCCAGTCACTACAAAGATACAGGCAACCTTCCTAACTCCGTTGCCGGAGAGGAAGGAAACCACTCAGGGATTTCACCATGAAGCCAATGGTGACTTTGAAACAGTTACAGAGTTTAATGGCTGTGATAGGAGAAAACTGAAGATGGATCAACTAACATTGTTTTTACTCCACAATACTAACCTAATTAACAGAGGGAGAAGAACGAAGCCTGTACAGAATAAAAAATATTCCAAAACATCCTGTTTGTAACAAGGCACTAAAGTAATACAGCAGAAAGATGTGTCACAGCAATTAACTTTTTGTACAGACTACAATGTATTGTATTTTCCCAAACAAAACACAACACATTAATGAGTACCACTCTCCATATTTTCAAGCATAGTGGTGGCAGCATCATGTTTTTGGTATGTATGTAATTGTTAAGGACTGGGGAGTTTTTCAGGATAAAAAATAAACGTAATGGAGCTAAGCGCAGGCAAAATCCTAGAGGAAAATCTGGTGAATTCACCTTTCAGCAGGACAATAACGTAAAACACAAGATAGGGAATGTTCCTGAGTGGCCATGTTACAGTTATGACTTAAATCTAATTGAAAATCTATGGCAAGACCTGAAAATGGTTGTCTACAACAACCCGTTTGACAGATCTTGAAGAATTAGAAAATAATAATGTGCAAGTGTTGCACAATCCAGGTGTGGAAAGCTCTTAGAGACTTACCCAGAAAGACTCTTCTAAAAGGTATTGACTCGGTGTGAATACTTGCAGTACCAGTTAAGTTTGGACACTCTTACTCATTCCAGGGTTTTTCTTTATTTTTACTATTTTCTACATTATAGATTAATAGTGAAGACATCAAAACTATGAAATAACACACATGGAATCATGTAGTAACCAAGAAAGTGTTAAACAAATCAAAATATATTTTAGATTCTTAATACAAAAGGCACTGGCACATCTGAGCTATCTTTGTTGCAGATGCATGGTAACAGTTGAATAAGATGAAGAAGAAAAAAGAAACCCGCACACTGCTCTTGATAGTATCACTGCTCTTTAATGAGCTTTAAGTATCGGCCTCAAGGCCTTCGTCAGAAGCTCTGAGCAGTGATACTATCAAGAGCAGTGTGCAGGTTTTCTTTTTTCTCATATTTTAGATTTGTCAAAGTAGCCATGACAGCTTTGCACACTCTTGGCATTCTCTCAACCAGCTTCTTCTGGAATGCTTTTCCAACAGTCTTGAAGGAGTTCCCACATATGCTGAGCACTTGTTGGCTTCTTTTCCTTCACTCTGCGGTCCAACTCATCCCAAACCATCTCAATTGGGTTGAGGTCGGGCGATTGTGAAGGTCAGGGCATCCTCCATGCTTCAAAGTGGGAACCACACATGCGGAGATCATCTGTTCACCTACTCTGGGTCTCACAAACTCACAATGGTTGGAACCAGAAATCTCAGATATGGACTCATCAGACCAAAGCACAGGCTAATGTCCATTATTCGTGTTTCTTGCCCCAAGCAAGTCTCTTCTTCTTATTGGTGTCCTTTAGTGGTGGTTTCTTTGCAGCAATTCGACCATGAATGCCTGATTTACGCAGTCTCCTCTGAACAGTTTATGTTGAGATGTGTCTGTAATGAACTCTGCGGCAGAGGTAACTCTGTGTCTTCCTTTCCTGTGGCGGTCCTCATGAGAGCCAGTTTCATCATAGCGCTTGATGGTTTTTGCGACCGCTCTTGAAGAAACTTTAAAGGTTCTTGACATTTTCCGGATTGACTGATCTTCATGTCTTAAAGTAATGATGTAATGTCCTTTCTCTTTGCTTATTTGAGCTGTTCTTGCCATAATATGGACTTGGTCTTTTACCAAATAGGGCTATCTTCTGTATACCTTGTCACACACAACTGATTGGCTCAAACACATTAAGAAGGAAATAAATTCCACAAATTAACTTTTAACAAGGCACACCTGTTAATTGAATTGCATTCCAGGTAGACCGCTGCTCCCAAGTGCATCTCTGTGCAAGAGGCGTCACTACAGTCCCTGATTCGAATCCAGGCTGAATCACATCCGACTGTGATTGGGAGTCCCATAGGGCGGCGCACAATTGGCCCAGCGTCGTCCGGGGTAGGCCGTCATTGTAAATAAGAATTTGTTCTTAACTGACTTGCCAGGTTAAATAAAGTTTCAATAAAAAAATGAAGCTGATTGAGAGAATGCCAAGAGTGTGCAAAGCTGTCATCAAGGCAAAGGGTGGCTACTTTGAAGAATCTCAAATATAAAATATATTTTGATTTGTTTAACCCTTTTTTGGTTACTACATGATTCCGTATGTGTTGATGTCTTCACTATTATTCTACATTGTAGAAAAATAGTTACAAACAAAGAAAAACCCTGGAATGAGTAGGTGTGTCAACTTTTGACTGGTACTGTATGTAAATTAGATATTTCTGTATTTATTTTTTCAATACATTTGCTAAAATTTCACTTTGCCATTATGGGGTGTTGTGTGTAGATGGGTGAGAAAAGACATATATTTAATCTGTTTTGAATTCAGGCTGTAACAAATCAAAATGTGGAATAAGTCAAGGGGTGTTAATATCCACATTTGATAAGAATGTCATCTCCTGTCGGTTCTAACACACCTGCTGTCTTCTTAGATACAACCTGCTTTTCTTTGTCTCTGGAGGAGGGAAGTTCAACTACCAAGGCACCAAGCGCTGGCTGGAGGACAACCTGGATCATACAGGTACACTAAGCTCGCATGATAAGACTGTAGACTCTGTTACTGGATGGGTATTGTGACTGCTACAGTGGAACACAGAAGGACATCTGTACAATACACACTGGAAATTAAATGGAATGAAACATGATCCCGGCCGCAAGTGTTATTAAATGGAGGTCATGCATGCAAAACAAAGGGCATGCATGAATCATGGAAATTGATATTTGGTTAGATATGGCAGTGTACACAGTCTGTCTCTTTTCCTTTCTCCCTTTATCTCTATCCTTTCCTCCCTCTCTGCAGACTCCAGTCTGTTGCAGGACAATGTGGCATTTGTGTTGTGTCTGGACACCCTGGGGAACGGGGATAGTCTGCACCTTCACGTGTCCAAACCTCCTAAAGAGGGAACCGCCCAGTACGCCCTGCTCAAAGAGCTGGAGACTGTAAGGACCACCACATCACACCTACCACATACATTTCATAGATAATAACGGTTTTTGTATAATTATTTGTATATATATTTATATAATTTAAGTTCATATGTTATTCACAGTAGATAATTAAGCAATAAGGCACGAGGGGGTGTGGTATATGGCCAATATACCACAGCTAAGGGATGTTCTTACGCACGATGCAACAAGGAATGCATACAGCCCTTAGCCGTGGTATATTGGCCATATACCACAACCCCCCCGAGGTGCCTTATTGCTATTATAAAGCGCATACTAACGTAATTAGAGCAGTAAAAATAAGTGTTTTGTTATACCTGTGTCATACTGTCTGATATACCACGGCTGTCAGCCAATCAGCATTCAGGGCTCGAACCGCCCAGTTTATATTTATATATATATATATATATATATATATATATATATATATATTGATCACTCATAGCACATTACATTTACACTCAAAGTTCCCTACTGTTTGTTTTTCCGACCTCTAACCCCTGTCCCCCAGGTGGCGTCCAGCCAGTACCCAGAGGTCAAGTTCTCAATGGTGCACAAGAAGATAAACCTGGCGGACGACACACTGGCGTGGGAGCACGAGCGCTTCGGGATCCGCCGGCTGCCGGCTTTCACGCTGTCCCACCTCAACAGCCACCGCGAGGTGCAGCGCTCCAGCATCATGGACGTGCGGTCAGTGTCCTCCTCTTCTGAACATGGAGCGGGAGAGCCCCCTGCTGGGTGGGTTTATTACTGCAGTCCGACCAAAACACTGAGCATCAACCCCCCCATCCACTACCCCCAACCCCCAACCCCTGCCTAGGCCCAGCTCACCTATCACACCTCATCTGTCATTCTGCCCCTGAACAAGGCAGTTAATCAACTGTTCCTAGGCCATCATTGAAAATAAGAATTTGTTCTTAACTGACTTGCCTAGTTTAATAAAGGTAAAATAAAAAATAAATAACAAATCAAAGAATCAACTGCTCATTAGGATCTATTGAATCAGGTGTGTACGTGCTAGGCTTGAACGAAAGCCTGCACACATTGCTGCCCACCCCTGGGCCGTATTGCCTACACCACTGCCTTTGGGACTTAGATCAGACAGTAGATGTGGGACTTTTTTGTAGATCTGTCTCACAGCAAGGAGGAGTTATTACCATGTTGCTTAAAATCTGATGAAGTGATGTTGCTTGCCGGAGTATGAACTGTTACTAATACTGTGTTAGTTTTATTGTTAGCAGTCCCTCAAGGAGATGGGAACATGGCTTGCTGGCCCCTGGAATAAAAAAGGTTGAGAAACACTGGGCTACCGGGTTGATTTGGGATTGTGCACCTTCATCCCGCTGTAGTGAACCGTCTGTCCTCCCAACCTTATCATTGCCACCTCCCTTCCTCCCCACCCAGTGTAGTGGACTGTCTGTGCTCCCCTCACATTCTCCATCAGTGTGTTGCAGAGTTGAGCTGCTCTTGATTGCTGGATAATTTAACTGTGAATTTAACTGTGATTTACTGTTACAGACCTCATGTGGATCTGAGAAAGCTCAGCAGGAACACAAAGCTGATTGCAGAGTCGCTGGCCAGAGTCATCTATAACCTCACAGAGAAGGTAAAGATATGTAGAGCATGTCGGCGTCATCATATACGTTTTCAATATTGAAAGCCATGTAATGAAATTTGATGGAAGTTTTTCATGTAGCTTTCGATATTTATGCTGAACAAAAACATGCAACAATTTCAAAGATTTTACTTGGTCACAGTTCATACAAGGAAATCAGTCAAATTAAATAAAATTCATTAGGCCCTAATCTATGGATTTCAAATGACTGGGCAGGGGTGCAGCCATGGAAGTCGAGGGCTCCCGAGTGGCGCAGCGGTCTAAGGCACTGCATCTCAGTGCTAGAGACGTCACTACAGACCCTGGTTCGATTCCAGGCTGTATCACAACCAGCCGTGATTAGGAGATCAATAGGGCAGCGCACAATTGACCCAGCGTCGTCCAGGTTTGGCCGGGGTAGGCCGTCATTGTAAATAATTTGTTCTTAACTGACTTGCCTAGTTAAATAAAGGCCCACCCTCTGGCGACCCAGGCCTAGCCAATCAGAATGAGTTTTTCCCCACAAAAGGGCTTTATTACAGACAGAAATACTCCTCAGGCTGGTTGGACGTACTGCCAAATTCTCTAAAACGACGTTAGAGGCAGCTTATGGTAGAGAAATTAACCTTAAATTCTCTGGAAACAGCTCTGGTGGACATTCCTGCAGTCAACATGCCAATTGCACGCTCCCTCAACTTGAGACATCTGTGGCATTGTGTTGTGTGACAAAACTGAACATTTTAAAGTGGCCTTTTATTGTCCCCAGCACAAGGTGCACCTGTGTACTGATCATGCTGTTTAATCAGCTTCTTGATATGCCACACCTGTCAGGTGGATTATCTTGGCGAAGGAGAAATGCCCACTGACAGGGATGTAAACAAGTTTGTGCTCTAAATTTGAGAGAAATAAGCTTTTTGTGCGTATGGAACATTTCTGGTATCTTTTATTTCAGCTCATGACACATGGGACCAACACTTTACATGTTGCGTTTATATTTTTGTTCAGTGTGGGTTGCTCTTTGTATAGCACAGCAGGTTTGACCTCTCTCTCTCTCGTGTGTGCGTGTGTCCAGGGTGCCCCAGGTGACCTACAGATTTTCACTGAACAAATGGTGAGTGATTGAACGTGGCTTGACCTTACTGTCCCCTCCCTATGAGGCTGTCTCTGACCCTGACATGACCTTTACCAAGCCTTTTTGAAGGCTGCTATACACACCAGGACTTTGGCCTGAGTAGTGGGCAACCAGTGGACCCCTTAGGCTAGTGTTAGTGTGGTGTGTTGCTGTGTTATAGCATGGACAGTTAGTCGGGGTCACTGTGTGTGTCTGTGTGTGTGCTTAACAAGACAAGTGTGTATCAAGGTGTGTACTATACGCCACTGATTATGAGTGCGTGTATTTGTGTGTGCTGCCTGCACGGCCAGCAGATGCAGGAGGAGCAGCTGTCGTCGGTGGTGGACTGGCTGACAGCCCAGCCGCGGGCTGCCCAGTTGGTGGACAAGGACAGCAGCGTGGTCAGCACCCTGGAGTACCACCTAGGACGGTACCTGAAGGACGTCCGCAGGCACTACGTCAAGGCTGACAAGAGGTGACCAGTCACTGACCTCTGCGTTACGGCTAATACAGGGTGTCAATGGTCCTCTTGACTGGTCACAGCTAGTGGTTCTGCCGTGTTTACCTTGGCGGAATCACAGAACTACTACGACCGTTCATAGTGGTCCAAAACGGTGACAGAATCACTCCTTTATTGTAGAAGATCATGTGTAAGGATCAAGTAGTCTGGGACGGATGTGATTTTTACAGTATTTATTTTTACTGTTCAGAAATGGATGATGTTACAGTGACAAATGCAATCTTTTTTTCTCCCCCCCAGAGACCCAGAGTTTGTCTTCTACGATCAGCTCAAACAGACCATGAATGCGTACAGGTAGAGGTTATGGCTGCCTGCTGTATTTCTCCCTCAGAGTGCTGCACTTTAGTGCAAAAGAGTAAAAGCCTATTGATTTTAATTTCAAACCTCTTCAGCTTGCTTTTGTATTTGTTTTTTTTCTCCCTTTTACACTCTTGTCATTTTATATACCCACTTTCCTAACAGGGTGAAACCAGCCATCTTTGACCTGCTTCTGGCATTCTGCATCGCAGCTTACCTCGGAGTGATATATCTGGCCATCCAGGTATGTATCGATACAACATCCGCTTTCATATGGCTACTAATGTTAATTTGATGTATGGTCATTAGTCTGTTGACTTAGCCTACCCCTGCAACTCCTACCCCGGCCATTGCTGTAAATCTGATGAATGCTGTCTTCTCAGTTCGGCTTACTTGGTTATTTAAGGGGTTATCAATGCCCAGTTAGCACATTTGGTTCCGTGGAAGTTAATGAAACGGCATTTTTGGTTTCCCATTGGTTCTAGGAACGAAGCCATAAGTTTCCTGACCGGTAATATTTGGCTGTTCTGGGGACGTTACTTTTTAGGTTGCAGGGGGGTTTTGAGAATGTTTTACTATGGTTCCCTGAAAATGGAAATTGTAGGTAATTAAATAACGTTCTGAGAAATTGTTTCAATAAGACTTTTAATAACACTGCAAGCTTATTTTGGTTTAACTATTGAAATCCAACAGTTGAAGTCGGAAGTTTACATACACTTAGGTTGGAGTCATTAAAACTTGTTTTTCAACCACTCCACAAATTTGTTGTTGACAAACTATAGTTTTGGCAATTCGGTTAGGTCATCTACTTTGTGCATGACACAAGTCATTTTTTCCAACAATTCTTTAGACAGATTATTTCACTTATAGTTCACTGTATCACAATTCCAGTGGGTCAGATGTTTACATAGACTAAGTTGACTGTGCCTTTAAAAACGACTCAAATACCAGTGGGTCGCTAGCGGGATCATCCCGACACTACCAGCTAAAACCTGTAGCGCCAGATTTAAAATCCGAAAATTGAATTATTAAACATCCAGCTATATACAAGTGTTCCATACTCATCAAAAGCTCTGTTTCTTGGCAATATCACAGCGTTGTCAGATTTCAAAAAGGCTTTACGGCGAAAGCAGCACATTCATTTGTTTGAGGGTAGCACCTCACATATTTTCCAATAGCCATGTATCGATTAGCAATCATGGCACACACAACACATTTCACAGCGAAAACAAAGTAATTACCTGTTGAAGAACTTCTGCTGAGGTCTTCCTAAGTGTCCAACGAAGACAATCCATGGTTCTTTTGTTAGAAAAAGTAACGTCTTTTATCCATAAATCCTCCATTTGGTTCATGCAAAACGACAGCCTCCATTACTCTTTTGAAACGCGGCGCCAACTCGTTCAAATGTTACCTATAAACTTGTCCAAAAACAATCAAACATAGTTTTAAATGTATCCTTAGGAACCCTTTTACGTATATGTACTATTATAAATCAGCCGGAATATAAACTGAACGCTAAAAGCGATAAATAAGGCACAGCGCCTTCTCATGCACGCGCACTCTGAAGAGTTTTCATAACGTGGTCTCTCGTTCCAAGCTGTTTATCAATGGCGAAATTCCCCAAGATGGAGTAAAACACCGTCTCGTGGTTGATGACATCATAAGGAAGCGACGTGCACTGAGTTCACATGCCTATATATGGTCATTTTGGATAGGGAGGGGCTCAAAAATGAGCAATGTGTCAAAATGACTTTTTTCAGGACAGAGATTCCTCAGGGTTTTGCCTGCCAAATGCGTTGTGATTGACGCACAGACAAATGGTTAACAGTTTTGGAAAATTCAGAGTGTTTCCTATCCAATGGTACTAAATATATGCATATCCCATTTTCTGGGCCTAAATGGGAGGCATTTTACTTTGGGCACGCCAGGCTCTCCAAAACAGTCAGTTTTTCTGCTGGAGCCGGTGAAGTTAAACAGCTTGGAAAATTCCAGAAAATGATATGTCTTTAGAAGCTTCTGATAGGCTAATTGACATCATTTTAGTTAATTGGAGGTGTACCTGTGGATGTATATCAAGGCCTACCTTCAAACTCAGTGCCTCTTTGCTTGACATCAGGGGAAAATCAAAAGAAATCAGCCAAGACCTCAGAAAAAAAATTGTAGACCTCAACAAGTCTGGTTCATCCTTGGGAGCAATTTCCAAACGCCTGAAGGTACCATGTTCATCTGTACAAACAATAGTACGCAAGTATAAACACCATGGGACCACGCAGCCGTCATGCCGCTCAGTAAGGAGACGCGTTCTGTCTCTTAGAGAAGAACGTACTTTGGTGCGAAAAGTGCAAATCAATCCCAGAACAACAGCAAAGGACCTTGTGAAGATGCTGGAGGAAACAGGTACAAAAGTATCTATATCCACAGTAAAACGAGTCCAATATCGACATAACCTAAAAGGCCGCACAGCAAGGAAGAAGCCACTGCTCCAAAACCGCCATAAAAAAGCCAGACTACGGTTTGCAACTGCACATGGGGACAAAGATGGTACTTTTTGGAGAAATGTCCTCTGGTCTGATGAAACAAAAATAGAACTGTTTGTCCATAATGACCATTGTTATGTTTGAAGGAAAAAGGGGGAGCCTTGCAAGCCGAAGAACACCATACCAACCATGAAGCACGGGGGTGGCAGCATCATGTTGTGGGGGTGCTTTTCTGTAGGAGGGACTGGTGCACTTCACAAAATGGATGGCATCATGAGGAAGGAAATTTACGTGGATATATTGAAGCAACATCTCAAGACATCAGTCAGGAAGTTAAAGCTTGGTCGCAAATGGGTCTTCCAAATGGACAATAACCCCAAGCATACTTCCAAAGTTGTGGCAAAATGGCTTAAGGACAACAACGTCAAGGTTTTGGAGTGGACATCCCAAAGCCCTGACCTCAATCCCATAGAAAATATGTGGGCAGAACTGAAAAGGCGTGTGCAAGCAAAGAGGCCTACAAACCTGACTCAGTTACTCTAGCTCTGTCAGGAGGAATGGGCCAAAATTCACCCAACTTATTGTGGGAAGCTTGTGGAAGGCTACCTGAAACGTTTGACCCAAGTTAACCTCTCAGGGATTGCTGGGGCGCTAGCGGGCTGCTCCCGACACTACCAGGTGAAATGGAAGGCGCCAAATTCAAAATCCAAAAGTTGAATTGCTAAACATCCACCAATATACAAGTGTTCCATACTCATCAAAAGCTCTGTTTCTTGGCAATATCACAGCGTTGTCAGATTTCAAAAAGGCTTCACGGCGAAAGCAGCACATTTGATTGTTTGAGGGTAGCACCTCACATATTTTTCCCATAGCCATGAATCGATTAGCCATCACAGCACACACATAACACATTTCACAGCGAAAACAAATCAATTACCTGTTGAAGAACTTCTGCTGAGGTCATCCTAAGTGTCCAATGAAGACAATCCATGGTTCTTTTGTTAGAAAAAGTAATGTATTTTATCCATAAATCCTCCATTTGGTTCGCGCGTTATAATCAGAAACGACAGCCTCCACTACTCCATTGAAACGTGACGCAAACTCGTTCATCTTATACCTATAAACTTGTCCAAGAACAATCAAACATAGTTTTAAATGTATCCTTAGGAACACTTTTACGTATATTTACTATTGTAAATCAACCGGAATATAAACGGATCGATAAAGACGGTAAAAAAGACACAGCGTGCCTTGTCGGGCGCGCGCACTGGGTACTGTTTACATAAAAAGGTCACTTCCTGGTTTGCTCTTATTCTCTGGTCTAATTCATCCAAAATGAAAATTTACACTGTCTCGAGACTGTTGACATCTAAAGGAAGCGATGGGTACTGCATTCATATGCCCTTATATGGTCATTTTCATGAGGGAGGGGTTCCCAAATGAGCAATGTGTCAAAATCACTTTTTCCAGGACAGAAATTCCTCAGGGTTTCGCCTGCTATATGCGTTCTGTTTTACTCAGTTTTGGAAAAGTCAGTGTTTCCTATCCAATGGTACCAAATATGTGCATATCCTATTTTCTGGGCCTGAATGGGAGGCATTTTACTTTGGGCACGCCAGGCTCTCCAAAACCGACCCCTCAGCTGCCACTCCCTAACAAGTTAAACTATTTTAAAGGCAATGCTACCAAATAATAAGTGAGTGTATGTAAACGTCTGACCCACTGGGAATGTGATGATAGAAATAAAAGCTGAAATAAATAATTCTCTCTCCTACTATTCTGACATTTCACATTCTTAAAATAAAGTGGTGATCCTAACTGACCTAAAACAGGGAATATTTACTAGGATCAATTGTCAGGAATTGTGAAAAACTTAAGTCTTTGGCTAAGATGTATGTAAACTTCCGACTTCAACTGTAAGACACATGGAAATTAATTTGCTTAGGCATTAATCATGCAAACACATTTATTTTCGTGGCACGGCGTCAGGGAGATTCGAACCTATGATCTTCTGTTCTCTGTCCATGGAATTAGACCACTGTGCCACAAAGATGGAGCTAGCTGTTCATTTTTGTCTATTTAAACAAACCCACTTCAAAGGAAAACCGCACTCATTAAGATCAGGTGTGGCCAATTTGTGGGCACGGCCAACACACCAGACCACACTTAACAAGATAGAGGATAGAGAGTTTTGTTGACGCTGAGAATGGAATTTATGTTATTAAATAACAATCTTTCAACATTATGTTTTATAGTAAGTACTGAAATTCCCACAGAATAACGTTTTTTTTTACATTCTCTGTACAATTTGAGAACATTACTTTAAATAGAACCATGCGGAAACCTGTATCAAACGTTATGCTGAAGTATTGAAATTCCCACCTAAGAAACATATGGTTCTGTGGTTAACGTTATGTGCTAGCTGGCTGGGTATCCTGGACCATTCCCAGAAGGTTGTGGAAAGGTTGTATGCAAAATAACCATAGGACAACTACACTCTCACCAAGCTCTAAGAAACATATGGTTCTCAGAACATTATGTGCTAGCTGGGTAATATCTCTCACTTTTTTCTCTCTCTTCAGCACTTTGTGGTTCTCTACAGTGTGGTGCGCAGAATCACAACGCCCAAGACCAAGCAGCATTAAGCCCCTCCTCTTACTCTCATTCAGACTCCTCACATCGACAACGAGCTCTAGCCAATAACAAAATGGGGGCGGACCATCAGCTCTTTTGTTCCTCTTTGGAAATGAAACGTGTTGAATCATCTCTCTCTGCCAAGTTTAGCCATCTACTCAGTTCCTTCAATGGCTGTCAAGCCAGAATGCACTCTGGTCTTCCTGTCCCCCTGAAATCAGATGTCAAACATTACCTCGTACGCCCAATCCAACATCAACTCCTAGTCCCTAACCCCTATTTTACCCTATGATCTGAGAGAATGTGATAGGTGTAAGAAATATGGTAATAGCGTTACCTTGTGCTCAGATAGGCTAGGTGACATCTTCACCAGTTTGCTTACACCTATCCAGTCCTCTCCATAAGGAGTAGGTACTAGGGGGTTGATGTGGGATTGGGCATTTCTATACCCACAGCTCACTCCTCAGTGCCCTATAGTGGGAATTTTGCCAAGCTACAATGGGTCGTCTTCTTGGGCAGCTATGGAGTAGCATGAGTGTGCAAGAGTAGCATTGAGACTTGGTAATATTGTTTGGATGAATGGTTGATATATTTGGTCACCCTGACTAGATTTATTTTACTGTATGATATATATATTTTCTCTAACCCCAAATAGTTTTTTTTTTTTTTTTTGTCTAAATTAAATGTTGAATCGTGTCTAGATGACATGGCCGATGGCCTTGTTGACTGAACTAATTAAATAGTGCCTTCAGAAAGTATTCATACCCCTTGACTTATTCCACATTTTGTTGTGTTACAGCCTGCATTCAAAATGGATTCAATAGTTTCTTTCTCACCATCTACACACAATACTCCATAATGATGAAGTGAAAACATGTTTTTACATTTTGTAGCAATTTTTTTTACATTTTGTAAGCAACTCCAGTGTATATTTGGCCTTGTGACTCCGTGTCTGTTGGAAAGCAGACTGAACCAGGTTTTCCTCTAGGATTTTGCCTGTGTCTAGTTTTATTCTGTTTATTTTCATCCCAAAAAACTCCCTAGTCCTTGCAGATGACAAGCATACCCATAACATGATGCAGCCACCACCATACTTGAAAATATGAAGAGTGGTACTCAGTGGTGTGTTGGATTTGCCCCAAACTTTGTATTCAGGACATAAAGTTAATTTCTTTCTCACATTTTTTTGCAGTATTACTTTAGTGCCTTGTTGCAAACAGGATACATGTTTTGGAATTTTTTTATTCTGTACATGCTTCCTTTTTTTCACTCTGTCATTTAGATTAGTATTGTTGTGTAACTACAATGTTGTTGAACCATGCTCAGTTTTCTCCTATCACAGCCATTCAACTCTGTAACTGTTTTAAAGTCACCATTGGCCTCATGGTGAAATCCCTGAGCCATTTCCTTCCTCTCTGGCAACTGAGTTAGGAAGGACGCATGTATCTTTGTAGTGACAGGGTGTATTGATATACCACCATCCAAAGTGTAGTTAATAATTTCACCATGCTCAAAGGCAATGTCTGCTTTTTTATTTTTACTCCTAGGTACCCTTCTTTGCAAGGTCTTGGAAAGCCTCCCTGGCCTTTGTGGTTGAAATTCACTGCTCGACTGAGGGACCTTAAATGTTAACCACTATTATTGCACACAGAGTGAATCCATGCAACTTATGTGACTTGTTAATAAGCACATTTTTACTCCTGAACTTATTTAGACTTGCCATAACAAAGAGGTTGAATACTTACTGACTCAAGACATTTCAGCTTTTCGTTTGTAATTAATTTGTAAAAATATCTAGAAACATAATTCCACTTTGACATTATGGGGTATTGTGTGTAGGCCAGTGACACAAAATCTCAATTAATTAAATGTTTTATTCAGGCTGTAACACAACAATGTGGAAAAAGTCAAGGGTGTGAATACTTTCTGAAGGCCCTGTATGTATGAATAAGAACATGCATTTAGAATGATAAATTGTCCCCCATGCTACACATTGCCATCACTAGAGTAAGTACGGTTATAGAAAATATTTTTTTCGGTTTCACCACCTTTCTGAACTAGTTTCCTAGTGTTACTATGTGACTTACTTAGTTTTGATTACAAATGCCCTTTTAAAATGTGAAAACATTAGACCCTCCCCTCCCACAAATATGTTAATCAGAGATGTATGCAGTGTTGCAATAAGGTCACGGTCTCCCAACACGATTCTATCTGGACATGTCTATTGCAGCACGGTGAGCTCCACATCGATGTGCAGACTACGCACGTTGAAATCCCCCCTTTCTCTCATCATCATCTAAAGTCTTAAAAGGCAAGAAGTTGGTAGATCAAATTGAACCTTTTGGAGGGAGTCTGGTAATGTCAATGTGTTGTCCCTTGTCTTCGTCTATATCCCTTACGGTCTTTGATCTTTAGTTAAGCGAGGAGGGGAGAGGAGACAACGCTTGTGTGCTGTAGTTGACATGCAGTATCACATGTAAGAATCCCATGTCGCTCCCGCAGTCAGTGAGAGCAAATGGACTGGCGAGATTCACCTATCGACACAAGGTAAAAAACTGTGTGGTACATATATTTACATTTTTATTTATTGAAGCAGACTATGCTAAACTGCACTGACTTGAACTCTCAAGACTCTCTTTTTGTCCCAACATCTACATTTACCTTTCTGTCTCGACTGTTTTACCTGGTCCACATAAACTTGATTCTTGCAATGGAAATGACATAAGAATAAATTAATTTGTTGAAATAAGTCAGACTTAGGTTTCTTTTTTTAAATGTACATGTTTTATTTTAAGGGAAAACATGATACAATAACACTGGTTGAATGGAATTATTTAAAAAAATGTAAGTACCTGTCATTCCCAAGTGTCCGTATTTAGAAAGCGGTCAGATTGAAACTAAGCGCCCAGATTTCTTACAAATGACATTTCTCCCTGAATCTTTTCCCCCTAATAAACAATAAAATAAATGACAGTGCAATTTGTAAGAAACACCTGTGGCCCTTCATATTCACTACAACCTCCCTCGTTCTCCTCTAGCCACTCAGGTCTCAACCAGGCCTCTCATCAGAACACTTCTCTGTGATGAAGATCAATATTTTTGGCACATTCTTAAAGCATTAAACTATCAAAGGAAATGCATAGAATAATACTTCTTCCACAAAATGTTTTCACATTTTCATCCTGAACTGTGGATGGACTTTTGTATTCAATGCTGGTCAAAAAGAACAGTGAAATCTTCCTCATATTTAAACTTAAAACGACTGACTGCTACTCTAACTTTGTTTTTTTGTTGGTGAATTTGCTGTGAGTAGTTTCACCTCACAAAGCCAATCAGGTTGTTGGTGTTTTTTGTCTGTGGTGGAGAGGACAGACTGGGAGAGAGCTGGGCCGAGGTGGAGGAAAAGTACACACGTCTTTGTGGACAGTACCACGGGAGAAATCAGGGCACCTCATCATTTGTACCAAACAATTAACAGACACATACACAGGAAAAGGGACACGACTGGATTGCAAACAGTGTTCTCAGAAACAGCAGCAATTCAAAACAAATGTATAGTAATAATGACAATGTTTGAATGTAAAATCAAAAGCTAGGTTATCCAGGGCACTGGCACTAGTGGTAGCTGGGGACTGAAAGACCACAACTATGAACACTTCTACCTGCCCACATCTGTGGCCTGTTCCAGCACAAGCATGCTGTTCATCATAACGAAAGAGCTTGAATTTGATCGAAAAGTCACAGCAAAGAAAAACCTGGAGAGTTGCAGCACACAGGCACACACAACCAGGTGCATGCAAAGAGGATACACAACCATTTGTACTGTGTGGTGGTGTCTGCTTGAATGACTTCAGTTCTGCACATTGATAAAGGATACGATTATGTAGTTCTTTCTTCATTTGTTATAACAAAATGACTTCATAGCACATTCCAAAAATCATTCCAATGTCATGCATTCCTGAATACCATATGTGCATATGTTTTTATATTTGATTTTTATCTTCTTTTACACAGGGGCCCTTTGCTTTCTGTGAGCTGCCAACATATTGGTTATCAAGATAAGTCAAATCCATTTCTTTAACGAAATCATAAGGTTGATGCTCAACCCAATCAATCGATTTCAGCTACAGTACCAGTCAAAAGTTTAGACACCTACTCATTCAAAGGTTTTTCTTATTTTTTTTTTACTATTTTCTACATTGTAGAACAATACAGAAGACATCAAAACTATGAAATAACACATGGAATCATTCGTGTTTCTTGGCCCAAGCAAGTCTCTTCTTATTGGTGTCCTTTAGTATTGGTTTCTTTGCAGCAATTCGACCATGAAAGCCTGATTCACGCAGTCTCCTCTGAACAGTTGATGTTGAGATGTGTCTGTTACTTGAACTCTGTGAAGCATTTATTTGGGCTGCAATTTCTGACGCTGGTAACTCTAATGAACTTGTCCTCTGCAGCAGAGGTAACTCTGGGTCTTCCTTTCCTGTGGCAGTCCTCATGAGAGCCAGTTTCATCATAGTGCTTAATGGTTTTTACGACTGCATTTTAAGAAACTTTCAAAGTTCTTGAGATTTTCCAGATTGACTGACCATGTCAGTAATGATGGACTGTCGTTTCTCTTTGCTTATTTGAGCTGCTCTTGCCATAATATGGACTTGGTATTTTACCAAATAGGGCTATCTTCTGCATACCAACCCTACCTTGTCACTGAATGGCTCAAACACATTAAGGAAAGAAATTCCACAAATGTACTTTTAACAAGGCACACCTGTTAATTGAAATGCATTCCAGGTGACTACCTCATGAAGGTGGTTGAGAGACTGCCAATAGTGTGCAAAACTGTCAAGGCAAAGGGTGGCTACTTTAAAGAATCCAAAAATAAAATATGTTTCAACACTTTTTTGGTTACTACATGGTTCCATATCTGTTATTTCATAGTTTTGATGTCTTCACTATGATTTTACAATGTAGAAAAAATAAATAAAAAACCTGGAATGAGTAAGTGTG
The DNA here is from genome assembly GCA_030435695.1 of Brachymystax lenok tsinlingensis. Taxonomy (NCBI): domain Eukaryota; kingdom Metazoa; phylum Chordata; class Actinopteri; order Salmoniformes; family Salmonidae; genus Brachymystax; species Brachymystax lenok. Next base: position 13,262,019 of record CM059790.1, read on the forward strand.
TCCAAACCTTTGACTGGTACTGTACATCGGCTGTCATTAACCAGCTATCAGCTTGTATGCCTTCATTTCAGTGCAACAACAGATGCTATAAAAACAGAAAATGTGACAATACATTTTCGACCCAGGAACGCAAGCAATATTTCTTATGCGTATTTATCGGCAGCAAAAAATTAAATATAAAGTTGAAAGGTTTATGTATTCCTTAAAAATCTCTACACGAGTAATTCACATTTACAAGACACATCAATACTACGCTGACGTGGCTCTTCAAATAATGCAGGTCAGGCTGTGGTAATGTCTGTGTTCGCTATCGACCAGTGCAATAATATGAAGATCAATACACGTTGGTAAAACAAAACCAGCCCATTACATGCACTCTCTCACACCCACGGTCGTGACATGATGCAATCAATACTTCCCTTTAGTATTTTAGCCTTCACTCCTGGAATAAGAGGTAGAAACTAAAAAAGCCACTTCGCTTTTAAGAGGAATGCTCTTTAAAAAGACAGATCCAGGTCTCTCTATACTAGAGATGACCTTTGACATGGTTACTGTGTGAACGCTTTAGTCCTCTAACGTGTGCACGTTATCTAGTTTGTATAGGTCTAGACTAGATGCCTAAACATCAGTAGCTCAACCTTGTCTGGTGAGTGTTTGTTAGAGCGAACACTAATTCTAAACGTCCTGGTAGGCTACACGAGAGAACAATCCCAAAAATCACACCTTCTTTTTTTCTTCAAATGTAATGTTAATATAAGACAAATGTCACCTGAAATAACATTCACAGTGATATAATAAAAAACATGGAACACGATGAAAACAAAAAATGTAAATAAAAATGATCAATTGTTTTTTCATCCTTTTGCGCGAGACCCCTAGAGTCACTTAGACCTAAGTCTGAAACAATCTAGGTCGTGCCAGAAGGTGGAGCTAGAGAGGCCTTTTATAGATGCTTCTCCTTGGTGATCCCGTTCTGCACGTGCTTCCTGTGAGAAGAAAGGAGAGGAGAGAAGAAGAAAAAGGACCAACCGTCAGCCAGTGGAAAGGTGATCGGCTATTTATACGCATGGTAAAACCAAAAGGATATCACTGGTGTTCAAGGGCGCCAGATAAGGGCTGGGTCAGGCTGTAACCGCATAATCACACCTCAATAAGTACAGCGCTTTGATCCTGTCTATCTGTATGTTACACAGGACAAGGCTACTCGCTGCAGCTCTGAGGTCATACTGGGTGGTCTGACAGAGCACAGGTTACAAGAGGACTGGGAACAGATCCACGTGTCTCACGCTATAGCAGAGGCACTTCCTCAAGGGGAGAGCTCATTGGCGCATGGTGTGATATAAGATTTAACATGGGTGTGGTGGACGGCAATCTTCACAACCAGATAGCAATAAGGATGCCACCACCCCATCCTCCAATCGGCTTAGAGGAATATTTAGTAGAATCCCAAGAAGAAGAAAGGACAGCTACACCCAAGGATGTACCAGAACAACAATGTTCATCTTTGCATGGGGCTCGTTCATTACAAAAGCGGACACTTTTTTCGACTGTAGTCTGCCATATTGATCACGCAAACTGTAGCTGGTTATTTCAGATCTGCATGCACTGAAGGGTGTAGGGGTTGTTTGGAAAGGGTTTGTTTTAGGCATGAGGTTTACAGCGTGATGAATGGTTGTCTACATTTCGAAAAGGGTTCTTCGGCTGTCCGCATAAGAGAACCCTTTGAAGAACCCTTTTTGGTTCCAGGTAAAACCCATTTGGAACCCTTTTTACAGGTCGAGCTAGTCCAACAACCCGTACTTCCTTCCCCTAGCCTAGCCTCTTTCCCTTATTTGTTGCAGAATCCAGATATGAAGGGACCGAGGCGAGGGGAAGAGATTTTTTTTTGTTGGACCGGGCTGTAGTAAAGAGCGGGATTAAGCAGTTGTTGTGAGGGCTGGCTCAGCAGCGGATTTTTGGCTTGGTGTGGTTTGCTTTAGTAAATCAGTAGGGATTAGGCATTGTGGTTTGGGACGGCTATGGACACACATGGGGTTCAATGAATTGTGAGCTGAGATACCCCAGCATGAGTCACTTCATTTACTGAGTCATCTGAGGCCAAGGGGCCATTCTCTCTTAATGTTTGCCTGACAAAAACCTTCTCTCAGGATGTTTTTTTAATGATCGTTTCCTGGAGATGAAGTTTCTGTATAGTGTATGATTGTGACATTACTTCAGTACAGTAAAACATTCATGGCAATGTATACTATAATACATACAATTTGGTGATTCATATACACTGGTTAAATGCAACGTGGTGAAGTAGTGTGTGTAACTTTGTGTTTCCTCACCCTTCAGCAGAGTTGTTGAGATGTCCTGCATCTTCACTCTGCGGCCGCTGCTGGGCCTTGAGCACGGCTGCAGCCCTCTGAGCTCCCTCCTCACCCTCGTACTCCCTCAGGTCTTTCACATCCTTCATCTGCCCCGTCAGGACCTTTCGCTACAAACGCCACTATGAACTGTGGGCAGAGAGAGGGGTCAGGGGTTAAAGAAGGGAGAGAGGTCTGATGTCACATAGTCAGTACAGTTTTGTTCTAATGCTTGTATCAACACCTGACAGAGGCTAATAGGAACAAAGAAGACCAGGCAATAGTCATAGAACTGTCATGCCGTGTTATTCACCTCTTGGGAACATAGATCTGTGAGCGAATACCCTCTCTGAATTAGATTAGTCTTGTTTTACCAAGCATCTGACAAATGAGCTACAGTACAGTGTGTGATCTGTGACCTGCTGCAGACAAAGGTCCAATACTTGCCAAAAACCAGTAGATATTCATGCAGAGGAGTGTCAAGAGGAGGCTGTTGAAGAAGAAATAGAAGGGTATGTTTGGGACGGACTGGAGGCTGGACACACAGGTGGCGTACAGAACCTTCAGAGGGAACCAGTAGAGACGGAACCAAAACCTGCACAGAGAGGAGCTGTATTACTCTGATGCTTTAGGGGACAAAGACTAGCATTGTCCTGGGCTTCAAACACCCTTGTGACCTCTCAGGACAGGTGTGGGGGTGTGTGTGTTTGTGTGTGTGCGTCCCACATGAAAAAATACTATAGTCTACTATGGTATACAGTATATTCGGAAAGTATTCAGACCCCTTGACTTTTTCCACATTTTGTTACATTACAGCCTTATTCTAAAATGTTTTTTTCCCCCCGTCATCAATCTACACACAATACCCCATAATGACAAAGAAAAAACTGGTTTAGATTTTTTTTTTAAATGTATACTGAAATATCACATTTACATAAGCATTCAGACCCTTTACTCAGTACTTTGTTAAAGCACCTTTGGCAGCGATTCCAGCCTTGAGTCTTCTTGGTTATGATGCTACAAGCTTGGCACATCTGTATTTGGGGAGTTTTTCCCATTCTTCTCTGCAGAACCTCTCAAGCTCAGTCAGGTTGGATGGGGAGCGTCGCTACAGAGCTACAGTTGAAGTTTACATACACTTAGGTCGGAGTCATTAAAACTTGTTTTTCAACCACTCCACAAATTTCTTGTTAACAAACTATAGTTTTGGCAAGTCGGTTAGTAATTTTTCCAACAATTGTTTACAGACAGATTATTTCACTTATAATTCACAATTCGAGTTGGTCAGAAGTTTACATTGACTAAGTTGACTGTGCCTTTAAACAGCTTGGAAAATTGTCATGGCTTTAGAAGCTTCTGATAGGCTAATTGACATCATTTTAGTCAATTGGAGGTGTACCTGTGGATGTATTTCAAGGCCTACCTTCAAACTCAGTGCCTCTTTGCTTGACATCAGGGGAAAATAAAAAGAAATCAGCCAAGACCTCAGAAAAACAATTGTAGACCTCCACAAGTCTGGTTCATCCTTGGGAGCAATTTCCAAACGCCTGAAGGTACCACGGTCATCTGTACAAACAATAGTATACAAGTATAAACACCATGTGACCACGCAGCCTTCATACCGCTCAGGAAGGAGATGCGTTCTGTCTCCTAGAGATTAATGTACTTTGGTTCCGAAAAGTGGAAATCAATCCCAGAACAACAGCAAAGGACCTTGTGAAGATGCTCGAGGAAACAAGTACAAAAATATCTATATCCACAGTAAAACAAGTCCTATATCGACATAACCTGAAAGGCCGCTCAGCAAGGAAGAAGCCACTGCTCCAAAACAGCCATGAAAAAGCCAGACTACGGTTTGCAACTGCACATGGGACAAAGATGGTACTTTTTGGAGAAATGTCCTCTGGTCTGATGAAACAAAAATAGAACTGTTTGGCCATAATGACCATCATTATGTTTGGAGAAAAAAGGGGGAGGCTTGCAAGCCGAAGAACACCATCCCAAACGTGAAGCATGGTGGTGGCAGCATCATGTTGTGGGGGGTGCTTTGCTGCAGGAGGGACTGGTGCACTTCACAATATAAATGGCATCATGAGGGAGGAAAATTATGTGGATATGTTGAAGTAACATCTCAAGACATCAGTCAGGAAGTTAAAGCTCGGTCGCAAATGGGTCTTCCATATGGACAATGACCCCAAGCATACTTCCAAAGTTGTGGCAAAATGGCTTAAGGACAACAAAGTCAAGGTATTGGAGTGGCCATCCCAAAACCCTGACCTCAATCCCATAGAGAATTTGTGGGCAGAACTGAAAAAGCGTGTGTGAGCAAGGAGGCCTACAAACCTGACTCAGTTACTCTAGCTCTGTCAGGAGGAATGGGCCTAAATTCACCCAACTTATTGTGGGAAGCTTGTGGAAGGCTACCTGAAACATTTGACCCAAGTTAAACAATTTAAAGGCAATGCTACTCAATACTAATTGAGTGTATGTAAACTTCTGACCCACTGGGAATGTGATGAAAGAAATAAAATATAAATAATTCTCTCTATTGTTATTCTGACATTTCACATTCTTAAGATAAAGTGGTGATCCTAACTGACATAAGACAGGGCATTTTTACTTTGATTAAATTTCAGGAATTGTGAAAAACTGAGTTTAAATGTCTTTGGCTAATGTGTATGTAAACTTCCGACTTCAACTGTATTTTCAGGTCTCTCCAGAGATGTTCAATCGGGTTCAAGCCCAGGCTCTGGCTGGGCCACTCAAGGACATTCAGAGACTTGTCCCCGAAACCACTCCTGCATTGTCTTGGCTATGTGCTTAGGGTCATTGTCCTGTTGGAAGGTGAACCTTTTCCCCAGTCTGAGCGCTCTGGAGCAGGTTTTCATCAAGGATTCTCTCCCGACTTTGCTACGTTCATCTTTCCCTCAATCCTGACTAGTCTCCCAGTCCCTGCCGCTGAAAAGCATCCCCACAGTATGATCCTGCCACCACCATGCTTCCCCGTAGGGATGGTGCCAGGTTTTCACCAGACATGACGCTTGGCATTCAGGCCTAAAAGTTCAATCTTTGTTTCATTAGACAAGAGAATCTTGTTTCTCATGGTCTGAGAGTCTTTAGGTGCCTTTTGGCAAACTCCAATCGGGCTGTCATGTGCCTTTTACTGAGGAGTGTCTTCAGTCTGGCCCCTCTACCATAAAGGCCTGATTGGTGGAGTGCTGCAGAGATGGTTGTCCTTCTGGAAGGTCCCATCTCCACAGAGGAACTCTGGAGCTCTATTGGGTTCTTGATCACCTCCCTGACAAAGGCCCTCATCCCATGATTGCTCAGGTTTGCCAGGCTGGCCAGCTCTAGGATAAGTCTTGGTGGTTCCAAACTTCTTTCATTTAAGAATGATGGAGGCCACTGTGTTCTTGGGGACCTTCAATGCTGCAGAAAAGTTTTGGTACCCTTCCCCAGATCTGTGCCTCGACACAATCCTGTCTCGGAGCTCTACGGATAATTCCTTCGACCTTATGACTTGGTTTTTATTCTGACATGCACTGTCAACTGTGGGACTTTATATAGACAGATGTGTGCCTTTCCAAATCATGTCCAATCAATTGAATTTACTACAGCTGGACTCCAATCAAGTTGTAGAAACATATTAAGGATGATCAAAGGAAACAGGATGCACTCGAGCTCAATTTCGAGTCTTATAGCAAAGGGTCTGAATATTTATTTTTAAATTTGCAAACATTTCTACAAACCTGTGTTCCCTTTGTCATTACGTGGTATTGTGTGTAGATTGATGAGGAAAAACATTAATTTAATACATTTTATAATACGGCTGTAATGTAACAAAATGTTGAAAAAGTCAAGGGGTCTGAATACTTTCCCGAATGCACTGTAAATACTATAGTATTCACTGTAGTGTTTTTGCGGAATGTATTTACTGTAGTATTTACTGTAGTATACTGTACAATTTAAAGTGAACTTTATAGTATAATACTGTAGTAAAATAAATCTGTAGTATATACTGTGGCACAAATTGCAATATGGGGGAGAGGAATGGGCAAGGTATATGAAAATGAAATACTGTAGTATTTACTATATTTAAAAAAGGGTTGTGCTTTTGCAGACTGTAGTGTTTTTGAGGAAATTACTGTAGTATAATTTTTTTTTTTGTGGATAATTCTGTAGAATTTACTACAAGTACTACACATAATCTAGGGATACTACCATGCGTAGTGTAGTATTCTACAGTTTACTATAGAATTATATTGTAAGTACTGTAGTATTCTATAGTAAACTGTAGTATTTTTTCATGCATACGTGTGTGCTTGTCTGTGTGCGTCTTCTCTCTCCTCACCAGGTGATGCTGAAGCTGACAGAGCCCATGTTGGACAAGATGTCGTGGATGAGGTAGTAGTCCCCTCCCCGGGTCTTGAAGTAGACGTTGAGCTTGGTGAACTCCAGCTGAATGTCATTGATGTCGTGGAGGAACAGCACCAGTAACCCAATGTTGTGGAATCTGAAAGGAGAGAGCAGTGGGGAGCACAGCATCGGTACACAAACAATATTAGCCAAGAACACAGCTGTACTGTTAGCTAGACGATACAATGTGACAGCCAAGGGGTTAGTCTTAGTCAATGACAGGGATTGACTTTAAAACAAATACAGTTTGAAACAGAGGAATAGTCTAACAGTCATCAAATAACACACTGAAAACATGTTTCCAACATCAAATAACCTAGAGCCTTTTTACACTATGACTAATCACTGTTCTGATTACACAAATTGACATAACATCAAAATAAAACCTTGACCTACATCTATCATTTACAACTATTGCTACGTAGAAATTTGGCCAGTATTCAATACATTTTATTTAAGGCAGTAAGATTACACAGCATCACATTACGGCAGCGTTTCCCAAACTTGGGGCCACCAGGCAGGGTGTGGTTAGCTACCTGAAAGCGTAGGAGAACGTGATGAGGGCCAGAGTGACAACGTGGTGCACCACCATGACGGTAGAATCCTTCCTCCAGTCATCCATGTAGACCGTGGCATAGATGGAGTGTCCGTAGAAACTGCCCTGGATCAGGTAGGCGATGGCGATGTCCGTGGGCACCTTCATGCCACTCTTCCAGTCTGGAAGGGGGAGAAGACAGAGAGCGAGAGAGGGCGAGACTGAGGGTTAGAGGAGAGGCCTGGATGAACTACATAGGAACCAACACACACATACTGTATACACACCAACATGTGCATGTTGGCACAGACACACACACACACACACACACACACACACACACACACACACACACACACACACTGACATGAATATGCACACTGGCACAGGCAAAAACATGCTCGCTCACACACATATGCACACACACAAACAGACAAACACAATTACCACACTGGCAAACATGTACACATACATATGCACACACCCATTGACACACACACACACACACACAAGCATCAAGGCACATACACAATCATATTGTCACATCCAGGCGTGTTTTTGTTTTGTTTTTGGTGTAGGGTTTTTCTGTTCTAGGTGTTCTATTTCTATGTTGGGTAAATGGTTCCCAATTAGAGGCAGCTGAGTGTCGTTACCTCTAATTGGGAACCATATATATGTTTGTAGTTTTCAGAGGGGTTTGTGGGTTATTGTTTGTGTCATAGCTTTAGTTTATGTGCCATTGTTACGATCGTCGTTCGTGTATTTGTTATTTTCCCCAGTTACGTTGATTTAATAAATATGTATACTGGAAGCATCGCTGCGTCTTGGTCCGTCCCTCAACAAGATCGTGACACATAAGCAGGCACGTACACATTTGCACCTGAACACACACCCCCTAGCTACATCCCATTTGGTTAACGACAATATAAAATAGAGGGAGCCAAATCCTCCATGTAAGGTAATCAAACAAGATAAAACGTTATTGGCTTACAGTACCAGTCAATGGTTTGGGTACACCTACTCATTCAAGGGTTTTTATTTCTTTTTTACTATTTTCTACATTGTAGAATAATAGTGAAGATATCAAAACTATGAAATAACACATACGGAATCATGTAGTTACCAAAAAAGTGTTAAACAAATCTAAATATATTTTATATTTGAGATTCTTCAAAGTAGCTACCCTATGCCTTAATGACAGCTTTGCATACTATTGGCATTCTCTCAACCAGCTTCATGTAGTAGTCACCTGGAATGCATTTCAATTAACATGTTAATTTGTGAAAATGTCAAGAACTTTGAAAGTTTCTTCAAATGCAGTCGCAAAAACGATCAAGCGCTATGATGAAACTGGCACTCATGAGGACCGCCACAGGAAAGGAAGACCCAGAGTTACCTCTGCTGCAGAGGATAAGTTCATTAGAGTTAACTGCACCTCAGATTGTAGCCAAAATAAATGCTTCACAGAGTTCAAGTAACAGACAAATCTCAACATCAACTGTTCAGAGGAGACTGTGTAAATCAGGCCTTCGTGGTCGAATTGCACCAAAGAAACCACTACTAAAGGACACCAATAAGAAGAAGAGACTTGCTTGGGCCAAGAAACACAAGCAATGGACATTAGGCAGGTGGAAGTCTGTACTTTGGTCTGATGTGTCCAAATTTGAGATTTTTGGTTCCAACCGCCATGTCATTGTGAGACGTAGAGTAGGTGAACGGATGATCTCCGCATGTGTGGTTCCCTCTGTGAAGCATGGAGGAGGAGGTGTGATGGTGCTTTGCTGGTGACACTGATTTATTCAAGGCACATTTAACCAGCATGGCTACCACAGAATTCAGCAGCGATACACCATCCCATCTGGTTTGTGCTTAGTGGGACTATAACTTGTTTTTCAACAGGACAATGACCCAACACACCTCCAGGCTGTGTAAGGGCTATTTGACCAAGAAGGAGAGTGATGGAGTGCTGCATCAGATGACTTGGCCTCCACAATCACCTGACCTCAACCCAATTGAGATGGTTTGGGATGAGTTGGACCGCAGAGAAGGAAAAGCAGCCAACAAGTGCTCAGCATATGTGGGAACTCCTTCAAGACTGTTGGAAAAGCATTCCAGGTGAAGCTGGTTGAGGGAATGCCAAGCATGTGCAAAGCTGTCATCAAGGCAAAGAGTGGCTACTTTGAAGAATCTCAAATATAAAATATATTTTGATTTGTTTAACACTTTGTTTGGTTACAACATGATTTCATATGTGTGATTTCATTGTTTTGATGTCTTCATTATTATTCTACAATGTAGAAAATAGTAAAAACAAAGAAAAACCCTTGAATGAGAAGGTGTGTCCAAACCTTTGACTGGTGCTGTACATACAGTCTAACTGGCTAGAAGGTTTGTTTCTGGTTCTGCAGGGAGCAGCTGTTCTGTTTGGTTATACTAGGTGACCTCGAGAGGAATACCTGAGGTGGGAGCAGCAGGAGTGTCAGGTTTTCCAGGCATGTGAGGACCAGGGGCCATTATCATCATCGCTCCCTTAAGGCCTTAAGGGTATTGTAAACGGAAACTTTTTCTCTGAGCGTTTGGGGCAACTTCTGACACCATGAGATGAGGTTACAGGCCGTAATGTTTATTGATCGGACGTTCCATCATTAAACATTGAAAACATGGTGGCAACAGATATTAGAGTGCTACAGGAATAGGAGCCTCTCTCTCTCTCCCCCGTCCCCTCTCTCTCTTTCTACAAGAGCTAAAGCCTCGCTCTCTCAGAGAACTAAGAGCAGAGCCACATTAGCCTGAGCAGGTTGAATGACCACTCTCAATGTGCGTGACTGCTATTAGAAAAGTGCAGGGCCTTTTAAAGAACAACTGATCGCCTCAATCGAGGAAATGGAGATTGAAACGAACCAAAGCACCAACTGACACCTGAAAGTCTGATGGAATCGGAAGGAAGGAATGCCATAAATTATAGATAAAAGAAAAAAGGGGATTGTTTAGGGCAATGGTCAGAGAGTAGACACGCCATGTGGTCAGTTCAGACACAAAATGCAAATATAAAACACAAATGTGGCTTCTATTTGAAAACTTGTAAAAGAAGCATCTGGAGGGTTCTATGGGACAATGCTTTGAAGGTTGCAATGCTTTGGTTACAGTTCGGCATTAGTTATTGAGTTTACTATCGTTGTTTAACTGGAGTTATTAGTAGAAAAGAGGAAGTAACTTGGAAGAGTGGAGACCTTCTCTTCTTAAGGTTTAAATGCTTTAGTTACAGATGCTTTTGTTCTTAGGTTATTATATCTGAATAACTGCAGTTATTAGTAGAAAAATAGCATGTTAAAGGTCACTTTGAAGAAAGCATACCTCTGCTTTTGTTGTCATAACTGTTGCTATTAGTAGAAAAATAGACTACTGACTATTTTAGGTCTACCTAACAATAAATCAAGTGCACAGCTTCTTTTTATGAACCTTGTTTCATGTACTACGTCTTACCATAGAATACGGAGGGCGGGTCGTGGAAGAAGGTGTAGTTGGTGAAGAAGAGCAGGTAGGTGCTGTAGGACCAGGACATGGTGTAGAAGACCAGCTTCCACGCACTCTCTGGCATCTTGGTAGTATCTTTGGTCTGGAGACAACACCATTGTGCAAACGGCTGCAACACACAATCACAGGACACTTGGCTATTGTTCAAATGTGTGAGTGGGGACACTCCGGCTTTCAGATAGTTTTCGAAACTCAATAGAATGTTATATATGTATTGGTGTTATACATTATGTGTGCACATTGATAAAGTAATGGGGCTGTTTCGCTGCCGTGAATCACATGGTGGGTGCAAACACATTATTTGGCGTGTCTTCTTGTGCAAATCACCCCATGTCTATTTATGGCTTGTTACGCAAAACAGAAAATACAGGAAGTCGGCGAGATTCTTCCTGAAGTGCTGTGTGTTTGTGTGTGTCTGTCTGTCTGTGAACTGGTAACCTCTTCTTCAGAGAAAAGGCCCATTCCCAGAGAGCCACGCCATAGCTTAACAGTAACCCCTCTCTCCCCCCTTCCTCCCTGTGTCCTGATAAACCAGACCTTCCACAGGGCCAGAGGAATCCTAGCCGCTGGGGCCAGATGAGAAACCAAACCCCTGCTCCTTATCTTTCCCCATGACAGAGGAGCTGTGCCTCTCTAGGCGACCAGCCGGCCCATGCCGAGCACACCTCCGGCTCCAGTGTAACCCAAGATAAACAAGTGAAAGGTGTCCATTTGCTGATACATCTCAATCACTTGTCACTAGTTAGCAGCAGGCCCAGGAACAGGCCTTGGTCCTCCATCATGCCAGTGTGCTTAGTGCAGCAAGGAGGGACTAGTTCTCTTTCTATCTTTCTCCATTCCCTCTATTTCCGATGTCCCAGATTTGCAGGGACAGTGACGAGCTGGAAAGAGAAAGAAAGAGAGACAGAGAGAGAACGAAAGAAGAAGACCGAGAGAGGTCCTATGTGATCACGCTGCCAGAGCGACACACTGCGTCACGTGACCTATATCCTCGCCCCTGAGAGGCCCGCGCAGCATGTGTTTAGTGAGTCATGTATGCCGCAGACAGCAGGATATCCACCGCGTGCCTCACACCTCCACGTCCCCCCCTCCTCCTCCACACACCCCATGCCTGCAACATTTATTTAAAGAGGCCCGCTGTCAGTGCAGTCACCCCCAAACCCACCAGTCGTCTACTCCACTGCGAGCCTGTCTGCTCCGAGGCTAGTGTGACTGCCACACAATCAGGCCTTATCATCACCCCATACCACACAGACCAGAGCGAGCCAGGTGCTATTAACACACAGCATGGCTGGTGCATAGTCGAGCACATACACTATATACAAAAGTATGTGGATTCGGCTATTTCAGCCACACCCATTGCTGACAGGTGTATAAAATCGAGCACACAGCCATGCAATCTCCATAGACAAATATTGGCAGTGGCAACGTCAGAGGATGCCACCTTTCCAACAGGTCAGTTCGTCAATATTCTGCCCTGCTAGAACTGCCCCAGTCAATTGTAAGTGCTGTTATTGTGAAGTGGAAACGTCAAGGAACAACAACGGTGTTGTTGTTCAATGTTCATGAATTCACCGGCTCGCTCTGTGTGTATGTGTGTGGCCGCTGATCACCACTCAGCTCGTTATCAGCGCCATCTGCCACTCATTTTCTGTGTCTATTTATTCTCATTGTCTTGTGTTTGTCGGGTTGTTTCCTGTGTGCTAGTTCGTTGCCCTGCCTGAGTCCTGTGTCTCCGATGGTTTCTGTTTGGACTCTACGATCGCTCTGCTATCTCTCCTGTGGAGGATTCGACGCCGGGTACTTCCTGGTTTTACGGACTTGGGATTTCCCCTCGCTACACTCACCTTCACGGAGGATCTATTTTACCCATTCAGTCCCTACGCTGCTAAGACTCAGACTGTTCATTATATTACTTCCTCACCTGACCCTGCTACACTACTCTCCTTGTTTGCTTCAATAAATGTTAAACTTCACTCGCGATTGAATCCTCTGTTATTCTAATGTAACAGGCTCAGCTGCAAAGTGGTAGGCCACACAAGCTCACAGAATGTCTGTCTCCTCGGTTGCAACACTCACTGCAGAGTTCCAAACTGCCTTTGGAAGCAACGTCAGCACAAGAACTGTTCGCCGGGAGCTTCATGAAATGGGCTTCCATGTCCGAGCAGCCGCACACAAGCCGAAGATTATCATGTGCAAAGTCCAAGCGTCAGCCCCAATGGTGTTATGCTCGCCGCCAGTGGAAACACGTTCTCTACAGTCATAAATCACACTTCACCATCTGGCAGTCCGACAGACAAATCTGGGTTTGGCGGATGCCAGGAGAACGCTAGGAATAATGATTTTGGCTAGGCCCCTTAGTTCCAGTGAAGGGAAATCTTAACGCTGTAGCATACAATGATATTCTGAACGAAATACACAGAAAAAGGAAAAACATATAAAAATAAATAAATCCACTGTACATGTTTGAGTATAGGGTTTTATTCTTTCTGGATTTCATCAGAATGACGATCGCAAAGAAAGGGACCAGCAACAACTCTACAATTCCACCTATTGAATCCTGCAAGATACTGTTCTTAATTATACAACTTCCTTTTTTGGTAGTTGTGGCAACAGTTTGGGAAAGGCCCATTCCTGTTTCAGAATGACAACGCCCCCCGTGCACTAAGCGAGGTCCATTCAGAAATTGTTTGTCAACATCGGTGTGGAAGAACTTCAGTCCTGACCTCAACTCCATCGAACACCTTTGGGATGAATTGGAATGGCGACTGCAGGCCTAATCGCCCAACATCAGTACCCAACCTCAATAATGCTTGTGGCTGAATGTATGCAAGTCCCCGCAGCAATGTTCCAACATCTAGTGGAAAGCCTTCCCAGAAGAGTGGAGGGTTTTATAGCAGCAAAGGGGGGACCAACTCCATATAAATGCCCATGATTTTGGAATGAGATGTTCGAAGAGCAGGTGTCCACATACTTTTGGTCATGTAGTGTATTCCATTACAAAGGACACACTTAAACACAAAAGGGTAAGTGTAACTATTAAGCCTACATACCCATTAAACCCACTTCCATCTTTGGATTTAACTAATTCATCTGGTTGTTATATCCATAACAGTTTTGATTCTATTATTGTTATTGACAGTTCTGTGTAAGTTCCCACTAGTTGCCAATTTCAAATCTGCAAAAAAACATTTAATTTTTAGTACCTTCTCAGATAAGTAATTATACTTTCTGTAAAATTAAGAGATGAATGTGCTGATATTTGCACATGATAGCTTACTTTGTGGGCATTAATTACTATTTCTTACCCATGGAGAATATGAGTTTTTCATTCTAGCAGACGTGCCTGGATGTCAGTCACACAGTAGCATCATAACTTGGTGATCTACAACAAGACAATAGAGTTCAGGCATTCACAGCTTACATTTCTAAATGCATTTAGTCTTATTCTATTGTTAAATGGACCTTGCATTGTTATACATACAGCTGAAGTCAGAAGTTTACATACACCTTAGCCAAATACATTTAAACTCAGTTTTTCAAAATTCCTGACATTTAATCCAAGTAAAAAGTCCGTCTTAGGTCAGTTAGGATCACCACTTTATTTGAAGAATGTGAAATGTCAGAATAATAGTAGAGATAATGATTTATTTCAGCTTTTATTTCTTTCATCAAATTCCCGGTGGGTCAGAAGTTTACATACCCTCAATTAGTATTTGGTAGCATTGCCTTTAAATTGTTTAACATGGGTCAAATGTTTCGTGTAGCCTTCCACAAGCTTCCCACAATAAATTGGGTGAACTTAAGGTCCATTCCTCCTGACAGCGCTAGAGTAACTGAGTCAGGTTTGTAGGCCTCCTTGCTCACACACGCTTTTTCAGTTCTGCCCACAAATTCTCTATGGGATTGAGGTCAGGGTTTTGGGATGGCCACTCCAATACCTTGACTTTGTTGTCCTTAAGCCATTTTGCTTTGTTGTCCTTAAGCCAACTTTGGAAGTATGCTTGGGGTCATTGTCCATTTGGAAGACCCATTTGCGACCGAGCTTTAACTTCCTGACTGATGTCTTGAGATGTTACTTCAACATATCCACGTAATTTTCCTCCCTCATGATGCCATCTATATTGTGAAGTGCACCAGTTCCTCCTGCAGCAAAGCACCCCCACAACATAATGCTGCCACCACCATGCTTCACGGTTGGAATGGTGTTCTTCGGCTTGCAAGCCTCCCCCTTTTTTCTCCAAACATAACTATGGTCATTATGGCCAAACAGTTCTATTTTTTTTCATCAGACCAGAGGACATTTCTCCAAAAAGTACCATCTTTGTCCCCATGTGCAGTTGCAAACCGTAGTCTGGCTTTGGAGCAGTGGCTTCTTCCTTGCTGAGCGGCTTTTCAGGTTATGTCGATATAGGACTCGTTTTACTGTGGATATAGATACTTTTGTACCTGTTTCCCCCAGCATCTTCACAAGGTCCTTTGCTGTTGTTCTGGGATTGATTTGCACTTTTCGCACCAAAGTACGTTCTTCTCTAAGAGACAGAACGCGTCTCCTTCCTGAGTGGTATGACGGCTGCGTTGTCCCATGGTGTTTATACTTGCGTACTATTGCTTGTACAGATGACCGTGGTACCTTCAGGCTTTGGGAAATTGCTCCCAAGGATGAACCAGACTTGTGGAGGTCTACAATTTTTTTTCTGAGGTCTTGGCTGATTTCTTTTGATTTTCCCATGATGTCAAGAAAAGAGGCACTGAGTTTGAAGGTAGGCCTTGAAAAACATCCACAGGTACACCTCCAATTGACTCAAATGATATCAATTAGCCTATCAGAAGCTTCTAAAGCCATGACATCATTAGCCTAGCACAGAAAACATTTGCTGAGGACATCTCAGAAGAATCCTACTGACATATTTCAGTCTCACCTTTCCACAGAGGTGTCACATTTGCCCAAATATTCTCCTTGTTATCTAGCCACTTAATGAACAAAGTAGACCTTGACTTGCTGTTGCGCGATAGGAAGTGTGTTGTCGAGTTAGCTAGCTAGTTAGCCATGTCAATCACGCACAAACTATAGCCGACCTTGTTGAGTATCTAGCTAACGTTGGCTAGATAGCTAGCTTGTTTTGCATTGGAGCTAATGTTAGCAAAATGGTTTACTTGTTGAACAAGCTTGCGTTAGTAGTAAAGGAAACACTTGTGTTTGGGAGTTGATTTTGTCGTTCTTTGAGGATACATTAATCAATAGCTAATTATACGTCCCTCGCTGTATTTATCGGCTGTTGGCCTACTCGGTCCAAGTTTCAAGCCATGTTTGTACAGAGGCAAAACAAATTTGACAGGACTGTGTTAAATGCTGCCATTTTGGTTGTAGAATGTTGACGAATTGATCACGATTCGCTTGAGAAATGATTTGTGATTCACATGCGGTAATACAGCATGTTCGGAATTTATTATTTAAGTCTTTTTTGAGTGGAACCAATTTAAGGACTTAAGTATTTTTTGTGGAATTGATTAAAACGTTTATTTTATAAAGGTTGTTGTAGTTTCGTAAAAAAATGTAAACGAAACAGAAATTAGAAACATGACTCAGAATCGGGTTGCCTGTGTAAACGCAGCCATACCTGATTTTGTAGCCCACATGGGGTTGTCCATGTCTGTCCCAAAAGGTTAACCTATCTAGGTACCAGCTAAGATGGCCATTTAGAGGATAAAGACAGGGGGAGGGGGTGGAGTATGAAATCATTTTTGCTATCTTTCTTTTTTTACATCCGTTATTAGACAGTGGCAACGTGGAACACTAATTAAACCCACACATTTACTAAAGGGACATGGTCTTTTGCCTGCTAATGCCTGCAATGCAGTGAAGAAAACGATATGACAACAATAACGTCTAATGTAACTGGCCCCTCTAACAGTACAACTGGCCCCAGCTTGGCCCCCCCAGTTGAAATGGTCTTGAACCGCCACTGCCTGTATATAGCCCTTACTTTTTAAAAACTTTTTTTGTTGTTGGTATTTTCTTAACTGCATCGTTGGTTAAGGGCTTGTAAGTAAGCATTTCACTGTAAGGTCTACATCTGTAGTATTCGGCACATGTGACAAATAACATTTGATTTGAAGTAGCTAGCAAGCTAGCCAACGTTAGCCAGTTAGCTTGGGTGCTTGACTGCCGTTGAGGTCAGAACGCTGGGATCAACCCTACTCCTCGGCCGGAGCGTCCAGTGACGGGCACTCTGAACGCCCCCGAAGACGAAACGCTCTGAATTTATGAACAGACAATCTGACAACGCTCTGAATTTACGAATTCCCAAAGCGAATAATAAAAAAAGTATAAAATTGCGCCGGAGAAAAAGGTTGACGTTTTACGTGTCCCAACCGATTGTGGGTTTTTTTCAAACAATTTCTTTCCTTTAACGAGTCTGAGCGAATTATATACTGCTTTCGCGGGTGATTTGCGTGAAGAGAAGGCGGAGAAAAAGGGTCCAGAGGGCGAGCTGCCTTCTGAGAATTCGTAGGCAATCTAATAAACCCCCCAGCAAACGTGCAATCTTTGGAGAATAAAATCGATGACCTACGCAGAAGATTAAACTACCAACAGGACATTCAAAACTGTAATATCTTATGCTTCACGGAGTCGTGGCTGAGCACGACACTATCAACGTACAGCTGGCTGGTTATATGCTGTACCTGCAGGATAGAACAGCAGCGTCTGGTAAGACAAGGGGCAGCGGACTATGTATTTTTGTAAATAACAGCTGGTGCATGATATCTAAGGAAGTCTTGCGCTATTGCTCGCCTGAGGTAGAGTATCTCATGATAAGCTGTAGACCACACTATCTATCTAGAGAGTTTATCTGTATTTTTCGTAGCTGTTTACATACCACCACAGACTGAGGCTGGCACTAAGACAGCATTGAATGAGCTGTATTCCGCCATAAGCAAACAAGAAAACGCTCACCCAGAGGCTGTGCTCCTAGTAGCTGGGGACTTTAATGCTGGGAAACTTAAATCCGTTTTACCAAATTTCTATCAGCATATTAAATGTACAACCAGAGGGGCAAAAAACTCTGGACCACCTTTACTCCACACACAGAGACGCATACAAAGCCAGGGCTCTACAGTGTGAGTATTTCACTCGCATTTTCCCCTAAAAATAGCTATGTGCGAAAAATTATTACGAGCACAGTGTGCGAGTAAAGATTACAATATACCGTAATCTATTTTTCCCCCACTGCTAATTGTCCCACAATCCACAAGCGGCATGCGCCAACCACAGAGTTTTATGTGATGACGCAGTCCAGGAGTGAGAGAAAGGTGAACAACACTGGAAAAAAGTATAGGTATCGATATAGGCTATAAGTTAACGTGCAGACATTGCTAAAATGAAGAACATTCAATTTTATTTTAAGCGAAAAAGAGACTAGGAGAAAGGTGGATTCGCAAGTTTCAACTAATGAAGCTTCTTCACAAGGTTTACAGTGAGGGAAAAAAGTATTTGATCCCCTGCTGATTTTGTACATTTGCCCACTGACAAAGAAATGATCAGTCTATAATTTTAATGGTAGGTTTATTTGAACAGTGAGAGACAGAATAACAACAAAAATCCAGAAAAACGCATGTGAAAAAATGTTATAAATTGATTTGCTTTTTAATGAGGGAAATAAGTATTTGACCCCTCTGCAAAACATGACTTAGTACTTGGTGGCAAAACCCTTGTTGGCAATCACAGAGGTCAGACGTTTCTTGTAGTTGGCCACCAGGTTTGCACACATCTCAGTAGGGATTTTGTCTCACTCCTCTTTGCAGATCTTCTCCAAGTCATTAAGGTTTCGAGGCTGACGTTTGGCCACTCAAACCTTTTCAATGCCCTGGCTGAGGGAAGCAGGTTCTCACCCAAGATTTGACGGTACATGGCCCCGTCCATCGTCCCTTTGATGCGGTGAAGTTGTCCTGTCCCCTTAGCAGAAAAACTCCCCCAACGCATAATGTTTCCACCTCCATGACAGTGGGGATGGTGTTCTTGGGGTCATAGGCAGCATTCCTCCTCTTCCAAACACGGCGAGTTGAATTGATGCCAAAGAGCTCCATTTTGGTCTCGTCTGACCACAACACTTTCACCCAGTTGTCCTCTCAATCATTCAGATGTTCATTGGCAAACTTCAGACGGGCATGTATATGTGCTTTCTTTAGCAGGGGGACCTTGCGGGCGCTGCAGGATTTCAGTCCTTCACGGTGTAGTGTGTTACCAATTGTTTTCTTGGTGACTATGGTCCCAGCTGCCTTGAGATCATTGACAAGATCCTCCCGTGTAGTTCTGGGCTGATTCCTCCCTGTTCTCATGATCATTGCAACTCCACGAGGTGAGATCTTGCATGGAGCCCCAGGCCGAGGGAGATTGACAGTTCTTTTGTGTTTCTTCCATTTGCGAATAATCGCACCAACTGTTGTCACCTTCTCACCAAGCTGCTTGGCGATGGTCTTGTAGCCCATTCCAGCCTTGTGTAGATCTACAATCTTGTCCCTGACATCCTTGGAGAGCTCTTTGGTCTTGGCCATGGTGGAGAGTTTGGAATCTGATTGATTGATTGCTTCTGTGGACAGGTGTCTTTTATACAGGTAACAAACTGAGATTAGGAGCACTCCCTTTAAGAGTGTGCTCCTAATCTCAGCTCGTTACCTGTATAAAAGACACCTGGGAGCCAGAAATCTTTCTGATTGAGAGGGGGTCAAATACTTATTTCCCTCATTAAAATGCAAATCAATTTATAAAAATTTTCACATCGTTTTTTCTGGATTTTTTTGTTATTCTGTCTCTCACTGTTCAAATATACCTACCATTAAAATTATAGACTGGTCATTTCTTTGTCAGTGGGCAAACATACAAAATCAGCAGGGGATCAAATACTTTTTTCCCTCACTGTACCTGAGGCTGCTAACATTGACATGGCGGCTAATGTTAGGGATGCTGAGAACAACGTTAGCGAAGCTGCCGAGAACAACGTTAGTGAAGATACCGTGACTCCCGCTATCACTTCAACGTCCACTGTAGCCGGCGGAGGTAGAACATATAGATTCAATGCGATTTGGCTCAAAATGTTCCCATGGCTAGAGTTCGAAAACAACGTCATGTTCTGCAAATATTGTAGAGGGCAGAAACAGGCGGGCAACTCATCCTTCGTGTCAGGAAACCCGCATCTGAAAAGAGATAGCGTAGCGAAAAATAACATCTTGCGGCGGCATATCCAGTGCAGATATCTGTACCTGTTGAGACTGGAGAAACCATCAGGCACGGTGTCAGGAGCCTTGAGGAGGCAAGTGCTGCTGTAGAGGAGGAGGCAGCTGAAAATGAAGATAAACATCGCATACTTCATTGCGAAAGAAGAAGAACCTTTTGTCAAATTTGGGCCGCTTATCAGACTCCACCAGAAAAAAGGAGTTGACATTAATCCCACATACGACAATGATGTAAGATGTGCGGAGATGATCGGTCAAATTGCTGACATAATGTGAGAGAGCCTGTCAGCGAAGCTGAAAGCCGCAAAGTATCTTGCCGTTCTAATAGACGGAGACACTGATATATCCAACACCGAATGCGAGATTGTCTACGTACGCTTGTTGGAGGATGGGAAGCCAGTCAATCTCCTGGTCGAACAACAGACCCTTGAGCACTCCCATGCCATTGGAAAATTGTTTCTCTTTATAGGCTTTATTATTGTGTAAAGTTTAATCATTATTCGTAATGTAGATGGAATTTAGTTTATCAGAAATACTTTTGTATAATTGTTTTTTTGTGTTGTCAGGATGGAGGGTCATGGATGAATAAGTGCATCTTCTTCTGGGCAGATGGTGCCTCCGTGAACATGGGCCACCATGGGGGAGTGATTGCCCACCTGCAGAGAGACGCAGGGGGGCATATAATCCCAATCCACTGTATGCCACAGGTTTGTAACTAATACATGCTCTATGATTTAGTTTTATTTGCTAGCAGAGAATGTTAAACAATACTGTGTGAGTGTGTGTGTGTGTGTGTGTGCGTGCGCTAAGTGCTGGAATGGTAAATACCACAGAATTATTGTTTTCTGTTGGCACAAGTGACGGGGGGGAGACGGTGAATTGTTTGGAAGATTCTGTTCTGACTTTCACAGGTTAGAGCTGGCAATACTGACCATTCAGAAGAAAGAGCCAAAGGTGTCTGTCGTGTACGATCTTCTGAATCTGATATGGAAGACGTACCACTGCAGCGGAAAATCCAAACGAGAGCTCTATGTTCTCGGGCAAGAGCTCGGTGTGGATATTTGCACTCGCTGGGTCCCCCATGTCCACAGAGCCCTCAAAAGTGTTCCTGCGGCATGGACAAGACAAGGACCTTGCCACTGACGAAGGCCAGTACTCCGTTGTTCTGCAGCACCTGGCCGTAGCATCAAGAACAGCGGAAGTTCAATGGCGGGCAAAGAAGGTCAGTGTTACACAGGAAATGTAATACCACACTAGTTTTAAAAAATGGTGACAGTTTATTTACTCACTACTTAACAGATAAAGCGGGAAATAGAGAATGCACTCTTGTGTATTTTGCCATTTTCTCTCAGACATGTTTGAGGAGCTATCCTCACTTAGCCTCACCCTGCAAAGGAATGACCTGATCCTCCCCCAAGCCACGTCAGAGTTGAGGAAGACCGTGACCAGACTGGAAGCACTAAAGCTTAGGGCAAAGGCAGGAGACATGCTGGAGAAGATCCAGACCATGCTTGCTCAGCAGCAAGGTGATGTGAGGAGATTCCAGGTATGTTAGGATGAGAGCTTGTTAGGATGTAAGAGAAATCAATGAATAAAATCAATGATTAAGACAGATTCTCTGTGTGAGAATCAATGTATTCGTTGCCCAATAGAACAATTTGAGGATAAGGAGGGAAATGCAGTGGAGAAATCTTTCAAAAATTTCATTGTGTGTTGGTGTTTGTGTATGTGTGTGTGTGTGTGTGTGTGTTATTTCTGTTAAAGGGAATAAACACTGAAGGGGAATCTGAAAGGCTTCACGGACCTCACCAATCCACAGCTGAAGCAGCACATGGAGGCGGCCATCAACATCGGCGTGGATGATCTCAAAGCCAGGTTTGGTGGTTTGCTGAAGGATGAGGGTGTCCAGACCCCAGTGGAGTCTTTCAGAGTGCTAAACCCTGACACATGGCCAGAAGACCAGGCCAGCCTTCTCACCTTTGGCGATGATGGTGTGGCAGACCTGATGAGGCATTTCAAAGGGGCCTCTAGAGAGGTAAGAATTTATTTGACACTGCATTGCCATATGAGACAATTATGTTTGCATATTTGCAAACTCACTTGCTCTGTTCAATCCTGCAGATCGGGGTGCAACATGGCTGCAATCCAGGATGAGTGGCAGGGGCTGAAAATCCTGGTCAGCCACAATTTCAAGGACAAGTCCTAGTGGCCTGTGGGAGACCATGCTGACAAAGGACCCCTACAGACATGATTACAAGGTAGGCTAACAATCCTGAGTGGTTATGTATGGTATCCTTCTATGGTTGGTTTTGATAAGTTAAAGGTAAGAGTTTAAATAAAATTGAAAGATATCATCTTTTCCCTAGAACATACCGGAGTTGGTGCAGCTTATGCTGGTGCTGCCCATTTCAGCCGCCCAGTGTGAGCGAGGCTTCTCTGCGCAGAACCGGATTAAGAATTCGACAAGAAGTTGCCTTGGGGTCTCCACCCCCGAAGACCTGATGAGGATCAGCCTGGAGGGCCCTTCTGTCGAGGAGTTCCATCCCACTCCTGCCGTGGACCGCTGGCTGACCTCTAAGCGTGCCAGACGGCCAACATACAAAAGCAGCTGGACAACTGATATCCTTTGCGTCTAGTAGGCATGGGTCAATGTGTGATTTTGGTGGTATGTGCTGTTGCACAGATGTGTGTCTCTTAGTACACGCTCACACACGGAGTATAAATATGTATGTAATAAATTGTTTGTTAATAAACTCTGTGTTACTTGAACATTTTTCACTGTTCTCCTACATTTTTTTCATTTATGGAGCAGATGTACTTCTTGGGAAAAAAGCGTAGAGCCCTGAAAGCTCGCCCTCCATTTGGCAAATCTGACCATAATTCTCTTCTCCTGATTGCCCACTTCCTTTTACACTGCTGCTACTCTCTGTTGTTATCATCTATGCATTGTCACATTACTTTACCTACATGTACATATTACCTCAACTAACCGGTGCCCCCGAACATTGACTCTGTACCGGTACCCCCCTGTATATAGTCTCGCTATTGTTATTTTACTGCTGCTTTTATTTCTTATTCTTATCCGTATGTTTTTTAAACTGAATTGTTGGTTAGGGGTTCGTAAGTAAGCATTTCACTTTGTCTACACCTGTTGTATTCAGCCCATGTGACTAATAACATTTGAGCGTACTCTGGCACTCCAGATTGCATTTACGAACAAAAGTTTCTAATGGAGATGTCAATCTCTGTCACATGAAACGGCTCGCATCAGGTGTGTCTTTTAGAACCGTGTTTTCCCACAATTTGCAATTTGGCAAATGTTTGAAAATAATGTATTACATTCGTTGCTTCATTACAGTAGTTGCATGTTCAATAATATGAGAGGATAGGCTTGCTATTGTAGCATGTTTTTTAAGCCTTAGTGAATACATTTCCGTTCCTTCCATGCATAGTATTTTCTGTTGGTCATGTCATTTTACTGTTTGGAATGAATTTAACCGTTTGTTAACCGTTAATGCGGGTTGGTTAGTCGGCAGAAAAATTGACCGAACGTTGCATCACTAAGAGACAGAATGGTTTGTAATTTCCTGCCATATGCAGCAAGACAAAAATATTATTCACACAAGCTGTTCCGTTCTCCCCGCATGTGTATGTGTGGGCATATGGGCATCATCCATAATGCAACAGGCATGAAATTGGCAACACTAAGAGGGTGCATATAGCCAGGAGCCTTCGGTTTATGAGGTCACTGTAATAACCACGTCACTGCCTGCCGGGCCGAGCCAGGGGGTCATATAGTAGGAACTAAAGGAGAGGCTAGCTGATTAGTGTTAATTTTATTAACGATGCTTAAACCGTATGACACTACAGGCATGAGTCAAGAACTATATAGACTTGCATCCCCTGGATAAATCTTTGACAAGATGGAGGAGGCTTAGCGATGAGAAGGATGTGGGGGGAGGACGAGGTCGAACAACAGTGGATTCAGCTCAAACAAACCTGGCAGTGTCAGCTCAGCTGCCCTCGTGTTTGGGCTAACGGAGTAACACCTAGGCTGTCGTTGTAAAAAAAGTCACTGTTATGCCACAGATAGAATGAGACATATTTCACCGGATGCATAAATGTGAAGCATCCGCTTGGCGTTTCCACTCATTAGCAAATGATGGTAGTGAGAGGAAGCCGAGTGGCCGGCAGTGGGAGAAGATGGAAGGAGATGGATTGTGGCTGACATTCTGCACATTTTCTCATTGATGAAACATTTGATCTCAATACAGTTTTCTGTTTCCAAAACTAGAATATGTTATGAACAGAGTGGACTACATTTTGTAGACTTTAACCTTTGCCAAAGTTGTTTAGGAGTGCAAAGGCGAATTGAGTTCTTGCAAACGCGCACTTCACAGAGTAGGCGTTCCCTAACGGAAATATGCAGATGTATGCTAGAACGAGCTAATAGGATCTCACTAGCTCATGCTTGGCTCTGCCCACCTCCTTACTTGTTCTGCCCACTATGACTCATTTGTTCCCATTGGAAACAACAAGCTGTGGTCTATCTTTGATTACGCTCTCCCAGATGTGTAGCTCATGTGGGGCTAACTATCCTGTTGTTATGCTAACCAACAGGCTCTGGCAGAGGCTGGTCTGACAGCGTTGCGAGAGGGGGAGGAGGAGACGGACAACAACACCAGGTGGAAATTACACAAAAATGTGATATTTTCCTACAATTATAAATGTGCGGGTGTACACTAGCCCTTCAACTGCCTAACGAGAAACTTCCATGTAGGCCTAAATCCTGTTCAAAAACCACTGAAAAGTATTAAACTACGGTCCTACCTTTAAAAAGCATGGAAAGTGTGAAACTCCTTGTCAACAGGCTGGATATCTATTCTATCCTACTACTAATGAATGGTCCCACCACAACTCTCTCAGACTCTGGGCTCTCTAGCGCTATGTTGTTCTGAGGAGACAATGAGCTCAGATTTCCTTTGCCCTCTCAAACGTATCGTCATAGATAAGCCTTGTTGTTGGGGTTACAGAACTCTGCCAAGTTTGACAGCCACAATGTGCTGTTTCTCTACAGAGAGACATGTTTTGTTGTTGTGGTCAAGGCTGTGCATTCTAGCTTGCCAGGGGAAAGAACCAGCCTAGAGTTGTTTAGTTAATCATAATAAATGAGTTCCTGTCTGCTTCTTCATACGCTATTTTGTTAAAGCCAGTTATATAGAGACCAGCTACACTTAATCAATATTTATATGAGAGCATGTAAGGATCATCTTTTTAATTGAGGGCTGCTGGGACTTTTAATCAAGACAAAAAGTTTTACTACACTACTACAGTTTGGTAATAGTAGTCGTTAAACCTGTATGTGTGACTTGTCATGACTCATGTCAGATGGTTTTAGAAATTAGAATAACCAGGAAATTAGTTAGTCAGGGGGGATGTTGACAGAGTCAGTAGTTAGTTGCCCCTAACTCCTGATACAGGGTCAGATTAAATTATTTTCCCATCCCCCAAATGGTTTACATTAAGATCTGATCCAAGACCTGTGGTTGAGGGCACCTTCTACCTCAAGTGGTTTTGAAACATAGCCCAATGCTGATAAGCCCTAAAACCAGGCTAACACTGTCAAGTACATGTATTTGCTGCGAGCGGGAGGGAGGAATTCATAAGAGGGGTTATAAACTGATGCTGAGTGTGTTTCAGTTAGGCTTGGCACGTTTGCCCGGATCCTGAGTGGCTGTGGCTGTGGAGAAGCAGGCAGGCAGACATACCGTGTATCAGTGCCGAAATTGACCCCGTTAATAAGAGCTGGGTGTGCTGCACCAGCTTAGCCGAGCCCTGGCCACAGTTGCAGCACTATAGCAGCAGGAAGTGGAAGTCAGGCATCGCACACTTTCACACGCACACTCACTAATAAATATACCGACAGTAAAGGCAGACACGCACACACCCGCACACAGTCATACACTGCCTCCTTGTCATATAGGCGGGTGTATAGCAATAAAAGAACTAACACTTACACTTGGTGGTACTGTTAATCATAAACAGCATCCCAATGTTTTACACATGGCAAACACTGATACAGAGAGCCTTTAGGGCCCTACAGTTTACTGTCTGAGCCCAAGTCTTCTTAGCCGACACCTCTACCCTCGGTGCAGTGCAGTGATCGGAGTTAAGACAGTGTAATAACAACAGTAACTACAAAGCGTGAAGGTGACTGACAGCTCTGAGCCGTCTGCACATCAGAGCTCAACAGTGTGCGTCTCTATCCTCCAAATAGAAAGTCCTTAAAAGGCGTTTTTTCATAGTAAAGTCAGAGAGGCCATCTTATGTGAAGACATGAATCACATGACCACAATGTCAGACTGTTATGAATAAATTCATATGATTTATGTTTAATGACAAAATTATTATATGTTTAAAATAATATGTTTAAGTAATTACTAAGCATGTTATTTTCCTGAAAATATATGTAATAGGTGTTAGAGGAATAGGTCTAGAACTTTTTAAAAGACTAAGACATCGTGTTACTATTTTGCAACCTAAGCAGGATGGAGTTGAGATAACAGGAAAACTGTCGACAGACAATTTATAGCGGGACCCTATAACAGGAAACGGTTTCTTCACCCAGGGAGGGGGAGAAACGGTCAGAAAGCTGTTAGAAGTGATAAGATGTAAGTTGTAAAACGCAGCCCATCTAAAGTGGGGTGGAGTTAAATTGTATGTATATATAAAGGACTGTGTTCTTATTGTGATTTAGAATTCTCGGTGAATAAACATTTGACATAATGATCTCTGCAGCTGGGTCTCTGTCTGTTTCATCTTAACCAAAGCTTTACGACTCTTGGGTTACAGACAGAGTAGGTCAATTAAAGTTCAGTTTGTGAACATTGAGAACAAAATTTCTATAACACAGACTCAATATCATACTCTCAGGGTCAGGAGTTTTTCCTGACCATGTGCACAGGAGGAGAAAAAAAAGTCCTAGTTATAGTCTATAAGTAACTAGTGCCCAGAGTTTTTACAGTGTGGTCGGGGTTTGTAGTGGTAGAGAGAGACTATTGTTGCTGCATGAAGGCAGTCAGTCACTGAGTTCGCTGTAGGTCCTGTCTTTCTCTACTCCCCCTCCATCTCAGATGCTTCTTTATATACCCATGCTGCCACAGAGACAGAGGTTGTGGGAATAGTCCCCTGATAGCTTCAAATATTTAAGGGAATGGTAGAACAGGAGCACCCAGGAGATTTAAATCGGATGACTTTTTTATTTATGGCGTCCCTTAATTCTACGAGAGGCTGAAGTTGTTTGGCTATATTGGAGTACACGGTGACCCATTCCTCTCAGATGAAAGCTAGCTAGTTTAGCCTCAATGCATCACTGGATGCTCATTTTCAATACCATGATTTGCATGGCACTGAACCCATTTCTCAATCACTTTTGGTGCGTTTTACACAATACACACAAAACATGTAATTCGAGAAATACCCCAATAGCGTTGCATCAGATTGTACTAGTGTAATGAATTATGAAAGGCCATTTCTCATCCAGGGTCTGTCCATATAGTTGTGACTAAAAGGAGAAACAGCCCATTCCCTGACCACATCTGAGCCAACATATGGAGCCTATGATATAGCATTTAGCTTTACTCCTAACCCAGCCAAATGTCCAAATGAATAATGAGCTGTGAGCCACATCTGTTGGGACGGACATTGGGGCACCTCCCAGTCAACCCCAACGGTACGAGAGACATGGCAGGGTATGGCAGTCGTCATAACCTCACTCAACACCAACAATTTAAAATAGGGCTACTAAAATCATTCAAATTCCGATTAAAGGCAAATGCAGTTTAGCGGGATTCGGGGGCTGACGTTAGGACCATGCAGACGCATGGAAGCGAGAGGGAAGGCTGTTTGTATGGCTGGCTGGCTTTTTGGAGAGCACATCGACGCAGCTGCAGGGAACAACTTGGCTTTTTCTCAAAACAGTGCAGTGGTAAAGATGGCTGTAGTAGATGGCTTTGGCTAGGCAACTGCTGTTTGACTTGACATCAGGGCTCAACATTAACGCTTGTCCTCTTGTCCGGGACAAGTAAAAAAAAATAAAAATGTCGGACAAGAAAAATATAGATTTAAGTTGTCCCAAGGGACAAGTAAAAAATAATTCACACTAAAATCACAATATCAAACAATTACACCGATCAGAATTGTTTCAAAGGCCAACATTTGAATAATATTCAAATACATTTTTCATGTACATACAGTGGCTTGCGAAAGTATTCACCCCGCTTGGCATTTTTCTTATTTTGTTGCCTTACAGCCTGGAATTAAAATTTATTTTTGTGGGGGTTTGTATCATTTGATTTACACAACATGCCTCCCACTTTGAAGATGCAAAATATTTTTGGGGTGAAACAAACAAGAAATAAGACAAAAAAAATGAAAACTTGAGCGTGCATAACTGTTCACCCCCCCCCAAGTCAATACTTTGTAGAGCCACCTTTTGCAGCAATTACAACTGCAAGTCTCTTGCGGTATGTCTCTATAAGCTTGGCACATCTGGTCACTGGGATTTTTGCCCATTCTTCAAGGCAAAATTGCTCCAGCTCCTTCAAGTTGGATGGGTTCCACTGGTGTACAGCAATCTTTAAGTCAAACCAGTGTTAAGGCTGTGGTTATGTAGTGGAGAAGGAGTCAGGCGCAGGAAGTTGAGATGCGTGTGAAGGTAAAATTTAATAAAGCCACCAGAAAAATAACAAAATAAATCTGGTGCTTTGATGGCTAGAAAACCGGTGACGTCGACCGCCGAACACCGCCCGAACAAGAAGAGGGACCGACTTCGGCGGAAGTCGTGACACACAGATTCTCAATTGGATTGAGGTCTAGGCTTTGACTAGGCCATTCCAAGGCATTTAAATGTTTCCCCTTAAACCACTTGAGTGTTGCTTTAGCAGTATGCTTAGGGTCATTGTCCTGCTGGAAGGTGAACCTCCGTCCCAGGTTCCCTCAAGTATTTCCCTTTATTTAGCGGCATCCATCATTCCTTCAATTCTGACCAGTTTCCCAGTCCCTGCCGATGAAAAACATCCCCACAGCATGATGCTGCCACCCCCATGGGGGTGATGTTCCCAGGGTGATGAGAGGTGGGGGTTTTTGGCCACTCATCCGTAAAGCCGGCTTAAAGTGGTCCTATGGACAGATACTCCAATCTCCGCTGTGGAGCTTTGCAGCTCCTTCAGGGTTATCTTTGGTCTCTTTGTTGCCTCTTGATTAATTCCCCCCTTGCCTGGTCCGTGATTTTTGGTGGGCAGCCCTCTCTTGGCAGGTTTGTTGTGGTGCCATATTCTTTCAATTTTTTATAACCCAACCCTGATCTGTACTTCTCCACAACTTTGTCCCTGACCTGTTTGGAGAGCTCCTTGGTCTTCATGGTGCTGCTTGCTTGGTGGTGCCCCTTACTTAGTGGGGGTGCAGACTCTGGGGCCTTTCAGAACAGGTGTATATATACTGAGATCATGTGACAGATCATGTGACACTTAGATTGCACACAGGTGGACTTTATTTAACAAATTATGTGACTTCTGAAGGTAATTGGTTGCACCAGATCTTATTTAGGTGCTTCATAGCAAACGGGGGTGAATACACCACTTTTCTGTTTTTTTTAAAAAGTAATTTTTTTTTATTTCACTTCACCAATTTGGACTATTTTGTGTATGTCCATTACATGAAATCCAAATAAAAATCTATTTATGTTACAGGTTGTAATGCAACAAAAAAGGAAAAACGCCAAGGTGGATGAATACTTTTGGAACTGTAAATAAAAAAGCCTACAAGTCAAAGTGTAGGTGATATGCATATTGGCTATAGCCTCATGTCGATGCGGACATGAGGGAGGCGCCCCAAAAAATTGCTAAACTTTAATATAGCCTAAACTTTAATATAGTCATGTTTGACAAATATAATGAAGGATAATTAACATTAACGTCTAAAGGCTTTATTCTGTCGACATACTTGAGGCACAGTTCGTTCAGATCAAATGGTCACAAGACCAGAGAGTGAAGGACCGTGCCTATTGCGCACCGCACATCACCCACCTTGAATCTGAGCGGAGGCAGTCAACATTTTGAAACTATTTAACCATAAACATAATTGTTTAAAACCTGGATGTTTTATGTCATATTATGAAGCATTTCTTACCTTGTTTCAAAGTAGCCTAGCGAAAAATAAAACCTTACAAATGTTGAGGGAATTATATTAATTTTATGCCATTGGAACCAGCATTTATTGCATGTTCTATTGGTTTACAAATCAACGTTCTTTTACTGTCCAGCAGCCAAAGGCCAATCCTAGTCAAATTAGTAGGGACGTCAAACGACCAGGCTGCTGCACAGACACTATGAAAGGGCTAGTCTAGAGTACCCGGTTAAATTGTGTTTGAGAGCATTTTTTTAACTCTCTAAATGGTTAAATGAGTGAGAAATAGATAGTTTGCTATAGTTTGAGTGGGCAACATATACTATCACTTTAAATTGAGGTTTAATTATTTTGCCATATTAAAGTATTGTATATTCCACTAATTTCCCTAATGTGGACCGTTTCAGTTACTACCTTACACAAACTTACATTTTCACCTCAAAGAATTGAGTGGAATTACACATCCTTTTTACCTCAGATAGGTGATATTATTATAAAGGTTTATAGTCATCATGATGACATAAGACGGATTGCTTAAAATAGATCAATATCTTTGGTTTGTTACTGTTGATTTTGCCATACGCTGGGATGCGCAATACTTATGAATTGGCACAACAAATTTGAGGCGGTCTCTCTATAAAAGTCACTGGCCACACCAATACATGGATTTGACAAACTATCACTTAAATAGCAGCCAACTGTTTACACTGTTGATATCCTACGCCTCGTCATGATATAAGTCTTATGTTAGTTTCAACAGCACCTACAACCTGATTTCCCCCTTAATCGATATCAGGGACTTATTGCCAACACAACAAGCTTTTTAATGCATGTGCAGTTTATAAAAATACAAGAATTATGATTACTATTGTTGCACATCAGAAATAATTCACATACCTTTTCCACATTTTATTGTGTTACTGCTGTCACACCGTGGCCATAGAGAGCCCTCTAGGTTTCTCTATGGTGTGTTAGGTCAGGGCGTGACTAGGGTTTTCTAGGTGTCTTTATGTTGGGTTTTGTGTTGGTTCCCAATTAGAGTCAGCTGTTAGTCATTGCCTCTAATTGGGAATCCATTTTAGTTTGTTCCCTTCCCCACCTGCCTTTGTGGGTTATTGTTTTTGGTAGTGCAATTGCGCTGCACCACATGTCAGAGTCTTTGCTCTTGGTTTGTTTCCTTTTTGTGAGTTTCATCCTATTAAAAAGATGTGGAACTCAACCCGAGCTGCGCTTTGGTCCAGTTATTCCAGCAATCGTGACAACTGCCTTAAAATGGATTACATGTAGATTTTTTTGTCACTGGCCTACACACAATAACCTAATGTCAAAGTTGTTTATGTTTACAAATTAATAAAAAATGAAAAGCTGAAATGTCTTGAGTCAACAAGTAGAAACAAGTCACATAAGTTGCATGGACTCTCTCTATGTATAATAATAGTGTTTAACATGACTTTTGAATGACCACCTCATCTCTTTACCCCACACATACAAATATATTCAAACACAGACTCAACCACAAAGACCAGGGAGGTTTTCCAATGCCTCCAAAAGAAGGGCACCTATTGGTAGATGGGTAAATAAAAGCAGACATTGAATATCCCTTTGAGCATGGTGAAGTTATTAATTACACTTTGGATGGTGTATCAATACACCCAGTCACTACAAAGATACAGGTGTCCTTAACTCAGTTGCCGGAGAGGAAGGAAACGGCTCAGGGATTTCACCATGAGGCCAATGGTGACTTTAAAACAGTTACAGAGTTTAATGGCTGTGATAGGAGAAAACTGAGGATGGATCAACCACGTTGTAGTTATACTACAATACTAACCTAATTGACAGACTGAAAAGAAGGATGCTTGTACAGAATAAAAATATTCAAAAACATGCATCCTGTTTGCAACAAGACACTGAAGTAATACTGCAAAAATGTGGCAAAGCAATTAACTTTTGGTCCTGAATACAAAGTGTTATGTTTGGGGCAAATCCAATACAACACATTACTGAGTACCACGCTCCATATTTTCAAGCATAGTGGTGGTTGCATCGTGTATGCTTTTAATCATTAAGGACTGGGGAGTTTAAAAAAGGATAAAAAAAGAAAAGGAATGGAGCTGAGCACAGGCAAAATCCTAGAGGAAAACCTGGTTCAGTCTGTTTTCCAACAGACACTGGGAGATTAATTCACCTTTCAGCAGGACAATAACCTAAAACAAAACCCCTTACCTCTTTCACTTTGCCACACTCTTGGTTTAGCTGAAATTATGCCCCTGGTGGGAGAGTCAGAGTCTGTGTATCTCTCAGCAGAGCTTTGAGTCCCCTACTACTGTCATGGAGCCAAAAACTGGGAGGATTATGAATGTATTCATTCATTGATAGGCCAAGATAGGCTAATGGCGTGTAACACATTCATTGATCGATAACTGACAATGTGTGTGGTAAAAAAATAAAAGAGATGCTAGCTACTAGGCTACTTGAAAACAAATGACAAAACAACCTAGAATTGCTAAATATTTCTTTTTTGATGATAGTTTGAGCCCGCACCAGGAAACCACTATGTCTTAGCCCGCTTGTGTTCGTGCTGTGACAGTAGCTTGAGAGACAATGGTACTGTAGTAGTAAGCTCACATGCATTGATTTCCTCATCAGTCTACGGCCTTAAGTCAATCCCCAATGATTAGGGAGGCTATATACTCTTAGAAAAAAAGAGTTCCAAAAGGGTTCTTTGGCTGTCCCCATAAGAGCACCCTTTTGGGTTCCAGGTAGAACCCTCTGTGGAAAAGGTTTTTACCTGGAACCCAATAAGGTTCTACCTGGATCAAAAAGCCTTCTTCAAAGGGTTATCCTATGGGGACAGCCGAAGAACCCTTTGAGGTTCTAGATAGCCTATACTCTTAGAAAAAAGGTGCTGTCTGTGGTTTCCATTTATGGGTCCTTAATCTCCTCAGCAAAGCTTGCTTGCCATATCTCTGCTCTGGTCTTTGTAAACCGGGAGTTCATATTTTATTGCAGAGTCATTAGCTGAGGTGAAGGTTTTCCGTAGTCTTACTGAATCAGTTTCCTGGTATCTCATCTTGATTTTGGCTACAACAGTGAATTTTTCTTTGCCCGGAGTACGCCTAAAGTACCCTCTCATGTGCATTTTACCATTAAGACTATGGTCTCATTAGTGTTCTCAAGTACCCCCTGTGTTCCTAGAACCCCTGGTTGGGAACTACAAGATGACACACACTGAGACACTAAAGGTATCTGAGTGTAGCGTGTAAGCCTTCCTCAAGAATTAAGGTATTCCTCATATGCTTCAATTTGATTGGCAACATATTTAACAAGCCCCAGTACAGACAACAATTGTTGAATTCAGCAAGGAGAATAATTTGTGTTTTTATACCAGAGAGAAACGGACCAGTGTTTCATATCCTGTGGTGGGCTGTGGTGAAATGTAATTAATCATAATTGAAATACAATGGTTATCTGATTTCACTAATACTGCAAGGTATATGAAACATGTGACATTAACACCTTTATAAACACCCAATGAAGGCTGAACTCTGATAGAAGGCTCCTATAACTAGGGAACGAGAATAAGGCTCATAGTTCTTGAAGTAAAGAGGGAATTGGTGTATTTTGTGGAGAAACGTGTATGTGAATGTATAGCATGCAAAATTGAAGGGAAAGCGGAGTATGGGGGTGTATCTACCTTGAACAGACATTCTGTTAGTCCCCGTCGTATCTGCGTCCACATAACCGCGCACATGAAGAAAAGGCCGATTTCGGTCCATGTAATATAAGCGTTATCCAGGAGCGTCCTTCTAGAGAGCTCTAGACCGCACGCGCGGCAGTCTCTCAAGGCACTGAGCATCACAGTAGACGCTCTCGTTGCGAGACCCGTATAGCCAGGCATGGGTTCCACCTCCCCGACTCTCACACTGTCATCATCGGTGTGACTGTCCATTGTGGCGGCACGGAAAACGGCGATTTAGAAAACTGACACAGACAAGTGTTTTCTCCTTACAGGAGGTAACCCGGAAAGATCCCTACGCTTCCACACTACTGTATCTAGCTAAGGTTATATAGGTAAACTAAAAACGTTAAGCAGCTTAACCTAGTCTCAAGTGGCCTAATGTTAATTCTTTGTTTTCTAAATTAGGACGTGGGCTCATTTCACATGAAGACAATATATGCCTGATTGGATTATAAACCTACAAAAACCATGGGAAAACCCGGCTGGATTTATTTAATAGCCAACGGTAATTACATAGCTATAATTATTAGAATTACAAGCTACTGTATTCTATGACCTAGTAAACATTGGCCAGAATTTTGGCAATTATTTTACGCATACTACATCAAAATGTAGCTAACGTTAGCTTGTTAGCCGCCTAGCTCGCTAAATTAAATGTACACAATACCGGAATAGATCAGCATTTAAAACGGCTACCAAAATAGCTAACGTTAGTTGAATCTATCAGATATTAGATGTAGCTGTAAAATTACGTTCGTGTTCCAAGAAAAAAAAAAATCCAGTAAGTATTATTAGCTATCTGGAATGCTACCTAAACTAAAGATGTGCCATACTAGAGAGCGGTACAGTCCAGGTATCACATGCGATTATTGTGAGGCCAACGTCTGATCTCCGTTATTCGCCTTATATAACATATCTTCGTCATTTCATCAGCCAGAATAACCTATTCCTACCAGATACCAAACCAGTGGTCCTGAAACATTTCCAATACTAAGAAAATAACCAGTAACGCCGATAAAAGTCAAGATATCCTCACAATGTTCGCCTTCCTCTGTCGTGCCGCTGCTAGTCGTGTTCTGCGGTGTCTGTGATGCTGCGTCTCGACAAGTGACAGAAAAATGCGTGCACTTTTAATGGGAATCAATGTAGAACATGATTCCACAGGGCACTTGAAACCTCTCTGGTTACAATATTAAAAGTACTGCTAGTAAACGTTTTTAACCGACACGACTATAATGTTCAGCACCCGCACCTAAAACCATTCTAACTAATTGAATGAAGAAAAAGCAGAGGAGCTGTGGCGTAATTATGGCCTACTACTGGGATTAAAAAAACTGAGATAATTTAAAGCGACAGCGCAACATGTAAGAGCAGAACGAAGCACATTAAGAACACGATGTCGACTAATCCAGAAAACACATTCTAAGACTATGAAATGCATTTAGTCTTTGTTAAATTCACTTCAATCAGTGTAGATGAAGGGGAGTAGACAGGTTAAATAAGGATTTTTAAACCTTGAGATGGATTGTGTATGTGTGCTATTCTGAGGGTGAATGGGCAAGACAAAATATTTAAGTGCTTTTGAACGGGGTATGGTAGTAGGGTGCCAGACACACCAGTTTGAGAGTGTCAAGAACCAATAACTGCAAAGGTGCAGGTGCAGGGTTTTCATGCTCAACACTTTCCCGTGTGTATCAAGAATGGTCCACCACCCAAATGACATCCAGCCAATTCGACACAACTGTGGGGAGCATTGGAGTCAACATGGGCCAGCATCCCTGTGGAACACTTTCGATCCCTCGTAGAGTCCAGTTTCATCATAGCGCTTGAAGGTTTCTGCGACTACACTTGAAAAAAAAACTTTAAAAGTTCTTGAAATCTTCAGCATTGACTGACCTTTATGTCTTAAAGTAATGATGGACTGTTGTTTCTCTTTGCTTATTTGAGCTGTTCTTGCCATAATATGGACTTTATTTATTTAAATATATATATTAACTGCATTGTTAGGGGCTCGTAAATAAGCATTTCACTGTAAGGTCTACACCTGTTGTATTCGGGGCATGTGACTAATATAATTTGATATTTTACCAATCTTCTGTATACCACCCCTACCTTGTCACAACACAACTGATTGGCTCAAACACATTAAGAAGGAAATAAATTCCACAAATGAGCTTTTATCAAGGCACACCGGTTAATTGAAATGCAATCCAGGTGACTACCTCATGAAGCTGCTGGAGAGAATGCCAAGAGTGTGCAAACCTGTCAAGGCAAAGGGTGGCTACTTTGAAGAATCTCAAATATAAAATATTTTGATTTAACACTTTTTTGGTTATTACATGATTCCATATGTGTTATTTCATAGTTTTGATGTCTTCACTATTAGTCAACACTGTAGAAAATAGTAAAAAAAATTAAAAGATTAATTTCTACAATTATGAATTTAATGGCCCACTCATTTACAAAATGTATAATTTAACACACATAAAAGGGGGAAATATTGTCTCATTGGGCCATAATCCATGAATTTCAATAGCAAAAATGACAGGTAAACTCTGACTGCGGTGAAAAAAGTAACACTCCTTCTACATTCTTCCACAAAAGGTGGGTAAACTATTGTGCAAAAAAATAAAATTGGTAAACTGTGTGTACCCTCCACCACTGGTTTCACACTGACACCATTGGAAAAAGTGCCCAATTGTCATACCTGAGTAAAAGTAAAGATACCTTAATAGAAAATGACTCAAGTAAAAGTGAAAGTCACCCAGTAAAATCCTACTTGAGTTAAAGTCGAAAATGTATTTGGGTTAAAATATACTTAAGTATCGAAAGTGAAATGATTTATACTTTCACTTTCGATACTTAAGTATATTTTGCAGTAGGGATGACCAGGAATATTCACTTGATAAGTGTGTGGATTAGAACATTTTCCTGTCCTGTTAAGCATTCAAAATGTAACGAGTACTTTTAGGTGTCAGGGAAAATGTATGGAGTAGAAAGTACATCAGTTTCTTTAGGAATGTAGTGAAGTAAAAGTTGTCAAAAATAAAAATAGTAAAGTACAGATACTCCAAAAAAACTACTTAAGTAGTACTTTCAAGTATTTTTACCCCACTGACTGACACACACTGGGTGTAAACAGGGTCATAAAATATTTATTGTACATTTTAGAGGAATGCTAAAAGGAAACAGACTGACAGGAGGCATTTCTCAATGAGAGAAATGCAGATGTTACAAACATCAAAGAGACATTATCAGAAGGGACATTTCATGTACTACAAATACCTGTACGTCTGAGTATAAAGAAAATCTGTAAGGTAATAATATTATGAAATCTTTTTATTCTTCAAATTTCTAAACGTGCATTTCAATTTTAATCTATACAGTTTAGCGTTTCCCATATTGATAGACAAAAAGATATGGAGCAATCAGTTGTGTGTCCAGTATTAATAATGTTTTGGGGTCCAAACAGATTCTTCCATTGTCTCACGCAGTTACAGTGGGAACATACTGCATCGTCAGTCTGTCAAATTCATTCTCCTGAGGTAAAAAAGGAGAAGCATTTAACACACGGTAGAACATTTAACTAGTGACACTGTTGTGGACTGATAAACTGGTCTAACGAACGATACAACCGGACTTTTCAATGTTGATTTACACAATTATGTATAGTGAAGTCTATGAAATTAAAGTCCAAACTAGTTTTAAATGCTTAGACTAGATATGCTGCAGTGCTCATCAATCAAATCATTTCATTTACTTCCAATAAAGCTAAGGTTGACCAACAGCTGTAACAAGGAAGAATGCATTGTTTCAAGATGAAGTAGAACTGTGTAAGGGCAAATGTAATCAATGTACCTTGGTCAGGTAGTCTTTAAGGAAGGGGTGAGCTCTATGGGCATCTTTCAGTTGAGAGAGATACCTGTTGGTTACCTGCAAACATATACATGTTAAGGAAATTCATGCCTATAAAAACATTAATCATAAATCATTAGAACAAGGTCTTATCTATATACACCTCCGTTGAGTTAAATAACCTTGATGGGTAATCAGTGATTACTTTGACCCCCATTGAAGAAAGCATTCTGTAGATAGTAAATAATCAATAGAATCTTGACTCACTATCACCTTAATCTGGCATAAGCAGATTTTCTTTGGGGGGGGACTTTATCCCTAGAACTTTGTCTTTGAAGTTTATTGCTATTGATGGAGAAGGACACTAATGTGCAAGATATCTGCAAATTGAATAAACCCCCTTTTGTCATTCCAAAGCTTTGATAATGTCCACCAAACTAACCTAGCTAGAGAAACACTTCTCAGTATCTGTGGCAAAACTGATGCAAAGTCTCACCTCAGGAGCTTTGCCTAAGTGCTGGGTCAGCACAATCAGGTTGATCAAAGTCTCAGGGTGGCTGCTGTCCTGTTAGGGGGGAAACATACTCTATAAGAGGTCGGAAAACACCCTCTTTCTCACAGAAATGTCTCGATGCACTGTATGACCTCGCTCGTAATCCCACTTCATTCATACATGTTCCATCACATTTTCTGAGATATGAATACAACTGTATTACTAGTGTATTTCTATCACCTATTGGTCAATTGCTAAAATTGCAAGTATTTTGCTTGTGAAGACATTAAACTTGTATTGATGTGGTTGGATAAGACAGACACCGCTAATTGGTTTAACTAATTCAAATTGTACTATTAAAATGTCTTCACTGTAACACCCTATAATTTATTGCTATCAAATAGTGTTCATCTATATTTAAAACACCCCTCTACACATCTACAAATTAATCTCTGAAATATGTCTACAGTTGATTAAGATAGAGTGCATTTAAGGTAAGTAATGACCTTGTCTAGTGCCTCCTGGAGAACCCCCTCTGCCTCCTCCCACTTGTTCTGGGCCATATGGCAGGCAGCCTGGCCATTCAGCAGAAGCAAAGTGGGGGAGTACTTATCCGACATCTCCTGGAAGATGTAGTAAGCATCCTGCAGCTTCTCTCCTCCCTGAAAAAAAGGGAAAGTGAAAAGCCATTTTTTTTCTTCTTCTGTAGATCAGAAGAAAGACAGAAATTGAGTGGACTTCAGTCCTAAATTGATGACTACTTTTCCATTGAGAGTAGTGCTCTGTCAAAAGCCCATTTCTTTCAGGCAAGGGGCAATGAGGCCCGCTCCAATGATGTATGTATTATAGCATGTAGGGATCTTCGCTATGGGCTGACACTCACAACAGCGATGTTGACCCAAGCCGTGGACAGTTGGGTCAGTGTGGCATCCTCGTCCTGCTCCTGCATCTTCTTCAGCTCTTTCCTTTGTGTCAAAATAAGTAAACAACACCATATATGGCCAACACTGAATCATATGCTCAATTTGCTGAATCTATTAACTAAATGTACTTAAAAGGTACTTAAATCAGATGGTGTGTGTCAGGTGGACATACCTTGCCAAATCAACACGGTCTAAACTCAGCAGCACCTGAATGGTCATTGACATGCTAAAAAAATTAAGAGGGACATTCACGTATCGCATAACACATAATAACAGGGGCTACAAACATGAATAGTATCCTGTGATAGTCCTTACCACTCCAGACTTTCTCCCTGGTGCAGGGTCCTCAAGGCAGCATCCGAGTTCATCTCATGGTAGTAAATGGACGCAGCCATGAGCAGGAAGGTTGTGTTGGCCACATCTACATTCTTGCTCATCTTCTTGTCAAGTTCAGCCACAATGGCATCCCTGCACAAGCAACAAAGACAGCAATATTTTTACACCACCAAAGGAGACAACAAAAAGCATTTCACTTTAATTACATAGGTGGGTTGTTATATTGACTGTTTAATGGAATAAAACCTTTTGCCCTCGTTGGCGCGATACTCAGCAAACATCTTGACAGCCTGGAGTTCTGGCGAGGAGCTGGCCTTGATGTCATCCATCACCACAGCATACTTCCTCTAAAATTATACAGGAGATGAAAACTGATACAATACTGACAGGCAGTGTCTTAATGGCACTTAAATGGAGGCATCTTTAGACGATAAAGTTATTGTTCAAGATTAGACAATAAAAACAATATAGTAATTT
Organism: Brachymystax lenok tsinlingensis; assembly: GCA_030435695.1. Classification (NCBI taxonomy): domain Eukaryota; kingdom Metazoa; phylum Chordata; class Actinopteri; order Salmoniformes; family Salmonidae; genus Brachymystax; species Brachymystax lenok. Next base: position 13,302,094 of record CM059790.1, read on the forward strand.
ATTGCACAGTGACACTAACGTTACACACATAATTTGACGTTCTAATAAATATATCGCCATCTGTGCAATTATGAAGTTACCTGGGCAATATAGGCTCTGTACAGAAACATGTCTCTCTCAACCTCCTTCTCAGGTGTTGATGGCTGTAAAGAGGACAATAGCAAGTAGGTGATGTTTTTGATTTAACAGCATCCAGTTCAATTGCTTTTATAACAGAGATGTTAACGTTAGCAGCTAGTACTAACGTTAGCTAATTAGCTAACATTAGCTAGCCAGTCCAAACGTATTACATCGAGACTACAGAAAGAATAGCTATTAGTCATGTTGCACAAACGGTTTATCAGCAGATAATTACCTTAACTTTCTGAGCTTCATTGATACATTGTTGATAACTGCCAATGTAATAAGCATTTTTCACATCGAAGAGCTCATCAACATCTCCTTGTTGAGTCGCCATGTTGTCTGGATGACTTCCTAGACACGTAGCACCGACGCGTCATCACACAAGGTATTGAGCGCGTTCAAGACAACTCGGAAACTCAGACCCCCGAGTTATAATGCGCATACTATTTTTGCATAGCGCTTCCTAATGGTTGATTCCAGGGGAAAACGACAGTCATCGTACAAATAATTGCTGCTAACCCACCAGATGCATGTCCTTTACATCTGCAGGGAAACTTAATCAGTTTTACCTAATTTCTATCAGCATGTTAAATGTGAAACCAGAGGGAAAAAAACTATAGACCACCTTTACTCCACACACAGAGACGAGTACAAAGCTCACCCTCCATTTTGCAAATCTGACCATAACTCTATCTTGCTGATTCCTGCTTACAACCAAAAATGAAAGCAGGAAGCACCAGTGATTCGGTCTATAAAAAGTGGTCAGATGAAGCAGATGCTAAACTACAGGACTGTTTTGCTAGCACAGACTGGAATATGTTTCGTGATTCTTCCGATGGCATTGAGGAGTACACCCCATCAGTCACTGGCTTCATAAATAAGTGCATCAATGACGTCGTCCCCACAGTGACTGTACGTACATACCCCAACCAGAAGCCATGGATTACAGGCAACATTCGCACTGAGCTAAAGGGTAGAGCTGCCGCTTTCAAGGAGCAGGACTCTAACCTGGAAGCTTATAAGAAATCCTGCTATGCCCTCCGACGAACCATCAGACAGGCAAAGCGTCAATACAGGACTAAGATCCAATCGTACTACACCGGCTCCGACGCTCGTCGGATGAGGCAGGGCAAACTATTACAGACTACAAAAGGAAGCACAGTCGAGAGATGCCCAGTGACACAAGCCTTCCAGACGAGCTAAATAACTTCTATGCTCCCTACGAGGCAAGTAACACTGAAACATGTATGAGAGCATAAGCTGTTCCGGACGACTGTGTGATCACACTCTCCTCAGTCGATGTGAGTAAGAGCTTTAAACAGGTCAACATTCACAAGGCCGCAGGGCCAGACGGATTACCAGGACGTGTACTCCAAGCATGCACTGACCAACTGGCAAGTGTCTTCACTGACATTTTCAACCTCTCCCTGTCTGAGTCTGTAATACCAATATGTTTCAAGCAGACCACCATAGTCCCTGTGCCTATGATCACTAAGGTAACCTGCCTAAATGACTACCAACCCGTAGCACTCACGTCTGTAGCCATGAAGTGCTTGAAAGGCTTGTCATGGCTCACATCAACACCAAACCCTAGACCCACTCCAATTTGCATACTGCCCCAACAGATCTAGTACACTCCACACTGACTTCCTGACGAGCCACCCCCAGGTGGTAAGGGTAGGTAACAACACATACGCCACGCTGATCCTCAATACGTGGGCCCCTCAGGGGTGCGTGCTCAGTCCCCCCCTGTACTCCCTGTTCACTCATGACTGCATGGCCAGGCACGACTCCAACACCATCATTAAGTTTGCAGATGACACAACAGTGGTAGGCCTGATCACAGACAACGATGAGACAGCCTATAGGGAGGTTGTCAGAGACCTGACCGTGTGGTGTAAGGACAACAACCTCTCCCTCAACATGATCAAGACAAAGGAGATGATTGTGGACTACAGGAAAAGGAGGACCGAGCACGTCCCCATTCTCATCGACGGGGGCTGTAGTGGAGCAGGTTGAGAGCTTCAAGTCCTTGGCGTCCACATCACCAAAAAACTAACATGGTCCAAGCACACCAAGACAGTCGTGAAGAGGGCACGACAAAACCTATTCCCCCTCAGGAGACTGAAAAGATTTGGCATGGGTCCTCAGATCCTCAAAAGGTTTTACAGCTGCACCATCGAGAGCATCCTGACGGGTTGCATCACTGCCTGGTATGGCAACTGCTCGGCCTCCAACCGCAAGGCACTACAGTGGGTAGTGCGTACGGCCCAATAAATCATTGGGGCCAAGCTTCCTGCCATCCAGGACCTCTATACCAGGCGGTGCCAGGGAAAGGCCCAAAAAAATTGTCAAAGACTCCAGCCACCCTAGTCATAGACTGTTCTCTCTGCTACCGCACGGCAAGTGCCAAGTCTAGGTCCAAGAGGCTTCTAAAACAGCTTCTACCCCCAAGCCATAAGACTCCTGAACAGCTAATCAAATGGCTACCCAGACTATATGTAAGATACATGACAATTTAAGAAAAATGAATAGAGTGTGTATCTCGATGGTTATAGTGTGGCTCAAAGGTGAGCTACAGTGTATCACTGTTTGCTACAGTATGTCATTGGTTAGAAAGTGGCAATATCCAAACACTCCACTAAACGGCGCTACTGAACAAGCTTGCCATTGAATTAACACAACCCAATGCACCACACGGATGCAGGAATGCTGTGATAAGGATGACAATAAGCATAAAACACTATAATATTATGGATGACTGGATTGCAGAGTGGCCTATGAACTAACTATATGAATGTGGTGATATTCTATAAATAAGATTAAGATTATGCATGTAACCTACAATATCTGTTTGAAATAGCCCTGTTTAATCTGGTTTGAATGTTTATGAGTTATTAATATTCGTTTTTATCAGGTCCATAACAGAAAAAAAGAGCTTGTTGATTGTTTAAAACATGCTATTCACAATGAACAACATAACATCCGGAATTCCTGCTAAACCCATCACTTCATAGACCAGGGGGAAAACTGTGCTGTCCTTTCCATAAAACATCTGCTGTCTGTTTTTTTCCTTTAATGAATAGTCATCTTCATGAGTTATGATTAAATAATTGTGTAGTTCCTGCTCATTGTTCCCTTAATGCCATTGTATTTGGGAAATTCTCAACCTTGGATTTCGGAGATAGATGAGGATAATTACTGGAAACCCGAATGGGGAGGGGAGGGGCGAGGGGGGCACGGAATGTTGACTCTATAAGTGGCTTTTCCCACAGTATGATTGGTTTGGTCAATCTTACTAGGCTCTTCCATTGGTCCACAATACCATCAATCTTGAACTTTCGAAGTCCTTCACGTTTGAAACTTTTTGCGAGTAGGAGTCGGGTTACAACAGGGAAAGAAGAAAACACTCAATTATTTACACAATAGTACCTAATACAACATACATTTACATTAAGTAGACTGAGAAGAGCCTTTTTCTCGAGGAAAGACGAAAGTCCGATTCATGGAGCTGTACATGGACTTGCTATGGATTGCCATAATGAAGACTCGAGATTTAGCTTAAATTAAATTGTCAAATTGTAGCAGCGTACTCCGCGGTGTCTTGACTCACGCCCCGCATCCGGTTTGATTTGAAGGAAAGGTAAATTAATGGTATTTTACTGAATGATAAAGATTTAAGTCTTTGAGAAACACATAGCAAACAATACTATCTAGTCCTTTGAAACTATACAATGGAGGGGTAGGATGTGGAAGAATTGGGTCAAGTAAGGGGATGCCCAGCAAGCCCACAACCTGAATAGGGGTGTAATATCATTAGACTTTCAATAATTAGTATACGATATTGTAGAATATATAGATTTAGAATTCGATTTTTATTTACTTTGTTTGATTAATAATAATATACAGTGAGTTTTGAATGACAGCTTTACAATATGAAATTAACTTTAAAAAAAAGCCCGATGAAAGGTGTAGCTTAGTGTTTGTCATATTTCTTTCTTGAATTTTCAAACCCCACTATCACATAGTAAGCCAATATAAACAGAATTCAACTCCCATAGTTTTGAGGTAAACTATGCTGAATTGACATGCTCCAAATATTCTTTCCTGCACAAGCCATTCATTCTCTTTGAAGTATGTGCATGAATACCCTCTCTGTATTTTCTGTCAGGTAGTACAATTGATCATACAGCACTAACTATGCTCATCTCACTAGTAAAAGGAGAATATGAAAGTTTGCATGAATTGCGGCCTTGAATAAGTTGCCTTTTGCAGCTTTAACCAGAAATGATTTATTGTTGCTACCCCACTGTGTATGTACTGTATGTATGTTGCTACCCTTGCTGGCTATGGCTGACAACCAAGTAGGTCAGTTACTGCTACAGTTTGGTTGCTCAGCAAACTGAGAACTGAGGTCTACTTTGGTCAGGAAGCCAGCTTAATATCCTTAACATGAATTGATGTTGAACCTGTTTGTCATGATTTCTGCCAGTCAAGCACTGCTGGAAATGTAGGATTATTCCTGTGGAGATGGAATTTAACTTATTGACAAGAGCAGCACAGAGATGTTTCACCTGACTACAAGACTGCAAAGTTCAGTTGGCCAGGCAGCTTCAGCTGTTACCTAGGAAACTTAAAACAGTCTGTCCACATCCCCTTGGAAGGGCAGTGAATCCTCCCTATCCTTCCTGGAAAGTAGACCATATAAGACTAGAGACAAATGACATAGATTTGGGACATTGTTTGTCTTTATTTTTTATATATGTGTTTATTTGTCAGGGTGCATTGGGAGTCCCAAAGGGCTACGCACAATTGGCCCAGCGTCGTCCGGGTTTGGCCGTGGTAGGCCGTCATTGTAAATGCCCACCCGTTTCATTCACATTATATTATTGTCCACCATTTGTTCCTGATGTTTGAGTTTGGGCCCTCAGCCCAGTTCCTGGTTCACCTGTGGCATCACAGCAGACTTCTTACCCTGGTCTATTTTTTAAATTGGTTGTATCAATTATTAATCTGTGATACATTTTATGAAGCCACATTCATTATTAAACCCGCAGCAGGCTCTTTTAGATCTGAGAAGACTGTAAAAAAGGATGGTTTGTGAGTGAAGGCGCTGTCTCCCTATTAGGCACTGTGCACAACCCCTGATACAGTGTGGGAGGATGAGAGAGGGACAGCACACTCGAAAAGGTATTTCACTGTACTTGTGCATGTGACATTAAAATTTGAAATACACAGAGGTACATACTGTGCACGCGCTCTCTCACACACACACACCAAATAGACCCACTCAAACACTATATATACTTGCAGAACCATGTACGCATGCACCACACACACACAGCCATACAAAACGGAGTTTCCAGCACTCATTAGCACCTCCACTTTTATGCAACAACTCAAGAGAGGAGAGGACAGGGAAAAACTTGATGATAGATACATTTGCAGCAGCCAGTAATCCTAATTGATAACCAGACAGTAGAAATGTTTCATGTGAATAGCGGATTGTGAGGTGATCAGTTCAGACTCATCACAAAGCACAGCTACATCTTACAAGACCATTTTTGGCGATTCCATGCCAGCATACCCCAATTTTTTTTCAGGCTATCTCAGATTATTCTGGCAATTCTCACATAGAACTTAATTGGGAGGAAAGACTTTTGATATGCTTTTTACATTTGTAACACAAACCATTTTTGAGAACCATGATGACATTGCAATTTTAGGAATTTTTTAGACATATACAAGCCCCCTGTTAGACCCAATGATCCATGGACCGTATATGATACATATAACACCAAGGGTGCTTTCACATATCCCCTTATGATCTGGATCCTGTAGTGTTTGGTACCCTGAGAGTGCTATAAAGCATGTGTTAAATTCAAAGGAACTCTGGCTGAAATGAATCCTGGACCTCCGTGAGTAGCGGGTCCAAGATCCAGGACCAGAGTACCAGGTATTGTGATGCAGCAACGCGAGTTGCGTGTAATGTTTTTCTCTGTTGTAAACATGCTAGCTCGCTAACGTCATGTAAAATGTGCGCTTTGCTAATAACGCTCCAGGAAACCCCACCAGGGTACTGAATTTCATATGTGAAACCCCCCTTTGTGTCATTATACTCCTAATAGTGTGCTATAAAGTATGGAGTATCGCTAAATTCTGAAATACAATTTAGCACATTAATTTGTTAATATGTCAAAAGTACCCTTTTTGATTTAATTATTTTTAATATTTTTTTTACATTATACTCTACATATACAGTGCATTCAAAGTATTCAGACCGCTTCACTTTTTCCACATTTTGTTATGTTACAGCCTCATTCTAAAATTGATTAAATCATTTTTGCCCCTCATCAATCTACACACAATACCCATAATGACAATGCGAAAACAGGTTTTTAGGCATTTTTGCAAATGTATTAAAAGTAAAAAACATAGACAGTTGAAGTCGGAAGTTTACATACACTTAGGTTGGAGTCATTAAAACTCGTTTGTCAACCATTCCACAAATTTCTTGTTAACAAACTATAGTTTTGGCAAGTCTGTTAGGACATCTACTTTGTGCATGACACAAGTCATTTTTCCAACAATTGTTTACAGACAGATTATTTCACTTATAATTCACTGGATCACAATTCCAATGGGTCAGAAGTGTACATACCTTAAGTTGACTGTGCCTTTAAACAGCTTGGAAAATTCCAGAAAATGATGTCATGGCTTTAGAAGCTTCTGCTAATTGACATAATTTGAGTCAATTGGAGGTGTACCTGTGGATGTATTTCAAGTTCTACCTTCAAACTCAGTGCCTCTTTGCTTGACATCATGGAAAAATCTAAAGAAATCAGCCAAGACCTCAGAATGAATTCTTTTAGACCTCCACAAGTCTGGTTCATCCTTGGGAAAAATTTCCAAACACCTGAAGGTACCACGTTCATCAGTACAAACAATAGTACGCAAGTATAAACACCATGGGACAACGCAGCCGTCATACCGCTCAGGAAGGAGATGCTTTCAGTCTCCTAGAGATGAAGGTACTTTGGTGCGAAAAGTGCAAATAAATCCCAGAACAACAGCAATGGACCCTGTGAAGATGCTGGAGGAAAAAGGTACAAAAGTATTTATATCCACAGTAAAACAAGTCCTATATCGACATGATAGACCGCTCAGCAAGGAAGAAGCCACTGCTCCAAAACCATCATAAAAAAAGCCACACTATGGTTTCCAACTGCACATGGGGGCAAAGATTGTACTTTTTGGAGAAATGTCCTCTGGTCTGATGAAACAAAAATAGAACTGTTTGGCCATAATGACGATCGTTATGCTTGGAGGAAAAAGGGGAAGGCTTGCAAGCCGAAGAACACCATCCCAAACGTGAAGCACGGGGGTGGTGGCATCATGTTGTGGGGGTGCTTTGCTGCAGGAGGGACTGGTGCACTTCACAAAAAAGATTGCATCATGAGGAAGGAAAATTGTGGATTTATTGAAGCAACATCTCAAGACATCAGTCAGGAAGTTAAAGCTTGGTCGCAAATGGGTCTTACAAATGGACAATGACCCCAAGAATACTTCCAAAGTTGTGGAAAAATGGCTTAAGGACAACAAAGTCAAGGTATTGGAGTGGCCATCACAAAGCCCTGACCTCAATCCTGTAGAAAAATTGTGGGCAGAACTGAAAAAGCGTGTGTGAGCAAGGAGGCCTACAAACCTGACTCAGTTACACCATCTCTGTCTGGAGGAATGGGCCAAAATTCACCCAATTTATTTTGGGAAGCTTGTGGAAGGCTACCCGAAATGTTGGACCCAAGTTAAACAATTTAAAGGCAATGATACCAAATACTAATTGAGTGTATGTAAACTTCTGACCCCCTGGGAATGTGATGAAAGAAATAAAAGCTGAAATAAATAATTCTCTCTACTATTATTCTGACACTTCACATTCTTAAAGTTGTGATCCTAATTTACCTAAGACAGGGATTTTTTTTGTCAGATTAAATGTCAGGAATTGTGAAAAACTGAGATTAAAGGTATTTGGCTAAGGAGTAAGTAAACTTCAATCTTCAACTGTACCTTATTTACATAAGTACCTTTATTTACATCGAAATTGAGCTCAGGTGCATCCTGTTTCCATTGATCCTCCTTGAGATGTTTCTAAATCTTGAGTCTGCCTGTGGTAAATTTAAATTGATTGGACATGATTTGGAAAGGTTGACCGTGCATGTCAGAGCAAAACCAAGCCATGAAGTCAAAGGAATTGTCCATAGAGCTCTGAGACAGGATTGTGTCGAGGCACCGATCTGGGGAAGGGTACCAAAAAATGTCTGCAGCATTGAAGGGAGGTGACCAAGAACCCGATGGTCACTCTGACAGAGCTCCAGAGTTCCTCTGTGGAGATGGGAGAACTTTCCAGAAGGACAACCATCTCTGCAGCACCAATCAGGCCTTCAGTTAAAGGCACATGACAGCCCCCTTGGAGTTTGCCAAAAGGCACCTTAAGATTCGCAGACCAAGATGAACAAGATTCTCTGGTGTGATGAAAGCAAGATTTAACTCTTTGTCCTGAATGCCAAGCGTCACATCTGGAGGAAACTTGGCACCGCTCATCACCTGGCTAATACCATCTTATAATTTTTGTGGGGGAAAAAGTCTCAGTGCCATTATCCTCGCATGGTCAGGTATTGAAAACAAGGGTGTAAGATAAATATTACTTGTTAAACATTCCTTTCTCTGAGCAATTGTATTAGTATAAAATAATACAATTCCCCAATTTTTTTGAGCATACAATATGTCTTAGTATTTGAATTATTTTATATATTCATTTTTGCTCATCTTTATCAAAGGTGTCAATCATTTTGGACCCCATTGTAGGTCTAAAATGGCCACTTTCATCATGATTGTGTGACACAAATGTTAAGCATTCTTCCTCCCACTGAATTTATGTGAGAATTGCCAGAACAATCTGAGAGACCCCAACAAAAGTTTGTGCCATGCCGGCTTGGAATCGCCCTTGTGCATTGTCTCTTATTGTAGATAAGGGGGATGTCATACATTTCTTGAAATCTAAGTTCCTGAGACACTTTACAGTACTGAAAAAGTCTATGGGGATTTCCCCCCCTTTTCCCCTATTTTGAATTCATGTGATGTATGTAGGCTAAAAATTATTATTCACTCCAGAATAATATAAACCCTTGTTCGAAGTAATGTAGATACAATATTTCCAGACATGCTTAGTTATTCCACCTTGAATTTTTTGAAGTAGTTTCATGGAAACTTCTACACAGGTTTTCTGCCAGCCAGTCTAGTTTTGAGTTGGGGTAGCAACCTTGAGAATGGGTGGGGATTAGTCTAATTTGTCCTGGGGTTTAGGTGAGGGGTGGGGCATGAGGCTGAGTGGGCAGGACAGGGAGCTCCAGGTGTATCCAATCACTGGGGCTCTCTCATCTGACAATCATACTAGCCTGACAGACAGGCAGGGGGGTGTATTCATGGATGCCAAGGGAAGCCAGGCTTCCCCCACAAAAAGTATAATTTCTAATTGATTTTATCTTTTGTCATTGTTTTATAATTTTCCTTCAATTCGCAAGAGGCTGAAAGTATCTCACAGGAGAAAGCATCTGAGCGAGCGAAACAGCGCCCCTCTGTCTCTCTGTAGCCCATCTATCTGATGCGGTCTGGTCCAAACGAGTATGACGTTGTTGCCGCCAGTACCATTGAAGGGAAAGGAAGCCAGCGAGCATAAAAATGAGCCAATCAGCTTTGAGATAAACTGCACACAAAAAAAGTGTCAAGGGAAGCCAGCTAAAATTGTCCCTTTCCTAAATTAGCCATGGATGGAGATAGCGATTTGGACTTGTGGTTTTACCTAATTCTCCGTACTGGCCAATGATTATAACGGTGATTCTGATCCAACCATTTAATTCATACATTGTTGTGCTCCTGGCCCGAAAGGAGGGAAGTTCAATATGTACAGTAGCTGGATGTAGAAGGCTGATGTTAATGTTGCCTATGAATGGAAGATAGGCTAGCGAGCAAGCATCTTAGCCAGGTAGCCTAGGACAACAAAATATAAAATCGTGTACTGTATGACCGTGATAGACTGTTTCCTCAACATGAAAGAGAGGATGGCATTGGCGTTTCTCTATAAGTAGGGTGAGTAAACATGTTTTTCTTCTTGCATGAACGTGCGCACACACACACAGAAATCAGAACCATGGACAGCCACATATTTAGCTTATGTTGATTGGACTAAATAGTCTTTGGTATCTTTTAGTTGTCACTGTAGTAGACTAAGCAGAGGTGATTTGATGATGTTGAAATGGTGCTGGAATAGTGGATGCAGGTCCTGTTTTCTTAGCGACTTGCGGTAACTCTGGTTCTGAATCTATAGTAGATTAGTGTTTGGAAACATTATCTTGCTTGACCTTGCTGTAGGTCATGTAACTGTATGTTACTGTACATGCAATATGCTTTGTGGACTTCACTAGAAAGAGGTTGATATCTGGTTTTGTGATAAAACAAAAATGTGGTTGAATTTATTCTTCCACTGTCTTATTGTCTCGGCCTTTAGGCCTATGTATCACTGTCGCAAGGAATATGAATGAACAGGTTACAGAGCAAACAACGCAATTATTACAACACATAGGTTGCAATATGTCTTCCCCAGTGTTTTTTTTTTTTTACCCACACACTGCTACTATAGACATGTAGACCAGTAAGCAGACAGACGTTCAGAGCTTGGGCCACATGCTTGGCCCTCCAATCTCCACAGACCCTCTCTGAGCCTCTCACCACACCCAGCATGGAGCCTGTGGAGAACACTTTTCACCTGCAGAAGGGTGAGTGTTTCTGGGCACGCTGGCCAGGCCGGATCCCTGGCTGCCAAAGAGGCCCAGGGTAGTGTTTCATTTCTATGAGTCATGTGTGCCGTTTAACCTACATGTTGACACTTTTGCCTGCCTGTTCTGCTTTGACTAAGGTCTTGGTTGTTGTTTTTTAAACTGGTTTAAGCGCTCTCTGGATAAACTGTAAATCCAGTTGATAAGCCAGCATAAGTTTGTCTCATTCCAGAGTGCCTGCCCAGCTCCCACAAAACCAGTATTAATTGCGCTGTTGTTGGTGGTGGTGTATATTTTGCCTGAACACACAGTAATGTTGTCGCTGTCATGTCTTGGTTCTGTTTTGAATCCATTAAAGCATTGCCTGTATAAATAGTGCTGAGATGGGAGTCAAGCTTAGCCAAGCTTTCTCTGTCTGGGCCCGGTTCACACAGCAGCTTATATTTGGCCATAACTCACACTGCACAGTTCCAAGGCAGGAATCCTTGATAGAAAATCTTTTCATCATTCTAAACACTTGTCCCAAGGGGATCCTTTCATGAAGCCTCCCATCTCATGAAAATGAGAGTCGAGAGAGGGAGAGAGAGAGAGAGAGAGAGAGAGAGAGAGAGGATCTCCCTGCATTTCTGATTGCCAGCTCCAGGAAGAATTTGTTGTCATTCTTTGGCTTTGAGTAAAACTTCAGATGCTCCTGAGTATCCATCACATCTGAAGTTAAGTGTTTGGAATGACCGAGGTGGAAGACAGATACAGGCTCTTTTTTTACTTCTTCATTGAGGTATTAGTCATCAGCCACTGACTACATGGCAGTTCTCTCTCTGACGGGAGAGACATTTAATGAGCCCCCTGAAAATCACTCTCCAGGCTCTGAAAGGTGTATTTTTTTATAAAACTGAATACGTTTTTTAATAATTCTAGCAGAGAGAGATGTGAACTTTTAGATTTTCTTTGTGTGTCGTGAGACGTACTGTCGCTAACCTCAAAGCATCCCTGTTCAGATTCTCATTGACACATTGTGATGGAATGTGACAGGCAAAGTGGTGTTTTTTACATCCACTGATAGAGGGGCATAGTATCCCTCTCTGACAGTGTTGCAGGGAGAGCTTGTCGGGTTTGCTGACACTCAAAAGGAGACCGACTGTTATTCTTGAAAAGACGGAGAAGAGTGGAAATCACACAAGTCACATAGCAGGCACATTTCATTCTGCAGTCGGTCAGCTGCTATACAGTATTATAAACTGGGTGGTTTGAGCTCTGAATGCTGATTGGCTGTAAGAACAGCCCTTAGCCGTGGTATATTGGCCAAATACCACACACCCTCAGGCCTTATTGCTTAAATAACACTGCAAATATTGCTGTTCATGAATATGAGCACTCGGATTAGTATCCAATCACATTTTAGGATTTTAATAAATGTTTGACATTTTTCATCTTGGAGGGAGTAATGATTGCTAGGATACTGACATATATTAGAGGTGATACTAATGTAGCATGTAATGTTTCTCTTTAACGGGCATAAATACTGACGTGTGGCTTGCTAGAGATCGGCACAGATCTAGGCTCATCTTACCTTCCATAACTTATAACCATAAAATGAGACCCTGACTTTAGAGCTGTATCTAGGGTTAACCTCATCCTACTTCATTTGGGTCTGAGGCAGGCTGAACCTGACCCTGTTGTTCCTGTTGCGGCGCTGCTGCTGTAATGTCTGGGGCCCGGGCTCATTTGGCCGAGGAAATGCAGAAGATGTGAAAGCCTGTGGCCCCCTGACCCATTGTTTATGAGCTGCCACAATGTGTTGAGGCTTCCTCTGAGTCATTGTCATTTGGCAGGCAAACACAGACACACACACACACAGAGAGCTCGGAGCTAGCCTCTTCACAAATATGCATACGTTATAGCAGGTAGCCTAGCGGAGGCAGCAGGTAGCCTAGCGGTTAAGAGCGTTGGGCCAGTAACTGCTGGTTCGAATCCCCAAGCTGGCAAGGTAGAAAAAAACTATGCTGTTCTGCCCACAACAACAACTGCTCCCCGGGCGCCGATGACGTTGATTAAAGCAGCCCCCTGCACCTCTCTGATTCAGAGGGGTTTGGTTCAATACAGAAGATACATTTTGGTTGAATGCATTCAGTTGTTCCCTATGCAATCCTCACACAAAAAATCAATTTTGTGTTCTAAATGTGTATTCAGGCAGTAGTTAGACAGTCCTATCATTGGCTGCTTTGCAGAACTTCAAATCAAGCTGTATATATATTGCACATTTCAGACATTGATGGAATGCAATGCGCTTCACAGAATATATATATATATATATATATATATATATATATATATTTTTATAATAAATGTTTTACTACACAACAAATATAAGAGGATAAAAAACAAAAGAATAACAAAAACTGAGAATAAAAAAACACCCTAAGGAAAAGCAAAGATAAAAAGGCGTTTTAGCATCTCTTTTAAATATTTCCAGAGTTTGGGCCCCCCTCAGATTCTCTGGCAGGCTATTCCAGAGGCTGGGGGCATAATAACTAAAGGCTGCCTCTCCATGCCTTTTGGTCCTAGGCTTTGGGATAGTTAAAAGGCCAGTGCCAGAGAACCTGAGGGACCTACTGGGTACATAGCTTAAAAGCATGTCTGACATGTATTGGGGTTCACAATCGTGGATTGATTTAAAAACTAATCAAAGAATCTTAAAATGCAGCCAGTGCAGAGCTTTTAAAACCGGTGTAATGTGTGCTCTCCATCAGGCCTTGGTCAGTACCTGTGCTGCAGCATTCTGTATGTTTTTCAGTTGACCAATAGCTTTCTTGGGTAGACCAGACAGAAGAGTATTACAGTAGTCAAGCCTGCTTGTAATAAAAGCATGGAAGAGTCTTTCTGTGTACCAGCCTGAGAGGGAAACGGCCGCACCTTGGCAATGTTCCTCATGTGGTAAAAAGCTATTTTGGTCACATTCCTAATGTGTGATTCAAAATTGAGTTCAGAATCTAAAATGACACCTAGGTTTTTTTTACCTGTGTTTTTTATCTTTATTGCCCATTAATTAAAATGTGCAGCCAGATTCTCTCTGTGATTTGGCTCCAACAATAAGTACCTCTATCTTGTCTTGATTTGAGGTACATACTACCTCAATTGGACCAACCAACCAGTGCTCCCGCACATGGGCTATCTATCTGCATTGTGTCCCGCCAACCCCTTTTTTACGCTACTGCTACTCTCTGTTCATCATATATGCATAGTCACTTTAACCATAACTACATGTACATATACTACCTCAATCAGCCTGAAAACCGGTGTCTGTATGTAGCCTCGCTACTTTTATAGCCTCGCTACTTTTACAGCCTCGCTACTGTATATAGCCTCGCTACTGGATATACTGCTGTTTTTATTTCTTTACCTACCTATTGTTCACCTAATACCTTTTTTTAAATTATTTTTTGCACTGTTGGTTAGAGCCCGTAAGTAAGCATTTCACTGTAAGGTGACAAATGTGACAAATAAACTTTGATTTGATTTAGCTGGAGGAAGTTGTGAGCCATCCAAGTACTTAAATCACTAATACGGTCAAATAATTTATCTGATGATGTCATTATTGTATCATGTCACTGGTATCTCTGTGATTAGCCTAGCTTTTGTAGGGGACTGATTTTTCATGACCCTTGACATCATAGTTATCGGACTGGATGCTAGTAGTGCACACCCATAGCAAGACTCTTCAGTGCCTTCATCCAGATGAGAAAAGGAAATAATCAGATGTGATCATTTGCGTGAAACAGTTGTTCATTGTCTGTCTGCAGTATGTTTCCTCTTCTTTTGGATAATCTGCTGGCGCCAAAAATGCAAAAGGCAAAGATGTTTCCCATATCTTGTCATGAATGCGTCCAGATAAACATCTGTTATTTATGTAATTTATGTAAGTATGTCATTCAAAATGAAGAAAATCCACCACTGTTTCAATATGTTTCCTTTAACTTGTCCAGTTAATTTTTTTCTTTTTTTTGTAGACATTGAAAATAGATGTGACAATTGCCTGCTACGGTACGTTTCCTTTTAACTATCTTGTGTCAATTAAAAAGCAGTTGGACATAATGACGTCACACCTAAAAAAAAAAAAAAAAACATACACCTTTTCTCTAAAACCTACAGTGTAGAATAAAAATTAAGTGGTTGAAGTGTTTCCATTACCAATTTAGGCAAATTGCGCAATAATAAATTGCCGACAGCATGTATGCCATCCCACCTATCTGTTTCATGTCTCAGGTAGCCCGCAAAAGCCAGCATGGATAGAATGCAATAATTGACTAATATTTGCCATATTCTAATAATTATCATGGGCCAACGTATCGCCATGGTCTGTGACATGGTCATACTTGCACTCCTGTAGATCTGAAATAATTGGATGGTGAAGCTTGCCAGCCATCCATAAAAGCAAGGCGAATCAATTCAGGCATTCTTGAAAGTCAGGATCATCCTTGTCCTGCAAAAAACATAATTGTTATAGTGGAAAAATCAGATTTAGCGAGCAGTAGGCATTTAGAATTAAATGTGGGAGTGGAGCTTTTCTAGTTACGTGATGACACCATGTGCCCCGTGTACCTTCAAAATTATTCACCAATCATTATTTGACACAGTTTCCATCATTTGTCACAAATAAAGAATGTTTGACAAGAAAAATCAACCACAGTCGAACAGATAATGTTGTCGATCTTTGGAAAATTTCTCCATTACACAAACATTTGTTCATGCGACATCGCTTTTTCCGAATAAACCTGGGTCACCTAGTGAGTGTGCATCTGTATGACCTCTCTCTCTCTCTCTCTCTCTCTCTCTCTCTCTCTCTCTCTCTCTCTCTCTCTCAGACGTCATCATGGACTCCTTCAGTACTAAGAGCCTGGCCCTTCAGGCCCAGAAGAAACTGATGAGCAAGATGGCCACCAAGAGCGTGGCCAACCTCTTCATTGATGACACCAGCAGCGAGGTGCTGGACGAGCTCTACCGCGTCACCAAGGAGTACACACGCAACCGCAAGGAGGCCCAGAAGATCATCAAGAACCTCATCAAGATGGTGGTGAAGCTGGGCGTCCTCTACCGCAACAACCAGTTCAGCGGGGAGGAACTGGTGCTGGTCGAGGGCTTCAGGTTGATTATGATTGATTCATTTAATAATTATGGCTGTAGATAGCATTAAAGATGCACTCTCAAACTTTTGTATAATTTCAGCCAGTGATTTTGAAAGTGGTGCTCCTAAGGCAAAAGTGGTCCCTGTTTTTTTATATACTACGTCATCAAATTGTGTACTAAGTCATCCAATTGTGTACTACTATATCCAATTTGTACTATGTTACAAATTTGTTATGCTTAAGATCCTGGAGTGCATCTTTAATAGGAGTCGAATAGTCTTTGATTAGGTTTGCCAGCCCTGGTTGTTGAGGGCTGTAATTTGCACAGGTTTTTATTCCAGCCCTAATGAAAACAATCACTGTGTTGGACTGGGGGGAAAAAACTGTGGCCCTCTGAGAAATGGTATGTCCTTTGCCATCTACTGTACCTAATCCATCATGCATAACAACAATGGCCACCGTCTCCTTTCCAGGAAGAAGGTCCACACACTGGCCATGACAGCTGTCAGCTTCCACCAGATCGAGTTCACATTCGACCGGCGTGTGATGAGCGCCATCCTGAATGAGTGCCGTGAGCTGCTGCACCAGGCAATCAACCGCCACCTGACAGCCAAGAGCCACTCGCGGGTCAACCACGTGTTCAACCAATTCGCAGACTGTGACTTCCTGGCAGCTCTCTACGGCCCCTCTGAGGTGTACCGCAACCACCTGCAGAGGATTTGCGACGGTGTCAATAAGATGCTAGACGAGGGCAACCTTTAACCCCCCCACAGGACCTTTTGACCCCTTCCCTTTGACCTTTGAGGCCTTACCTGGTGGTGTGACATTCACCACAGGGTTGCCTTCTTGGCTTTTTTTTTAAATTTTATTTGATAGACAAACATTATGCATAGTGGACATTTGACATTTTGCCCCTCCAACATTACTGTACAACACTGAAGGATGTTCCAGGCTAGTTAGTCCAAAGTTTCTTCTACGCCTCTTTATTTAAAGGAACAACATGGACCTCTTCAGTGACTGTATAATACAAGCTTTTGTCAATCATTTCCGGACATAGGACTTCACCAATGCCTTGGAACTGTCTTTTTTTCAATGGCTGTCTGTCCCCCTGGAAGGTCTCCCAACCACAGCCTGAAGATCATATGTATGAGTAGTCAATTGCTTTTAGAGCGAAGAGGACAATAGTAGATGTTAACCTACTTCAGGACAACCATAAGGGACTCTGTTGTTAGACAGGAGTGCTACTTGAGGTTAAAACGGCACTAATTGTTTTGCAATAATCCACGTAACAGACCAATAATCCAGTTTCAGCATCACATGTACACTCCATATCCTAAGGAAGTCTACACTTTGTTTGGATCAAAATACCTGTTGCCTGCTTTGGCCCTAATTACCTGTTTTTATTACTATCACACCAAAGAGCGTATAATTTGGGTCATGGGGGCTATAAACATGGAGGAAGTTGATTGTGCTGTGCAACCTAATTGTCACAGAGCTGCTGACTCATCAGTTCTTTAATTCATCTGAGCTGTTAGGAAACCCCTGCCCAGCAAACACTTTGATTTCTGCGCAGCAGAGAGAGACTCCATATATAGTCATGTTAATGACTGGAGGATATGGGAAAGGGAAGTAGGTTGCCTTTGTTGGTGAGGCCCAGGCTGTTTCGACACGTAACATAGTATTATGGATTAGAGCAGAGACTAAAACAATACCGGATTGTTCCTTCCATTATTCTATTAATTATTCCCCCACTCCAGGCCAATAATAGCCTACCTACAGCTAATCCATTCCAACACCCCAGCCTCCATTTAATGGGATTGAGATCACATCTTTGCTTGATGCACGTCCAATTTGGGAGTGAAGTTGTTTTTTAATGAACAGTTTAGATTGTTATACAGTACTACCCTGCACATAATGGATGTTATTTTCTTTTCTAGGCCTATCTGTGTGTTTTTGTATGGCTGAGTCTGTCTAGGAGACTGTTTGCGCTGTGGCCTCATTTAGTATTCTCAGTGACAGTGTATACCTGTGAGGAGCTGCAGCAGAGTTGTAATGAGCGCTGTGTTCTCCAGGATCTGCTGTCTCTCTCCCTCTCTGTCACAGAAACCTCCCTGGTCTGTACTGTAGCAGTTCTGCCAAAGAGAGGAAAGGGAGAGATAAGCAATCGCGAGAAGGACCTTTCCAAAGGAACATTAGGGAAATCGGTAGGCACTTGATGAAGATTGTGTTCAAATTTAAATGATATATATTTTTCGTTATTCCCTCCATTTTATTTCAAGATGTGGTCTCCGTTTGACTTCATCCTCCTACGTCTGGGGGAGTTGTATTAAGTGAACGCTCACAGGACTAGAAAATTGAAGTTCCAGAATACTTGAGATAGCTTAGTTCATAAATGTCAAAGATTCCATTCTTTCCAATCACAACAGTTCTCAGGTTTAAGTCTCAGAGCTTGTGCTCATGACACACTTACTAGCATCGGACCCAATGTTGGAGGATTAAATACGGACCAAATAATCTGCTTCATACATTTGACATTAGCTCACAAAATATACATTATTTTAAGTAATGTTGTATTTCTACCAATGGATAGTGAAATATTTTCTAGATTATTTGTTATACGTTGTTGTACATATGTTTGTTTTAGTGTGCCTTCCCGATACTAGACATGACGAATATACATGATTACTCCTATTTTTAAATAAACAAATTGTTTGTCTTTTCTTGATAAAGCACCACTTATTTTCCATCGTAATGCTGTATCAGCAGCTAGATCAGAACATAATCTGTGTGCGTCTGACCCAAATTGGGTCAGGCAAATCCCTTCCGCCCGGTCAGGACATTGTTAGCCATGTTCCCAAACTAAACACAAGCCTTCCTATCTGCCAATTTTGTTTTGGGTCTTTTTTTCCCTCTTAATTAATTTCCAAACGGACATGCCCAGGTCAAAGGTAAAGCTGGAGGCCAATGGAGAGGAAATTAAGCTTTCCCCTTAGCAATGATATGGCTACAGTAATTCAACTTGGTCAGGATTCAGGAAATACATTTTCTATCAGCTTGTGAACCGGAAGAGCTTTTATCATCTCGCTCCAATGCCAGCTGTGTGAATTAATTCGTAGATATTGGTTTTGATAATTCACGAAAGACCATGTCAGGCTAGATTAGCCACTCAAGGCATTTTTGACATGTATTTGGTTTCTACTTGTAAAGGAATGATTGTAAAGACTTGAAAGGGTACTGGTAAGTGTCCAATAATTTATTTTGTTTTACTCCCCAGTGTGACTTTCTTCAATAGTCTGGGTGAAAATTGAACTTTGGACCTGCCAGTCCTTGACTTGATTATCAAAGTGGATATTAGTGTGAACTTTAATACATTTTGGTATGAAGCTGCCTTCCATTAAGGCATGATTATAATTTGTACATAATGAACCAACTACAAAGGAGAAGTCCTGCATCTTAAGAAGAGAGGCAACTGAACCGTGCAGGCCTGTGAAGACCTTGTTAGTCAGTCCACTCACATTCACTTAGGCCATGTGTTAGCTATACTGTATGTATGGAAAGAGTATCTACCCCAACCCTGTACCAGACACATCACAGCTGGGCATCCTAATGAACTGCATCCATAGAGATTAGTTTTAAAGGGATAGATCACTCCAAAATAAGTTTTTCAAATATTTTCAGACCTAAAGTGGTGGGATGGCATGAGTCCCACACCACCCGCTCTGTAGCTCCAATCATTTTAATGTCCAGAAACGGGTAATGCACCTGCAGTATTGTCTTATATACAAGCAAATCTCAGTAATCCACAGAGCACTTTCACTTGATGTATGAGGTACACAGCACTACATTCCAGTTCATATGCTGAATTGTTATTGAGTTTCATACATGCTTGAGTTTCTTTTCTATGTAGATCCAGGGTTAGAAAATGGCTATATTTGCTTTTATTTTGTGAACTCTTTGCCTCATCCTTTATGATTAAAGAGGCTATCCCCTCTGACAAGTTGAGCTATGACAGTTACTTGGGACTTGAAAGTCAGTCTTTCAAACCCTGTCTTCTTTTTCTCTTGCTCTAGTGAATCCTCTGAGTGCACCTGACTGACGGGTTGTTTCAAAGATGTAAGCGGGAAGATATCCAAAGAAAAACAATGTTAAAAATAAACAGGAACCGACAAACATGTTATTTTACACAGTGGTAAGACCTCCTGCTGGACTCAGGAATGACAGTGCTTGTATAAGAACTGAGGGAATTCAGTCACTAAGGGTTACTTAGAAAAAGACAGCATTTTTTTTCTAAATGTAATGAATCATTCTCTAAGACAGCAACAACTAAAAAAGTTGCAATACTGTGTTGCACTTGAATCATCTCTGCTGTTCAAGTGCCTATATAAAGTTACCAACATGCCCTTGGGGCTTCAGACTGACTGAAACCCTTTTTTTGACAAAACATGTGGGGTCTGTCTAGAGGAATATCTCAACCACACTCTTACATAACCCTGCTTCTCTCTGATTTCTCTGTGCCTTGTATACAGAGACCGAAGCTCCACCAGGATATACAGTGCCTTCGGGAAAGTATTCAGACCCCTCAACATTTTAAGTTACAGCCTTACTCTAAAATTGATTAAATTGTCAATCTACACCCAATACCCTATAATGAAAAAGCAAACAGGTCAATTTCTTTGTGCTAATTTATAAAAAATAAACTGAAAAATCACATTTACATAAGTATTCAGACTTTTTACTCTGTACTTTGTTGAAGCACCTTTGGCAGCGATTACAGCCTTGAGTCTTTGGTATGACGATACAAGCTTGGCACAACTGTATTTGGGGAGTTTCTCCCATTCTCTGCAGATCCTCTAAAGCTCTGTCAGGTTGGATGGGGAGCGTTGTTGGATGGGGAGTGTCACTGCACAGAAATGTTCACGTCTCTCCAAAGAGACTTGTCCCGAAGCCACTCCTGCATTGTCTTGGCTGTGTGCTTAGGGTCGTTGTCCTGTTGGAAGGTGAACCTTCACCTGTCTGATGTCCTGAGTGCTCTGGAGCAGGTTTTAATCAAGGATCTCTCTGTACTTTGCGCCGTTCATCTTTCCCTCTCCTGACTAGTCTCCCAGGCCCTGCAGCTGAAAAACATCCCCACATGATGATGCTGCCACCACCATGCTTCACCATAGGGATGGTCCCAGGTTTCCTCCAGATGTGAGGCTTGGCATTCAGGCCAAAGAGTTCAATCTTGGTTTCATCAAACCAGATAATCTTGTTTCTCATGGTCTGAGAGTCCTTTAGGAGCCTTTTGGGAAACTCCAAGCCGGCTGTCATGTGCCTTTTACTGAGGAGTGGCTTCCGTCTGTCCACTACCATAAAGGCCCGATTTAGTGGATTGCTGCAGAGAGAGTTGTTCTTCTGGAAGGTTCTCCCATCTACACAGAGAAATTCTGGATTTCTGTCAGAGTGATCATCGGGTTCTTGGTCACCTCCCTGACCAAGGCCCTTCTTCCCTGATTTCTCAGTTTGGCCGGGCGGCCAGCTCTAGGAAGAGTCTTGGTGGTTCCAAACTTCTTCCATTTAAGAATGATGGAGGCCACTGTGTTCTTGGGGAACTTCAATGAGGCAGAAATGTTTTGGTACTTTTCCTCAGATCTGTGCCTCGACACAATCCTGTCTCACAGCTCTATGGCCAATCCTTTGAACTCATGGCTTGGTTTTTGCTCTGACATGCATTGTCAACTGTGGGACCTTATATAGACAGGTGTGTGCCTTTCCAAATCATGTCAAATCAGTTGAATTTACCACAGGTGGACTCCAAGTTGTAGAAACATCTCAAGGATGATCAATGGAAACAGGATGCACCTGAGCTCATTTGAGTCTCATAGCAAACAGTCTGAATAAGGTATTTCTGTTTTATTTTTAATACATTTGCAAAAATGTCTAAACCTGTTATCGCATTGTCATTCAGGGGTATTGTGTGTAGATGAGGATTTTTTTAAATTTATTTAATCCATTTTAGAATAAGACTGTAACATAAATAAAGGTGGAAAAAGAAAAGAGGTCTGAATACTTTCTGAATGCACTGTAGCTAGTCTACTTTGGCTCTGTTACTGTGTAGTCCTGTAAAGTTGTGGTGGCTCTGTTACTGTGTAGTCCTGTAAAGTTGTGGTGGCTCTGTTACTGTGTAGTCCTGTAAAGTTGTGGTGGCTCTATAAGAACACACATTACCATAATGCAGTGGATGGAGTGATGGTCTCTAACTGGGCTCCACCGTACGTCAACTGCTGTGAGACGAGCAACTGCGACACGTACTTATTATTCCACATTGACTTTAAAATGAGCTACCATTGTGCATTTAGCAGCCTGGGTGTTATTTATGGTCCACACACAGTGGGAGGGTGATTGGTTGAAATCATAGGTTTAATCAGAGGTAGCTACATGATGACTAAAGCCCAGCACATGAGAGCACTACAATCCAGGTGTGTGTGTTTTTTGGTATCTGTTTACGTTCACACGAGTGACCTTGTGAACAATGGGGAATGGAGTGATTGTGCAGCAGAGTTGTTCACTGAAACAAAGGGAACTGTCATTGGAAGCAGCTGGGGGATGGGAGCTATGTTCAAGCAGAGCTCCTCTATTACTTCCAGAGTTCGTTGTTACCCACACAGCAGTGGTCAACTAAGGACAGGACATGTTTTGAGAAGGAACCTTCTTACCCTGGAATGACCCCCATCACTTTGAGTACATATGCATTTATTGGACTATGTCGTGGTCTTTCTGCAGTATATCTCTCCATTTATTTACCTATTGCCATTAAAGGGGATCCCACGTGAGTAGCTTGTTGTGATGAGGAAGCTTGTGGCAAATGCTGAACCTGTTCTTCACCAAGTGACAGCCACTGTCAGGGTTCTCCGTGGCTGTCATTGTCACATTTAGGGTGCATCCAAGGAGGGAGCTGCACAGTGAGTAAACAGACACCTGGGAGGCATCTCTGGGCTTGTCAGACACATGCCAACTAAACCAGACAGTTGGCAAGCCAAGATGAGCTGCAAATAGCAGCTGCCACTGCATAATTGGAACAAATAGAAGTCAGAGAAGCAGAAAATAAGATGAAACAACAAGAGGTGCCTCGGCTCCATTGGTGGCAGTGCTTTAGCTAACAGGCTGGGGGAGGTGTGTTACAGCTTGTACCTGGTCAGGGTTTTTTATGCTTGTGTAACTAACTGCTGTATGCTATGGGTGCAGTGGACTGCTGAGCCAGAACAGGAGTAATCAGATGAGAGCTGGAGTGGGGAGGCTCACGTGGAGACACAGCGTCTACCAGGGATTAAAAAACAGGAATCTTGATTGAAGTTTCACTAGTCTCCCTCCGCAAGCGGGATATAAGGGGCGAGAGACAGACAAAGAGAGAGAGAGTGACGGAGTGAGAAAGAGAGAGGTACAGAGGGAGGTACAGCAGTGAGAAAGAGTGGGAGGAAGAAAGAGCGAGAAGGGGAGACAGCGCAGTGCGAGCGGGAGGGGGAATGAGTGAGAGCCAGGGAGAGAGGGGGAGAGACAGGAAGTGTGCCACAGCAACTGAGCCAGAGATGCAGGGAGGGAAAGCGAGTGAGAGGGAGACAGGCTTGGACAGGAAAAGGGAGCAAGTGGGTAGGGGTCTAAGAAGAAATAAGCAGAATACATTTTGGGGGGAGAAAGAGGGAAAGAGCAGGAGAGAGAGAAGTCAATGAGAAAAACATTCCATGTGAATTTAAGGAGTCTTCCTCTGTGACTGCTGGACTGCTTCTATCATGTTCTCAGACACCAGAGTGCCTGGGGAGCACAGAGGCTTTCAACACAGCAACCCTCATCTCAACCTTTGGCTTCACAATGGACTCAGGGCCCACCACAGTGAAATGGGACTAAATGGGCAATGCAGGCGGGCTGACGCCAACCTTACCTATCCCAACAGAGTCAAGAAGGTAGGCTTTACATCACAAGAGGTGATGAACAACCTTCATGGGAAAGAAAGGACGGGTCCCCAATTGAATGAACTGGGTCTGGAGGCTAGGAGGCTGCGCTTCGGCTTGTGGGAGCATCATGTGCAGACACATTTGAGCAGCCAAGAGGGCAGTCCTTCCAGGTGGAGCCATGGCCAGTCCCCAGCGCCAGGCCTGAGACACAGGGCGTCTGTCAGGGACCACTCCACAGAACGCTCCTTTGTTGGGAACGCCTGCCAGACTTTACCACACCCTTCAGTTAGGAAGTACGTGAAGGCCCCCGTCCTCGCTCAGCCAACACAGTTCAAAGGTCAGGACAGCTGTAAAGTGCCTGTTTGTTTGGAGGACCAGCTTTGGGGCTATTCCAGACAGACTTGTAAGAGAGACCTTCATACATCCAGCTGGATGGATTCAGCCACACAGGGCTTACCACGACACCAGAGTTTCAGTTCCACCTTGAGTTCCAACAAAAAGAATGTCCGAAACAGTCAGAGAGACTTGACTAGACCTGTAGGCGGACCAGAGACCAAACTACACCATAAAGACTTGACTAGACCTGTGAAGGGATACAATGGACCCAGCTCTCTGCATGAGGTCATCTTCTCCACAGAGGTTCCTCAGAGAGATATGGGAGATCCCACTCTCAGACCCCAGCAGAGTCCCGGTAAGCCCTGTCCCATCCCAGAGGACATCCAAACCAGGCCCCCCAGAGGTGGCCAGGAATCCAGGAGTGGGTCAGGCCTGACTGGGTCAAAGAAGCACCAGAAGGTTGTCCGGGATCAGATCCAGAGAGTGGTGGAGAACTTGGAGGAGGTTCTAGGAGGCCTGAAGGACATCCATCAGGAGATGAAGGAGGTAAAGACATTTCTGTTTGCCTTTAAGTTATAGCTATGGTCTGTCTTTGATGGAAGGATTTTAAATTGTTTCTGAGGGAGAACGAGATCCTGGTATTTTCATATAGCCTACAAATATTCCAACTAGGATCTTTTGATGTTCCTTTGATATTCCTATAAACAGATTATCACGCTATTTCAGGTCCTGAAGGGACTGCGAAGAGCAGTTGTTCCGTGGGCTATTTTTGCAAGTCCCAGAAAGAGTATAATTCCAGTCCCTACTTTGTTACTTTTACAATCATTAAAAATAGGCGTCTACATTGATATACACTGTAATACTTGCACTCAGAATCACTGCTTGCAAAGTGTCTGTCCACCACAGTGTGAGTTTCTATGAAACAGCACAGAAGTGAAGATTTCAGGGAATTTTTAAAGGTAGGAAGTGGCGTTCGCTATGCTCCATTTACCAAACGTATGCAATGGTTGAAAGTGACGCTCAGCAGCGGTACCGTCTCCTCTCCAGTCGTTCCACCACCAGATGCTGACAGGGGAGCAGCTGGAACCATGCTTTTAATCCATGTATTGAAACGCCTGAACCTTTCCTCTCATCCTGTAAAAGTGACATGTAAATCGGCCCCCCTCACAGTATCTGGCTGCATTTGAAAGCTCAGCATCAGTGCAGCCCGAGAGCGAGGGTATTGCAAACGTTAGAAAGTTGAAGAAATGTGTAGAGAAACATCCTGCGATGCTGTTGTAGTGTGGACAGGGAAAATCTCTTCCCAGACCAGGTCAGGGACCTGAAGGAAGACGCCAGAGAACTTGAATAGTTAAGTGAGGAAAAACAATTAGTCTAGCAACAATGCGAGCACACAGATAAAACATTTTCTACCCATCTCTCCAGCCCCATCTCTGACCATGTAGCCTAATCCCTCTCACAGGTGGTACAGCAGATTGAGCTGCTAACCTCGTCCATTGACCTGAGTGAAGAGGAGGCCGGCCCCAGCCTGCCCAGCGACAGCAGCTCCAGTGGAGTGGCGAAGGGCAGCAGCCACCAGAGGCTCAGGGGTGAGGAGGCCAGGCAGGGGGAGGCAGTTCTGTCTTCCCCCATCAGGACTAACTCACTCCAGCCTCACAACCCTGCCTCCAGCCCTGTTCGCCCTCCCACCCCTGCTCTTTCCCCCTTCAGTACCAACCCACCTCACCCCAACACCCCTGCTCCCTCAGTCAAGAGTCCGCATTACCCACACAACCCTGCTTCTTCCCCCAAAAAGAGCAGTCTTCATTACCCCCTCAACTCGACTCTCTTTCACAACCTTGGGCTTTCCCTCAAAAGAAGTAGTCCCCCTCCTCACCCATCTGCCCTTGGTCTTTCTGTCACCATAGCGAACCAGTCAGGGCCACCCACTGAAGAGCCTCTCCCTGTCAGACCACCCAGAGACCCTGAGACCCAGACCAGGGTGGAGGGGCTGAGGCCAACATCTGCTAAATCACTGGGGCTAACCCAGGGCCAGATGGCCCCTCACGGCCCAGGGAGAGTTCCAGGGACCAGGGGCCGCAAGCCTCCTCCTTACCCGCACAATGGACACTTTGATCGGGCGAGTAAAGGAAAGGATCCCAGGAAGGCTCCCCCATACACTGTGAAAAGAAGACTGCTCTCGACCACGGTGTGAGGGAGGCAGCTGGATGGATGGAGCCACAGCCAGAGTTGCAGGAGTAGAGGGTGATTTAAGGCTCGCCATATTGAGCAGAGACCAAGTTTCCAAGGCGACGGGAGGCGTCTCGGGGTGAGTATATGTCAGCAAAGCCATTCTGCGTTTGTGCTGACACCCTGTCCCCCTTTCTGCCTTGGCTCTGACCTGATCTTAATAGGAGGATAAGAGACAGCAACAGCTGGCTCCACTGCACTTGTAACGACTAGGGCCCGATGCAGATGGTCACATTGCAGGATATTGACGGGGCCAAATAGGAAGTGAGAACGTCTCTTTGGCGTCACGTGTCTCTTGGCTGACTTGGTCACCCTGTGCTTGGATGTGTGTCAGGGGGGAGACAGGGACAGAGACAGGGGGGCAGCTGGTCATTAGTCCTACCCTTCAAAGGGCCCGTGGTGGTGACGCAATTGCATTTCCACTGCCTCCAGCCTGACCCCCTCCTCCACAAGCACCATCTGTTCCCTGTAAATGTCAGTCAGGAGATACAGAGGAATAAAGAGACAGGGAAATGCAGGCCAAACTGTCTGAGAGCATTTACGCGAGAGACGTCATGACTCAGTCATTGGGTCGTATCATCGTGTCCGTAGTTCAGAAGCGATCTAAATGTATCACAGTTGTTGTAACGTCATTGAATGTTGTAGATCATGTGTTTAATTTGATGCCCTCTTGTGGACTTGACATGTATTTCAGCAGATGCTTTTGGACTGGAAACATGGTTCTAATCAGGGATCTTAGGAATACATGCCAACTCAACCAACATAAAAAAGTGAAACATTGGCAAATAAAGGAGCCATTGTAGTAGAGGGAAAACAATGTATTGCCAAGACTGATGTGCACACATATATACATTTGTAATGTCCAAAAACGTTAAGCATGTTGAATTACTTTGCGTAATAACTCCATTCTTATGTGGAACATAGTTATACTGGATATAAGGCTATGGAATCTGCTGGAATGAAAATGTGTGCACTGTAAAACAAGAGCATGAGATCAGCACACTCAACTTTTCTGAAAGTAATCCAAGCTGACAACCATCACGCAGCAGGGACTTTCTGATCAAGCGCAACTGTCAAAACAAAACAGGAGAACAAACATTTCACATTCCCAGACATGACTTTTATTGGAGCATAAGTTGCACATTGTAAATCAGAACACAGAGTAGAAAAGACAATTTAAAAAATGTAACTTTCTGTTTGTCTCTTGATGCCTGTCAGCGCCTTGTGGCATTTCCTGTTGGGACCCCAGGGACTCTTGCTGGCGAGGAGGGGGACTCCACTATCAACACAAAGGTGGTCCTCTGGACAGAAGGATAAACCTGGATGGATATGGTACGTGCTGCTAGCTAACTGTCCCATAAATCTAGGCAAGACAGTACATCTCTCATCCTGGTGGGCCAAATTAGCATCTGTTCTAAAGCTCAACCTAGCTTCATTAAGACTGTTAGTAGGAGTAAGGGAGGGAGTAAAACGTAATCAAACGCATTGAATGACGATTGGTTGGTTGAATCAGGTGCTCCATGCTCTATTGAGATCAAAAACACAGAGAAACTGGGCCCCCTGCTCTACTCTGTCTGGGTTAACCGTTTACTTGCAGAGAGAAGCAGCTGATTGCAAAAAATATAATTGTGTTTACGTGTGCACGATGAAGACAATAGACTACTCACATTTCCCTGGCTTAGCATAAGACTTAGATGTAGGCTCAGAGGATTTCTATCTAAACCTGCCAAGATCAGACATCCCCATATACATTCTCATACAGTAAAGCCATATTCCTAAATAAAACTCCCCCAAAAAAGATATAGATTTATTGAACAGTAAAGTTGTAGACCACCAAGCTGATAGGCTGTCCTTTGTCTTTAAATGCCATCCATTTGCCACTGTCGTGGACAGTAGAGCACATTGGCTTGCCTTGAGAGCTCGCCTGGATCTTACGATTGGACGATATGACAATAGTCATTCAGATTTCCAGCCAATTAGAGCTCATTGTGTCGCGTCCGGCCAACAATTGTCAGTTTGGAGAGCTCAGCGCGGAACTTCCCGTCTTTGTGGGTCACTGAAAAGGCGACGGGAGAGGAAATGAGTTACTGCATCATCATAACACAAGTACAACGTTCAATAAAAAACAACATTCAGTAGATTGTTGTAGATGAAATCTTCAGTTTGGAAAATCACAGCTGTGATGGCAGAATTATAGATCCATCATCAATTCCATCCACTTTCGTAGCAAACTCTTCATTCCAGACAAATGGGTAAAAACCAGGAGTTTTGAGCTGCTGTGACAGACAGATGGAGTGTAGTAGATCAGCAGTAAGCGGACTAGTCATCTCACCTGTAGAATCTCCCACAGTGAATTCATCTTCCCTCAAAGTCACATCCCTCTGTCCTCCCGCTGCAGTCTGGGACTGTGGAGACGATGACGGGGAGAGATGACAGCAGGGGGTTGACGAGAAAATAAATAAACAAGGGGAGGGATGGGAGGGTAAACGGGAGGGTAAATGTAAAAAAGAAAGTGGTCATGGCAGAGGCAATGAGAGTTACAGTGGAGAGACAAGGTTGAGGAGTTAATCTGCCTCTCGGGAGCGCTGGTTATTTTCGTCACAGCGTTTAGTGAGTGTTATTTCTTTTCTGTTTTTTCCCAGGGGACAGTGACGGCAGGAGGAGAGGTTGAACAGTGCTGTTCTGATGACAGCGTCTGTCTGGGGCTTTGTCCTTGCGAGGGAGGCTGTTCAAGGAGAGCCCTGTGGGAGAGCGGTGTGTGCTGCCATGTACAAAGCCTCCTCTCCCTGTCAGATTCCTCAGAACAGTGTTTCAGAACAGTGTTTGCCTGAATGGAGTTTTAGGAACCACTGGTGGGTTGCCATTGATTCTTTTTGAGTTGTGGCGAGAAACTGGGTCATGACTACAATCATTGGTCTAGTTTACTTAGTAAATCAGAGGGAGATATCAAAGGATTATGGTGGGTGGGTCACAGCACAAACAGGTTTCACGTCCTTAGAACTCTGTGTGCAACATACATGTGATGTGACTAATCTGAGACCGTTGCCTGTACTCTGAACACTGCAGCATTCACTTTGGAGAAGAATACATTGTTAGATCTGAATGCAACATGCTAACAATGTATTCTCTGACTGCAATATATTTAGTTCTCTCAAAATCACCCCCCTACAGAGCCCTTAACGGGGGACAGGGGCACGTGCCCCCTCAGATTTGTCCTGTTCAAAACAAATTTAAAATATATTTTGTTACATTTGTTGTTTCTCTATTTTGTTACATTTGTTGTTTTTCTGTAATACTACTAGCCACCTAGGAATTTTATAAAGTAGGCTTTAGCTAGCCCAGATATTCCCAATCTCCCAACCTCATAACTAGCTAACAAGAAGCCATTTCAGGCAATCAATCAAGTTAGAGTAGCTAGCTTGTCTATTTTATCTGGGATGCCTGCTAGCAAGGTTGGTAGACTTTAGAAAAGCAAGCAATTACTAAACGTACTGAATACGACTCACATTTCTTTCAATCTTTTAATTTGACTCTATACTCCAGCATTTTGGATTTGAGATCAAATGTTTTATGAGGCGACAGCATTGAATGTCACCTTTTATTTGAGGGTATTTTCATACATATGTTTGACCGTTTAGAAATTAAATCACTTTATGTAGGCAATCTAGTCACCCCCCCCCCCATATGAAGGGGTCAATTATTTGGACTAATTCACTTAGTGTATTAGATTTAGTCAAATGTAATACTTGGTCCCATATTCCTAGCACGCAATGACTACATCAGGCTTGTGACTCTACAAACTTGTTGGATGCATTTGCAGTTTGTTTTGGTTGTGTTTCATAATTTGTTGTGCCCAATAGAAATGAAGGGTAAATAATGTATCGTGTCATTTGAGATCACTTTTATTGTAAATAAGAATAGAATGTTTCTGAACACTTCTACATGAATGTGGATGCTACCATGATTACAGATAACCATGATTGATTTAATAGGCCTACACTAAGGGCTTTTTTAACAAACCTAATGTAACGTAAATCTTAGCGATAGGGCTATAAAATGTAGCTATTTTCACTGGAGGAATTAGGAGCTCAATGAAAGGGCTGGGTTTTGATGTCTTAAAGGGATACTTCGGGATTTTGGTAACGAGGCCCTGTAACTACAGTACTTCCCCAGAGTCAGATGAAGTCGTGGATACCATTTTTATGTCACTGTGTCCAGTATGAAGGAAGTTAGTGTCGTGAGCCAATGCCAAATAACGTTAGTACAATGACTTGAAGGAAGTTTATGGGTATCTAGCCATTGTTGCTAATTCTGTTATTGATGTCTTCGTGTTGTCATCAAATCGTCTGGGAGCACGGAAAATTCTCTTTCTAGTCCATTGTGGATTGATACAGTTTATTAAAAATCTACTTAAGTTGTTTTTCGGGGTTTCTGTACTTTACTATTTTTTACTTTAACTTCACTACCTTCCTAAAGAAAATTATGTACTTTTTACTCCATACATTTTCCCTGACACCCAAAAGTACTCGTTGCGTTTTTTTATGCTTAGCAGGACAGGAAAATTGTCAAATTCGCACACTGGTCATCCCGTCTGCCTCTGATCTGGCGGACTGACTAAACTAACATGCTTAGTTTGTAAAAAAATGATGTGTGAGTGTGCCCCTGGCTTTCCATACATTTAAAATAACAAGAACATGGTGCCATCTGGTTTGCTTAATAAAAGGAATTTGAAATTATTTATACTTTTACATTTTGATACTTAAGTATATTTTAGCAAATACATTTACTTTTGATACTTAAGTATATTTAAAACCAAATACTTCTAGCCTTTTACTCAAGTACTATTTTATTGGGTGACTTCCACTTGAGTCTTTTCTTTAAGGTATCCTTACTTCCACTCAAGTTTGACAATTGGGTACTTTTCCCCACCTCTGCGTTATGGTAATATAGCCTACATGGAGGGGGTTTTATGCACATCCAAAATAATAATAAGCTGGATAAAATAATGTACAATTGCCTACATAGATACAGTAAAAGGGGTAAACTCCCAAACTTGATATTTTAATAAAACTTCGGTGATTAAGATACATTTCAAAGCAGTCTCATGAGTCAAACCCTTTATGATAGTGTTGATTACTTAGTGGATGCTTTGGGCAGGACACCCCCCCCCCAAAAAAAAAACAGCCTTCATTGAGAGAAGGGGAGGCTATGTATGGTTTTTAATCAAATTAAATGGGGAAAAACATGAGTTTATTATGTTTCTAAATATGAGGTTTATGTGCACTAACATCTGTCTTGTTCCATGTGCATGTGGGGAATGTGCGTCAAGGCTGGATAGGCTGTGCTTCCGCTGTCAAAATCCACGCCATAACCATGTGTGTTACCAGCTTTTGGTTTGTCTTAAAATATCCCCACCAGCGCTGCCTGAAATTGGCATGTTTTTAAGGACACACCTCAGATATTGCCACCCCTCCCATCTCAGCGCAAGCGAGCTCAGGTAAATTACAGATCCTGGCGCTAGTGTTTGAAAACAGAAGAGCGCCGACGTGTCGGAATTGCAAACAAGTGTGTGTTTGAAAATTGGGCTGGCTTGGCGCCAGACGAAAATAGTTCTAAATTAATGACACCTTTAAATGGGGGGACTAGATGCATAAAGTGCTTTCATCTCTAAACGGTAAAACATATGTATGAAAATACCTTCAAATAAAAGGTGATATTCTGTACTGTCGCCTCATAAAACATTTGATCTCAAATCCAAAATGCTGGAATGTAGAGCCAAATTAAAAGTTTTAGCCTCACTGTCCAAATAAACACTTACCTACAGTATGTGACTTGCCATAACAATCTCTTTGATAATCTCTACCCATATAGAACCCTATATTGGCTTTGATTTAGCTTGCCAGTAAATCAGGATATAGACAGACAGGAGTCAGAAAATGTGTAGGTACACACTGGAAACTTAGAAGAAATGTTTCCATGGGGATGTGCAGTTTTACCTCATTATCACTGAAACAGAAAATAGTGCACTTGAACCAGCAGACCAGAGGGGAAGACAAGTCAATGCTACAGCAACAACATGCTGATATTGGACATATGTTATCTTCTTTTATACAACAAAACATGTTCGCAATGTTTCTGCTCCAATGCATTTATGTAGAAATGCAGATATGATAGCAAATTAGATTACCCATCTGTATGTTGGATACTTACATATGCGCTGGCATATTCAATCTTGGCTCCTTTCAGCTCCGCCTTGAACTGAGTGAAAAACAAGTAGGACTTCCCCTGGGGTCTGTCAACAAAAAGAAAGAAAGAAAGAAAGAAAGAAATCAAAATGACGACTGATTAAATCACTACAGAAGTCTGATTCAGCTATTAGTTATTTATTAGGCAAAGCCAAGATGACAAACTAACTGATTGACCTGGGACATCTCGAGTGAATAACCGCCATGCGGTACTTGAGTGAGTAATTCAGTGTACATGGATCTCTGCATCCTAACGTCCGTTGTTCAGAGTGTAACCTCAGACTGATTTACAGCTTACCTCCACACTGAGCAGGAGAACAGGCCGTCATCATCGCTTAGGCCCACACTCATCAGCCATTGCTGTTAAAACAACACAACATGATTACATGTTATTAGAGGAGCAAGATTTTGATGACGTATTCTTTAGATATGTGAGTAGTATGACAAAGGTTGAAATGTACTTTCTGTTGATCTACTTTAGAATTGAGTTTTACACTTCACACTAGAAACCTATTAATCCGTTTACAGCAGGTAGCCTATGCTTCAACGCTAGACTAGAATGAAATGTCCTATTTATTAGGTTGAAATAACCTTGACTTTGATTAGGATACAGCTTACCTCATTGGTTCCCCCTTGTGATGCATAAGTGAATGAACATTCATATTCTCTCTGTGAAAGTAGGAGGAATTGTAGAAATTAATGACATTTAAATGGAGCCAGGAATGAACATAATTAATAGGCAAGAAATGTGTGTTCATTGTTTGTAAGTCAAATGGGATGTTTGGGAGTCAAACAAATTACAGCTGATTAGCTCATTATTATTTCAAAGATCTGCAATCTGTAATAAATAGTGGCACTTGATTTTCAAATGCATAGGCTACTATTGTATATTTAAGCAATAAGGTATGAGGGGGTGTGGTATATGGCCAATACACCACGGCTAAGGGCTGTTCTTAGCGCAACACGGAGTGCCTGGATTCAGCCGTGATTATATTGGCTAAATACCACAAACCCCTGAGGTGCGCATTTGCTATTATAAAGAGGTTACCAACGTAATTAGAACAATGAACAAGTTGTTCCTCATCTTAAGGTCAGAAAATCGGAGCTCTAGAAAGATGCCATTTTCTGACTTGGAATTCCAAGCTGGATGACGGTTCAAAACAATTTTCAAAAAACCAAAAACAAGTTCCCAGTTGTCTAACGCATGGAAGTCAGAAGTTGGACATTTCCTGGTTCCCAGTTGTTTTTAACATTGCATCATTTTCCACGGCTTTCAACCAATCAGCATCCAGGAGCCAAACTACCCAGTTTAAAATTAAGTAATAAGACATGAGATGTGGTATATTGGCCATATACCACAAACCCCTGAGGTGCCTTATTGCTATTATAAACTGGTTACCAACATAACTAGAACAGTACAAATTACTTGTATATACAGTACCACGGCTTTCAGCCAATCAGCATTCAGGGCTCGAACCACCCAGTTTATAACTGTGATTGAACATAAAACATTAGCTGTGTTCGAATATCAATACTAACACACTGTATACTACATACTTAATGAGTATATACTACATACTATTTAGTTCATTTGTAAACAAACGGTATCCATTCAGTTGAGTGTACTAGCGCTTCACCTGTCTACCGGGAGTGGATGCTGTTGCTATGCAACTTGCTTGCTTGTTAGACATCTTACTACTTCATTAACAATGTCTATTGAGAACGCACAACGACTAGACCACTTAGCTAAGCTAAGAATTACGTGTATAATCAAGTCAATAAGCGTTTGGTAGTTAGTTAGATAGCATATAGTTAATATACTGGCAAGTTCGATGTATTAGTAGCCAACTAGTGTCAGGGCGGTAGCTAGCTAACATACCGGTACATACAAGCAATTGCTTGAGGCATACTAACTATATCCATACTATTTGCTAAACAACTTTTTTTTTTCGAGACACACTCAATTTCTGCTGATGCCAACTTCTAAAAGGCTTTCACATGCCTCTGAACGCTCTGCTGGGGTCATTACAATGAAAAATCCCTTTGGTAGTAATATTCTACACTCGGACTGTGACCCCGTTGATCACTTTATTTGTCTTCTGATCAGTTACAATGACATTACGCTCATTACTGTAAACTTCTACGGGTACAAAGCCAAACATGAGAATGATGAGTTGTTTGAATCTGTAGAGAAACATATACTTCATTGGTTATCTAAATGTCCCAATTAGTTATTATTGATAGGAGGGGACTTTAACATTTACTATAGATAATTCAACTGATAGATGGCCCCCAGGTAGGCCAACCAATCAGAATTTGGTTAAATACTTTTTATGGAAAAGGTTTGATCATACTGCTATATAGAGAGAGGTTTCCGGCCGATGGATCATTCACTTGGAGTGACAAAACAGGTTCCAGACAGTCCAGAATAGATTTTTGGCTTATATCCAAATGTATTGATAGTGTTACAACAAATATTTGTACTACTCCCCTCACAGACCATACGGCCATTTACATTGATGTCAAAATATTTACTGCTTATACTAACCTTGGTAGAGCATCCTACTGGAAGCTAAATAGCTCTTTATTAAATAACAATATAGTTAGAGGTTAAAGGTCTACTATCACACTTTTAGGAAAGGGCTTGTGGAGAAAAATTGTGTTGCTAGAACTGGGAGCTCTTTCAATTTGAGATGGCCAAAGACATTTGAAAATCTGGTAGTCGGCCTCCCGAGTGGCGCAGTGGTCTAAGGCACTGCATCACAGTGCTAGCTGTGCCACTAGAGATTCTGGGTTTGAGTCCAGGCTCTGTCGCAGCCGGCCCCGACCGGGAAACCTATGGGGCGGTCCACAATTTGGCCCAGCGTCGTCCGGGTTAAGGGAGGGTTTGGCTGGCAGGGATGTCTTTGTCCCATCACGCACAAGCGACTCCTGTGGCGGGCCGGGCGCAGTGCATGCTGACAGTCGCCAGGTGTACAGTGTTTCCTCCAACACATTGGTGCGGCTGGCTTCCGGGTTAAGAGGGCATTGTGTCAAGAAGCAGTGCGGCTTGGTTGGTTGTGTTTCGCAGGACGCGCGGCTTTCGACCTTCGCTTCTCCCAAGTCTGTACGGGAGTTGCAGGGATGAGACAAGACTGTAACTACCAATTGGATACCATGAAATTGGGGAGAAAAAGGGGTTAAAAAATATATATATCTTAGCAAGAGGACTACCAGATGTTCTATATATAGATAGATAGATAGATAGATAGATAGATAGATAGATAGATAGAACATATGGTAGTCCTCTTGCTAAGACCAGAAGAGCTGAGGAAAAGGTGATCATTAAGATGAATTCCCTTTCTCAGAGGTCCCCAGTCAGCCTCTAGGGGGAGAAAATGAAACTGATTGAGTTACAAAATAAACTGGATAATATATAGATTAAATCAACTGTATAATATAGATTAAATAAAGTTACTTTTTTTTTAAATTATTTAACCTTTTGTACTGATTTGTTGTAAATAAAAATAAACTATATTCATACTGTGACCAATAAGCAATTTACGTCACAAATAGTACGGTTAGTATGAGTGAGTATTCGAACACAGCCTTTGACTCTGAAAGATTAGCATGGGGGAAATATAGCTCAATTCTAGACCAATGAAGGGCCTCCTTGTGGCACTCTAGTAGAGACGTGTCAGCATATCAGAGGTCGTTTCCTCATCATCATGCGACGACCAAAGCCTTTTCAAAATCTTGGTTGTTTTAAAATCGTTTTCAATTAAATTCATGTGTGAGTGGCGCCATCATATACCTGGTTGCTATTTTAATTAGCTACCACAGCTATGTGAATATTCAACAAGATAGCTTGCAGGGAATTATCCAGCAAGTTAGCATGCTGGCTAACCCTCTTTGGCTAAGCAGTCAATTCGTATGCATATTTGTGCCACAAACATGATCTAATAAATAGTAAGATAAACAGCTCCTTGACGACAAAATTGTGCTGAGCACACAATGCAGCATACGCGACTTCCCTAGTTGACTATCAGTACTGTTTCCTAGCTGAATGTTGTTGCGAGCTTTCATGCATCAGCTCTCTACCAAGCTAGCTTAACAAACGTTGACTAATGTTAGCTAATATCGTTTACCATTTTCTCGGAGAACATGTGCACCTCTCCGCCGGGTTTTACGTTGAATTCCACCGTTTTAGTTCGGTCATCGGCACTAGCCAATGCAACTGTTAATGTTACCACCAATAAAGCAAGAAAAGCCAAGTTATTGGTGATGGCCATTTTGGTCTACTGCTATCGAATGATATTGAATGGTTTGCCAGAAATAAGGTATATAAACCCTGGATTACAGAGGCTATGTATTGGCCATTGAGAGGCTTTGAAGCCACTGGTCGGCCATATTGGCACTCCCCGGTATTTAATTTTTTATTTAACCTTTATTTACTAGGCAAGTCAGTTAAGAACAAATTCTTATTTACAATGACGACCTAACCCGGACGACGCTGGGCCAATTGTGCGAAGCCCTATGGGACTCCCAATCATGGCTGATTGTGATACAGCCTGGAATCAAACCAGGGTCTGTAGTAACGCCTCTAGCGCTGATATGCAGCGCCTTAGACAGCTGCGCCACTCGGGAGGCCGAGTGGTGCGGTCCTCCATGGGAATGAATGGAATACTACAGTATTTCAACTACAAGTATTTAAGTATTTTTTTTGTTTTACTGAGGACAGTAACATTAGTAATTTCAAAAAATTATGCTTTAAGGAAAATGTTTGATGTTTAGCTCACATAATATAATTTAAAAGTATGCATTAAGGTGTCTGTAATATAATTACATGCGGTAAGAAATAATGTAGACATGAATGCATTTCTATAGCTTCTTTAAAAAAAATTGCAGCGGTGTGGAGTGCTAAGATGGAGACAGGGTGGCTTCAACACAGCGCTCCCTATGAGTTGTCTAGTGTATAATGTATATATAAATCGATGCTTGCCAGATAAACTGCGCACAAAACAACTCTGAACTCGGATATATCCGACTTCAATGCTTTAATGGCATCTGGGTCGGAAAGTCGGAGCTCTAAAATAACAAATTTGGATGACCGGTCAAAACGATATTTCCCAGTCTAAGCTAGTTTTTTACTCAAGTAAGTTCCCAGATGTCTTGAAAGCACCACTATTTTTTAAATTATTACCACCCTCAAATGTCTTCTCTTGAGTTAAACCTGACAAGGTAAAAAAATCTGTCGTTTTGCCCCTGAACAAGGCAGTTAACCCACTGTTCCTAGCAAGCTAGCTAAATATGACAAATTAGCTAGCAAGTGCAAGCTAGCTAGCTAAATTGCCATAAATGTTCAATGCTTTTCGACCTGTTACCAAATTAATGTAATTGGTTCAGAGTTTGTTTTGATATTTTAGCCTGCGTGTCGTGATCACGTTTGGTGTGGGGGGACAAAATGTATTTATGCACGATGGTGCACGCGTGCAGCCGGTTTGGGTTCTGTGTAAGGCACTGCATCTCAGTGCTTGAGGCGTTACTACAGACACCCTGGTTCAAATCCAGGCTGTGTCACAACCGGTCTTGATTGGGAGTCCAATAGGGCGGCGCACATTTGAGCCAGCGTCGTCCGGGTTTGGCCGGTGTAGGCCGTCATTGTAAATAAGAATTTGTTCTTAACTGATTTGCCTAGTTAAATAAAGGTTCAATTTAAATTTTAAAAATAAACAAAAAAATATTTAAACATTACACATTTTTTTTTAAACCAGGGTTTGCATAACTTAAATAATCAACTAATCATCAAGCTTTGATGATTTGAATTAGCTGTGTCTTAGGGCAAAAAACAAAACGTGCACCCCTTGGGGTCCCGTGGACCGAGTTTGGGAAACGCTGAGTTAAACAGACTGACTGTAAAGTAGAACTGAAAGAGTTAATGGCATCATAGTGCAAAATATAGTGAAGGTGATTTACATTCATTCTAAATTGATCGAAAGGGAATAAGGCTGCAGTCCAATTTGATATAAAAAAAATAATAATTCTGGCAAACTTTATTGCAAAAGACAAATACAAAAAAATGGTCAACAACTTCCTCAAAAA
This sequence comes from Brachymystax lenok tsinlingensis, assembly GCA_030435695.1. Classification (NCBI taxonomy): domain Eukaryota; kingdom Metazoa; phylum Chordata; class Actinopteri; order Salmoniformes; family Salmonidae; genus Brachymystax; species Brachymystax lenok. The sequence continues at coordinate 13,340,991 of CM059790.1, forward strand.
CATACAGTATCTTATTTCCATGACAAAATAACAAAGAGAAACAAAATCAAATACATACAGTTAATACACTGTTTGACATTAGCAGTTTGTGTTCTTATTCCTGCTTTAGCAGTGTGAAGCTATAACATAATGCAAAGAAATTATATAGTGCATACCATACATTCTGTTATCCATGAAAATAATAAAAATTAACTGTTAACTAACATTAACTTTTTTCCCATTACTAGCTCTGATTTTGCTGATAGCTACTTTGAGGAGAAATGTACTAACTATGACTGTGATACGTGGTTCTCCCACCTAGATATCTTAAGACAAATGCACTAACTGTGCAGTGCATTCTGAAAGTATTCAGACCCCTTTACTTTTTTTGTGACATTACAGCCTTAATCTAAAATGTATTAAAAAATATTTTTTTTAAATTACAAATCAATCTACACAAAATACCCCATAATGACAAAGCAAAAAGAGCTTTTTAGAAACTTTTGCAAATGTATTAAAAATAAACATAACATTTACTTAAGTATTCAGACCCTTTACTCAGTACTTTGTTGAAGCACATTTGGCAGTGATTACAGTCTCGGGTCTTATTGGGTATGATGCTACAAACTTAGCTCCTCTGAATTTGGGGAGTTTCTCCCAATCTTCTCTGCAAATCCTCTCAAGCTCTATCAGGTTGGATGGGGAGCGTCGCTGCACAGCTATTTTCAGGTCTCTCCAGAGATGTTCGATCGGGTTCAAGTCCGGGCTCTGGCTGGGCCACTCATAGACATTCAAAGACTTTTCTCGAAGCTATTCCTGTGTTGCTTGACTGTGTGCTAAGGGTCATTGTCCTGTTGGAAGGTAAACCTTCGCTCCAGTCTGAGGTCCTGAGTGCTCTGGAGCAGGTTTTCATCAAGGATCTCTCTGTACTCTCTCTGTGCTCTATTAATCTTTCCCTCGAATCTGACTAGACCCCCAGTCCCTGCCGCTGAAAAACATCCCCACAGCATGATGCTGCCACCACCATGCTTCACTGTAGGGAAGGTGCCAGGTTTCCTCCAGACGTGACGCTTGGCATTCAGGCCATTTCAATCTTGGTTTCATCAGACCAGAGAATCATGTTTCTCATGGGCTGATAGTCCTTTAAGTGCCTGTTGGCAAATTCCAAGTGGGCTGTCATGTGCCTTTTACTGAAGAGTGGCTTCTGCATGGCCACTCTATCATAAAGGCCTGATTGGTGGAGTGCTGCAGAGATGGTTGTCCTTCTGGAAGGTTCTCCCATCTCCACAGAGGAACTCTGGAGCTCTGTCAGAGTGACCATTGGGTTCTTGGTCACGTCCCTGACCCAAGGCCCATCTCCCCCGATTGCTCAGATTGGCCGGGTGGCTAGCTCTAGGAAGAGTCTTGGTGGTGCCAAAATTCTTCCATTTAAGATGGAGGCTGCTGTGTTCTTGGGGATCTTCAATGTTGCAGACATTTTTTTGGTACCCTTCCCCAGATCTGTGCCTCGACACAATCCTGTCTTGGAGCTCTACGAACAATTTCCTCGACCTCACGGCTTGGTTTTTGCTCTGACATGCACTGTCAACTGTATGACCTTATGTAGACAGTTGTGTGCCTTTCCAAATCATGTTCAATCATTTGAATTTAGTGTGGCGCAGCGGTCTAATACCCTGACTACACCGCTGGTGTCACGTACGCGAGCGTTGCAAAATAAATGTAGAAATCTATGTTATTCAATTATTGCACCCACACTGATTGTGCGCACCAACGAGCGTCTGCATTTCCAAGGGATAAAATAGAAGTCAGTTCTATTTCTGACGCAGATCGTGTTGCCTCTCCCATCTCCTCATTGGTTTATAGATGCAGGTACCCACGTGCCATCTCCCCATTGGTTATACCCACGTAGGTGACTGAAAGACGAACGAGGTCAGTGGCGGAAATGCACCTAATTTATGAAAGTTGCCAATCGCAAAATAAAGTCAAGAGAAGAAAAAGCCTGGAAGGAGGAGAGATGACTAGAAACTATTTGGTTGACCGTTTTATGTGTGGATTAATTGGCGGAGTAGAGGAGCTTGTGCATTTCAGGTAAAATAACAACTCAATGTTTATATCCCAGGACAAATTAGCTAGCAACAGCAAGCTAGCTAAATATGACAAATTAGCTAGCAAGTGCAAGCTAGCTAGCTAAATTGCCATAAATGTTCAATGCTTTTCGACCTGTTACCAAATTAATGTAATTGGTTCAGAGTTTGTTTTGATATTTTAACCTGCGTGTCGTGATCACGTTTGGTGTGGGGGGACAAAATGTATTTATGCACGATGGTGCACGCGTGCAGCCGGTTTGGGTTCTGTGTAAGGCACTGCATCTCAGTGCTTGAGGCGTTACTACAGACACCCTGGTTCAAATCCAGGCTGTGTCACAACCGGTCTTGATTGGGAGTCCCATAGGGCGACGCACATTTGAGCCAGCGTCATCCGGGTTTGGCCGGTGTAGGCCGTCATTGTAAATAAGAATTTGTTCTTAACTGACTTGCCTAGTTAAATAAAGGTTCAATTATTTTTTTTTTTATTAAGTCTCATAGTAAATGGTCTGAATACTTGTTCTGTATTTATTTATTTTCTTAGTAGTCCTTGTGTTCTGTTTCTTTGTGTTCTTGAACGTAGCATTGTCTTAAAAGAATTTGTGATTTCACCTGTTAGTTACTCACCTGGTCTCATCAGCTCCTTATTTAGTTCAGTTCATTCTGTTTGTGCCTTTGTGAGGAATTGTTTGTTTTCACTCTACTAAGTCTTTTCTTAGCTCGTTTGTGAGAACCAGTTATAGCCTTCAGTCCTAGTTTTGATTCACCTGCCTGTTCGCCTACCTGTGTATGACCTTTGCATGCCTGTGACCACGATTCCTGCCTTCTACGAAGGCGAAATAAACACCTGCCGCACTCTGCGTGTGAATCTACACTTTTTTTCTCCCTGAGTATTCATTACAATACTTATGTAGATAAGGTATTTCTGTAAAAATGTTATAAATTTGAGTGAGTGTGTGTGTGTGTGTGTGTGTGTGTGTAGACTGAGGAAAAAAATATTTAATACATTTTAGAATGAGGCTGTAACGTAACAAAATGTGAAAAGGGGAAGGGGTCTGAATACTTTCCGAATGCACTGTAAGTCGCTCTGGATAAGAACGTCTAATAAATGATGAAAATGTAAATGTTAATACATAAGGATACATGGTACATTTAATCTCATGAGTACAGGCTAACTGAATGAACAACAAAGACTGAACGCAATATGAGGTCATAGTTACTGAAGGCCTCCATGCTGTGGTAGTGCTGGTGGCAGATGTTCCATTAACATTGGTGTCTGGGTTTGACTGGGAGGAAGTCAGCTGTCCCCTGGTTCTTCACCCTTTGGGGAAACCTCAGTCCTGTAGTCTCTGACACCTGGTCGATATGTTGACCTCAAAATAATGTACTTAACATAATGACTAAGACCAGGAGTTTCTCCTGACAGTGTGACCTGACCATAACTTTCTTGGTCAGAAAAAACTCCTGGCCCCAGGTTGTATGGCCTTCTATTATAATACTGTTTACATCCAAACGGGACAACGCCAAAAAAGTCCTGTCCATACAACCAGTCTGATTTCTACCTAATCAATCAAATAACTGTAGATGCCATTTGTGATGTAATACATAGATGATGTCAAGATAAATGTTTTAGCGCAAATGATTTTACGGATATGCATAATCAATCATAAAACATGAACTCCTACCATGACAGGGCGTTTTCCTCTCCAGCACATCTCAGGGCATACATCTGTATAAATTGGACATAATAAGCAGCTTGAATATAGTAGGGGTCAGGAACAAGGTCTGGGAGACCAGAGAATAAAAATCATAAGCCATCCATGTTAGTTGTATGATTTACAAGGAAGTGTGAGAGTTTTTTTATAAATTGTTTTGTAATATATTTTTACATCCAGATAAATGTACAGTATGTCTGCAAATACTAAGATATATTGTCACATCACCATCTACTTTACCGTTATGAAATAATCTGGTGCCATAGCCTGTTCTCGGTGGATGACACACAGGTGCCGTTATAGAAAACTGCATGTTGGTGTTTTTTGTTTGGATCGGTGGGATCATCAGCTATTATATTATTACTTTCAACCGTTCTTGATTGCTGGGGCTGCAAGCAAGTCCACGCCATTGTCAGAAAACCCACTCAGCGCAGTTGGAGATGCATTTGATTCTGGAGCTGGAATGCGTCTAGATGAGGAAATGGAATCCGCTGCTTGGGCAGTGCGCTGGGCGTGTCTAGTGTTTGCATCATCGGCATTATTCATGTACCCAGAAGTGGGTGCCTCGGTTGATGCTTATTGCTTCTGGTCTCTCGTGTCGCGCCGGGTTTATGCCGCGACCATTGCGTAATCTCCTCGCTCCTAACTGGTGACGCAGAGACTTGTCGTCAACCTGGCAGGCTGACATCATCCCGAGCAGGGTTTCGTCCTTCCCTCGGGATCCCACTGCCTGAGAACTCATGGAGAGCCCCGAGACCGGAACCGTTGGAAGTGGAGCCGGTGCCTCCTTGGGAATGACGACGCGCTCCTGGGTTTCCCGCCACCGGCTCCGTGTCCCTGGGATGTTTCTGGCTGCGCTCGTGCATTGGCGGCCAATGGGGAAGATATCTGACTCACTGTTCAGCATAAACTCAGCAAAAAAAGAAACTTCCCTTTTTCAGGACCCTGTCTTTCAAAGATAATTCGTAAAAATCCAAATAACTTTACAGATCTTCATTGTAAAGGGTTTAAACACTGTTTCCCATGCGTGTTCAATGAACCATAAACAGTTAATGAACATGCACATGTGAACGTCGATAAGACACTAACAGCTTACAGACGGTAGGCAATTAAGGTCACAGTTATGAAAATGTAGGACACTAAAAAGGCCTTTCTACTGACTCTGAAAAACACCAAAAGAAAAATGCCCAGGGTCCCTGCTCATCTGCGTGAACGTGCCTTAGGCATGCTGCAAGGAGGCATGGGGACTGCAGATGTGGCCAGGGCAATAAATTGCAATGTCCGTACTGTGAGACGCCTAAGACAGCGCTACAGGGAGACAGGGTGGGCAGCTGATCGTCCTCGCAGTGGCAGACGACGTGTAACAACACCTGCACAGGATCGGTACATCTGAACATCACACCTGCGGGACAGGTTCAGGATGGAAACAACTGCCCGAGTTACACCAGGAACGCACAATCCCTCCACCAGTGCTCAGACTGTCCGCAATAGGCTGAGTGAGGCTGGACTGAGGGCTTGTAGGCCTGTTGTAAGGCAGGTCCTCCCCAGACATCACTGGCAACAATGTCGCGTCGCTGGTTCAGACAGTACTGGCAAAAAGTGCTCTTCACTGACAAGTCGCGGTTTTGTCTCACCAGGGGAGACGGTCGGATTCGCGTTTATCGTTGAAGGAATGAGCGTTACACCGAGGCCTGTACTCTGGAGCGGGATCGATTTGGAGGTGGAGGGACCGTCATGGTCTGGGGTGGTGTGTCACAGCATCATCAGACTGAGCTTGTTGTCATTGCAGGCATTCTCAACACTGTGCGTTACAGGGAAGACATCCTCCTCCCTCATGTGGTACCCTCCTGCAGGCTCATCCTGACATGACCCTCCAGCATGATAATGCCACCAGCCATACTGCTCGCTCTGTGTGTGATTTCCCGCAAGACAGGAATGTCAGTGTTCTGCCATGGCCAGTGAAGAGCCCGGATCTCAATCCCATTGAGCACGTCTGGGACCTGTTGGATCGGAAGGTGAAGGCTAGGGCCATTCCCCCCCAGAAATGTCCTGGAACTTTCAGGTGCTTTGGTGGAAAAGTGGGGTAACATCTCTCAGCAATAAGTGGCAAATCTGGTGCAGTCCATGAGGAGGAGATGCACTGCAGTACTTAATGCAGCTGGTGGCCACACCAGATACTGACTGTTCCTTTTGATTTTGACCCCCCTTTTGTTCAGGGACACATTATTTAGTTTATGTTAGTCACATGTCTGTGGAACTTGTTCAGTTTATGTCTCAGTTGTTGAATCTTGTTATTTTCATACAAATATTTACACATGTTAAGTTTGCTGAAAATAAACGCAGTTGACAGTGAGAGGACGTTTCTTTTTTTGCTGAGTTTATGTTGGGTTTCGATCGAATGCTCTCCTCCAGATTCAATGTTCTAGTTGTAGAGCAGGGTTCTCCAGACCTGTTCTTAGAGAGCTACCCTCCTGTAGGTTTTCCTACAACTCCAGTTGTAACTAACCAGCTAATTATTAGAATCAGGTGCGCTAGATTAGGGCTGGAGCGAAAACCTACAGGACGGTAGCTCTCCAGGAACAGGGTTGACGAGCCCTGTTCCAGAGGATCTATTTGGTGCAGAAGTTGGGTGAGGACGGTTGAAATTCCTCTCGGTGGTCAGTAGAGCTCAGCAGGTAGTCTCCTCGCCTGTGCCGGTGCGTGATATTCAGACCCCGTGCTGAGTAAAATATACACCAGACAGTCGTTCTCCCATTGGATTATGTGTCTCGCGTTCGTAAATGGAGCTGTCCAGTGCTTAAACGAACCCGAACATAAAGCAGGCAGAACGGTAGAAAAGAACCCCTCCATGGCTAAAATTATCTGAACTATACCAAACTCTGTGACATTAACATTAACTTCTGTAAAAATGTAGTCTAAGTGATGCTGGGATACGGGTGATGATTTGTACACACACTTGATTCCGTCATGCAGTTGCGCACCACATCTCCACATTGAAGGTCAGGTATAACTACTTGGAAGGTGGAAATGTAGGCACTCACTTTAATAGAATTACTTTGTCTACGCATGCACAGACAGGAGCAAGGGCTTATGTTTATCTTTACCGTCAGGCTATATAACTATTTAGACTTTGCGCATAGGTGGTAGGTAGCCCTTTCTCAGAGTACGTTGAGATTTTGTTCTGAAAATGCAAGACATCTAAAAGTAAATTAAGTGATTTTAGTTTTAAAAAATGGTGTCCCTGATTGGTCATCCAACATTGATACATTTTTGGTCAAATGTCATGACACACATTTCGGCAATAATTGTGAACTTCTGTCACAACTGACTAATCGTCAGGTGGCGGGCGCTGCGGCTGGCTGCGTGGCTCTGTGAGATCCATTCACGCTGTTTATTTTAACGGTAAAATCACACAGTGGGCTTCTCTGAAACACCGCATTGTATACCATACAGCTGAGGGATAACAATAGGGGTTATCGAGTTCTGTTTCTCTATGACTCTTTAATCTAGTAACTCAATTACCACCACAAAAACCTTGCCACGTGATGGCAGTGGAACTCTTGGGAAGGTAGCCTGTTTATTTACCGAGTGGAAAAAACGCAGCGCAGTTGACTCGGTTAAGTAAGACTACAAAATGCCTGCCATAGGACCTGTAGTCAAGTTTACCCCTGTGCTGTTCCGTACAAGGTAGCAGTCACATAGTTAGACAGAGGACTCTAGATGGATAAACCTGTTTGGGCATGGACATTGATTGCCACTGAAGGCTTCAATTGGGTGGGACTTCCGATGGGTTGAGGACGGATCACATGATTCCATCCGGGTCATCAGAAGGGATCGGCCAATTAATTATATTCATGAGCAAACACTAGGTGGCAGTATGCACCCTTTCAGTTTGTTTGCCAACTCATAGATGTAATAGAAAAAAATGTACTACTTCAAAATGGAGATTGCCTCAATAGCATCACCCATGTGCTCACAGAGCCATAAATGGGACACATAAATATTATATCTCTATACACTTAATTTACTTTGAGAGCACCATGATAGGTGACAAGGTTGACATCTAAATGAGGGTTTATTTTATAACCATAACATCTGCAGTGAAGAACAAACATGCATACAAACCCTAATGACAAAACTGGATTTCAATGTTGCCTTTATGAAATAGAAATGGCCTACAGCCTATCTCATCAAGCTTTTTCTAGTGGCTCACTCTAATAAGCTTCCAAACATAAATGGCAATATTATTAATTATCTACATTTTCAGTGGAGGATTAAAGTTTTACAATATATCCATTTTGAGCCAAGTTGAGCAGAGTAGGGTCTCATTTGCTGCTGAATCATAATGCCAATGCAAAACAATACCTATACAATGACCAATTGACTCGTTTAGGTTTTAGAGACAACTGTTTCCCAGTATTACCCAGACACTAATTATATAGTTACATAAGACTGTGAAACCGATCTGTATCTCACTTAATGGTTTATGATGATTGGACATACTCATTATGGAAGTCTTGGCTGCTGTCAAACAGCGTGAACTTTTCCTTCCTCGGAGATGTGGTATCTAACAAGTCAGATTTGTTACGGTCCTGGTCAGATATGTTACATGAAGCCTTCACGTCAGATCTGTTACAGTGCAGGAGTCTTAGAATAGTCTGCAACTGAAGAGATCTAATTATCCCTGTCCGATGGCAGTATACAGTACAGTACGAATGCCTGTATGTTATGAATAGTAAGATCAAAAGATTATGTAAGCTATTGCATATACTGTGCATAAAATGTCTCCACGACCACTTCTGGGGTATACCATTATAACATATGCATTGGATTTAATAGAGTAAATATACAGCTCAGTTCTGTGCCAATGCAACTTAGATGCAACAGTTGTCCAGCCATAATATGTTGCAAGGTGACAGAGGATAAGGACAGTAGGTTCTGTGGGAAGGCACGAGGTTTATTGTGCGTCATTCTGTCATTACGTGATTGAGAGGGTGTAGAGTGGCTTCATAAGAGCCCATGATTGAGAGAGCAGTCCTCGCTGTTCCCCTGCTTAGTCCCCCCTCTGATGCATTGTGTACTGTGGCAGGAAGAGAAGCAAGGTTGGCTGCAACCTGGTCTCAGAGCATTTCATATTATTCTGTACGTAAATCCATGACACTCCATTTAGTATAATATGTTTCGTTTTACATGGTATGTACTGTAATGATTTGTGGATGTCCAACACCCTTTTTGTATATGTTAAGAATTACAATTTGTATTATATGTTACGAATTTGCAAAACATATGATATGCTACGAATTCTGTCTAGGTGGCTAACGTTAGCTAGGCTCGGGGTTAGGGTTACATTTATGAGTTAAGTTAAAGGGTTAGCCAACATGCTTAGTAGTTGCAAAGTAGCTAAAAAGTAGTAAGTAGTTAAAAAGTTGCTAATTAACTAAAATGCTAAAGTTGTCCATGATGAGATTCGGAACTCGCAACCTTTGGGTTGCTAGACGTTTGTGTTACATGCCCACCTATCCACCCTGACCATTTCATTATGTAACCATACCAAACGTAACATATCATTCTAATTTGAGTTTCCCTGATTTACATTTACTATGTTGTTTAGTCTATGAGACGAGGCTGAGGGTAGGGAGCTGCCTGTCAGTCAGAAGGGTAGCTATGGGCAACAGGCCAGACATGCTGTGGATTAGAGGGTGGGGGTGTCCATCTTTATACAAGTACTATATGTCCTCCCCTGACAATGCAGGAATCCCAGCTAAATATAAACACTCAGCCTGTCTATGTCCACAAGCACTCAGAGCCTTTTAGCAATGTGTATTTGAGGGCCTGTCTTCCAGAGGGCAACCATTACAAGGTTAGCTGGCTGCAACTGGATGCATGTCAATGGGTGGTTACTATATCAGTCTCCTACAGGTTCCTTACAGCCCTCCCCCCTGTCAACAGGTTTTATTTATTTAAGGTCAATGGGGCACAGGTCACAGGTAGCATTGCAGGTAGAACTCTGGAAAGTCACTATGTTACATGCCAGTAGTTGCTATGAGAAACCATACTATTGCCATGTTATTACCACTTTATTATGTGTTGTAGTGTTAACCTACCATAAATTGTATTTTTCAAACAATTTCTTCACATTTTTGATCAGTTTAATTATTTCCATGTTTTATGTTCATTGCACCAGCTAATATTCTGTGTAAATAACTCCCCTTGTCATCTGTAAACCAGATTTGTATATTTATTTGGAGTTGTAGCATTTTGTTCAGAAACATTTTTGGTACTTCACTGTGGTATAATCATTGACAAACTCAGTAGCTATAAATTAGGATCAGTCCTTAAATAAAATAATTTGTTCCAAAGGGGGCTTTAACAGACAAGAGAAAGACTGTAGACACAAGGCACAACACTCGCAGAGAGGAGCACCATCAGTCAGGTAGTGACATAATTATTAAAACCAAACAATGTCTGTGTTGTTGCTTCAGTAGCCTAACCATGCCAAATATTACACAAACTATTAGCATGTCGTTTCACCTTGATTTAATACAGAATGCCATTTCTGCAGTAACTGGAATAAGTTACAGTGAAACCAAGGAAAAAAAGCAGTAACCGCAATCACTCGTCAGTTACTGCTTTGTTTTTTTTACCTTGGTTTCACAGAGTTGGGCTGCAGTTATTACAGTTTACCTTGGTATTAGTTATTGTTTGCTGATATGAAGTATCAAACTATATGACAGACAGCCACATACAAATATATCTCTGAACACAAGTTTGTCTTAAAAAGAAACCAGCATGGAAACATATTCCAGTGCATGTACCAAGCAAGAAGCCAGTAACTGACATCTAGGGTCAATAGGAATAAAAAATAACCTCATAGCAAGAAACAGACTACCACACCTCGAATGATCTGCCTACAATTCATTTGGCTGGACAATTTAAACAAATAATTTTTGAGCAGTTACAATTTTACTTGGTAGGTTAGTGTAACTGTAGGTACTGTTCAGCAACGCATAGATTGATGGCTATACGAGAGTTTATCCACACTTTTCCCTTTGAAAAGGAGGTCAAGTTCCTCCAGGAAAATGTCTAGACAGGATTTGTTTTTGCACAGGTTAATAGTCAATGCAGGCCTAGACTTAGCTGCTTACAGTATTCAATAATTCAAGCACTGTTTCAGTAGGATGTGTGTGTAATGGAGTGAAAAGCCAATGATTAGAGCTGGCTTGTGTACAATGGCATTTGCATATTCCCACTTTGTCAGTTTGCATTGGTTTGAAAATCTGCAGTCATTAAGAGTGAGCTTCCAGAAACATTTACATTTCTATCAAATAGCCACCAGTTGATTTGGATCTATGAGATCTAAGACCTTTGGCCTAATTTAGAGAAAGAGCCTAGCAGGGTCTGTGTTGTTTGGTGTTGAGAGTCCAGGTCACATAACACATCTTACACCTGTCACTGCCTTCACACCATTGTCTCCAGGTTACACTGCTGCAAGACAGTTGGCACATACTAATACGGGGACATAAAGCCACAGCTCCCTCTGCTTATGCCAGGGAAATTGCAGGCCCCACCCATAAAGCACATTTGATATAAAAACTATTAGGCTAGAAAAAAAAAACTAGCCTCAAAGTTGAGCTCTTCCACAAGATATCCAGTAGAAGTACAGGGGTTATTCCAGTTGCCGGACAACTCTACCTCAAGTTTCTCTTACTAAGGCTCTACAGCGCTTGACCAAAATGTACATTTAATTAGATAAACAATACAAGGACAGTGTTTTAACTTCCACCATAGAATCAGAAACCTCATACCGTTATTTTTTCTCCCAATTGCAAATAGATCAGGGTTCAATTAATCTGGCTTTGTACGAGTTCAATCAATGGGCAAGTGTATTACCCAAACAAAACAGATTAACACTCCTTTGTTATGTGTCAACCCTAGGACAGCAGGGGGATCTTTGTGAGTGTACACAGACTGGCAGGGATCTATTTATTCATACCCCATGTACCACAACTCAGTTGAGAATTGTAAATAAAGACAGGACACAGGAGTAACAATGAAAAAAGTCTGAATAACAACCCATTTTAATTGGAGATTGACAATTCTTGCCAAATACATACTAACAAAGATGTATTATTCATAATAAGTCAAGTGACCGCTCTGTTCTAACAAAGGAAATACATGCCCTCAAAGATGGAAAGCAAACAGCCAGTTCAGGTGGGACCCTTCTAGCCAAGGAGAGGGCAAAGGCACAACTTTTTTTTTTTTTTTTTTTTTAATCTCAAAGTTTCAAATTCCATGTGCATCCACTTATATCAGTGCCTTCGTAACCATGAAACATCTATTTGATCAAATAAGCCGCGTGTAGAAATGTTGCACATCACATTGACCTCCATACAAAAATATTTTCATTACCAGCTGGTCAGTTTGTCCCTCTCCCTCTGATACTAGGCAGTGGTTTGCGTAACAGATTAGATAAGAAAACAGACAGAAATTATTCTGTAAAACACAAGTTAACATTGCTTCAATTTACACAATAAGGGAAAAAATGCTTTAATTAAAAAAATATCTTCAGTCTTCGTGCTATTTACAGGTCTATACAGGTTCGGCTATTGAGTTCCTGCTGTACAAACAGAAAGGTAAAGTTATCTCGCCACACTCAATTTAGCATCAACACTTAAAAGACAGAAGTCAAAACACACCAGTTTCAACCCTTACCTATAAGCGATTCAACAGTGTATTCTGGATGTCCTCATACACCTGGATGTAGATCCCTTCTTCTGATTTCAAACCATCCAGATACGCATAGGAAAGTGTAAACCTTGATCAGGACATTTGTCAAAGGGAAGTCATTGCTACTAGCACCAAAATGCCTACAAAAAAAACAAATTGCAAATCTAAAATTCATTAACGCTCACCAACAAATGGAAAAGGAAGCAAAAATGTGTATATACCGATGTCTAAACAGCTCTCGACCATCTCATTCCTGTGCTTCAAGTACATGGGCCACACATGGCCTTCAAACAGGCCAGGGGGGTCAGGGACGGTGTATTGTCTTGTACTTAAAAAAAAAAAAAAAGAAAAAAAAAAAGAAACAAAATTACAAATATAGCCCAACTTGCAATTAAAAGTAAAGACTAGGGGATCTATTTATCTGTCCAGAATGACAACCATACTATAGCTACATATGAATATTAGTGATCTGAAGGCACCCCATTCCCACCTTCTCCTCCTTTTGCACTCTTCGTATGGAATGGAGATGTAGTAGCACTTGTTGTACACGTCCATCAGGGGTCTGGGGAGGGAGGAACATGACAGAACAACTTTTAGTTCTACTCAACTCTCCACCAATGGACAATTCTGAGGTTCTCAGAGCACCATAATATAGATAGCACACTCCTGGAGACAACATCTATTCAGTTGACATCCTCTTACTTAATCTAGCTGGCTGCCAACATAGCCCACACGTGTCACTAGAACACAGACACTGGTCCAAATATTTGTCGTCATAACTCTTCAAATCCAGTTGAGAGAGCTTGCACGCATTAGTCATAGGAATAGGGGACAAGCTGTTTGAATACACGTCACACAAACCAGCTGATTACTCCCTCGTAAGCTAGTACATTTCCAGTGGTGCAGATGAACTCACTTGTAGTTGTACAGAAGGAAGCCCTCTACGATCAGAATGTGGATCTGCTGCTCTGGGTCAGCAACCTCTGTGGAAGGGGACACGTTGACACCATGGGAGTGTGCGAACTTCACTGGGTTCTCACTCCAGCCTCGAATTGTGTTCACCATGGCATCCATGTCCAATGCTGTGATCACTGCATAGAACAGAGAAAGGCAGAGGGGAAAGAAGTTTAGCTGTTTAATGGAAATTGTGTACTAGTTTAGTATTAATATTCATGCATGTACTATCAAATATGACATTGAGGGATGCTTTGTTACACTAATGGACAAGTACAATGATCAGTTATGAGTCTCCTACAGTGAAATCCAGGCTTACCATCCCACTGTCTAAAGCCGTCCTCCCCGACTTCTATCTGATCAGGTTTCTGAAATAACACCAATAAAACATTGCTGCAAGCGCAGGCTGATCTGAATACGGGCAGATCCCATTACATGCTGAACACTGCAAGACGTGCACACCTAGCTGAAGCATGCAGGTATAACATGCAGAAGAGCATTGAGAATCCATATATAACCAGAGACATCAATAAAACAGGAAACAAAGCACATGAGCAGTGAGCCACTCAGCACAAGTTCTGATTCTGTACAGGTTAATGCAGTTTAAAAACAATTAAGTTAAGGTGGCAATAAGCAAGGCATGTGTGTGAAAGACGACTGATGGAGTCTTAGGCTATGCATCATGTCAGTGCTAGGTTAATTTACAGCATACTACGCAGATCTAATAAAAAGGGAAGGACAGGTGACTGTAGATGGCATGCATCATGGCTATTGGTATGAGAGTGTTCGGGATATTTTCCCTTAACAAGGTCATGCAAATGCAACACTATAAAGAGAAGTTTTAGCAGACCAAATTACCTTGAAAAAGTCATCTTGATGCACCACACAACAGTTAGGTAGTGACTTGATCAGCCTATTCGTCAAAGTGGTTTTCCCACCATTGGTCACACTGAAAATAGATGAACATGACATGCGATTTAGCAAGGCGTCCGTGTATTGAAAGTCTGAGTGGTCTATACAGCACTCGTCCGCATACCTTACAGGTATTATTGCAGTAACTTATTACTTAAATAGCAGTCAACATTGTATACAGTGTAGTAGTAGCTAGCTTGTAACCTAGCCATTGTGGCGGGACAAGGCACATAGCTGGCTACCTAAAATAGTAAGGTCATCAAATGTTAGCTACTCCGAATAAGTTCGCAATCAAACGCTTTATAACTAGCTAGGTAACGTTACGTTTGCTAAGTGGATCTCTGAATTTAGTCAGAAGCTTTGAAAACAACTCCGAACGTTGCCAGTCCTACATTTAGCATTAGCTAGCCTGATATTCAGCCAAGTAAAATGTTTACATTATAGTAAAACATAGCTGGCAAAAAAGCAATATTCATGCTTAATAAACATGTATAATACAAGTTGCCAGCAAGTTCGCAAATTTAAAAAAAAACTGAGACTCCCTTCAATGTGAAAGTCCGCGCTGGAATTTTAAATCTCCCGCCCGACCACGACAACATACAAACGAGGCAGGCGATTTGCTAAGACCAGTCCCCAGTTAACTACCTACAGTACATGGCGTTAATAAATTGGCCTAGTATTTTTTTTTTTTAATAGATTCCTTGGATTCTTAACGTTACTTACTTTTTTAAATAAATAACGTTAGACGAGTAATTCAACGTTGATAGGTAACTAACGTAGCTTAACCCTTTGCAAACTAACGTAACGCGTTAGCTAGAGAAATAACATGGCATGTGTTATTATTTAGATTTGATCTGTGTTACGTTTATCAACTAATGAATTTATAAAGTGTTCTAATCAAAATATACATGTGTATTATATAATAAAACTTATTTTCGAACGACAAATGTAACTTAACTTACCCGCCAATTCCTATAACGTATTTCATTTTGAGTCGGTTTTTGAAACTTCTGCTCCTAGTTTCAGCTGAAGTGACACTCACAATGAATAACAAATACAATCCAAATAATACGAGATAGTTAAAGTTTCGCTGTTTTCTCCTTTCTCGAGTGTAGTGGCAGAGCCCAGCTGTCTTTACTATTTCATTGATAAAGAGGCGCGAGCACTCAATTTGTAGTCAACTGTGACTTGCGTCACGCAGACGTACGCCCGCGTGAGCTCAGATTTGTGTCATTTTTACAGTGACCAATCACTGTCCCAGAACACCCAACGACTACAATCAACCTCGGCGTTTCGCTAAGATTTGCATATTCATTTTTATTTAACCTTTATCTAAACAGGGAGTCACATTGAGATTAGAAATCTATTTTACAAGAGAGCCCTGTATACATTACAATAAAAACTGAATAATGAAACATACACATATATGTGTATAAAACAATATAATTCAGCACACAATAACAAAATAAACATACTAAAAGCAATCACATTCAACTACATAGAGGTCCTCAGTCAATAATTTAAACTGCCTGAGTGGCACCAGCACATGTAACTGCATTGAAATTATACTGTCTCTGTATATCAATCAATCAAATTTATTTACAAAGCCCTTCTTACATCAGCTGATGTCACAAAGTGCTGTACAGAAACCCAGCCTAAAACCCCAAACAGCAAGCAATGCATGTGTAGAAGCACGTTGGCTAGGAAAAACTCCCTAGAAAGGCCAGAACCTAGGAAGAAACTTAGAGATCAAACAGGCTATGAGGGGTGGCCAGTCCTGTTGGAGATTATGGCCAAGATGTTAAAATGTTCATAGATGACCAGCAGGGTCAAATAATAATAATCACAGTGGTTGTAGAGGGTGTAACAGGTCAGCACCTCAGGAGTAAATGTCAGTTGGCTTTTCATAACCGATCATTCAGAGTATCTCTACCGCTCCTGCTTTTCCTAAGAGAGTTGAAAAAAGCAGGCCTGGGACAGGTAGCACGTCCGGTGAACAGGTCAGGGTTCCATAGCCGCAGGCAGAATAGTTGAAACTGGAGCAGCAGTACGGCCAGGTGGACTGGGGACAGCAAGGAGTCATACATGGGGACACATGGTGAATGATGTGTAATGTTATGATATGGTTCCCCTACCTTGTTCGCCCGCTTAGAGGAAAACACAGTTCCACCAACGCGGCCCGCTACCAAGAACTGTGGGCTCTCCTTCTCCGTGGCTGACATGAGTAGACATTTAAGCGTGTTAACCCTCGCAAGGCTGCAGGCCCAGACGGCATCCCTAGCCGCGTCCTCAGAGCATGCGCAGACCAGCTGGCTAGTGTGTTTACGGTCATATTCAATCTCTCCCTATCCCAGTCTGCTGCCCCCACATGCTTCAAGATGGCCACCATTGTTTCTGTACCCAAGAAACCAAAGGTAACTGAACTAAATGACTATCTGTCATCATGAAGTGCTTTGAGAGACTAGTCAAGGATCATATCACCCCTACCTTACCTGTCACCCTAGACCCACTTCAATTTGCTTACTGCCGCGATAGATCCACAGACGATGCAATCGCCATCACATTGCACACTGCCCTATCCAATCTGGACAAGAGGAATACCTATGTAAGAGTGCTGTTCATTGATTATAGCTCAGCATTCAACACCATAGTACCATAGTAAGCTTGGGCCAACCAGGCAGGATATAACGCCATCGCACGAGCCCGAGGGGGCGCAAAACCGGGCAGGAAGATCACGTCAGTGACTCAACCCACTCAAGTCTGGTATAGCGAAAAAAAGCCTTGCACAACGTGACGCAGCCCTCCTAGGGACGGCATGGAAGAGCGACGTGGATAACAATCTCCCTATACTCTCTACACTCGCCAGTTTTAGCCTAGCCAGTACCATCTTCAGATTAGCCTTTACGTCGGTAGCCCTGCCCCCTGGTAAACAGTGTGTGATCGCTGGATGATTATTTTTAAGTCTAATATTGCGGGTAATGGAGTCGCCAATGCCTGGCCATGTAGCCATGAGTGAACAGGGAGTACAGAAGGGGCCTGAGCACGCACCCCTGAGGGGCCCCCGTGTTGAGGATCAGCGTGGCGGATGTGTTGTTACCTACCCTTACCACCTGAGGGCGGCCCGTCAGGAAGTCCAGGATCCAGTTGCAGAGGGAGGTGTTTAGTCCCGGGGTCCTTAGCTTAGTGATGAGCTTTGAGGGCACTATGGTGTTGAACGCTGAGCCGTAGTCAATTAATAGCATTCTCACATAGGTGTTCCTTTTGTCCAGGTGGGAAAGGGCAGTGTGGGGTGCAATAGAGATTGCATCATCTGTAGATCTGTTGGGGCGGTAAGCAAATTGGAGTGGGTCTAGGGTTTCTGGGATAATGGTGTTGATGTGAGCCATGACAAGCCTTTCAAGCACTTCATGTCTCCAGATGTGAGTGCTACGGGTCGGTAGTCATTTAGGCAGGTTACCTTAGTGTTCTTGGACACAGGGACTATGGTGGTCTGCTTGAAATATGTTGGTATTACAGACTCAGTCAGGGTTGAAAATGTCAGTGAAGACACTTACCAGTTGGTCAGCGCATGCTCGGAGTACACATCCTGGAAATCCGTCTGGTCCTGTGGTCTTGTGAATGTTGACCTGTTTAAAGGTCTTACTCACATCGGCTATGGAGAGCGTGATCACACAGTCGTCCGGAACAGCTGATGCTCTCATGCATGCCTCAGTGTTACTTGCCTCGAAGCGAGCATAGAGCATAGGAGCTGAGTGTAGAGGGAAGCAGTGTGGTGAGGACGGTTGGCGTCCAGTGCAAAAAGAGTCATATGTGCTCTAGTAGCTCAGAAATAGAACCTGACTAGAGTATGGATGTAGTACCTGCGGTGAGGACCGCTGAGTTCGGGCCATGTCCCGAGGATGAAAAGGATGATTCTGGCCCAGTGGGAGTGAGGTTTGTGGAGAGAATTAATCCTTGCATTTTGGCTGATCAATATGTGGTGTCGGGTTGGGTAGAGAAGGGGTTGGGGAATGTTGAGTTGGTGAGAGCAACTCAGAGTGCATTAGTGATGATTTATTGTTTTTCTTCAGTCCAGAGGCAGTGGGTGCTCAGGCTCACGTGATTAGGGACAAGAAATGTGACTTGCTTTTCTCTCCTGAGCAGGGTG
Organism: Brachymystax lenok tsinlingensis; assembly: GCA_030435695.1. Classification (NCBI taxonomy): domain Eukaryota; kingdom Metazoa; phylum Chordata; class Actinopteri; order Salmoniformes; family Salmonidae; genus Brachymystax; species Brachymystax lenok. The sequence goes on from CM059790.1 coordinate 13,359,509, forward strand.
CCGTTGAAAGGAGTGATAACGGGGGGTGGCATTAAGTGCCCAACAAGGTCAAGTTAGGAAGTGTAAGTTATCCCGTGAGAGATTTTGTTTCCAAAAATATTATAGTGTTTTAGATGTCAAGTTTATGGGCATGTTACAGCAGTATGCAGGAGGGAGATTCCTAGATGTGAGAAGTGTGCAGGAGGGCATGAGACGAAGGAATGTGTAGTATTGGTGGAGAAAGATGTGTGTGTTAGCTGTGGGGGTGATCCTGTGGCTGGAGATTGGAGGTGTCCTGTGTGAGAAAGGCATGTAGAGTTATAGTTGTACAGAAGGTGTTGTATGCCTAAGCGTGAAGTGAGTGGTTGAGGAAGATGGGTACAGGGTGAGGGATACTGAGAGGATTTCTGTGGATAGGCAGAGACCAAGAGAGAGTGGTGGGAAGAATATCTGCTTCAGTAAGGTGGGCTTTTTAGCATTCGTAGCCATGGTCGTCAATTTGACTGCAGAAATGGATCAGAAGTCACAGAAAATAGAGGTTGTGGTGGCAGCGGCAGAGAAGTACTTGGGATTGCAAGGATGTACTGCAGAACAGTTTCAGGGGGTGTTGAGGCTAGTGTACTGTCCAGGTGATCTAGTTACAGCATGGAATTCCAACTAAATGTTTCCCAGCTAGATATCTTATAACTATGAACTGTCTAAAATATGCTAAATGCTCTGCAGTTGTGCATTTGCTTTGCTAACTTAGTAGCTAGTTATCTAGATACGTGGTTAGTGTCTTTCAGTCAAGTTCCTATTGGTAACATAATCCCCTACAGGATCAAGAGCCTTGCTGTCTAATATTTGGTTTGTGCGTGCAGCAAACTGTGAGTAGCATTTTTTTTGTTACTTGTATAACTTTATGAGCTGGGATGTCTGTCCTGCAAAAAGTTTATCTCAAAGACTGTATAACATGTTAGCGTGCGTTCATTACCATTTAGGTAGCATTCACTATGGGATTTGACATGTACTTGTTAGCATTGCTAACCTTCGAATTGAAAACAGCGCCCCTTGTTTTCAGTGCCGGTATTACTGAATATCCTAGAATGGCACAAGTTTATTGTCACGTGCACAAGTACAGTGAAATGCCTAACTTCTTTCCAAAGAATGCATTGATCTGTATGAACAAGGTCAGTATGAAGGTAAGACAATCTGGATACCGCCCAAGCCTACTTCAAAATGTCTTTGAAAGTAATTGAAATACCCTCAATAGTATTTGAATCCAGGTCTGTTGTCTTGTCTCATTTCCTGAAGGCCATTCTCAATTTAGATCCTATGTGTGACTGACCAGTGACCAGCGCTGCCTCTGTCACTAATACAGCTGAGCTGATGTAACTGTCAGAGTTTTTCTAACAGAGCTGGGGGGCTCGTGATACGTGTCAGAGTGGACATGGACGTGTGTGTCATGACTGTGTATTAATAGCTTCCTATGAACCACAACAAGCACCTTTTAGGGAAGTCCGGCGTTGCTTTAAGTCAACTCAGTGAACACCTGGACACCCTTAATTCTATGGTAAGGCAAATGTGACTGTTCCTTTTCTCAACAAATCAGGTTTGATTCAAGTGCTTGAGTCTATCCGTACATTCTGAATGTCTGAAAGATATAAATGTATTTCTGAATGACTGAATTATATATCTTGGATTAATTTAGAGCAATGGGTCAATTTAGAAATGGAAGAATACAGGCCACAGAGAGAGATTGTTGGGTGGAACAGTTTATTTCTTTGTATTTACATGGAAGAATTTACACCACAATCTAAAGAACATCCAAACTCCATAGCTACATATCCCAACCCCATTTTAAGCTTTGCAGTTTTGAAAAATAAGCTACATAAAGTATTCCAGCAGACAAATTGCCCACGGAACTCTTCCAAATCTTTCAGTGTAATAACAAATTGTGCTTTTAAAGACTGAAAATATGATTGAAAGACATTTTTGGACGCTCAGGGGTTGCTTCCATGGAGAACCTTTTACCAAAACCAAATACACTAGTGTCAACAAAATCAGTTTACTAGCAATTTGGAAAAAATCCTATTAGTCAACTTAGAATTGTTCATTCCATAGCATAGTTTTCTGTGTAGAACTTGGTGGAAAGAAGGAGAGGCACTCAGAAGAGCTGACACATACTTTAGAAAACGGCACTATCTCTTCAGCAGCATTGGGAGACTGCAGGAGAGCTCCTGCAATTCTGTGCCATGTTTAAGCCTACCTTTTGACGGGATAGGTATTTCTCTACCAGAAATCAAAGGCAAATTAATCGGACCAATGTTCTAACTTAACACTACAATTATGTGTATGCAAATGTTTGGTCAATATTTCTGAAGGCATTTTCTTACTTTGTCTATTGAATATCAGTAACCTCTAGTCTAGCCCATCGCCATCCACAAACCTGTCCACAGAAAATGACTTCTGTTATGTTTTACATTTATCAAGGTATCATTTGAAGTTGGATGGCACTTCAGAAAGAGACATTTTTGATTATCATACTTGTCTAGACGGGTTGACAGGTTACCAACAAATACAATGCATGATATTGTACTACAGTATACAGTGGGGGAAAAAAGTATTTAGTCAGCCACCAATTGTGCAAGTTCTCTCACTTAAAAATATGAGAGAGGCCTGTAATTTTCATCATAGGTACACTTCAACTATGACAGACAAAATGAGGAAAAAAAATCCAGAAAATCACATTGTAGGATTTTTTATGAATTTATTTGCAAATTATGGTGGAAAATATGTATTTGGTCACATACAAACAAGCAAGATTTCTGGCTCTCACAGACCTGTAACTTCTTCTTTAAGAGGCTCCTCTGTCCTCCACTCATTACCTGTATTAATGGCACCTGTTTGAACTTGTTATCAGTATAAAAGACACCTGTCCACAACCTCAAACAGTCACACTCCAAACTCCACTATGGCCAAGACCAAAGAGCTGTCAAAGGACACCAGAAACAAAATTGTAGACCTGCACCAGGTTGGGAAGACTGAATCTGCAATAGGTAAGCAGCTTGGTTTGAAGAAATCAACTGTGGGAGCAATTATTAGGAAATGAAAGACATACAAGACCAATGATAATCTTCCTCGATCTGGGGCTCCACGCAAGATCTCACCCAGTGGGGTCAAAATGATCACAAGAACGGTGAGCAAAAATCCCAGAACCACACGGGGGGACCTAGTGAATGACCTGCAGAAAGCTGGGACCAAAGTAACAAAGCCTACCATCAGTAACACACTACGCCGCCAGGGACTCAAATCCTGCAGTGCCAGACGTGTCCCCCTGCTTAAGCCAGTACATGTTCAGGCCCGTCTAAAGTTTGCTAGAGAGCATTTGGATGATCCAGATGAGGATTGGGAGAATGTCAGATGAAACCAAAATATAACTTTTTGGTAAAAACTCAACTCGTCGTGTTTGGAGGACAAAGAATGCTGAGTTGCATCCAAAGAACACCATACCTACTGTGAAGCATGGGGTGGAAACATCATGCTTTGGGGCTGTTTTTCTGCAAAGGGACCAGGACGACTGATCCGTGTAAAGGAAAGAATGAATGGGGCCATGTATCGTGAGATTTTGAGTGAAAACCTCCTTCCATCAGCAAGGGCATTGAAGATGAAACGTGGCTGGGTCTTTCAGCATGACAATGATCCCAAACACACCGCCCGGGCAACGAAGGAGTGGCTTCGTAAGAAGCATTTCAAGGTCCTGGAGTGGCCTAGCCAGTCTCCAGATCTCAACCCCATAGAAAATCTTTGGAGGGAGTTGAAAGTCTGTGTTGCCCAGCGACAGCCCCAAAACATCACTGCTCTAGAGGAGATCTGCATGGAGGAATGGGCCAAAATACCAGCAACAGTGTGTGAAAACCTTGTGAAGACTTACAGAAAACATTTGACCTCTGTCATTGCCAACAAAGGGTATATAACAAAGTATTGAGATAAACTTTTGTTATTGACCAAATACTTATTTTCCACCATAATTTGCAAATAAATTCATAAAAATCCTACAATGTGATTTTCTGGATTTTTTTTCCTCATTTTGTCTGTCATAGTTGAAGTGTACCTATGATGAAAATTACAGGCCTCTCTCATCTTTTTAAGTGAGAGAACTTGCACAATTGGTGGCTGACTAAATACTTTTTTCCCCCACTGTACTTGTACAAAAATTAGAAGAGCACACAAAAATCCATCTTGAGTTGCATATTCGGAAGGCAACCTGTCCCCAAATATACACATATAGATGTTATGCTCACAATTGAATGACAATCAAATTCTATAGTGCAAAACAACACTTACAATACATGTATGTAATTCTTACAAAAATAAAAACTCTTAACACTTCCTCCCCTCTACCACCCGGTAGGTAAGTATCCAATAGAAGATTGACCAGTAGGCGACTGGTCCATAATCCAATAGGATATCTGAAGGTACATTACATGCTGACAACATGTTGGCATGCTTTGACTGCACCCACAACACAGCATGATACAGAAATTATACCATTAAGTCACAACATTAATGACAGAAAAACTTAAATTAAATGCAGTCCTCTTGACATTACAGTCAAACCAGCACATTTCTTGTTCTTACTTTCAGTGGGCCCCCATATTCATGTACAGACAAAAATCCTGAGGCACATCAGAATGTAAGGTACATGGGTTGGTTAGTTGGGCACTGAATGATCCCCGGACCAATCTGGGTATATGAAACACGTTGACATCCAAATTACTAATGCAACACAGTTGATCAAAAATAAAGCCTGTACTAGGACAAATTATGAGGCCAAAATGAAGCAAAGGTGAAGGCATCTGATGTCTCGCAAAGCATTCCAGTCCACATCTAAATGTTCAAGGGCTAGCATAGCGCTAATGGGTGAAATGATGCCACAGCACACCAACGCTGAGCACTAAGGGGCATTGCCTGACTCTCTGTTCCTCCTCAGGGGCATTGCCTGACTCTCTGTTCCTCCTCCCCTCTTCTCTCTTAGGCATATCTTCCTCTCAGAAACTAGACCTGGCAGAGCCCTCAGTGCAGCTCCTAGGACATGACACCCTCCAACACTGTCTGTATACAGTAGTTAGTACATACTCAAGTCTAGTCTACCATTGTCCCTGCAAGAGCCTCTAACACATAAAACTGTAAAAGGTCTGGTTACCTGCCTGCCACTGACACCCTACACCATTTATGTCATTTTCTACAATATTCATGTTAGTTTTTCTTACATCTTGACTTAGGCAAAGGTATTGCAGTGTCTTCTATATTTGAAATGGATACAAAACACATGGTGGTGACTGGGGTCTGCGTTTAAAATTAACTACTTTCAGAGGTCATACAATTATGTAACATGGAGTAACTACTTCCGGCGCCGACAGAGATGGCAGCCTCGCTTCACGTTCTCAGGAAACTATGCACAAGCATTTCGCTACACTCGCATTAACATCTGCTAACCATGTGTATGTGACAAATAACATTTGATTTGATTTGATTTGTACAGTCCCCAGAACAGTCAATTCCTTGGAATGTCCTGATGGAATCAGTTGGCAACCTAAGAACCGCTGAGGAGTGTGTGCGCGTGTTGGGGAGTTTAATATCTTGATGGAAAAATCTTCAACTTGATATTTATAGATTAGGAAGTATTCTTAGACCTGTTGGACTTCATGTTTCTTCTTATAAACACAGTTTTCATGCTCCAACCTTCTTCCAACAACTGCAGAGATGATAGAAGACATCGCCATTAAGAAGCAGGGTAATGATAAAAAAACTTGTACAAGAATGCACTTTTCAAAACAGCAGACTAGGTTCACAGAGCAGTTCATTTAATACAGCTGACCTTATTGAAAAATGAGTGAGGCTGCGACATGCCTGACCTCTTGACCCCTGAAAGTCCCTTGATGACACAGTGAGACACACACATTCCTGACACGTCCACCCATTAGGCCTGGCTGGCTGCACTTGACCGGGCATTCCTCTATAATAGCACTGAGGACTGGCAGGGTGATTCTTAAATGGCTGAGCAGGTGAACATTACGTAACAGTAGACTTTCTAATGGTGCTGGTGGTTTAAACATCTGTTAAGTGGTTAAATGGCCTGACCACAGAATGATATGTTAGAACTAATTTAATAGGATCTCTATGGGCCTGACTCGTGCCACAGGCTGCCAGTGGATACCGTATGCACAATGTACATTGTAGTTATGAGTGCAGTGTCACCTTGTAGTCAGTATGAGAAGAACAGTAATGTTGTGTCCTTCCTTACCATGGTATGAGATGAATAAAGAGGAGCAGGTCCCTTTCAGATTCCTTGCCCTGTGATCATTGACTTGGGCCTGCAAATGACATGAGTATAAATAAATAAATAAATAAATAAATGTCTCTGTGGACATTGTTTCCTGTTATACTGCTGTTGAGAGGTAATAGTGCTTGACTATGGCCATGTTGACTGCTGCTTGGTCTATACCAGGTGCACTACATTACCAAAAGTATGTGGACACCTGCTCGTTGAACATCTCATTCCAAAATCATGGGCATTCATATGGTGTTGGTCCTCCCTTTGCTGCTATAACAGCCTCCACTCTTCTGGGAAAGCTTTCGACTAGATGTTGGAACATTGCTGCGGGGACTTCCATTCAGCCACAAGAGCATTAGTTGAGGTCAGGGCTCTGTGCAGGCCAGTCAAATTCTTCCACACAATCTCGACAAACAATTTCTGTATGGATCTCGCTTTGTGCACGGGGGCATTGTCATACTGAAACAGGAAAGGGCCTTCCCCAAAATGTTGCCACAAAGTTGGAAGCACAGAATCGTCTAGAATGTCATTGTATGCTATAGCGTTAAGATTTCACTTCACTGGAACTAAGGGCCCTAGCCCGAACTATGAAAAACAGCCCCAGACCATTATTCTTCCCCCACCAAACTTTACAGTTGGCACTATGCCTCCGTGCAGGTAGCTTTCGTCTGTCGGGCTGCCAGATGGTGAAGCAGGGATTCATCACTCCAGAGAACAAGTTTCCACAGAGTCCAATGGCGGCGAGCTTTACACCACTCCAGCCGACGCTTGGCATTGCACATGGTGATCTTAGGCTAGTGTGTGGCTGCTCGGTCATGGAAACCCATTTCATGAAGCTCCCGACAAACAGTTACTGTGCTGACGTTGCTTCCAGGGGCAGTTTGGAACTCGGTAGTGAGTGTTGCACCCGAGGACAGATGATTTTTACACGCTACACGTTTCAGCACTCTGCGTTCCCATTCTGTGAGCTTGTGTGGCCTACTACTTCGCTGAGCCGCTGTTGCTCCTAGACGTTTCCCCTTCACAATAACAACACGTATTTGAACGGGGCAGCTCTGGCAGGGCAGAAATTTGACGAACTGACTTGTTGGAAAGTTGTTGTCCCATGACAGTGACACGTTGAAAGTCACTGAGCTCTTCAGTAAGGCCATTCTACTGCCAATGTTTGACTATGGGGATTGCATGGCTGTGTGCTTGATTTTATACACCTGTCAGCAACACCTGTAGCCAAATCCACTAATTTGAAGGGGTGTCCATATACTTTTGTATATATAGTGTATCTCCAACCCTGGTCCTGGAGAGCTTTAAGATATCCGGCTATCACACACAGGCCGTTATAGTGTAACTGTCTACTCCCTACCTCTCTGCCTTGGCTGAAGAAGACGCGTGTGGGTTTGGCTGCTCCTGCTGTTCCTGCTCCATCCTGTACAGGCAGAGGGAGACAACACTTGTATAAAAGCCCCTGATTGAGTATGAGCATGGCATGTATGCCTGGTTAATTCGATCTAAAAAAATATGTAAATGTGTTTTACCTTTCTTTCCGAGCTTTGATCCTCTCCTCATCAAATCTGTAAAAAGAAAAGATGAAGATCCCTTTTCTGATCCAAGTCCTTTTCCAAGAGTGGAATACAGATCCTATCTTACATTTATTTTTTGGCTGACAAACAAACAAAATTAACATCAATTCCCATTTGAAAAAGTTTTGATAATCAAATGTGTTCTTCTATGATTTATTTACTGCCTCAAAGTCTCTGCCAGGCATCCATTTCTATTCACAGAGGGGAAAAGTTTTAGTTTACAAGTTTACATAATTTATTAGTCTGGAAATCACTGCAAGTCAGTGAAAGATGGTGGGAGTCTTCAGCTGAGTTACTCCCCATAGTGGTTGATGATACTTACTGCACCACACACTCTGGGACCTGCACATGTTCCATGGGGACTATCTCTGCCAGCTCATCCAGACTATGCACATACTGGATCTTATTCATAAACTTCACACTGCAAATAAGAACAGGATAATAACAACAACCAGTTATATTGGTGTTATGTGTACAACTATTAGTTATCCGTCACAGTGGTGATATGTAGCATAACTGTATTATACAAAATACACTCTCAAGCTTTCATATCATTTCAGACAGAAGTTTTGAAAGTGCTGCTAATGAGCCAAAAGTGGTCCCAGTTTTGTGTATACTACGTCACCAAATTGTGTACTACATCATCCATTTCGTATGATATGTTATGTCATGCAAAATATAAAGATTAAATATATAAAAATAAAAAAAAATCATATATGTTACGAATCCAATTCGTACTATATGTTACAAATTTGTTGTGTTTAAGATCCTGGAGTACATCTTTAACATGATGTTGTTCTGTGGTCACCTGATAAAAGGCCTAGATATGGCCAGCACAGTGCGGATGAACCAGGTGGGGTGGGCGATGACCAGAGACTTCAGGTTCTTCCTCAGCCTTCAGGGACAACAGAAATAAATAGTTGAAATAAGGCAATACATACATACATTCATCTCATAGTGCTGGAAGACTCTATCAAGCAGCCTACTGTAGTATGAGTCAATCCCCATTTCCCATTGACTGCCAGTAGCAGTGACAAGCTCAATTACTCCCCATTAGTTTCTCCAGAGAGTCAGTCAACATTTGTGTTATGCACATCCATCCTATGCTGACAGTATGAATGATTGCATTATCCATGCTGTCATGCAGTGGTGTATATGATATAAATAGTCTTACCTCCTATCAATCATCTGATAGCATTTCTTCAGCCATCCTATGCCCGGCATCTTGCCCCGCGGTGTGGCTCCATTCATGTAGATGATCAAATAGTCCTCAGCAACCAGCATTTCTAGACTGCTGACCACATACCTGAGATGGCAATGAGGAAGGGGAAAATATTTAGGTTCATTTTATTGCTGCCGTGGCAAGCACTAAAGAAATCTCGAGTTCCCATTTTCTGGCAGCATAAATATTCAATACAAAATCTTCAGTTTCCATGATAGTATACCAGGCGTGATGACCTAGTTTTAAATATCACTCTGTAGTAGTTTGGCATTTGTGCCTCTTGCCATAAATCAGTATCTCTGCAATTTGTAAATCCAGTTACTCACAGGAAGAGGTTCTCCATGATGTAGTGGTAATCTGCACAGCTGCTGTCGGGCAGGTAGCAGGCTGAGAACACTATGATGGCATTCAGACCCTCGCCATAGTAACCTGCAGAGGGAGAGAAGAGCGACAGTTGACATGGCCTGTAAGTTCATCCCGTTGGTGTCAATTATCTGGATGCAGAACCATCAATATACCAACGTAAACTCAGTTTGAGATTGAATGGGCACCATGTTGGCACTAAAAGTTCCATGACAATTCAATTCTAATTAGTTTAACTATGTATACAGTGTATCTATGGCTCTGGCTGGATGCTGTTGGTTGGATACTGACCCCCATGGGTGATGACGCGGAGGTATGGCCTGATGACCTGCATGTCGATGCGGTGCTCCTGCTCCCCAATGATCACCGTCCTCCACAGGCGCCCGTTACCCCCCGTCCCATCAGCACCATCCTCCTCCTCTCCGTCACCAGGCCCCGCTTTGGCGTTGGCCACTGGCGTGTCATCTGGATGTACATAGTGAAAAGTTTAAAGGTGTTTATGCTATAATGTGAAGTGGGTTAAAAACGAATGTATTTATATTAGTGAGACATAATGGATTTGTTTTATGTCATCCACCTTTGTCTCTTCAGTATCTTAGCTGCTCTTCTGTTTAGCTGTAGTCTAATAGCATAGACTTTACTACGCAGCTATTTACACTGAACAAAAATATAAACGCATAAACACGCATAAACAATTTCAACGATTTTACTGAGTCACAGTTCATATAAGGAAATCAGTCAATTGAAATAAATTCATTAGGCCCTAATCTATGGATTTCACATGACTGGAAATACAGATATCCATCTGTTGGTCACAGAGACTGTACCTTTAAAAAAAAGTAGATGTGTATCTGGTGTGTCAGTATCAGGTGTGACTACCATTTGCCTCATGCAGTGCGACATCTATTTTGCATAGAGTTGATCAGACTGTGGATTGTTGTCCCACTCCTGTTCAATGGCTGTGCGAAGTTGCTCGGATATTGGAGGGAACTGGAACACGCTGTTGTACACGTCCATCCGGAGCATCCCAAACATGCTCAATGGGTTGCAATTCTGGTGAGTATGCTGGCCATGGAAGAACTGGGACATTTTCAGCTTCCAGGAATTGTATACAGGTCCTTGCGACATGGGGACGTGCATTATCATGCTGAAACATGAGGTAATGGCGGACGGATGAATGTCACGACAATGGGCCTCAGGATCTTGTCACGGTATCTCTGTGCGTTCAAATTGCCATTGATAAAATGCAACTGTGTTTGTTGTCCGTAGCTTATGCCTGCCCATACCATAACCCCACCACCACCATGGGGCACTCTGTTCACAACGTTGACATCAGCAAACCGCTCGCCAACACAAAGCCATACACACTGTCTGCCATCTGCCTGGTACACAACGCCGTACACACTGTCTGCCATATGCCTGGCATTTGCCCACTGAAGTTGGTTACGACGCTAAACTGCAGTCAGGTCAAGACCCTGGTGAGGATGACGAGCACGCAGGTGAGCTTACCTGAGATGGTTTCTAACAGTTTGTGCAAACCCACAGTTTCATCAGCTGTCCGGGTGGCTAGTCTCAGATGATCCTGCAGGTAAAGAAGCCGGCGTGGAGGTCTCGGGCTGGCGTGGTTACACGTGGTTACACGTGGTTTGCGGTTGTGAGGCCGGTTGGGCGTACTGCCAAATTCTCTAAAACAACGTTGGAGGCGGCTTATAGTAGAGAAATTAACATTAAATTATCTGGCAACAGCTCTTGTGAACATTCCCGCAGTCAGTATGCCATCTGTGGAGCGTTGTGTGACAAAACTGCACATTTTAGAGTGGCCTTTTATTGTCCTCAGCACAAGGTGCACCTGTGTAATGATCATGCTGGTGCCAGCCTGGGCTTCCATTATTCCACGCCGCATGAGCTCTACCTACCTTCCCACTCCAGCTCGTTGCCGTTGGTGATGAACTCCAGGGAGTCGTTGTCGTCGGGGGTCTCGATGTCGTCCACATTGATGTCCAGGTCGTCGGGCGTATCCAAGAAGTCGTCAGACAGCAGGGAACCCTCGCTGTGGTCTAGGGACAGGTTCATGTCCGGGGCCACTAATGTACGCCGCTTACGATGGGTGGACCCTCCTCCACTTCCGCCTCCTCCAACTGCATTAACATTCAGAGAGGTGGGAGGAGCTGCGACAGAGGAGGTGAGACTTATTAGCTACTGATAGTGTACACACATGACATCCAGTTGAATTCATAGGTGCAGGGTCCAGGAAGTAGCATGTGAGATGAGGCTCATTGTTAGAAAGTAATATATTAAGCTAAAGTGACTTATAGTATATCAACTGAGTTAACTACCAACACCAAAAACATCTATCAAATGCCAGACAGGTGAGGTGTTATTTCAATTATACTTACAGGCTCGGTCTTCAGTGAGACCACAGGAAGACTCCATGTCACCGTCCTCAGGAAGTGGTCTGAAAATCAACACAGAGAGCACATCATTCTGTCAGGGCCACAGCCACACACAATAGCATGACATGAGCAAACACTAAAGCCAGCCAGCCTGACTCAAATAAACCAAACCCCAAATAAACACTAGTACATCACCACATCATTGCAGCTGGTGCAAAATTAACACATGCCAGCGATCATGTCAGTGGGGTTGTCAGTGATCTGGCTCAGCACCACAAAGGGAGCACAGAGAGAGGAGGCTGGGTGGTAATTAGCATCTCCCCAGGGAGCTCTTTAGATTATAGACCTGCCACGGTGTGCGATGTGGGGAGGGAGGTAGAGGCGGAGGGATGTCAACAAACCTTATTCACTGTACAGGGGAGGTAGACACACCGTTAGGTTACCCCTTAACACGTGTTGTAATTTCCCTTGTCACTTCCTGTAACGTGAAACAAGGAGGAGGACATGGAGGAGGTGGAGAATGAAGGGTGTAATACAGGGGGGAAATGTCAACAACAACCAAATACCAAGAGGCACTGGGGAAATATAAAGTATACAGCTCCACTGTGCTCCACTGCTGCGTAATACTAAACCATCCTTTCAACCTAACATCCCAGGGAGGACAGACAGTCTATAACAGTGTTGCCAAATCAACATGACTGGCAATAACAAATGACAAGGGCATCCGTTACACTGCATGGTATCCGATCTAGCATCCCTGAGGCATCCTACTGCTATAACCACTGGCAAGCTTCCATTGTTCAAATAACCATTTCCCTACAATAATGACACCATGAAGAAGAAATGAAATAGGAATTATGTCTAACAAAGGGTATGATAATCCAAAATGTCAAGCAGTCAGGCCATATTCTTCTCCTACATGATGATGAGGGCTAAAATATCAAATCACAAGAGCTCCTGCTTACCTTATCAAAAATGAGGATGGATTCAAAGACGATCCAGGCAACTATTTGATTTTACAGCACAGGATCCTAGAATATTATGCATTCCCTTTGCTCAGTCGATCATAGGGAGCCTCAGGCACATCATCATTCAGAGCCTAATGATACATATACTTATTTTCTCTTCCTCCTTCTCCTTAAAGCTGATCTGCCACCATTTTCCTGGTGATGCTGTGTTGTTGACTGGTTGCTGCGTCACATGACGTTACCCACTACCATTTAAGGAGAGAGCTGCACCTGCTCCCTGCCTCCGCTCTCTCAGATGGAGAGAGACGGGAGGATGCTCCTTGCTGTCAGAATGCTCTTTCTCTCTTTGCCTTTCTTTTTCACACTCCTTTAATTTCTTACTGAGCAATTATCTGATCTCCCTGCGTCTCGTAATGACAATAAAGGGAAATGTCATGCCTAAATCCAGTCCTCTTTGTAATTCTTCAGTGCTTGGAGGACAGTTATAATTTTTGTTTAAATTCTGTATAGACCCAGTGTTTGTGAATGTTTACGGCACATATTATTGTCATATGGCTATTGCAATCAATGTCAGAGGTTGATTTCAGTAGATTGGGTATCTGCTAGGTATTCCAGGCTATAATTATACCAGCTGCACAGGGCTAGCTCACTGGGAAATCCTCAAGCAAATTATACTGGAGCGGATTATAGTCCAACAACAAACATCACTGCGGGCATGAGGTATTGTCATCTACCAGTTGTGATGAAAAAAACACACGTTCTAAAGTGTATTACTGTGTGATTATTCTTGGAAGTACAATGTAACAAATAATGTAACCTTTGTTGTTACACTGTAGGCTGTTAGTATCCTTACTGATGGATTACTTCTGTCAGTATAAAGTTATGGTGAGTTATTACAATACTCTTTACACAGTATTGGACTCTGCAGGACTAAAGGACCCTGTAAAGTAAAGCATCATCAAAGTCGTCTGACACCCACCTGGGGAAGTCTTCATCCTGCCACTCATCTTTACATTCCATGTTATCCATTCGTAGTGTCGCCTCTGTGGTGCCCATCCCATGGAAGGGAGGGGAGGAGCCTGGGGCACACATACATAATTAACCAACACACCAACCAACCAACAACAATCAATCACAGATGGGGTGAGTTCCTTCCTGTTACAATGGAGCACTTTGAGCATTGGAAATTATATGTAGATCCAATTTATCACTATCACCATTATCATTGGCATAATCAAATCATAGCCTCCGGCTATAAGCGGGCTCAAACAAATAAATCCCATCCTCAGGTATGAAGCTCAAATGGCAATACGCCCATGTCTTGTGTAACACAGAGAATTGCTCCGTTTTAACACAGAGAATGCATTTATACAAGAGGAACAATGATACGGTTATTAGTATTTTATTTAATTCATTAGTATTTATCATTTCATTTGAGCAACTGAATCCAGGTCACGAGGTGTTTATCCCCCCCTGTGTAGCGTGTGAGGAGCATGTGACTGAGGTCCCCTTGCTGCTTCCCTCAAAGTCAGTCACAATTAAGGAATTTCATAGGTGGAATCCAAGAGAAATCAACTCTTAATCCCTCCTCATCAACTACTAATCCTCAGCGCAGTTGCCACCTTTTTGATGTGTTCAGGTTTATCCTGTCTGACACAAGTTTAAAGAGACAGTTCTACAGCCTATTAATAGTGGCTCCAGAGATTTCAAGCTGAGTTGACATCGTGATAGTCAGCGCACCGTACTGTAATCACTCACATTCTGTTTCTGAGGGAAATGTGTAAGTGTGACTTGGGTTTCTGTTTTCGTTACCATCATCGGCTATGTTGAATAATATTATTAAAAGTCAAGATACACTGTATATTTTATACTGAGGTTGTATGGTTCACTGCATGGGACTGATTGTGTTTAATTGAAATAAATTATTCCTCTCTTTGTACCTCTTCACTCGTGGAAAATCAACAGAGCCTGACTGGGGTGTACTGAGTGGCTTATGTTCCCCAGGTCAGCTGTGGAAATAATTATAAAAACAGATACACTCAGGGAGGGCTCCGAAAGTACATTACCTGTCTGTGGGTGTGGGTAAGTGGCAATTCTAACTCTGAGAATTCACCTAACATAAACACAGCAAAAGAAATAAGGAGATCAGAACATTATTCGTAAGGCAATGTCCTACACACATCAATGTTCACATGATTGTTTACATCAGGTTGTTGCCCGGCAATACTGTTAGATGCATTGTAAGATGGGTTTTGTAAGGTCAACCTCTATACAGAATGTATACTGTACAGCTACATCACATACACTCCAAGAGGGTGTAGAGCAGTGTACTGTATCATAAAAGGCAAAGCAGCATACTATAAGCCATAACCCACAAGAGAATCTGCTTGCATTCCATGTCACTTCGATTGAGCATGCAACCGTGAGCCTTATTGTGTGACCAGAATAATTTGCATACCATACACCCAATAAACGCATAAAACCAACTGTCTGTGTCTAGTGAAGTGATACAGTATCCAAACTATAATTTGTCAAATGAAGAAAGGGCTGGCATGTTATGAATATGGAGGGAAGAAGAGAAACCCACCAGCATGAGAGGTAATGAAAATAATCAATTGCCTGCATCTTTCATTTTCCAAACACTATGGATTGTTTTGCATCCTATGTGGATCCTACCACTTTAAGTTAATACATTGACAATCCAATGACAGTACTACATTTCTGGAGGGCATACCAATGGAGGCTATATCTGTAGGCAGGAAGGTATTCAGTATGCTGCCACGCATTGGAGTAAATGATGAGGAATAATAGTAGTGTGGGAGAACTTGACCGTAAGACTTGAATCACATCTGCAGTCTGCATGTGCAAGGAAAATGCAAGAGCTGAATACAATGGAAATCGACAGTCTTTCTTTATCATCTAATCCTATCGATTTGTATCTTATATAAGAGTTAAAATATTAATGAGATACTACACATTTACTACACACACACATACTGTATGAGGAGTGTAATAAAGAGTAGAGGAAGAATGCAAAGGCGTACTCACATGGGCAGTAAAAGATCCCTTGAATCACTGCTGTCCGTTCCTTCTTTTGCGTCCTCCCTCCTTATTCACTGATGTAGAGATTGGACAGCTAGGAGTTGAAATCCTTCAGACCAGGGCCAATGCATGGGTCTAGTGAGTCGTCCCATTTCAGGCAGCAGGTGTCTGAAGACAGGGGCTGCTCTGTTCCCTAACCCCCTCTCCTGGCTCCCTCCACTTCTGTTGGGGAAGGAGAGTGTGAAAGAGACTGGCCCTGAAGACTGAAGTGACAGGCTCCTTTAGAGCTCCACCCTACCCTTTTCATTTGAAGGAATCACTGCTGTTATCATGATGACTGTTTCTGGTTGTCTATTCTGCCCATGTATTTCTGTCTAGACTCTAAATCTGTTTATGAGAATCTCTCCATCCCATAATAGCTTGTCCATCAGCGCCAATTCCTTGTCAGTAGTTATACTGTACTTTCCTCTCTGCTCATGTTGGTTTAATCCAGTCCATGCTGGGATAACCGTCCTGTTCATATCTGCCTGTTTATACTAAAAACACCACCTACATATCAAGTCTCCCTTTGTGTTTTTACTCCATGAACTGCTGTGAATGGTCCTCTATGCCCACTGTTTCCTGGCAACAGCATCTCTCTCTCTCTCCACACTCAACACATCACCACCCCACCCCCTACCCATACACAGACACTAACTTATTCAGCCTCCCTTGCTCACTTCAGTTCTCCACCAATCATATCCCCCTTTCATCCACACATTGCTCATCCGGCTGCTTATGCTCCACCCATTCCTGTCCTCCCTTCTCCCCTTATCCTGCCCAGCTGCCCTAGACAGCAGCGGTGGTGGCATGCGGCCATCCAATGCCAGTGGGACACACCAGAAGGGCTTATATGTGGCACTTGTCTAACCCATAATACATGCTTCATTTGCCACTAACTTAATTTCCCACTAGTACGGATGCGTCGGGATGGACTCTGCACAGCTTGAAAAGATTTTAAACAGAATATAAATGTTCAGTAGGCTATACCTAGGCTTATATGGATTTGAACTGAAATTGATACTTTGTAGCTATCGTTTCAAACGACGAAATATCAATTGTGTTAGCACCTCTAGAGTTAAATCAATAGATGTATATAACTAAGCCAAGATAGTTCATCTCTCTCGTTTACAATGTGAGCAAATGAAGCATAGTGGGCAGAACAAGCAAGGAGGTGGGCAAAACCAAGCAGGAGCTAGCGAGATCCTATTGGCGCGTTGTAGCATATATTTTCATATTTCCGTTATGGAACGCCTACTCTTTAGTGCGCGGGTGCACAAACCCAGTCAACCTTGCGTTCATTCTAAACATCGCAACTTTGGCAAAGCGGCAAGTCTGTAAAACTTAGTTTACTGTGTTCGGAACAAATTCTAGTTTTGGGAACATGTGTTTTTTGATCCGGTGTTTCATCAGTGAGAAACTGTGCAGAATGGCGGCCCAGTTTCACCTAGTTCCATCATCTCCCACTACCCGCCACTAGACCTCCTCTCACCACGGCATTTGACGGCGAGAGGAACAGACAGACGCGTCGCCTTTCCAGCCCCTGTGACGTCTGTGTGGAAATATCCAAGCGTGCGCGCGAACGGTACCTTGACGGACACGTGACAGATAGCGGAGCCTGTCTGGTGGTCCGGTTACAGTAGATGCCAAGATGGCTGCAAGCAATTATTATGGCTTCACTCATGGTGCCGGTCCGCAGTACAGGTAATTACATAGCTGCTGGCTATGGGTAGCATGCCCTCATCCCGAGTCGTCGGCCCATCTTGTTGCGACGAGTAATGCCTCCAAACGCCTCATTGCTGGTGCGATATTGCTAGCTCGAGGCCTTGGGAGTGCAATTGATATGCTAGGCAGATTAGTTAGCTAGTTAACGTTACTGTTCGGCATCAATGCAGGTTCCATTCTTGCCCGGCTAGGGAGCGCTTCGCACTTGGCATCTAATGAAACCTCAAACTCTCAGTCGTTTTGCAAAGATGATTAACTAGCTACAGTAGCTAGCTTGATATTTGTTTAGTAAAATGGCTAGCTAGTTAGCTTTTTTTCCTTGCGGTAGGGACACGAATTAGTTCAATTGAGTTCCTGAGGTGTAATCATTAGTCCAAACAGTTGCGTTTTGCAACGAAAACTAAAGTTTCTATTATTGGACAAATTCAGATAGATAGTTCCCTCCCCGTTTCGTTCCGTTTAAGAAATGTTTTGTAACAAAATCGTCGTAATGAATATGCCCCTGGTCAGCTTCAACCTAGCAGTCACATTTTGGGCGAATATGCAACAATTTTAGGCCGTTCAGTTGCCAGACGTTGCAGATAGAAATGCTATGAATAGAGCCGACATGATTGCTTGTTCTAAATGTAGAGGGTTGTTTGTTCTACCGTATTTACATAAATAGAGGACTCCTGATATCTTCAGGAGTGATAATTATAATTGTTTGTCTTAATTTGTTGTCTAATACTGTCTTTTTGCTAGCTAGGGCCATCTACTTTAAGTGCTGCCCTTGTTCCCAGTAGCCACTTGGTGTGTGAACTGCTGACTGCTATTAACTTGCAGATGATTGTTGACACATCAACCAGGATTAAGTTGCAGGGCAATTTGTTACTGTTGTGGTTTTGGTACTCAGTGTCTCATCTCCGAAACAAAAATGGCTCCGCCGAGTTATTTGAGGAAGGAAAGAGCTCCACACCTCTCTCACTTGAGTATCTTACCTAGTTATTTTCAATGTCATTTTAGCAACTGTGTGTGTGTTCTATCCTAGTTTGCTCCTCTACCTGTAGGCTTTACAGACGCTCCCCATCCGTTGGCTGCATCCCTTCTAATTTAGTGTACCCTGCTCAGCCTATGCTGCCCTTCAGTCCCTAGACTTTTTGGCCCTGATGGAGTCAGGGTCACCCCAGAGAACACTGCTACTCCAGCTGCTCTACATCTGACTACATTTTCTCTCGTACTCCGAGAGCATCTGGTTTCCGCGGTGGTTGCACAGGGCTGCTCATTTTTCCTAAGTGGCAATTTTCTCTCTTCTCCCTCACTCACCTGTCCATCTCCTAATTTGAATTCCATACTGTCACTTGTCCACTCAAGCTTAACATTGTCATATATTGCCCAACAGGTGCCCTTAGAGAGTTCCTTAATGAGCTTGACACCTTGAAAAGCTAATTTCTAGATGGCTCACCACTCTTCGTACTGGGCAACTTCAACCTCCCGACGTCTGCCTTCAATATATTTCTTTCCAACTGTCTCTTTCCCCTTCTTGACGCTTTTGACCTCACCCTTTCCCAGTCCCCTCCCACTCACAGGACAGGCAATACGCTTGACCTCATCTTTTCTAGGAGGCTGCTCACCTACTAATCTCACTATAAACCCCATCCAGGTCTCTGATCACTTTGTTTCCTGTTCGGTCTCCCTCTCCTCCAACCCTAGGCGCTCAGCCCCAACCGAGATGGTCATACGCCTCTCCTCTTCTATTGTATCATCTCTCCCTTCTGATAAATCGTTCTCCCTCCTGTCTCTTGATTCTGCCTCTTCGACACTACTATCCTCCCTTTATTCATCCTATGACTCGCACTGTCCCTTTTCCTCCCGGCTAGCTTGGCCCTCCCCTCTTGCTCTGTATCTGAGTGACTCAATGCGAGCTCACAGAACAGGGCTGTGGGCAGCAGAGTGAAAATGAAGGAAAACTCAACTTCCAGAGGGCATATCATCCTTTCACTCCCTTCCTCTCTATCTGCTGCTAAAGCCACTTTCTACCACTCTAAATTGCAAGCTTCTTGCTCATATACACCCTAGGGAACTCTTTTCCACCTTTTCCCTCCCTACTTAATCCTCCACTCCCTCCCTCTCTGAGGACGACTTTGACGACATCCGCTCCTCATTCACTCAGCCTATTGAATCCACTGGTCCCACTCACACAGAACTACCTTACGCCTTGACCTCTTTCTTCCCTCTTTCTACAGATTAAATCCTGCAACTAGTGAGGTCCAGCCGGCAGGCAACCTGCCCGCTCGACCCTATCCCCTCCTCCCTCCTCCAGACCATCTCTGTAGACCTTCTCCCATTCCTCACTTCCCTCAACTCATCCCTGACCACTGGCTGCATCCCCTCTGACTTTGAAATGGTCAGTCGCTCCCCTCCTCAAGAAACTGATGTAAAAAAAAAATTAACTACAGACCCCTATCCCTTTCTTTTCTTTCCAAAACACTTGAGCATGCTGTCTCTGACCAACTCTGTCGCTATCTCTCTCAGAACAATCTTCTTGGCCTTAACCAGTGAGGCTTCAAGACATGTCACTCAACCAAGACTTCTCTTCTGTGTCAAGGAGGCTTTCCGCACTGCCAACGCTGACTCTCTCTCCTCTGTTCTCATCCTCCTAGATCCCCCATACTCAACTGGCGGACCGGATCCGGACCCAGAATGGGGTCAATATGGACTGCGTGTCCCAAGTGGAAAAAAATAAATACAATAAAAAATCATTCTTTTTTTTACTCGGTCAGGCTTCGACACCTGTTAGCATATAAACACACAAGACATGGAAGAATGTGTTGAATTGCATGAAATCAGCTTTTAAAACATCCCTTAAAATATCTGCCCCAAAGTGTAGAATTGTGGGAAATTTTCTTTAAAACGACAATCTTCTCTCCTCCAACAAGAGGGGTGTGAACAGTTTGGGGTCGCATGGGTTGAGGTGTTTTTTTTTTTTTTTTTACTACGCCGATAAATTACATTATCCATCCGGACATTTACCATCAAGGACATTTTTGTGACCGGACCTTCTCAAATAGTACCCCTGTCCTAGATCTATTCACTGCCTTTGACACCGTGAACCTCCTCTCTACCCTCTCAGGGCTGGGCGTCTCGGGCTCTGCACACTTTTGGATTATATCCTACCTGGCAGGCCGCTCCTACCTGGTGACGTGGAGAGGATTTGTGTCTGCACCATGTACACTCACTACTGGTGTCCCCCAGGGCTCGGTTCTAGGCCCTCTCCTCATCTCTCTATACACCAAGTAACTTAGCTCCGTCATATCCTCACATGGTCTCTCCTATCATTGCTATGCGGATGACACTGAATTTACTTTTGTCCTTCCCCTCTTCTTACACCCAGTTGGTGAGACGCATGTCTGCGTGCCTGGCAGATATCTCCACTTGGATGTCGGCCCACAACCTCAAGCTCAACCTCGACAAGAGGGAGCTGCTTTTCCTCCCGGGGAAGGCCCTCTTGCTCCAAGACCTCACAATCATGGTTGACTACTCCATGGTGTCCCCCTCCCAGAGTGCAAAGAACCTTGGCGTGACCCTGGACAACACCCTGTCGTTCTCTGCATACATGAAAGCGGCAACTTGCTCCTCCAGGTTCATCCTCTACAACATCAGTAGAGTACGATCCTACCTCACACAGGAAGCGGCGCAGGTCCTAATCCAGGAACTTGTCATCTATCGTCTGAACTACTGTATCTCGCTGTTGGCTGGGCTCCTTGCTTGTGCCACCAACTTATTCAGAACGCTGCAGCCTCTCTTGAACTAGCACTCACACTTGACTATTTTCCCTCTTTCCCTCATGACTTTTCTGAGTAATGTACTTACTATAACTGTGATGTGGATGTCCCACCTAGCTATCTTTAGATGAATGCACTAACTGTAAGTCGCTCTGGATAAGAGCTTCTGCTAAATGACTAAAATGTAAACATTACAAAATGTGTCCTGCTTAACTCGCCTCCGGTTAAGCTTTTTTTGGGGAGGAGCAGCCCTTTGAAAAATGACACGTTTGTTAGCTAGCTTCTTGCTAACTTTACTTTCTAAATAAATAATTGTTGCTAAATGTCAGTGTTTGTGTCTGTGTACTGTCATTATAATACCCAGAGAGAGTCATGTCAAGTGAACCTGGCAGCAGTGACAATTAATAATATTCGTTTTGGCTATAATGTTCTGTGTGGCTCAGTTGGCAGAGCAATGCCCGCTTGCAACGTCATGGTTGTGGGTTCGATTCCCACAAAGACTAGTAATTAGAAAAACATTTAATGAAATGAATGCACTCACAACTGTAAGTCGCTCTGGATAAGAACGTCTGCTAAATGACTAAGATGTCAAATGTATTATCAGCCAACCAGATCAATAACCCTTGCCTTCCAGAGGGTGGATCCTTTGCTGCTTCATACTCAAACTGCACCCTAGAAATATGTTGCCAACCTATTTTACAGTCAGAATACTTTGTTTTTAACCGTCACCACCATACATTTTGAACACTATGCCCTGATGTTTACATGGCAGCCTAGAGCTACTAGTTGCCAGCTCATTCTGCATCTGCTGTAGGCCCATTATTGATTTGAGTGACAGCTGTCAGTCTCAATTTATGCCTCTGACCTGGTGGTGCATCAACAGCAGCAGCAGTGGCCGATGATGTTGATTACAGTAATAATGTAGAATTATTTTTGTGCATAAATCGGGATCATTACATATGCCGCCTGACTGTCGATGTCATTGCACTCTACTTTTATAGAAACATTGCTTTCTTTGGTCAAGTTCCTTTGCATTGGCTGCCTTGTGTGTAGTTGTGTACCAGTACACTACAGCGTGAGGAACAGCCTAAATCCATTACATTTGTCATTTTCCCACAGACACAATGCTGACACAGATGATTTTACAACACCTGTGTTGGGAAGGCTGTCTGTTAGCATCACAATCCATGCTAATGATAAGGCTGTTGCTTTATGTTTGCAAGGTCATCCTTTTGGCATTGCATATTCTTCAGAAAATGGATTTTATGTCCTTTAAATGTAGAGTGTCGTAGTCTGCGCCGTATTTTCTGTAATGTAGGTGAGGAGTTCTTTCAGTACTCATCCCTGAGTAATTGTTTAACTTAAACAGGTGTTTTAGGTAAATAGGGGGCTCAACAATGTCTAAAAACAGGTGGCATTGTTTAAAAACAGGACAGCATGTGCTGTAGGTAAATGCGTCAAGCATGATCATGTTTAATAGATGGCCACAGCCACAGTTGATGCTGTTTGTTAATGTTATCTTTTGATTGAAGATGCTAGCTTCTGACTCTTCTACAAGTTTTTAAATCTACATAATGAAATGTTCATGTTCGGTAGGCAACAGTGTTTGACGAGGAAAATATATATGTTGAATACAGGAAATAGCCTAGTTGTACAGTACTTAGACTACACACTTACTATTTAGAGATGGGCTTCATAAATGTCAGTGAGTCATTTGGTATTGACAGAGCATTTTCCGTTTCCAATGTGCCTTATTCTTCACTCCAACTTCTCCATCTTGTCTCTGTCACCACAGCGTTCAGCCTCCACCGGCCTTTGCCCACCCCACCACAGCCAGCTACAGTGTTCAGCCGGGCCCCTGCCGTGGCCCATGCAGTGACCGCCTCATATGCCCCTGCCCCTGCACAAGCAGCCAGGCCCGTGGCCTCTGCCCCCTACCTGGCGGCCTACCAGACCCACCCTGCCCCCCCAGACTATGGCTATCGGCAGCCGGACCCTACGCCCCAACCTACCACCACCCCACAGGCGTACCAGCTACCGGTATACACTGACACGGTCAGTCACATTTCCGTTCTTTAGCATCCCGTTGCGTGCTGTCGTCATGTTTTATCTATTAGCTATTGTATATAAATTCAAGTACCTGGGAAGAGTGTTCAAGTCACAATCTAAAAATCTGTTTTGCATACACTTTTTTTTTGCTATGCATGTTTACTCTGTAATATAACCTTTCAGGATAACTACAGTTACGGACGCCCACCTGCAGTCACTAGTTATGAGACTAAGCAGTACTACCAGACAAGTATAGCTCCAGCCCAGCGGACACCAACAGAAGCTTACTACCAGACAGGTGAGTCATTGCCAACCTTATTCCCATGCATAATCACACATAGACAATCATAACACTGCAATGCAAGATCCACCGATTCATTTGAAAGGTTCTCTCTGAACGTGGCAATACATTGTTTTATTCACTATTCATGTGAACATACTATTGTGCAAAATAACTTGGCTGCTGGTGTACTGCAAAAGCCAGTATATTGTGCAACTGGTGCCAAGCCTGTTAAACAACACTGTGATGATGATCTCTTTTTCTTCCCTGTAGGTGTGAAGAGTGGCTACAGTCCAGTCAGCACAGTGTACAGCCAGCCCCCTCCACCACAGAGGCAGGTCACAGCTTTAAAGCCTCTGGCCCCCGCTAGCTCAGTGTCCACCAGCTATAACATCTACCCAGTGTCCACCAGTGTTCAGCAGCCTCCAACCCCCATCTCGTCTTACACCCCTTGCTCCTCCTTCAACTCCACAGCTGCCACCTCCTACTCGGGTAAGAGAGAGAGCTTCTTCCCACACTGCCAGAGCTCCACATTTAGCGCCAGGGTCAACCCTTGTGAAATTCAAGCAAGCACAGCTTGCATATTTGTCACAGCATATGTGTTTTTACTGTGTGACCCCCTTCTGCCCCGTCTCAACTCTCCGTCTCTCACCTTAGGCATCAGCTACTCTACTTATGACTCGAGTGGCTACACTTCCACCCCCTCCTACTACCAGCCTGCACAGCTGCCCGCTCCCCAGCCGCCACCCCAGCAGCCCCAGCCGTCCATGCAGCTGCCTCACAAGCAGCTCACCAGCTCCTCTTGGAGCAACGCGGGCAGCAACATGGTGACTGCCCCCACAGTCAATGCCTACAAGAAGCCCATGTTCCACCAGAACAGGCTGCAGAAGCCCAAAGGGCCACCCAAGCAACCCCAGCTACACTACTGTGACATCTGCAAGATCAGCTGTGCTGGCCCGCAGGTAGTGGTGAACTGTGTGGGTGATACGTTATGAGAGGGACAGGTCATTTGTTGGCTACGGACATAACGACTACAGAGTCAACTGAATGTACAGTATTTTAACATCAATCAAATTCAATCAAATGTGTTTATAAAGCCCTTTTTACATCAGCCGATGTCACAACGTGCTATACAGAAACCCAGCCTAAAACCCCGAACAGCAAGCAATGCAGATGTAGAAGCACGGTGGCTAGGAAAAACTCTCTAGAAAGGCAGGAACCTAGGAAAAAACCTAGAGAGGAACCAGGGTCTGAGGGGTGGCCAGTCCTCTTCTGGCTGTGCCGGGTGGAGATTATAACAGTACATGGCCAAGATATTCAAACGTTCATAGATGACCAGCAGGGTCAAATAAAAATAATAATCACAGTGGTTGTAGAGGGTGCAACAGGTCAGCACCTCAGGAGTAAATGTCAGTTGGCTTTTCATAGCCGATCATTCAGAGTTAGAGACAGCAGGTACGGTAGAGAGAGAGTCGAAAACAGCAGGTCCGGGACAGGTAGCACGTCCGGTGAACAGGTCAGGGTTCCATAGCCGCAGGCAGAACAGTTAAACATGTAATGTGCCTAAGATGAGACATACTGTAGAAACACAGGGTTGACGTTTTTTGCAGGTTTGTTTTTCTAGGTATGTTGAATTAAATGTTGTTGAATGTTTTTCTCTGCAGACATACCGGGAACACCTCGAGGGCCAGAAGCACAAGAAGAAGGAGGCTGCTCTGAAATCTGGCAGCGTGGTGGGGAGCAACGGGCCCCGGGGGATTCAGACCCAGCTGCGCTGTGAACTATGTGACGTTGCCTGCACTGGTGTAGACGCGTACGCTGCCCATATCCGAGGGGCCAAGCACCAGAAGGTAGCACAGCTGCACTGACAGGAGGAGAAGCATCAGGCAGCTTGCTAGCTAATTGAAGCACTGTTTAGCTAGCTAATTTGTCTAGATCAGCTCTGTGATAGTTGTAAATGTTGGTGTATCGTTAGTGTACCACTTTTAATCAGGTATTTATGTGATATCCCAGCTCACAGAGGTTTATGTGTTATTTCTCTCCTCCTTAACCCTGTATAGGTGGTGAAGCTCCACACCAAACTAGGCAAACCTATACCGTCAACTGAGCCCATTTTAGTGAACAATGCTCCGATTATCTCAACGTCGACCGCTGGGAAGACGACCCCTATTGTTGTCACGGCAGCTGCCCCTGTAGCGCCACCCAAACAGGTGGTTGTAAACGCCGTCAAGGCCCCAGCACCCGTGAAGAAGCCAATCACACCCAAAATAACCCTTGGTAAATCTTCCCAAAAAATCTGTGTTTAGTAGTTGGATTATGATATTATCTGTGCTGACAGATTAAACCAATGATAGATAATTGAAGCAGTAATTTTGGACTCAAACTACACTTCTAAGTTGCACTTTACTAATATTTGGCCTTCCTCTTGACAGCCAACAAGCCGGCCACCCCTCCATCAGTCAAGGTGGCTGAGGACAAGCAGTTAGCAACCGCTTCTAAGAGCGAGACCACGAGTGACGATGAGGACGGGGAAGGAGTGGGGGGGCAGGGGGATGTCCAGCCTGTGGGACATGACTATGTGGAGGAGGTAGGAGTTATTTTTCGTGATTCACTAATCATTTGTAAAATATGCGAAGGTTATGCTATGTTCTAATGCAAGTTTCCATTTTGATGATGGGAAGGTGCGTAATGATGATGGGAAGGTGATTCGCTTCCACTGTAAACTCTGTGAATGTAGTTTCAATGACCCCAACGCTAAAGACATGCACCTGAAGGGACGCAGGCACCGGCTGCAGTACAAGGTAAGGAAGTGCATCATATAGCGAAACATTTGTGCAAGGTGTTTCTAGAGCTAACCGCTAAGTACTACAATGCACTTATTGTATTGTCAAAATTAATTGACTAACGTAAGCATTGAACACTTTGACCTGTTGCCTGTTGTACAAGCATATGTCAAGTCACTGCAAAACTATCGCCACTAGATGGCAGCCTTTGTTTAGGCAGGATGTAGACATTGCTTGCAATGTCCTGTAGCCCCCTTGTCATTTGGTCATCAGTTGAATTATGTAATTTACATCAAATTATAATTTATTTGCATGACGGCTATGTGCATACTTCTCAGTTCGAGAGCCTGCTACTCACTAGGTGTGTGTGTGTGTGTGTGACAGTGTGTGTGTTTGACAGTGTGTGAATATACAGTACCAGTCAAAAGTTTGGACACACCTACTCATTCAAGTTTTTTAAAACATTTTTTTTTTACTATTTTTTACATTGTAGAAGACATCAAAACTATGAAATAACACATGGAATCATGTAGTAACCAAAAAAGGGTTAAACAAATCTAAATATTCTTCAAATAGCCACCCTTTGGCTTGATGACAGCTTTGCACACTCTTGGAATTCTCTCAACCAGCTTCACCTGGAATGCTTTTCCAACGATCTTGAAGGAGTTCCCACATGCTGAGCACTTGTTGGCTGCTTTTCCTTCACTCTGCGGTCCGACTCATCCCAAACCATCTCAATTTGGTTGAGGTTGGGTGATCGTGGAGGCCAAGTCATCTGATGCAGCACTCCATCACTCTCCTTCTTGGTCAAATAGCCCTTACACAGTCTGGAGGTGTGTTGGGTCATTGTCCTGTTGAAAAACAAATCATAGTCCCACTAAGCGCAAACCAGGTGGGATGGCATATCGCTGCAGAATGCTGTGGTAGCCATGCTGGTTAAGTGTGCCTTGAATTCAAAATAAATTACAGACAGTGTCACCAGCAAAGCACCCCCACACCATAACACCACCACCTCAATGCTTTACGGTGGGAAACACACATGCGGAGATCATCCGTTCACCCACACCACGTCTCACAAAGACACAGCGGTTGGAACCAAAAATCTCAAATTTGGACTTCAGACCAAAGGACACATTTCCACCGGTCTAATGTCCATTGCTTGTGTTTCTTGGCCAAAGCAAGTCTCTTCTTCTTATTGGTGTCCTTCAGTAGTGGTTTCTTTGCAGCAATTCGACCATGAAGGCCTGGTTTACGCAGTCTCCTCTGAGCAATTGATGTTGAGACGTCTGTTACTTGAACTCTGTGAAGCATTTATTTGGGCTGCAATTTCTGAGGCTGGTAACGCTAATGAACTTATCCTCTGCAGCAGAGGTAACTGTGGGTCTTCCATTCCTGTGGCGGTCCTCATGAGAGCCAGTTTCATCATAGTGCTTGGTTTTTGCGACTGCACTTGAAGAAACTTTCAAAATTCTTGACATTTTCCGTATTGACTGACCTTCATGTCTTAAAGTAATGATGGACTGTCATTTCTCTTTGCTTATTTGAGCCGTTCTTGCCATAATATGCACTTGGTCTTTTACCAAATAGGGCTATCTTTTGTATACCCCCCTACCTTGTCACAACCCAACTAATTGGCTCAAACGTATTAAGGAAGAAAGAAATTCCACACATTAACTTTTAAGAAGGCTCACCTGTTAATTGAAATGCATTCCAGGTGACTACCTCATGAAGCTGGTTGAGAGTGTGCAAAGCTGTCATCAAGGCAAAGGGTGGCTACTTTGAAGAATCTGAAATATATTTTGATTTGTTTAACACTTTGTAGATTTTTTTAACACCACATGATTCCATATGTGTTATTTCATAGTTTTGATGTCTTCACTATTATTCTACAATATAGTAAAAATAAAGAAAAACCCTGGAATGAGTAGGTGTGTCTAAACTTTTGACTGCTACTGTATGAATGACAGCTCTTGACATTGTTACTATCCCTTCATTCCCCTCCTGTAGAAGAAGGTGAACCCAGAGCTGCCGGTGGAGATCAAGCCCAGTAACCGGGCCAGGAAACTGCAGGAGGGCAAACTTAGGAAACAGAAACAGAAGGCTGTGCTGAAGAGACAGAGGGATGATGAGCAGCGCTGGCACTTGGAGATGAGGTCAGAGCCAGACAGCAGCTGGCACACAGAGATGAGGTGAGAGCCAGACAGCAGCTGGCACACAGGGATGATGTCAAATCAGTGTATTTGTCACGTGCGCCAAATACAACAGGTGTAGACCTTACAGTGAAGTGCTTACTTACAGGCTCTAACCAATAGTGCAAAAAAAGTATTAGGTGAACAATAGGTAAGTAAAGAAATAAAACAGTAAAAAGACAGGCTATATACAGTAGCGAGGCTATATACAGTAGCGAGGCTACATACAGACACCGGTTAGTCAGGCTGATTGAGGTAGTATGTACATGTAGATATGGTTAAAGTGAATATGCATATACAGTGAGGGAAAAAAGTATTTGATCCCCTGCTGATTTTGTACGTTTGCCCACTGACAAAGAAATGATCAGTATACAATTTTAATGGTAGGTTTATTTGAACAGTGAGACAGAATAACAACAAAAAAAAAGAAAAACGCATGTGAAAAAATTTATAAATTGATTTGCATTTTAATTAGGGAAATAAGTATTTGACCCCTCTGCAAAACATTACTTAGTACTTGGTGGCAAAAACCTTGTTGACAATCAGAGGTCAGACGTTTCTTGTAGTTGACCACCAGGTTTGCACATCTCAGGAAGGATTTTGTCCCACTCCTCTTTGCAGATCAAGTCATTAAGGTTTCGAGGCTGACGTTTGGCAACTCGAACCTTCAGCTCCCTCCACAGATTTTCTATGGGATTAAGGTCTGGCCACTCCAGGACCTTAATGTGCTTCTTCTTGAGCCACTCCTTTGTTGCCTTGGCCGTGTGTTTTGGGTCATTGTCATGCTGGAATACCCATCCACCACCCATTTTCAATGCCCTGGCTGAGTGAAGGAGGTTCTCACCCAAGATTTGACGGTACATGGCCCCGTCCATCGTCCCTTTGATGCGGTGAAGTTGTCCTGTCCCCTTAGCAGAAAAACACCCCCAAAGCATAATGTTTCCACCTCCATGTTTGATAGTGGGGATGGTGTTCTTGGGGTCATAGGCAGCATTCCTCCTCCTCCAAACACGCCGAGTTGAGTTGATGCCAAAGAGCTCTATTTTGGTCTCATCTGACCACAACACTTTCACCCAGTTGTCCTCTCAATCATTCAGATGTTCATTGGCAAACTTCAGACGGGCATGTATATGTGCTTTCTTGAGCAGGGTGACCTTGCAGGCGCTGCAGGATTTCAGTCCTTCACGGCGTAGTGTGTTACCAATTGTTTTCTTGGTGACTATGGTCCCAGCTGCCTTGAGATCATTGACAAGATCCTCCCGTGTAGTTCTGGGCTGATTCCTCACCGTTCTCATGATCATTGCAACTCCACGAGGTGAGATCTTGCATGGAGCCCCAGGCAGAGGGAGATTGACAGTTATTTTGTGTTTCTTCCATTTGCGAATTATCGCACCAACTGTTGTCACCTTCTCACTAAGCTGCTTGGCGATGGTCTTGTAGCCCATTCCAGCCTTGTGTAGGTCTACAATCTTGTCCCTGACATCCTTGGAGAGCTCTTTGATCTTGGCCATGGTGGAGAGTTTGGAATCTGATTGATTGCTTCTGTGGACAGGTGTCTTTTATACAGGTAACAAGCTGAGATTAGGAGCACTCCCTTTAAGAGTGTGCTCCTAATCTCAGCTCGTTACCTGTATAAAAGACACCTGGGAGCCAGAAATCTTTCTGATTGAGTGGGGTTCAAATACTTATTTCCCTCATTAAAATGCAAATCAATTTATAACATTTTTCACATGCGTTTTTCTGGATTTGTTTGTTGTTGTTCTGTCTCTCACTGTTCAAATAAACCTACCATTAAAATTATAGACTGATGATTTCTTTGTCAGTGGGCAAACGTACAAAATCAGCAGAGGATCAAATACTTGTTTTCCTCACTGTACATGAATGTATAGTTAAAGTGACTATGCATATATGATAAACAGAGAGTAGCAGCAGCCGGCTTAATTGCCAAAATCTCTTAAGGTCTGAGCAGTGCTTAGGGGCAACTTTATTTTCTTGGAGATGGGGAACCCTGCTGCTGGGTCCACTACCCATATAGTTCTGAAACCCATGCTCTCACAGTGTGGTTCAACCACAACAGGATTCCCCTACCTCTGTCATTAATAGAGAAATGTTCCTCTTATTACGCCTGTTCCCCTTTTCATTACAATTCCTCCTAATATCTTAATATAGAATGCCTGCAACATTTTAAGTGATGAGGACTCTTGATTCCCCCTGCATAATCTGGCCAAATACCTTTCAACAGTCTCAAAGATGTCTAATAGCTCCTGATCAGCATTTTCACCTAACAGATGAGTATCTCAGCAGAAATATCGACCCAGTCTGAATATTTAATAATCCTGTGTTGTATTTGTCTCCTCTGCCAGGCGCTATGAGGAGGACATGTACTGGAGGAGGATGGAGGAGGAGCAGCTATACTGGGGGGAGCAGAGACGCAGGATGCCCCCCCCTCCACTCATGAGCCGGCCTGGCATGCCAGTGCCACCCCTACTGGTGAGAATCAGTGTTCAATCAATGTTCGTTTACATGAACTTGATCGCTTGAGTAAAAACTGGTGCAAACAGGATTTATGTATTTAGTTTTTCAGTTTGTTTCCAGAAGTGTTTCAATGTAGAGAGCACCTAGTTTTATTCAGCTCTTCTCTTCTCCCCTTAGCAGCCTGTGCGTCGGCCAGACTCCCCAGACGACCGCCACATCATGGCCAAGCACTCCACCGTCTACCCTGTAGAGGAGGAGCTGCAGGCGGTGCAGAGGATTGTGTCCCACTCTGAGCGAGCCCTCAAACTGGTGTCTGACTCCCTGCTGGAGAAAGAACCCCCCGCTGCTGCTCCTAAGACTGATACAGAGGCTGATGCAGGCGAGAAAGGGTAAGAGCTGTATGGGTCTGTACTAGTGCTCAACCTCATTATCTTTCTCTATATCCATCTCACTTCCACACACAATGTTCTACACAACACCTTTCAATTGGAATGTTCTGTAATGCTGTTCCCTCCTGGTGTGGGCCATCGGCGTGTAGTAGGGTTGGGGGGCCGCTTCCACGATTGCATTGTCTATCGACGATGTTTGACAGCCATCGTGATGTCACAAACAATGTTTTTTTTTTTTTATATATTTGAGTTTGTCTGCTCCTCCGGAGTCTGTGAGTACACGGCAGGACAACATGCCAAATGGCCTATTCCCTATTTGCCATAGCCTAATACATTTCAATACATATGTGGTAGTTAGACTATTCACAAAATGCAAGAGAACAATGTAGATTGTAAAAAGAGCAGAGAGCACCAAAGCTGCGCAGAAATGTCAGCTAAGGTCTGTTGTTTTTCCCCCCCTCTCCTCTGTCGGATGATCATGGCCTTTTGCAGTGGGCACTCCGTTATCTGGCTTATTTTTTTAAAATCTTGATTTCTTTTTTTCTCCCCATTTCCCATTCGATTTAAATGTGAGTTGTTGGCATAAGCATACTAGCCTACTCTTTCAATATCAACCATCAAATTAATCTATAGGTCTAACGGAGTTCCATCTTAAAGTTGTTTTGCGAATATCCTAAATAAAAACATAATATAGTAATAATGAGAGGGATAACAAACCATTGCAAGATGAACCAATCGTATAGGAAGTTTAAACAAACTTTCTGCTTTACTTGACTAGAGTGTAGGCAAAATCAACTTTGCCGTTGGAAAATCCCTCATTGCAAACCAAAAAGCCAATAATATAGGCCTACACACAGGCTACTGTCAATAAAAGTTGCAGTGAAAGGTACTTTGAGAAGTTTAAACCTATTAACGAATATGTATATTGTTGTTGAAGTCTTTGTTACTGTCCTTGAATTGTGTAACGGGCAATTGGGCATAAGCTCCCACAGCAGCACTTTCAATAAGCTGGAACAAAAGTGTGTTTTCAATAGCTTACAAATGGTGCATTTATATAATATAAAAGTCCACAACAATCAGATCAAATAAATGATTTAGCCTATAACATTCTTTATAACACTTGAATGAACATTGGCTTATGCTAAAAAGGAATAGGCCTTTTAGCATATGCCTTTTGCCAACAACATCCTAAATATAAAATCCTAAATCCTAAAGTTACAAAATAAAGTAGACAACAAATACAATTAAAAAATAACCAAAATTAGTGTAAAAAAATAAGTATTTCAAGGTTTGACAGAATATTTTAGCTTATCCTATAGGTCTTTCAGCTTTGAATATAGGCATTTAAAATGAAATGAAGTGCAATGAGGAACCGTTAGGTCTAGTTGTTTTAACCATGTCTATGGCCTACCTAAAGGTTTCTGGCAAGGAACACCGCATGTTCACCTTCTCTGTCCAGGAGTAGCAAACTCAGCAGGAGGATGGACTTGTAAATGTTGACAGAGGTTTGTAGTCTCTCCATACTTTGCCCTGATAATCTTTTTGCATATTCTGCAAGTGACTTCGGTCAGGTCTGCTGGCTCACCTTTATCATTCGGCATAAAACCAAAGAACTGCCGAACAGGCGAAGACAGGCTTTTCATTCCCGCCAAGTAAGCCATCGTTTTTTTCTGATTTAGCCTAAGCAGGTTAAACTATAGTGAAATGCCCTCACTTGTTGTTTTTTTTACAGTCAAACTGTTGGAAAGCAGCCTAATGGTAGAAAGAATGTTGCAAATGCACTGACCCAGATCAAGATATAACCAATTAGCCTACACTTGATACGGCTATAATATTAGTTTTTAAAAGGTAGGCTATTATAACTAACATGAATCATAGCCCTACCAAATTGAAAATCATGCAGCCTAGACTAGATAAAAGAACTAGGTCTAACACTGTATGGCCTAGCAAGGTGTCTTTTATATTGCGTTCTTCCCGCCAATTGACTCCTCTTTGAGCAACGCGATGCAATAGACTATACAATCGTATATATCAACGATGTTTGGACAAGACGATGTGTCATTCCAGACATCGCCCAACCTTAGCGTGTAGCATGATATATATTTTTGTTTACCCATCCCTGCTTGACCTCTGATCCCTGGTGTGTAGACCTGACACTCAGGCGGCCCGTATGCTGAAGGGGGTGATGAGGGTTGGCATTCTGGCCAAGGGCCTGCTGCTCCACGGGGACAGGAACGTGGAGCTCATCCTGCTGGCTGCCAAGAAACCCACCCTCTCTCTACTGAAAGACATCGCTGAGCAGCTGCCCAAAGAACTGACGGTAAGACAATTCTCAGCTTCCCTTAAGTGGAATCATATCTTTTAGGATCCACTGTGTATGAGATGGTTTGGTTTTCTACATGCAGTTGGATTATACACCAGAAAATAACACATCAACCATTATAGGGAACAGTTAGGGAATTTTCCCGATCATCTTTGATGCTATTTGGTCAAAAGCGGAAATCTGATTTTCATAATCAAATGACAAACCACAACTCTTGACTACATGTCATGAAGTTGTCATCAGGGCTGCACCAACACTAGCAAAGGAACTTACTGTAAGATAACACTGTGTATCATTAATGATTCAAGGAGAGCTGTTTCCCCTCTGTCTGTATTGCAGAGCTCAGTTCCTAAACCTGCAATCCTCTGAACAGTGAAACGTGTATTTGCATCTGTGGTGCCTGAGACTCCAAGATTAGTGCTGATGGGACACAATACCAGTCTGTGCCTTACCAGTGGTCACAACATTTAGCCTACATATGGGCATCAAGACTATTCAAGAAGAAACAGTCAAGGAAATGACCTATACCAAAAAGACTTGGGTTCAAATAGTATTTGTTTTCTTTCAAATGCTTTAGCTTGATTTACGTTATGAGCTTGTCTGGCACAATGTAAACAATGGAATAGTCAACAAAAATGGTTGCTGAATTTTCACATCTGGCACTCCAGCAGGTTCAGTTAAATGTCCAAAGCATTTGAAAGAAACCAAATACTATTTGAACCCAGGTCTTATAACCAAGTTAAATGTGTATATTAGACTGTGGTGTGTGTCGCATTTCCTTCCTCTGAAATTCTGGTATAATAGTGTTTTTCATCAGAAGTGCTTTTGACTGATCTTTAGTATCACTGCCTGGTTATGAGTCATGACACCTGTACCCTACAGAGACTGGGGCTATAGTTAAACATGTACTCCCCTAAGGTTACATGAAGCCCCCCCAAAAAAACCTGTTAATATAATTACTGTCTCTTAAGCATTTGTCCACTTCCACAAGATTATATACATGGGCATTTTTAAAAGTTAAATGCAGCTATTGAGAAATTATTTGAATATCTAGGGCCAAATACATAGTTAAGATTAATCCAGTGCCCCATCAAACGACCCCCCCTCTGTAGTGAGTAATCCAAAGTGTCCTTTTAACCGGCAGACATTTTCTGAAGATCAGTATGAGGTACAGGCTCACCCTGAGGAAGCCAACATCGTGATTTTTTCGAGCAAGGAGCCAAAAATGCAGGTCACCATCTCTCTAACCTCGCCGCTGATGAGGGAGGACCCTGCCCCTGACAAGGAGGAAAAGGCAGGAGACAAAGCGGCTGAGAAAGGTTAGAGAAGCCAAGCTTTCAGTCCAATAAATGCACTGTGTCTTCCAAAGCTCAAATGCAAAAAAAAAAAAGAAATGGGACTTTTAACCAAGCCCATAGACTTTCATCCGAATGTGGTAGATATCGTAGAATAACACTTTTGTTTCTCCCCTCCCGGCCCTTGAAGGTATGAAGTGAATTGACTCGCCCATTCATTTCTGTCTCTTGTTTTAATTTGTCCATTATTTCCAGTACCAGTAGTCCCTCTGTTTTCCACTTTACTTTGTCCAATATGGAAATCTAAAGCAGGGCTCTCCGACCTTTCTATGCCATTTGTGTGTGTGTGTCTATGGACACCAGGTGAAACCAAGAAAAACAATGGAAGTGATGAACTATACAAAGATAATGCCCAGGGATGAGTGTGCTTCTATGAAAATGACATGCAGGAATAATTGTATCACTTTTGATATCAATTTAAATGTCATTTTGTTACTATTAATCTCCATCTAGGCTAATGTCAATTTCCATCATATCAATAGTTAGTCAATAGTTGCTAATGGGGTTTTAAGAGGTGCGTTGACCCTCTCTCATCCCTGTTAACTGAAACGGCATCATCAAAGTATTGATTGACAAGGTGTTGGAGTGTCATTCTATCCCCACACAATGGTCTCTATTGAAGTTGGGACTAGATTGTTTAATTGATTAGTCTGCTATACAGTTAAACCCGTCGCATTGAGGCATACTCTTAGAACCATTGTGAGATGCAAAACACTCCCTCACCTATGTGAGCTGATCTCCCCTTTTTCTATCTCTGTAAATACCCTTACTTGGAAAAGGTTTCAAAATTAAGTTGTTGTTTGGGTTTGTTGATCAGTATGTCCGCCTGTATCAGCAGACCTTGGCAAACATACAGTATGTACATGCATTCCCCCCTGTAACAGAGGAGCCAACATCTACAACTCTTGCCACAACAGTCTCTAGGAACATGGAAAGCCCCATTGTACTACTGTAGCTTATCTTGTGAAATTACAGCTCTAAATGACTAAGGAGTTACCATTTGGCGTTCCATATGTCTATTCACTTCAATATGTCTATTGATAAATAGCATGATATGGTAACGGATGCATTAACAACAAGCCCCAAATGAGAATTCCTTGAATTCCCAAATTGAATGAATTATTGGTACATTTTCAGCCCATGGAAGCAATTAGTGGTAAAATAGTTGAATTACCCTGTTTGTCATATTTTGTTACTCAACACATCCAATGCATTCACTTAATATTTCCTCCTGACTTTCATTATCTCTCTGTTATTACCCATAACTCATGAGAAACTGGGTGAAACAGTACTGTAGGTGGCTCTGATGGACACAGTCATACGAGTGATAGAGCAGTAATCAATGAGCCAGTGTGTTCTTCCTCTCCTACTGTAGGGGTGCCCGAGAAAGACCCTCCTGATGTTCTGAACCGAAGGAAGTGCCTGGAGTACCTAGCTGCTCTGAGACATGCCAAGTGGTTCCAGGTAAAGAGAATATGTACAATGGCAAACATGTTCACTCCTAAGTATCCCGAGTCCCAGATTGTGACTAAGCAATGGAGTTGTCAAGACATCACAAACAGATCTGGGACTCAGACTAATGCCTAAGTACTGAGTCCCAGAATCTTCATAAACATGGTCCATAAACAGGGCCTAGGTAAAACTCCAGGCCGTAGTTATAGCTTGTCTGTGTATAACAGTGCACTGTAACAGGTGTTGTCTTGTGTGTGTGGTATCTACAGGCTCGTGCCAACGGTCTTCAGTCCTGTGTGATCGTCATTAGACTGTTACGTGATCTGTGCCAGCGAGTGCCAACCTGGGGCAAGATGCCAGCCTGGGTGAGGATGTTCTGTCTCCGTGTTCAGCTTTTTTTTAAACAAAGCTAATTGACGTTAGTTCTAAATTGTGTCTTACGTGATGTGTGTGAACTCCGTGTGTTCAGGCTATGGAACTGCTGGTAGAGAAGGCCATCAGCAGTGCCACAGGGCCCCTCAGCCCAGGGGAAGCCATGCGTAGGGTCCTGGAGTGTATCGCCACGGGCATCCTACTGCCAGGTGAGGGAGTTTGACACTATTATTTGTGAGTATTAGTTAGCCAGAGTTGTATTTGTTAGCCACATTTACTGCAGTTGTTTTGACCCACCTGGACCCTCTTTGTTCTGTAGTGCGTCCTACTGGTCATTCAGGGGAAACTTGCATTTTGAACTGTACAGCGTGCTTTATCAGCGGTGTATACATAGCTTGCAGTGTTACTTTACATTCTTGAAGCAGAAGTTGTTCAGAGCGGTGGTATGTAAGCAGTGAGTGGAACAATATAAATAATGTAGCAGTAGTCTATATATAGCAGTTTGAGGGATTTGTGTTCCTTCTCTCAGACGGTCCTGGGCTGCTGGACCCCTGTGAGAAAGCCCAAACCGATGCTCTGGGGAGCATGACCAAGCAAGCCCGGGAAGACATTACTGCCAGCGCGCAGGTACTGTCACTACCACACTCTCACCATGTGATTGGGCATAATCAACAGTAACGTTTGGCTTAGACTATCACCTTAGACTGGGAAACGGGGCGGCATACAGAAGACGTTGAATACGAATTTCTGTCAAGAAATCATGGATGAGCTATATGGGTACAGATCCACCTAACTTAACCCCCTAGTTGTTATTACGCTAGCTCTGGTTACACTCCATTCGTGTTTGATTTTCACCCATTATATATGTGTGAGAAGGGAATGTGTTTGAAGTCCACTGATCCACTTCTCCTCTCGTCTCTCTGGTTCCAGCATGCTCTGCGACTGCTGGCGTTCCGTCAGATCCACAAGGTTCTGGGGATGGACTCCCTGCCGGCGTCCAAGGCCAGCGCTCGGAACCGCAAGCGCAGACGGGATGGGAGCGAGACGGGAGAAGGAGAGGGGGAGGGAAAGAAAGACAAGAAGGAGGATGCAGAAGAGGTGGATGCTTGATCCCTCCCAGAGCAGTGTTAGCCTGGGTGCCCGCCTGGTTCTGCTTCTAATGTTGGCATGAGAATGATAGGGGAGTAATGCAGAAACGGACTGGCACCCAGGCTAGAGCAGGTTAATAGTCTATACTGGCAGAATGTCACATCCTTTACGTTTATTTTTATTCTCAAAATCTATATGAATATAACTGACTTAGTCGTAACATTTCTGCCTCCCCTAGAGGGAGGAGAGAATGGGAGGGGAAAAGTGAAGATGATTACTGTAATTCTCTCCCATGCATTCTGTACTGTAACATACTGTAGATGTACTTCAAATCGTGCTGAAAATTGACTTGAACGTCACTGACTGACTGAGATTTCAAGGAGCTAATGACTGATAGCCTGATCCCAGATCTGTATTTGCTTCAGGCCAAGTCGTCTTCATGTATTTATGGCATGAAAACAATTGTCAGAGGAGTCAACGATCGTCAGGAGTTTGCTAAAGCACATACTGATCTGGAACCAGGCTAAATGATTGCATCATTCCATTTCCAGAATATTTGTCCACTCAGCTACTGAAGCCCTCCCATTTTCAGTACCTGTACGAACCACTGTTACTTACCATTGTCT
Organism: Brachymystax lenok tsinlingensis; assembly: GCA_030435695.1. Classification (NCBI taxonomy): domain Eukaryota; kingdom Metazoa; phylum Chordata; class Actinopteri; order Salmoniformes; family Salmonidae; genus Brachymystax; species Brachymystax lenok. Next base: position 13,398,276 of record CM059790.1, read on the forward strand.
TCTATGTACTGTAAGTACTCTTACATGGATACCTACATTGTAACAAAGCCCTTTTAGCTTTTTCCCCTGCTTTTCTTATCGAAGACTAGCTTTAATCCTATACTGCACAGGCTAGTTCAAGTGTTTTATTATATACCGAAGACTGCAGGAGTTCCTCATCTAGGTGCATGAATTGAGATGAGTTCTGTAGATGAGGATGGGTTTTGCTGATGGGTCCGGGGTGAAGACCTGTTATTCAGGAGGTTTTAAATACAAATACATGGGTCAATTTAAAGTATGTTTTAAGAATGTACAGTTCATTGTGCCTAAATTTCAGGCAATGACAAATGAAAATGCTAAAGCTGTAATGTAAAGAAAAACACTTTGAAAACATTGCTCTTTGAAAAGCACTCCGTATAGTCTATAAAGATGCCTATAAATTTGTCAGGACACCTGAAAGAAAAAAATCTGCTTTGTACAAGATGTGATTGCACCACAAAACACTTAAGGGAATCACTGGGTAATAGAAACTGTTTTGTCTAAGAGGAGTTGACTGATAGCTCATACAGTGTGTTGCACAGTCTTAAGTCTAGCATGCTGAGAGAATGAAGCACTTATAAAATCACCATGATATTATATGCAGCCATGTTTTTATTGTGTAAACTTGCCTATTAACAATCTCTTTTGTGTTACTGGAGGAAAATGTCTTGAGTGAGAACTAAAGTATGGATATCTACTGAAATAATCCAGGGATTATAGTCTCAAGACTTTCTTCCTTGTGCCTGCATTGTTTTGTGTCTAGGAAACGTCATATCTATGGACTGAAGGTTCTAAAAAGGGGAACATTTTAACCGAAACTCGATCATGCAACATTTTGAAGATCTTATTCACATCCTGTATCTTTGTGCATTAAGGTTTTGTAAGAAGCGGATTGTGCTTTTCATTGATTTTATTTACAAAGAGCATCTGCACAGCACCCATTTTAACTTTTGTTGTTATCTTTGGAGGATGTTGCAATTGAATTTGTATTGTTGAAAGAAGAGTTAACATTGCTGTAATATTTTCATTTCTTTGTAGTGACGCCTTATACCAAGGATGAATATTAAAGACTTAAACCATGGTCTACTTTTCTGATTATGTGAATAATTGATTATTTTTGACAGAACTTGCATTCTACACCTTGTAAAATGTTTTTCCATTCACTGAAAAAATGGTCAGGGCTTCCACAAAGTAGCAATTGTATCCAAACACACCCCTCTGGTATATTGAATATTCATGAATTTAAAGGGTGCAGCAATCTGATGATGGGCTAAAGTGGGTGATGATTTGCCTGGAAAACTGAAGTTGAATGCCATTGAATTCTGTCTTGCAGAAATGAGTGTTTGAATCAGGAAAGTTCTCTCAACCTCTACAAGCCAGAATGTTGAATACATTTATATTTTAACATACTTTACCAGTTGTTCATGAGTTGGACCTTTTGGCGGTAGGAATGTGAGACCAATATATTCATAAGTATAATTACATCAACTTTTCAAAGCGCTGGTAGTGTGTTCAATGCAATTCAACGTTGGGTTTCCAGGCAAGGTGGTGAATAATCATTGAAGCGCTGCCTAGTATTCGAAGATGCGTATTTGCTTAATGTACAACACACAGCCTCCATTGTTTTAATGTGAATAACTCACGTTGAGTTTGGTAAAGTTCAAGCATAATCCTTTACTCGGGTATAACATGTTACAACATCCTAATCAGACACTCATAATGCACCTGTTTATATATCCTGGATAGGTGCCCCACTGGCGCCATCTCTGGGTTGGCATTATGCCCATTATCTTAACATCTTCCTTTTTATTTTGAATTAGCTCGAGCACTTCATACCATTTTAATACCACATTGAAAATACCCATTTACATTATCAACACTTTTTATTTATTTTTATATAAGATTTTAAAAGAATTGTCCATCTCTTAAGGGACATAGTGCCCATACCGCAGGGGCAGTCTTACGTAAGCCCTTGTCCTAGTGTGTTGCACTGGTAGCATATCGGGCACCTCTGGGATCCTCATGTCCTCTCCTTCCTCTTCCACAGCCTCCTGAAATTGTGTAGGCACGGTCGGCAGAGATAACTGCCCTGGTGGGGTCTTCCCCGTCTTCTCATTATGTGTCCTGCCCACACCATCCAGAGGATTTCCCCATGTGTCCCTCCTGTGTCCTATGCTCTCCTGAACTGGGCGTATGTCCTTCCAGTTCCTTCCATACTTTCGGCCCTTTACTTCCACGTCATATGACCTTGCGCTGATGTGCCCTATGCATGTGCCAAGACTCCATGTGGCATCCCTGGTGTGAGGTGACAGGAGCATTCTGCCAGCTTGGCCTTGTTTTATTACAAGCGGATTTTTTGCATGCTGGTCATAGTAATGTTTTGACTTGTCCTGATGTGCACATTTGTGTGCCTGAATATCCCCAAAGACCTTTGGTGCGAGGAGCTTGGGAGTTGTTGTCAATGTCCTTGAAGCAAATGCAATGGCCGCCCCTTCTGCAGGAGCGTTGCCCCTAGGCCTTTGTCACTTGCATCACATTGTATGGTCACTTCAGAGAGGTCATAGTACCTCAGTATTGGTTGGATGCGTACCAATTTCTTGATCTGCTCCAGTGCATCATCATGGTGAGGAAGCCATGCCCACAGCACATCTTTATTGGTCACCCGATGCAATGGCTCGCATACATCAGACGAGGTAGGAATTTGGCTAAGTAATTTACAAAACCAAGCAGTCGCTGCGCTGCTTTTGCACCTGTAGGTGGTGGCATTTGCTGTACTGCCTCCACCTTCTTGGGGTCTGGGTTCAGGCCTTCAGCTGTCAAAACATGTCCCTTGTATGTAATACTGGTGAGCCCGAGCTTAACTTTGTCTTTATTCAGCTTTAGATTCATCTCCCTTGTTCTTTGTAAGAGCCGAGTCAGGTTGTGGTCATGCACTGTTTCTTCCATTGTAGAACCACAGCCGTATACCAGGATGTCATCAGCTATGACGCTTATTCCTTGCAGTCCCTGAAGTGCATCATGTTGCCTTCGCTGATATTCCTCTGCAACTGGTTTCACTCCAAATGGTAACTTTGTCCACCGGTATCTACCATTGTGGTCCAAAATGCGGTGGGTTAACTACTCTTCATCCAAATGTACCTGCCATATCCACATTTTTTTTGCTTTTGCTAGGCTTGGCAGTATCTCTTCAATGGTAGGCATTTGGTAATGTGTCCTACATAAGGCTTTGTTCAGGGAACTTGGATCAAGGCAGACTCTTATTTTGCCAGGCTTTTCCACTACAACCATGTTTCTTATCCACTTAGTAGGTTTGGTGACCTTTGTAATGACACCCTGTTCCTCCATTGACTCAACAGCCTTTAGTATATTTTCCTTCCGTGGAATGGGGATACAGCGGGGAAGCTGTTGAATTGGTCTAACAAACTCATCCACCACCAGGTGAAGCTCACCTGGCAGAGCCCCCATCCCTTCAAAAACGTCCTCAAACTGTTTCAATATTGCCACTGAGGTGTTCGAGTCTGATGGGACCTTTTGTTTTTAGTGTTGACATGATGAATGACATGCTGGTGGTTGAGCTGTATAGCAACTTAAGCTTTTCACACGTTTCTGCTGAAAGGAGAGGCTTTTGCAAGGTTTCCACCACTTGGAACTTTAGTACGTTTCCCCATCATGATTGGCTTGTAGTTCACTCCCCTACTGGTGTAATAACCACACCATTGTACAGCCTTAGCCTTGCCTTGCTTGGTTGAGGCTTTGCATCTCCATCCAGCATTACTTGCATAAAGTCTCTGTCGCTGAGTATGTTGACAGTTGAGCCATTGTCTAACTGGCATTTGATAGTGCTCATAATAGTGATAGTGCTCATAGTGATCATAATTGCAGTACTCACATATCAGTGGGGTACGCTTTAAGTTTGTGAACCATTTATCTTTGCCACTTTGAACAGAATTAACATCTCATGTATAGCATGTCTGCTTCTTCATCATCATTTTGATCACTGCATGTATCCTGTTCTAGCAGATTGACAGGCTTACTTTGTCTGCACACTTTTGCAAAATTATTGTTTTTTTCCACTGAATTTGCATTTAACCCCATATGCTGGGCATTTGGCCCTTGCGTGTGTTGATCCATAGTACCTGCACCTTTCTTTAGTATTTTTCTGCCTTCATCACTGTCGGATGAATTATGTTTCCATTTTCTATCGACATGGTCTCTATATTTGTTCTGAGTGGCATAATTGACAGATTCTGCCTGTTCAGGGACAGTGTTTATCTTTTTTTAATTGGATCTGCGTCTGTTCGTTTGCTCTGCATGTATCGATGTCTTTATTCAGCGTTGTGGTTCGCGCAGCATACTTGCTCTTACCCCGTTACATTTACAGCCAATCACAAGTCTGTCTCTGATCATTTCGTCTATCATTGACACGAAATCACAAGAATCCGACAATTGACGCAACCTCAATGTATTGACCAGAAGTCTGCTTGTGTTTGTTCATGTGTTAAACATTTATCTTTCATTAATCACATTACGGGTGGGTTCAAAATGTCTATGTAAAACGTCAAGAATTTTCTTAGAATTGTTTCTATCCTCTTCCCCCAGATCTATGGAGACTCTGAGGCATATGGCATCTCTTCCAATAACATTGAGCAGTGTTGCCACGGGTCTTAGATTTTTTTTTGCGATTTCATAATTCTCCCACTGATCAAGGAAAAACAACCAGTTTTAATACATCTTCGTCTCGCTCATTTGTTCCCTTATTTGCGTTTATCCGACAGCGATTCTATTTTCCGTAGCGCTTGACTGGGCTAATTTCTCTGACACCATGTTTTTATGTGAATAACTCACGTCGGAGAGTTTGGTAAAGTTCAAGCATAATCCTTTACTCGGGTATAACATGTTACAGGTCACAACATCAGACACTCTTATTGTACCTGTTTATATATGCTAGAAGGTGCCCCACTGGCGCCATCTCTGGGTTGGCGTTATAGTTTTAACATTGTGTGCTTGTCGTTGGAACTTTTAACCGCATAAAGGAAGAACTCGATTCTCTTTGTTACTAAATAGCCTGTAATGCGACGCGCCAGTGCAATTGGTCACTGGCGTCCGCACTCATTCCCCAAATCAAAACTGCAATGAGAAATGTGACTGATCGAATCCTAATGCTGATCTACATTGTGAACAAATTTAGCGTTATAGGTAAGTAACAGTTTCCGCTCAATGTTATCGCTTCACTTGTGTTCTCATTATCAGGAAATATATAGTCTTGGTTCACACGTCCAGTGCTACAGCTCACTAAATGGCTGCATCTTATGACCACTCGTCACATCTGTCTTTGGACCATATTACAGTTTGCTTCATTGCTGAGCCACAGGTATCTGACTGCCATATGATGTCCCACCTTGAGTGGTCTGTTTTAATGCTCTTGCCTATTTATTTTCTTATATTGAACTGCTCTTTCTAATAGGGTTTCTTTTTTAGGAATGTATATATTTTGATTACTGGGAAGGGAGCAGTGGTAGGCTACTGTTACTCGAATAGTATATTGTTTATTTAAATGTTTTCCAGATGGTGTTTCTCATAAGAACTTTGATCTCCTTGAACAGGTGTTCTCCTTACTGATGAATTTACATCCATCCAGACTTATTCTTGAGGATGGCAACGGTATGTATCAATTCTATGTCCCGAGTCAGTTACTGGGAGATAAAATAATTAGTTCTGTCATGACAATGCATGGCTTGTTTATCAGTTTGTGTGAAATAGTGTCTCATTCCTTCCTGAGAAATAACTGGTTAATGTACCACTATGACTGAACTTGAATTGTATGTGGAGTTTTTGAGCAACTGATGTCAAAGTTGTAAATGTCAAAGTTGCCTTCTCTATCTCTCCCGTATAGAAGAGTTGGGCGTCCAGCACACGTGTTGCCAAGAGTGACCACAGCAAACCTAAAGCTGGTGAACTGGCCTACCGCAAAGGAGACCTCCTCACTATTGTGGAAACAGGAACGGTACATAACAACTTATGTTGTTATTCTGTGGTCAGAAAAGGCTCAGGGGCCCTCGTTGCACACAATGAACTTTTCAAATGTAAATAATCCAAACAAATACAGCTGAGATGAAATTAAGCTATTTGCATGGTTCTACTGAATGCCATTCTGATGCTGTTTTCTAGGCGAAAGGACATTACAAGGCGAGGCACAACACCACAGGAGAGGAAGGACTCATCTCTGCCACCAACGTGCGAGAACGAGAGGCCATTTGCGTCGACCTCAGTCTCATGCCGTAGGTCAATTTAAGGCTATGCGTCTGGACTTCTATATATAGACCTATATTACAATACACCTACTTTATAGCATACAGCTATAGTACAATTTAAGATGGAAGATTTGGTCCAGTTTGGTTAGTTGTGAGATAGGGCCAGGTGGTTTTCCTGACCATGAAACAACTCCTGGCCCTTTATGGAATATCTATCTAATCCCGAACAATAACTCTGTTGGTCCATGCCAGCTGGTTCCATGGGAAGATCTCAGGTCCTGAGGCGGTGTCAAAGCTGCTGCCTGTGGAGGATGGCCTGTTCCTGGTGCGGGAGTCCATCCGCCACCCTGGTGATTACGTGCTCTGTGTCAGCTACTCCAGCCAGGTCATCCACTACCGAGTCATCTACCAGGACAGAAAACTGACCATCGACAACACCCAGTACTTCTACAACCTCTTAGACATGATAGAGGTGAGGAGATAGATCTGTTTGATTTATTTATACAACTTTTATTTATCAAGTTTAGTCTCATTGAGATAAGATCTTTTTTGTAAGACACCTTCCCTCTGTAGTGCCTTACGGTCTGAGGCCGAGCAGTGGCCATACCAGGCAGTGATGCAACCAGTCAGGATGCTCTCGGTGGTGCCGCTCTAGAACCTTTTGAGGATCTGAGGACCCCCATGCCAAATCTTTTCAGTCTCCTGAGGGGGAATAGGTTTTGTCGCGCCCTCTTTACGACTGTCTTGGTGCACTTGGACCATGTTAGTTTGTTGGTGATGTGGACACCAAGGAACACCACAGCCCCGTTGATGAGAATGGGGGCGTGTACGGTCCTCTTTTTCCTGTAGTCCACAATCATCTCCTTTGTCTTGATCACGTTGAGGGAGAGGTTGTTGTCCTGGCACCACACAGCCAGGTCTCTGACCTCCTCCCTATAAGCTGTCTCGTCGTTATCTGTGATCAGGCCTACCACTGTTGTGTCATCGGCAAACTTAATGATGGTTTTGGAGTCGTGCCTGGCTGTGCAGTCATGAGAGAATAGGGAGTACAGGAAGGGGACTGAGCACGGGCCCCTGTGTTGAGGATCAGCGTGGCAGTTGTATTGTTACCTAGCCTTACCACCTGGGGGCTGCCCGTCATGAAGTCCAGGATCCAGTTGCAGAGGGAAGTGTTTAGTCCCAGGGTCCTTAGCTTATTGATAAGCTTTGAGGGCACTATGGTGTTGAATGCTGAGCTGTAGTCAATGAATAGCATTCTCACAGATGATCCTTTTGTCCAGGTGGGAAAGGGCAGTGTGGAGTGCAATAGAGATTACATCATCTGTGGATCTGTTAGGCCGGTATGCAAATTGGAGTGGGTCTAGGGTTTCTGGGATAATGGTGTTGATGTGAGCCATGACCAGCCTTTCAAAGCACTTCATAGCTACAGACGTGAGCGCTACGGGTCGGTAGTCATTTAGGCAGGTTACCTTGGTGTTCTTGGGTACAGGAACAATGGTGGTCTGCTTAAAACATGTTGCTATTACAGACTCAGACAGGGAGAGATTGAAAATGTCAGTGAAGACACTTGCCAGTTGGTCAGCTCATGCTCGCAGTACACAGCCGAGAACGTGATCACACAGTCTTCCTTAACAGCTGGTGCTCTCATGCATGTTTCAGTGTTATTTGCCTCAAAGCGAGCATAGAAGTGGTTTAGCTCGTCTGGTAGGCTCATGTCACTGGGCAGCTCTCGGCTGTGCTTCCCTTTGTAGTCTTTAATGGTTTGCAAAGCCCTGCCACATCTGACGAGCGTCAGAGCCGGTGTAGTACGATTCGATCTCTAAGCCATACAAATGCTAAACAAGACTGCTAAATAGCTAAGCAAATGGCTACCAGGACTACCTACATATGCACAAACACTGGACTCAACCCACACACACACATATTACACTTACACCACACACATCCTACATACGCCCACACCTGCATGCTGGTGGTATTTGCTACTAGCTGCATGCTGACGCCATGCACACACTTTCATACCACATACGCTGCAACTCCGCATATGCTGCTGCTACAGCTCATTCTATTATATACTGTTGTCTACTCACTTTACCCCTATAGCTACCTCAATTACCTCGTACCCCTGCACATAGACTCGGCATGTGACAAATAAAATTGATTTGATTTGGTACTGGTACTCGCTGTGTATAGCTATGTTATTTTTAATCGTTATTGGTTTTCACTGTGTATTTATTCCTCGTATCACTTTATCTTTAACTCTGCGTTGTTGGAAAATACCACTAAGTAAGCATTTCACTGTTAGTCTACACCTGTAGTTTACAAAGCATGTGACAAATAACATTTGATTTGAGGATTTTCTGACAAGTATCTTGCCTACGGTTTTATACTGATGAGCTAATCTTCATGATCACAACAGGGAGCCTCTCTATGGAAAAAGTATCACACTGAATTTGACTTGAACCACACCAAGGCTAACTGTGACCCATTTCGTTTACTGTCTCAGCAGACCTTTTAATGTTTATATTGAGCCTGTGAGTTTCAGAGCTATTGGAAAGCACAGCCATAATGGTGTTTGGAGAAGTGAGTGACTGTAAAGACTAAAGATGCCTCACCACTCCCTTATCTGTGGTGCACAGATGTCTTTAGCCCTGACTCAAATTGCTGAATAACTCTTGTGAGGAAATAAAGGGAGAATCCAGCTGCTCCCTGTCACACACACAGCTGTGGGCAGGACTATTGGATTTAAAAATAGAAAAGATTGTGTACAGTTCACCATGCCATCATTCTGTTTTCTTTTTGATAGTACTAAATTGGTATAGTTTTAGAATGAATAACTAACATTAAATACTGTACATACATTCAGTATACTGAATGTGGCCCATACACACACTTGTGTTGTGAGTTTTAGCAACAAACTTAGTAAAAAAAGTAACAACCCTCTTAAGTTTGACAGATATATTTTGTAAATCTAGCTCAAACGGCACGTCATAACAGTCGTCAGGACATATGTCTTCATTAGTTTCACTGCAAAGCCACAGTGCACTAATCACAGCTGATATGGGGCAGGTGTTATAGCTCAGCTCTCTAACATTATTCTCTCCAAAGTGTCAATGACAGTATAGTTCAGTCTCTGTTTTTAATATAAGCTGTCACTAATGGCTATCTTTGCAGTTCTACTCCAAGCACAAGGGAGCTATTGTTACCAAACTTCTAAAGCCCAAAGAGAAGGAGGGCACCAAGTCAGCTGAGTTGGAACTGTCTAAAAGTAAGAGCTTGGGTTTTACAGTCTCATGATGTGTCAGAGTTGGCCTCCTCAAGGCTCAGAGATCTATTGTCTTTCTGGGCGGGGGCTACAGGGAATCTTGTGGTTGGAAATGGTGTGTCTCACGTCGTTTCTTTTGACGTGAGAGCTATGAAGAATGAAAAGCTACCTGTTTTAGACTGGTGTCTCTGTCTGTGTCACAGCGGGATGGCTGCTGGATATCAGGGAGCTGACCTTGGGAGAGAGTATCGGGGATGGGGAGTTTGGAGGTGAGATTGCAATGTCTTATTGTTCTTTTTTAAAATGAGCCGGTAAACCATTCTAACGTTGAATTGAACCCTGATTCTATATGTTACAGGTTTAATTGACAGTCTCATCCTTTTGTCCCCTAGTGGTGTATGAAGGAGACTACATGGGCCAGAAGGTGGCAGTAAAGAATATTAAATGTGATGTAACGGCGCAGGCATTCTTGGAAGAGACCACTGTTATGACGTGAGTCGAGAGTAACGAGACATGCTTTTGATTAATTGAATTAATACATTTGAGGAACTTCTATCTGTCTTTTGTTCCTTCATCCCATTTTTCCTTCCTTGCTTCCTTCCCTTCATTCCTTCCTTCATTGATTGTTTTTGGTCTGACTCGCCACTAGGAAACTGCAGCATAAGAATCTGGTGCG